>JAOWCC010001501.1:3737245-4937245 GCA_030867875.1 Actinernus sp. WN-2022 | reverse complement strand
TCCTCTCTCATGAAGTACATTCACTGCTACCAGTATCTGCATGGTGTAGGCTCTTATCATGGATTCAGGAAGACCCAGCTTTGCCACATCTGATATTGTTCCATCAGCACAGTACTCCATAAATATGAACATCTCATCCTGAAGGAAAGTGCAATAGTTTTGATCATTATAGAAAATCAAAACCAACTTTAGAATAACCACAACTTGTGAGCCTGTCATCTACATTAACATTGTATTACATATGAGTCATTTAATGGCTCGAGGTCAGCATAAAGAACAACTGTGCCCGAGGTCAGTACTTTCGAGACCAAGGGCACAGCTTTTTCTCTATACAGGCTGACCATAAGCTGGTAAATACTTGGGACATGAATTATTGAACAAACTCTAATGAATTGAGAGTGACCGTGGTCAGAGTAACCACTCCCAGAAGTAATCAGATCACAGGAAATCGTAGATTACTGGCCACTCACACACGAAAAAAAAAAAAAGTATGATAGTTTTCTGTCATATTATGTCTTCTTATTTACCACATGAGGCACAACAGTGAGTGAACCCACACCATAATTATAATCTTGACCATGAAATAATGAAAAACATGGTATAAAAGAGAACATATATTATTGTCATCATAAACTTAGCAAATTTCCTCTGGTTTTCCGTGGTGTGGACTCTTATTTACCACGATTTACGTCATCACATGGTCAAAATTTGTTGTGGACTCACTCGACCATGTGATGACGTAAATCGTGGTAAATAAGAGTCCACACCACGGAAAACCAGAGGAAATTTGCTTTTTACAATGATATTAGAAAACGTACAAGGAAGTTTCGCTACAAAGCGTGACAGCTTTGAAAGAGCCAGCGTTGTCTATAACTTTCTCGCGTCAGCACCGTTGTCTGGACTCTCATTTACCACCGCACATCGACCAATCAGATCGCGAGATTACCGGCAATTGTGGTAAAATATCCTAATTGTTTTTACAGCAAACTAGAAATAGTCAAGCAGAAGAGTCTTGAAGATGAGGTAATGTGGGGAAAAGTGATTGAAACATGTGCTATCATTAGCAATGTATGGTGTGAGTAATGATGCAATCCATGGTAGTCAGAAAATGAGAAACTGAGCTGGACTCACCCTATGCAGCTCAACGCCGTAGTACTTTACAAGGCTCTCATGTTGAATACCTTCAAAGTTTTTGATCTCATCTGCTAGCTCCTTGATTTCACTATGGTCATTTGGATGGAACTTGATCTAAGAATAAAATACAAGCAACACAAGAATCAGTGACCATGCAGTGCAAAGGCAAGAAAACAGACAACCTGTATTGTTATTCACTTTAGTCACAATCTCCATTCTGATTGGCTGAGGTGCATGTATCAGATACATACATGTATACTAACTAAGAAGTATCACCACATAACACCTGTACTTATAAATTTACACTGGCTCCCACTTCATTATCACATTATTTTTAAAGTGCTGTTATTAGTTTATAAGGCCCTAAATGGCCTTGCGCCAGAGTACATTAGTGAACTTCTGAGTTACCAAACTACTGGGCACTCCCTAAGGTCAGCATCCCAGAAACTGTTATTCGAACCAGCCAGCCACTTTAAAACCTACAGAGATAGATCCCTTTCGGTTGCTGGTCCAAGACTGTGGAATAGATTACCACTTAATAATTTTATTAGAAACAGTGCTTCTGTTGAGATTTTTAAGAAATGTTTAAAGACTCATCTTTTTAAATTAGCTTATTGATATTTTTAGTATTTTTATTCATGTAGTTTAAAATGTCTTTCTTTTTTGTTATTACTTTTTATCTTAGCTTTTTATAATATAGTAGTGTGAAGCACTATGGGCAAATATTAGTATGGATATAGTGCTATATAAATATTATTATTATTATTTATTATTACATGTACATGTAAGCCCCTACACTGCACCATGACGCAGGAGTCACTGAACCAACTTAGTACATAATTTTTAGCTGGTATCTCTTTGCCAATCCATTTTTAAAAAGTCCAGAAAGTGAATAATAAAACGTAAACAATTAATGTTTTGGTTTTCACATGAAACAAAATAAAGTTATCAACACCTCTGTCTGTGTAATCAGCCTCTATGAGCTCCATATCATGCAAACACCAAATCCAATAATAAATGGAATATTTGCTTGCAAATAGGATTTTTATGTTTTTCCACTGGCTAGTTTTTTAAATTATTCATAATTATATGTAAAGTCCTGTTGCCTAGCAGCCATTGGTATGTGTAGGCTGTGGGATAGGGGAGTGTCAATACAGTGCACCCCTCTAGGTACTAGTGGTGCTATGTAACCTCTTACCAGTGGTTAGGCATTCACTTCAGATATACATGTACATGTACATCGAGTGAAGACGTTTGTTTTGATCTTCTGTTGCAATATATAATGTATAAATATATTTATCAATGAAACACATTCCTAACAAGTTAAACCGATATACACTTTAACCTGTTTCATGGCCATGAATTCTCCAGAGTCCAGGTTAACACAAGTGTACACCTTTCCAAACTGCCCTTCACCAATCTTGAACCCTCTCTGCCACTTGAATGGCACTCTTCTGTTTGATATATTTGCCAGTTCACTTGTGATGTCTCTGTGTTTGCTGCTTACTTTGCCTACTCTTCTCTTGTTAATTAAGTAGTCATTTCTCTCAGCTTCCAGCTTTCTGAGTGCATGCCGAACTCTTTCCATCTTAGGAGCCATTGAGTAATCTAGGCTGTCTTTGTGTGTGGGTGATTTCTTTGCTTTCTCTGCATCTTCTGCTGCCTCATCTAGGTCAGAGCCTTTTGAATCTTAAAGGAAAGTAAATTTAAAATTGTCACACAGTAAATCACAAATAGGTCATTTAGAAGATGGATAGGTTATGATTATTAAGTTAGATTATTGCATCATGTAATGGAATTCACAATGGGAATCGTACATGAGAAATTGTGTTAAACCACAGCTACACTCACCATCGTCCTTGGTGTCATCTGCAATACTGTGGAATTGTGGCGACTTGGCAGGTTCGGACATGCTTCTTTTTCCGGCATCAATGTCTCCTGATCTGGGAATCTTACCAGAAGGAAACGAAAATGGTCGCAGAAGACTTGAAGATGCACTGCTTTTCCCAAGCACTGGAGATGCACCGACAGCTGGACTATGAGGACGATATGCTAGAGGTGAAGAGAGAAGCTTCATTGAAAAAAAAAAATTGGGGGAAGGGGGGTGGTGCTTATTTCAAATTTCATATTCAAGGAGAATATACTTAATCAATGGTGGACATTTGCTGTGCGACTACAGCAACTAGTGCCACTTATACAATGAAAACCAATTGCATTTCAGAATGAAAACAAAACATTCCAACAAGAACCAATCACATTGCAGAATGAAAACAAAGCATTGTTGAGTACAATACAATTGCATTTCAACTTCATGTTGGTGGAGTAGTTTTGAAGTCACTGTGTTTTCAATGAGGAAAATCACATGAATATGTTAGCATTGGTAAGTTGGAATGCCTTGTTTTTGTTCTGATTGGTTCTCATTTTCAAAGTGACCCCAGTTACAGTAGTCACACAGTAATCCAGGAAATGCAGTACTTGGCATTATAATATGTGTTTTATCTTACCTGAGCTTGCTGGTCCACCTTCAGCTTTGCCTACGACATGATTGATGCACTCGTTGATCTGATTCTTAAGTTCCTAAAATAATCAAATATTAACCTCATTTATTGGAGGGCATTACATGTTAAATAATTAAGTAACATGCCAAAAGTTTTCCTTTTGTCCTCAGCTAGCTCCTCTCTCCTCCCCCCTCCCCATGGGCCAATTTTGACTCATGCCTTATCTCTGCTCAATAACAGTTGTTACATGCATGTCATTGCTTTGCATTTCTAAAGATGGCAGCAGGACTAATTCTGCTAATACAGAACAATTTAGAAATTCTTTTTTCATTAAAACTATCCCAGAATGAAACTGCCTGCCACATGACGTAGTTTTAAGCTCTACTAATTAATACATAAATTTACAAATAAGCTTAACCTAATAACACCTACATGTATTACTATGCAAACTCTTCATCCCCCTATGGCGTATTACTCCACTAGGATTTTTTTGCTGCAGTAGTCAATATATGTACTAGATAGATAGGACAATAAAAAAACCACTGAATTTCTAATGGGAGCCTACTTTAAAGACACTGCTAATGAACCTCAAAGAACCAGTAGCACTATCTGATCCAAGCTATTGAATTTGAAATCTGGTACTGACCTGAAATTCTGTTTCTGAAAGGGAATTCAATACTTTGGGGTCACAGGCGATGGTGAGGAAGTCAAGGCCTTGAGCTGCCCATCTAAAACCAAGAAATAATAATCCACAAATATTAAGTAGATGTCACATAAGTAGCAGATATTACAGTTGTGTCTATGAATAGCAGTCTCAGCTGTATTGACCCAAACGCCTCACTTGGATGTTATAATGAAGTCCAACTATTCAAACTGTGTAACTAAATTATTTATGCTTGTTGAAGAGGGCACTCACAGGTTGTGTCATATAAGAATTATGGTTTCAATGGCACTTCATTACACTGAAGTGAGGCATTTGGATCAATACCACTGAAACTGATGTTCGGAGATGCATGTGTGCAATTGTGTCGCACACCAGAAGGGTATCACCACTACCTTGGTCTGGTCCCCCGTCCTCTCTCACACTTCTCCATTACAAATTTCATCCACTTTCTGGCAAAGGACAGCAGGTCTCTTCCCAGGTCCTCTCGTGTTGTCCCTGTCACCAGCCTAGCAATCTCCTTCTGGTACTAATACAATTGACAACAACATATTACTGAGCAACTACTCTAACTAGGGCCACTTAGACAACAGTACCAGTCACATTGCAGAGTGAAACCAAGCCATTACAACTTCTAAAAGTTACATTGTCCAGTTTCAAGGATTTTTAAAATTACATCGTTCTCAAATTATTTAATGTTCATGTTACGAATTTCGTCATTCTCAAATGTTCATGTTATGAGTTACATCGTTCACAAATGTTCATGTTATGAATAACATTGTTGTCAAATGAGCAAACCGGCTGATCGATCAATGCTCACCTGCGGGAATGGCCTACCCTCTTGGAATGCTTTATTTTCGTTCTGCAATGTGTTTAGTTATCATTGTCTAAGTGGTTGTAGTAGTCACACAGTAAGACAGTATAAAACATTACAGCAAAAGAAAATATGCATGACTACTCAATCAGGCGGTGTTGGACATGCTTCATGCGACTCGAGTTGACAAATCAGAGTGCTTCTAAAGTTATGAAGCATTTTCTGTTCAGAGAGTTCAGAGAGGATGTTGTTTTGTACTTTCTTTTGTATGGAATCAGAATATTCTGAAAATATTATTCATATCCTTACCAAAACTGACAAGGGAAACATGTGAACAATGCTTGGATAATAATAATAATAATAATAATAATAATAATTTATGGACTTATATTGCGCAAGTTTCATGTGTATATGATCACTTGCGCATTACATGATATGTAAATAACTTATGTATAGCTTAGCCTAAATAATATAATGTTAAAAATCCATACTAATGTTAATACTAATTTTACGGAAGCTAAACCTATACTAATAGATTAATACTAAATGTTTAAGAACTAATAAAATACTAAAAATGAGTAAAAACTATACATTCTAATATTAAAAAAATTATGTTAAAATATTGATGAGGTTTCAAGAGCATTCAAGACATTTTCAGTACCTAAATCTGTATCTAATCACTTCTTTGTCTTTTAATACCATTCGTGTTGTGTATGCATTGAATCCGTTCGTGTCTATTTACTACGTTCAGAGATGAGAATCCACTATAATTATTTTTATACAGTAAGGTACTTTTAGTGATAAACATACAGAAAGGGGCCCCTTCATTTTAATGGAGAAAATTTACTTTGTAGTTCATACAGATCACGACCATGTTTGAGTCCACTGACTGCATATTCAAGCATATCAGCAACTGTCAATCTCAATGAAATCTCCTTCCAAGCTCTGTCAATTCACCGTAAAAAGCCAAAATCCCTCTAAAACAGACCATGGAATAATTAAGGTACAAATACAAAGATCAGGGAAACAAAGAAATAATTTATTACTGTAAAAAAACTTTCCCTAAAATTAATAAGTCTGCTGCACATCACATCGCTCCTTTGTGAATCCAGCAATATCCCTGATATTTATTTCCGAAAAGAGAAGAGCTACTTCAGATGTTATGCTGTGAAGATAAGGAAGAATTCAGATCAAAGTTGGACCAAAGTCGGAGGTCAGAAAGATGCTCACACTTAGACGACTATGTTGAAATTAAGCGATTTTAGATTACCGACCTCCCATCATGCCTTGTGATGCATGCCCAACACAGCCTTGCTACTCAATGTTACTCAATGCTACTCAATGTCGAGGTTGGATGGCTGTTATGTAAACAAGTAAACTTCAGGTAACCTTAATGCTGTACCTCAAAGCCAAAGTTGAAGCATCCGTACATAGTCTCAACAGTGTTTTGTGAAACCATTGCCATCTCACTCTCCTCCATGTCAAACATGGCATCCACATCTAGATTCTCATTGGCTCTCTCAATGGCACTCACAATCCTTTCCCGCAATAACAGGGCTGCATTCTATCATGAAATATGTTCAACTTCAATGTTGTATGAGTAAGTTGGGAAACATGTACATGTACAATAATAATTATTGATTGTTTATCTCGTTAAATAATATTATAAAAAATGGCAATAAACTGGCTATGATAAATAAGATTACTCAGGATAATTAGTTGTTCCTGTGTCAAAAATACACTGGTTAGTGGGTCACATATTTTTTTAAATGGTAACATCTTAAGAAAATGCAAAAATCAATATAAAAATCCTAACACTGACAGATGAACCTAAGATTGAATTAAATCCAACCTGCTACATGGTATAATCTAAAGTAAACTGCAATTGGGTTGGTCTTTGGTCATTCAGAAGTTGACTGCCAGGAAAAGGTATCGAGAGGCATTAGAACTGAATAATAATTTGTTAAAATATACAGTACCAGCAGCTTAACACAGAAAGTTTTTCAATAACCAGGCTATTTCACGGAGAGCCAGGGTGGCATACATGTACATGTAGTGATAAGCACTTTGCCTCTCATCTCTGAGGCCCAGGTTCGATTCCTGATCATTAAGCATCATATGCAAGCAATTAGTTTGTTAATTGGTACCTTGCACTTGTTCTGGGTTTTTTTCTCTGGGTTCTCCAGTTTTACTCCCTCCTCAAAACCTACCTAAATTCCAATTTGACTCTTGAATTTGTGTCCCCGATTAGTAGACACCTTGTAAAATATATTTATTATTTTTAAACTAACAAACCTGAAGTTCATCCAGTGAATCAGAGATAGCATGATGACTAGATGTTCTTTCCTTTACCACACTAATCACCACACCCAGATCTTGTAAACAGAGTGCACGCTGTTCATCCAGCTGACTAGAATTACCAACGACAACGATGAGTCCATCCACCTGTCAGCACATACAAACAAATAAGACAATATGAAATTAGACAAGCTATAGCAACTCAAACTAACAACAACTTCAGTGTCAGGGGTATTATTAAATAAGAGAAGTGAATGAATTAATGAATGAATGGAATGGAATGGATTGGAAAATTTGCAATGAATTGAATGACTAGTTGAATGAATGAATCAAACAAATGAATGAACAAACAAATTGAATGAATGAACAAAAAACCTTAGTACCACAAGTCAAAAATGTTTGTTAATATATACTTATTGTGGAAAACACAAATCTGAGGCAAAAAGAATGTACCATACTGACTAACTAAAGGCTGTTTTCCAACTCACTCCACTAGCATTCCTTGTCACTCTCATCATTGCTAATTGTTTTTTCTAACCTGTATGTCAGCCAGACTGATTGCTGTATCAACAGTTGGGGAAATGGTGATTCTTTCACCAGACCACACAGGAGTACCAGCTCCACCTTCAACGCCTCCTGAAGGCATGACCAGCAAATAGCCTTCGCAGGTTTCTGTTTTCTCCCCATGCTTCTTGTGTCCACAACATGCATTCAACAATTCAATAATTTGGCTGCAAAATAAAGTATAACTCAAATGTCAAATAATAAACTTTCTCATGACAAAAGATAAGTCTGCTCAGATTAGCCAAGACAGTGTGCTTTCCAAGTATACTAGAGAAAATGTGAGAAATTTTTGATGAAGACTCAAGTGGATGAAAAATACAATAACCCCCATGTACTTTTAAGAGACATTTAGAGCAACTTGAAATTGGTTCACTGTAACTGCAATCAAGTTTCTAGAATAAGTTTTTGTATTCCACCTTAATCTTTGCCATCCTCTATCGAAAAAGTTTGAAAAGCATATATCAGGACATTCACATACCAGTACAATCAAGTAGTATTTCTCTTCTATCTCAGGGTGTCCCTTCCTCAACTCCGAAATTATCTTTATGTCCTAATTAGTGCCGTCGAATTAATGCTATATCGGTTTGTAGCTGTTAGTTAACATTCCTGATTATTTATTTATTTATTTATTATCTTTATACATTTACCTATATACATTTGAACATGTCTAAGTTTTTTTTTCTTTTTTTCTTTACTGCTATATAGCAATTATTTTCATTAATTTCTCTATAAACATATACATACTGTATGTTTTTAACTGGGTAGCGTAAGGGTGGGGCTAGAGTAACGATGTTCTTATAGCAGTGGGGGTTGTGGTGTTCTGTTTCTACTGTAGTAGGGTACCTCGTGTCCTATTATACAACACCTGCCCTTTGGGCGAATCTTGAAATAAAATAAATAAAAATGAAATGGCTGATGGCATCCATGCAAGTGAAACAGTTTAATAATAGAGATTGCTGTCCTAAAATGACTTCTAGATTGCCTGACTTGCAACCTGCTAGTTCTTAAGCACTCCATTCTTGGTTAAACTTTGCATCAAACTGTCAGTAACTTGAATGCTCTTTGCAATTGTGCAAGATATCACCAAGTTCACAGACAACAATCAGGTGAGTTCAGATTCTCAATCTACTAGGATTCTCAGGTTTGCCTGATACTTGATGTCGCAAATACCATTGTTGTTGTTACATAAAATTAGCAGCACTTTCTGGTGGTGCGAGTGAGAGTGATCTACTTTGCTTTGATTCTTGATCTTGAATAACATTGTGAACCTTAAATTCTTCCCAGTTTCTTGGAGACATAAATTTGAACAAATTGTTCCAGTTGTTATGTTAAACCATGGTTCATACAAAATTCAGGACTTGTTCTTCAAGGACTTTTCAAGGACAATCCACACTTTTCAAGCACTTGTTTTGTACAGGTTCACATTAATGACCTCAAAATCTATGCAATTCAGACCCAATGTAAGACCCTTTCTCTGGCATGGTTGCAAAACCAATCATTCACTGCTGCTCTAACAATCTCTTGGAGACACCCATGAGGCTGTTTTAATGTCTTCTCAAACATCCAAGGAGGTTCCAAAAACATTCAAGGAGTTTTGATAAAAATTCAAGGACTTTAAGGATAAAACCTAATCTGCCAAAATGACTTTTCAAGGACCTGTCAGTATTTCGAGTACTATCAAGGCCTATGCAAACCATGTACCGTAAACAGTGATTGACAAAGTCGGCAATAATCATGTAAACCAAAGAATCTATACAGCATCATCTTCTTTTATTCTGAACTAGTTTTTAGCAGTTTCAGTCATGCTTCTGCACTGCTGAAGATTTTCCTCTGCAAAAACTGAGAAAAAATTATCCCACATGTCCCTAGGGAGTATTAGGGGTGGAGCTGTCAAGAAAATATAATCCATTTTGACAGCATGATCAGTACAAAACTTACAAAAGAGTCAGCAGTCCCTACTTTTAGTTCTAAACCCAGCCATGGTGAACCATGTGTGTCATGTCTAGCGATTGGAAGCCATCTTGAACCATGTTTAGCCATTCTAAAACAATTGCGAAATAGAAGGGACTTCAAAATTTGAGCTTTTTGGGCAAGAAGTACATGTATGTGTTGACATTTTGGACTTTTCAACTCAAAGGCAGTTTCATATGCGCTTGTTTGAAGCTAAAAGTGTTTTGTTGTTGTAAACAACAACAAAATGTTATGATGAAAATCATCATCAATAATAGGACAAACAAAAAACTCGTCTTTAATTCGTTAAAAAATATACTGGAAACACACCTCTTCTTTACTAGCACATGCTTAGGCACAAACATCAGCAAACCAGTCGTATGTCTCACGACAACCTGCCAGAAAAAAGGAGAATAATATTAATACATGCACTAACTTATAAGGGATATGGACCATTTAACTCCTCAGGAATGTTACAAGTTGGATTATAATAAACCTGATATAATTTTATTTACATTATTGCAATAAATGCATGCAAATGCACAATAATGCAAGGAATATGAGACCGTATTGCCTTGGAGTAGTAAAAATAAAATGTATTTCTCTTGTAACAGACAATGAATGTAACAAATTGGTAGTATAGAAAGAAATAATTTCCAGTCTGTGGTTCAATGAGCAGCTTGCAAATTGTAATAATTTAATATTTAATTAAGTATTTTAATTTTTCCATGTTGCATTCACTTGTTCTGCTGCTCTTCGAGGTCTTGCAAAATAGGAAGCAAATCATCCCTGGATAGATACTGTGGGCCTGAACCCTTCACCACAAAGTGTTGCTGTTGTGAATTTCAGGAACTCGAGGAAAAAATAGGAAAATATTTTTCCAGATTCCTGCATACTGCAGCTTTTTGCAGATGCATGTACATGTACAATGTACACTGTATATGTTGTAAAAATACACAGCCATATTAGCTGGTTAACTGACTAGTAATCTCTATTTACTGCTTTTTGTATCACATATGAAGGTACCATACTTATTCAAATAAGTGCCCACCTCGAATAAGTGCCCACCCTTTATATTTTAACAAACCTGCACATGACCAGTTTTTTCCAACAATGACAGTAGTTCTGTTGGTCCAACATCCATCTTGAACTTTGCAGCATTCTCCAGGTCCACCTTGAGCTTCTTAGTGAAGCCTAAAGCTTTTGACGCTCTCTCTCTACCCTCATTAAAAAGCAGCTTTAGACTTCTGCAAGCCTCAATAACTTTTCTCCTGTGAAAAGAAAACAAAATCATTTAGATATACATGCAGTGCAAATCCTATATTATATTATAGATATATTCAAAAGTGCTTCACCACTGAGGTTATTTTTGTGATACAGACTGCTACATGTATTGTGGCACAATGTACATGCTACCATGTCGTATATAGAAGAGGAAGGAGACAAGGCCAATGACTTATACATCCCTGCCCAAGGATGTTGCCGGGTTTCAAACCCTGACCTACCACACTCTAGACCGTGCTCTACCAACCAACCATGCTCTACCAGGTACATTTGTACAAGAGAGTGACCTGTGGTGGTATGCATCTTATTTATATCTTAATTGCTCACATGGGAAGAAGTCATTAGAGTGAGGCCAGTTGTCCCAAATATCACAAAATTGACGCTGAATAGGAATTTCTTAGTTTCTAATCTATAGTCGATGATGGAAAATAATGTTAATTAATTTCCTTATTACACAAAAGAACACATGCAGTATGACAGTACAACAGTATGAGAATGGTACAACAGTATGAGAATGGTACAACAGTATGTCAGTACAACAGTATAACAATGGTACAACAGTATGTCAGTACAACAGTATGAGAATGGTACAACAGTATGTCAGTACAACAGTATGACAATGGTACAACAGTATGTCAGTACAACAGTACGACAATGGTACAACAGTATGTCAGTACAACAGTACGACAATGGTACAACAGTATGTCAGTACAACAGTACGACAATGGTACAACAGTATGTCAGTACAACAGTATGACAATGGTACAACAGTATGTCAGTACAACAGTACGACAATGGTACAACAGTATGTCAGTACAACAGTATGACAATGGTACAACAGTATGTCAGTACAACAGTACGACAATGGTACAACAGTATGTCAGTACAACAGTATGACAATGGTACAACAGTATGTCAGTACAACAGTATGACAATGGTACAACAGTATGTCAGTACAACAGTATGACAATGGTACAACAGTATGTCAGTACAACAGTACGACAATGGTACAACAGTATGTCAGTACAACAGTACGACAATGGTACAACAGTATGTCAGTACAACAGTATGACAATGGTACAACAGTATGTCAGTACAACAGTACGACAATGGTACAACAGTATGTCAGTACAACAGTATGACAATGGTACAACAGTATGTCAGTACAACAGTACGACAATGGTACAACAGTATGTCAGTACAACAGTATGACAATGGTACAACAGTATGTCAGTACAACAGTACGACAATGGTACAACAGTATGTCAGTACAACAGTATGACAATGGTACAACAGTATGTCAGTACAACAGTATGACAATGGTACAACAGTATGTCAGTACAACAGTATGTCAGTACAACAGTATGTCAGTACAACAGTATGTCAGTACAACAGTATGACAATGGTACAACAGTATGTCAGTACAACAGTATGACAATGGTACAACAGTATGTCAGTACAACAGTACGACAATGGTACAACAGTATGTCAGTACAACAGTATGACAATGGTACAACAGTATGTCAGTACAACAGTATGACAATGGTACAACAGTATGTCAGTACAACAGTATGAGAATGGTACAACAGTATGTCAGTACAACAGTATGACAATGGTACAACAGTATGTCAGTACAACAGTACGACAATGGTACAACAGTATGTCAGTACAACAGTATGTCAGTACAACAGTATGTCAGTACAACAGTATGACAATGGTACAACAGTATGTCAGTACAACAGTATGTCAGTACAACAGTATGTCAGTACAACAGTATGTCAGTACAACAGTATGACAATGGTACAACAGTATGTCAGTACAACAGTATGACAATGGTACAACAGTATGTCAGTACAACAGTATGACAATGGTACAACTGATCTCAGTTTGATGCCATTATGAATATGGTCAATAGTCCGGTTTGTCTTTCATGTGGAAGACTTGGATTAGTTCCCCAGCCAATGCAGTGATTCTTCTCAAGGTGTTAATTAAAAGCTGGCTCTCTACATTGGGACTGTGAATGCCTCATGCTCGGATGACCACATAAAATGGCAGCCCCGTCTCCAGAAATGAGGACATAAAAGAACCGCTGAGGATGTGTTGGCAAGGTAGACTTGGCGAGACCTCAATTCCCTAACTCTAACCACAGCTAGTCTGTTGATAGAAATTATGTGACCAAAATCTGGAAGAACCAGAAGAACCTACTGTATTACTCACCAAAACAATCACAGTTGTGAATAATAATTATTTTATGTGTACGAATGTATGGGAACTTTAAAGGGGAACTGAACCCTAAAATCAACCCTTTTTGAATAAAATCCTTGTGTATTAATTAAAAACAATATTTCAAGGGTAGTTTTTCCATAGTGCATAAATTTTCCGTAAAAAAATGAGTTTTAAATGCAGAATTTTCAGCTTTGACTGGTGGCTCAGAATGTGGTGTCAGCAGAGTTTATGAGAAGGTATGACATTGCTTACGGGGAGAAAGTCTACTTTCAGAATTATGAGAGAAGAAAAACTCATTTTTTCCCTTGATATCAAATGAAGGTGGTTACTTATGAGAGGTTACAAATGTACTGATTTAACTAACAAAACAAAACATTTTCTTATGATACTTTTCTACCCAAATTTATGTGATGACAAGTGTACATGTACAAGTATAAATATATTACAGACATTCTAGAAGTCTTGGATGCATGGTAAGGGAGTTGATGGACTAAGTGGCATGACATGATGTGACATCAGATCTGTCTTAGTTACAAATGTATGAGGTTGGGTGCCCCTCCCACAATAGTCTTACCTCGTATCCTCACTGTGATCCATGTTGTCATGGAGATCTGAACAACACTGATCAAGACCTGAATCAAGAAAGTCTGCCGTTGACTCCAACAAACCAGAGGCCATGACACTAAAATGAAAAATAATTTCAATCTATTGTGAGATCAGACAGTCTAGTTTTGCTAAATGTGATGCAGAAAAAAACATTATTCATGTAACTACATGTAATAATAACAACAAGAGCCCATCTGGGCTTTCACTCGGGCCACATGAGATTGAAGATGAAATACACTTTCATTTGAAATCCTCTTAGTATCAAGTCGTGCTTTAATTCGCCAGTGAGAACGTCAAAAAAACAGACTGGTCTATTAATCGCTTTTATGGCATGACTATGATAACGCAGGATTCGAACAACAGAATACTGGCAATTCAAGTATATAAATGCAATACAATGACATATTCAGACTTTGAATTTGATTGAAAATAGATCAAAAACTCGGGGAAATGTCCGGCTAAAACTGTATGAATAAATGTGAAATGAAACATAAATTTCATAGCAAGAAAAAAATTGTAATTCCTATAAATGAGAAAGCTCTTCTATTAAGCCGCTTCTCATTTTCACAGACTGTTTCACAAAAAACATTTGCGCTTATCGACACAAGAATTCAGTTGACCTTTCAAATAATTTATTCTGAGGTACGCATACTCTAAATCACAGATGTTAAATAAAGCGATAATTAGAAGAAAAAGTACATTAACAGACAAACGGAGAGGAAATTTATTCAAATCAAAAAGAGTTTACCGTATTTACTCGATTAAACGCCGCCCTCGAATAAACGCCGCCCTCGATTAAACGCCGCAGATGGAAGCAAAATTACCAATAAACGCCGCCCTCGAATAAACGCCGCATCCAATCAGAAGAATGCGGCGTTTATTCGAGGATTATTAGAAAAAAAGGAGACAGTGACATTGAAATTCTCTGAACGTCGTAAACATCACAAGCCAGACAATTACGATTCTATCTCAGCAAAAAAACTTTAAACATGTTTCTGTTTTACATAATATTTACAAATGATTTACCGTAATTGTTGTCAGTGATTTAAGAAATATGATTTTGAAATAAACGCCGCCCTCGAATATACGCCGCCCTCGAATAAACGCCGCATCGGAAACGCTAAAAATTTAATAAACGCCGCGGCGTTTAATCGAGTAAATACGGTACTTACAGTAAACATCTGCTTAACTAAGATTTGTAAAAATCTTAGCGGATCATGTAAATATTCCGCTTGGCTCAATTGAGGGTTTCTGCCGTCAAAGTTCATTTTTTGTTTCAGTTTTCCCCATATTAGTCGACATGTATAATGTCTCGAGCTCTCAATCCAGTAGAAAGACTCTGGTTATTCTGTCGTAAAACATGCCTTAGCTGTACAAGACCGCCCACGATGGAATAGATTTCTGACAATGAGTCATTGAAAGTGATATCTCCTTGTCTCGCCTTGTCTGAGAGCTTTGAACTTTCTTATCTGAGCGCGCCTGACGAGATCTAACCTTTGATGATAATTCGATACCCGTTGATATCCAAACATGTTTGGATATTGTATTTCGCTTACGTTTCTAAATGTACATTGGATCTGTCCAAACAGCGCTGATCGAATGTATTACGGCTCCTGGTTGTTCATGTATTTTTATGGTCAACAAGAGCGCCAGTTGAAATATCCTGAGCCTGTTGGAAGGCTTTCGCCCTCGCGGGTCGACCATTTTGATTTACTGTATTGAATTCTGTAAATACATTAACCTGGCGATTGTTGCGTGACCAGCACAGTGCAATCTGATTGGTGTGAATTTGACCTTTAACGCATGCGCAGATCGCGTGCTACACTGAATAAAAAATAAAAAAATAACGACTTGCATTTTAAGACTCGGCGCTGCCACAGGCAGCCCGAGTAATAATAGTAATAGAGAGGTTTTCAATGGAGTGTCTCAAAACCAAAACCAAAGTAATTACAGAGCCAATCACAGGAGCAGGTAAAAATGCGATGAGCCAATAACAAACTACATGTACATCATTGTAAGTAATTTGTGATTGGTTTTAATACTTGAACCATGTGATTGGTTTTACTTGAACCAATCATGAGGCAAAGTAAATGCAATTGCAGATAGCTCTCACTAAACCAAAATTGAGTTCGTAATAAACCAATCGATATTTGGTTTTAGTTTAGAACTTGATTGGCTGATAATTACAAAGCATGTTTCACAGCCACATCACTCAATCAAAACCTGCTCCAATACACAAACAGGGTTTGAAATTTGTTGTCACTAATTAACTCACTAAATGTGAGTAGTTTTTTTTTGGGAATAGGCCTTATGCAGGAAACAGTCATGTGCTGATACAATACTTTATTGTTAACAAATGAATTGAGCTCATGATTCCCATGGGAAAGGCATTGCCATGGATGCTGGATGGCAAGCTACTTTTCAAACGCTGTTTTAGAAAGATTGGCACTCGATTCAAGGTGGAAAATAGAATTTACAAACAGGTTTTACTAATAACACTACCAATCTCAAGATTTGTTTGCCACCCAGTACAACCACACGGATTCACTGTGGAGGGGGGATCACTGTGACACCGGCAAAACCATCAGATCTGTTGGTCAGAGCCTAAGCCACTTTGCCACATACAGAAGTGATCAATGCGAAACACCATACTCATTTATGGTGGTGCTACTAGTACCCAGTCCCCCACGGTCTAGTCCAAATTTGTATATGTGCAGCCTAATAATAGGTTGGAATCTCACTAAAACTGTGCACAAATTGATGACACAAACCCAGTACCCAATTGAACATAAAATACAAGACTAGTGAAAAAGATGTTCTGGCAACACTGACAGACACACAGCGATTGTTTATTGGCACTTTGTAAAAAGACTTTTACATGAGTGGGAGTCCAATAATAATAATAGACTGGATAAAAAACAGAAAGCTAGCTATCTAAGGCAGTGCCTTTTTTCTCTTTTGGAAGCAATCATAAAATATATTTCAAAATAGTTTTCATTAATTTTCTTGGTGGATTTATAAGTAGCCTAAATTGTTTGTCAGCAGTTAGGTGTTGAAATTGGAGGTTGTTCTGTTCTCTCAGATCTTTAGTCAATTGCCTTTTTAGGTCAGTGTAAAATCCACAATTGGTGAGAAAATGTTTTTCATCTTCTTTTTCAATGGTACAGATGGCAGATGGTCCGATCTAGTTGACTCGGGGGGGGGGGGGGGGGGGGGGGGGGGGGGGGGGGGGGGGGGGGGACATGGCACAGTGACTATTATAAACAAATATGAAGTGAATCCAAAAAGTACCTACATGTAGTTAAAAATATTACCTAGTTAGAAAACATTACCTGAAAACCAAATTTACCTGCAACACCTGTATATTGCATTGGCTTAGATTTCAGAGTGGGATAGAACTTAAGCTACTAACCATAGAGTATTACTGTGCTGTAACTGTCACTCAATTTAATGAAAATAAGGACACCTGCATGGTTATAAGGATATGCATAAAACCTACAAGCATTGTTTATCATGTGTTTAAAAATTTTTTGAAACACTGAATAAAGTTGTTTATTACTAATTATGTACCTGTTGTAGTTTGTTTTTTCCATTTCAGGTTGTTTTTCAAACAACCTAGGTTGGAATATCAAAGATTCTAAAAAGCGATATTTTATTTTTTGGGGATTCATAAAAAAAATTAAAAAATCCACCCACCCCTCCCCTGCAAAATATATTTTGACTTCCTTTTGTTCCCTCAAGTTCCTGAAATACACCACAGCAACACTTTACAGTGACAGGTCCAGGCCCACAACCTCCACCATTATTATTATTAACATGGCCATCATATCCATAGTTACACACTTGACTTAAGTACTTACTTAAAGTACTTATGTAAGGGACCAAGCCCCTAACATCCACATTAAGTTATATAATTATGCATGTACATGTATACATGTATGTATAACTGATGTGTAAATACATCTGGGATGAATAAACACACTTGAATATACAACTGAACTTGCCTAGTTATTTATATTGTAAATTGTCATTAAAATTAAACACTAATTAAAACTGTTTGTGAGCCAGAACCACAATTAACTGACTCTGTCTCTTGACAGTTTAATATATAACCCTAATTATCATAACACTGGCTCTCCAGGCCCTCTAGTCCACATAGGAACGTATTTCTCTTTGCACTACCAATTCATTGCATTCCTTGTCCATTAAAAGAGAAATACATTACCCACCCCTCCCCTCTACTTTCTCCCCCTCTCTTCCCATTCCAATCTACCTTTTCTTCCTTGTCCGACCTGATGTACATTGTATCTTGCTATTCCACTTACCTTTGCCTTCACTCTTCTATTTTACTTACCTTCCCCGATCGGGCTTAACTTCAGCTACTCAATGATCCAGTCGCTTAATACAATGCACTCCATTTATTCTATCCATTAGGTGACTAATCATTGAACTCAGTCTCTTAATTTATTTGAGCATGCGCACTGCTAACAAAATCGGACTTGGAAACATCTTTCGAAAATATAACACGGACAATATTAAACCCGGACGAAACTGTAACACAGATGAAGTGTGTGGACTCTGTGTTCTTTTATAAAAACTGCAGCAACTCAAGTGAAGTAATGAAGCTAAATCTAGAAAAATACGATCAGGTGTACTTTACGGCTCCACCGTTACTTCAAAACAAACTTTGTCAACCGAACCAACTTTTACAGAGCAATCACTCAGCTAAAATCAAGGCAAAAGAAAAACAAATCACCTCTTAACATTGTACATGTACTGTATCTAGAAAAAGACTTCTACAAAAGAGGTAAACAGTATCTCAGTAAAGTAATGAGTGCAGAGGATCTTGGAGTAACCCTCGTACTCGTTTAGACTCAGCTTTTCAAATGGAATAAAACACTGACTAGAAAAAATGGAAATGGCTCAAAGAAATGCTGTCTTATATTCTCTTGTTCTCCCATCAAATAATCGCCGACAGATGATGTGAAAAAATGCAAAAATCGACCAACGATCAAGAAATAAACGGAAATAACTCAAAACGTTATCAACAATAATTATGTTTTACTTTGCCATTTCCATGCGGAACAAGGGCCAATAACAAACAGATTTATTAAAGCCAGTTAACACCCCACTCCAAGCAAACTACCTAACACTATTATAAATCAATTTAATGGTCCTGTGAACTAATCCAAACCCTACATATAAAAACACCCTAACCATCAACAAGTGCTCACTAATTTAAGGTGTTTAGGGCTAATCACTAATTTAGGGTTTTTAGGACTAATTCTCTAACACAGACAGCTATAATCCTCCTGCAATAATCATGCAAACTAATCTAAACCCTAACCCTACATTTAAAAACGTCCTAACCGTCAACAATGGGTGCTCTCACCAATTTTGGGTTTTAGGGCTAATTACATGTAAGTCACTTAACAACTTACAGAGAAATGTAATGCATAATTCTTCAATAGTCATGTGAACTAATCCAAATCCTACATGTACATTTAAAAGACTGTCCCTAAAAATTACCTACTAGGTACAATACCGCCAAGAAACCATATGTACATTTATCGCGATTTGCTCGCGAGCAGATCGCGATCACTAAGTGTGATCTGCTCGCGATCTGCTTGCAATAATATGCTCGCAATCACATCGCAAAATGATCAACTGGTGATCGCGGTCACAGAATCGATTCTCAACAGAAAAAAACTTAATGTATCTGACTGCAATTTTTGACCATTTAGCAAAATGCTTACTTCGAAGCAGTTGGCTTCGTTTGTTATTAAGAATGCGAATGGCGGTGTTGAGGAAGAAAGACAACTCATCGAGTGTGAACGAGAATAAAAGTTCAGTCAAAGATTGTTAGCGGGCCGCCTGTCTTAAAGAATGATTACTTTGAAGCAGTTGGCTTCGTTTGTTAACCCTTTCGCTCCTGAGCCAGCCGTAACCGGTCAACATGAAGCATGTACCTGGGAGAAGATTATTGCATCAAACCTAGACACGCTGGAAATACAATGTTGCGATATTATTTCAAGGGATGAATAACTTCAAAGCCACAGCTATAACTGGGATCGCTGGACTCTGCCACTTTTGAGAAAAACTCATTTGTTTTGGTGATCATTTTTCGTTTCTCTGATTTTCACCAATTTTGAGGAGCTGAAAATCAGCCTCCAAAATCCTTCCCATTCGCCCTTGAAATCAAAAGCAAACACAAAATCAGCACTCAGTCGTTACAGTACCTTCTTTAATCTTTCGAACCACCAGGTTTGTTTGCACAAAACACACATTGCGACTGTGAAGCGTGCTATTCTTAAGTTTAGTCAAAGATCGTTAGCGGGCCGCCTGTTTACTTCGAAGCAGTTGGCTTTGTTTGTTGTGTCTACTGCTTCTTAAGAAGCTGTGGACACTATGTTATTGAGTCCTATGATGCACGTAAGATAGTGTGTTTGTTAACATTGTCGATAAGTCGTTGTGAAGTTTTATTTGGGACCAATTGAATGTGTTGTTGGCTTTCGTGCATTTAGCGACAATATCCAATCACAAAATGGCAATAAAGATGACGACTATATGCCAATGGTGACATGTTCACAAGGTCGCGAGTTGGTCTTTTCAATTTCGTCACAACGATTTGGAGAGCTAGAGCGGTGAGTAATATTGCTATTTTACCATGAATTTTCTAAGATTTACAAACTTGATTAGCTACAGCTTTCGCAGTGTGTGTGTAACCGGTCAAATGAAAGGTTTCCAAAGGTACTTTCAAGGTCTAGGTCGATGTACAATGTACTTCCCACCAATTGAATACCAAAGTGTTAATTTCCCTGCTCTAAAGCTAAATCTCTAAATAAGGCTGGAACAGAAATATTAAAGGTTTGCAACAACTTGTCTTTAGGTTTTGGGAAAAAAGTTGATTTTCCTTGTTTGTATGCTCCTTGTTCGTATGAAGGTAGACTTGCTCCAAGTCGAACTTGCTAAGTCACTGGGTAAGCAATTATTGGGTAAAAAAGCGAGCGCGAGAATCGAAGCGAGTTTGACTTGTTTCACTTGCAGGAAATTGAATCGGGGGATTATGTTTTGGCGTGAAAACACATTTCAGAGGCAGAGCTTACATTTTGCACCTTTGACAAACTCTTTCTGAGTACAATCAAATTGTAAATACCACATCCACGGTCGACTGACTTCACATGTCAACATACAATGCCTGAAGAATTGACGCTTTGTGATTGGGCAAATCTTAGTACGTCATAAGCCACGCCTCCGGTTGAAAAATCAACCGGTAAATTTGGCGCGCTGCAAGTGGGAAAAGTCCTTCGTGCAGGAGTTAAGAAGGACTTTGAGAAAGTCTAGTATGAAGGAAACTGATGACGAACTAGCCGTTGTTTCATCTCTAAAATGGAATTGAAGGCTAGATTTACAATACCAATTACAGACAGGCAATCCAAATTGCTTGACATTATACAGAAGTTATGTTTATGATTTTTATATTAGCCCGACTGATTTTGGAGAAAACATTCATTTTCCCCAGACATTTTCTGGGCAAACGTGGTGGAAGCCTAAAAGTTAATGACCATTATTTAGTGGTTCAAGTGCATAAATAAAATTATTTCAAGCACTTCTATTAAAACTATGAACTTCCTGTTACATATGTAACAACTACGATGGTGCTTGATTCTACATTGTAGTTTTCAATTTATTTCGAAAGTAAAGTGCTGTTTTCAGATTCTTTCGAGTTATATTCCCATCTCATGATGTGCAAACAATGCTGTTAACGAAACCCAACACTGCGGTTACATCGCATCAGATTGTTTACTAAATTGAAATCTTGGTGGTGGCCAAACTTGCAACAAAAACACTAATTAAAATCGCTTGATATCACAGAAGTTACGTTGATGATTTAGAGGTTGATAACCCCATTAATTTTGGAGGAAATGTACATTTTTTTAGGCCTACAATCAGCGAGGAGGAGGCGTTTTTCAAAATCACAGGCGTTGTGGGCAGGCGTTCCCTTCCCTTCTCCTCCCCTCCCCCTACTTCCTTTTTGTCCTCATGCCATTTTTCCCTCGTCCAAATATATTGTGGTTTCCCAAACGATTTGCAGGCTAATGCTCACTTTGCTTCAGCTGCTTCAGGTTACTAAAAATAGATTTGATTCAACATTATCATTGCACGCCACACACTACGTAGCCTGCTGTGCAGATGTATTTTTCACTCTCATAAATTCGAAGAAAAAAGAAACATCACCCCGGTTGGTGGAGGAAAAATTATTTTAATAAAAAAATTTCCAAACCCCTGTTAGCCTGCAAATGTTCTTTTTAAAGCAACCCCCTTTTGGTATCCAATCAATTTTCAAGATCCCTCTAGAATACCTCTATTTTGGGACCCCCCTTTTCTCCAATATTTTATTTACAAGAATGAGAATAAAAGTTTATTCAAAGATTGTTAGCGGGCCACCTGTCTTAAATAATGTTTACTTCGAATAAAATAATTGTGTGGATGAATTCTGGTGGTCTTGTCCTTTATTATTATGAATGTTGAACGGAATATGCTAATTTCGCACCAGTTGTTGTCAATGTAGTAACGACAGCTAAAATAATTCAAGTATAGACGTTTTTGCACGTCTTTCATTAGAAACGTGGCTTTAGAAACCTAGCTTCAAAACTGACTTCAAATCTTCACATTCCCATAAAGCTTCAGCAATTTTGACAGGTCTGTCAAAAATCAAGACTAACACGCCTGACTGATTGCACGTGGGAATTCAGACTCCGAGAAGTTGAGATTTTAATTTAAAAAACATGCCTTAGCACTGCAAATATTTGCAATGATTTTAACCGAAACCTCGAACAACACCAGGATTGAAACTACAGAAGCAAAAGTTTATTTGGTGTTTTGCTTTGCGCTTTAAGCGGGTCCCGCACCGCTGTTCGGGGAACTAATTATAAGCGGCCGTTGTTTTGTGATTATTTTGTTTTGCTAGTTCAGGATTACATATTTTATGCTAGTTCTAGATTATTTGGTACAGATTTTCAGTAAGGTTATCAGAAGAAAATAATGTAAGGATGCATTACAAGCAAGCTGTGAAGCAGGATGGATAGAAGTGCCTTCCTGACAAACAAACTGCAGTGTTGAATAAAAGAAAACAACTCTTCCAAGTGTAAAATGATCGAGAATACACTTTTACCGAATTTTGGATAGCTGTCTCGACAACTGTCTCGAGAAGTTTTAATTTTCGGAAGCGCTTGTGTCTTAGTCAACTCTAATACACGAACAGTGGTGGGACTCTATAAAGAACAAAACTCAAGCGCCTGACTGTTTGCGAAAAGATTGCGCTTGATTTCCAATATAAGACGTGAAATTTCATATCCAAAAAAGCAATATTCCATTGCTGTACAATGTATAAAGTGAAATTTCACTTTAATTTACAAAATTAATGTAGACCTTAACGGAGACGTTAATACTTATTTGGTGAATGACAGGCACTATATGAAGCTGTATTCTCACAAGATCATATACATCATATGCAACGTGGAATTAGAATTGTTTCGCTTTCTGTTCAACTTACCATGTTTCATACACTTGTTATTCTTACATTTGTAAAGGTAGAAAGAAAAAATATTTTACTGCGACTTTGCTTGCAGACATTTGCTCGCAATCAGCTTGTGATCGCAAGCAAATCGTGAGCAAGGTGCAAGCAAATCGTGAGCAAGGTGCGAGCAAATCGCGAGCAAGGTGCGAGCAAATCGCGAGCAAGGTGCGAGCAAATCGCAAGCAAGGTGCGAGCAGATCATGAGCAAGGTGCGAGCAGATCGCACTTCGTGATCGCGATCTGCTCGCGATCAAACATACATATGTTTCTTGGTGGTAAGTACTGTAATTTTTTTAAATAAAAATAACCTACAACATATACACTAAATTTGAAACCAAAATACAAGAGTTTTTGTTGTGCATGAGCGGGTGGTAACCTATGATTTCCTGCAATCTGATTGGTTCCAGGAGCAGACATTTTTTTCTTATCTCTGCCCAAAGTCACTCAAGTCGAATGAGAATAGAGAACAATAAATGTAATTCACTGGCTTAGGGTTGGTCTGTACAGAGAACATTACTGTGCCCTCAGTCTTGAAAGTACATTCAAAATCTACTTAATAATCCATGAGGCCAACCAGAGGTATCTATTTGTACCACGTGCAGTACTTTGAAACCCTGTCAAAGTACTCTCTATGGTACTTTGAAATCCTTTTCTAAGTCCAAGGACTTTGACTTAGAAAAGGATTTCAAAGTACTGTAGGCAAATACCTTGAACAAAGGGACGTCTCACGATTGATCACTGACTTCCCCAAGTGGTAAAAAATATCAAGGTGCATTAAATACCTGTCTTGATGCATACAGACCGTCTCTCCAATGTGGGACCTGTTTTTTTGCACACTGCACTGACACTGCGACCAAATTTCATGCCAGGTTGTAAACACATACTCCCATGAGAACGAGCACATAATTGTTAACATTCCGTCTTTTCATTAACAATGGACGTTTGATTGCTTAAGTCAAACAAAGCAACTATATGTAAATACAGTTGTTAGCTCCAGTTCTCGGCTGTGCCTCGGACTGGAACTAATTGTGTGGACTTTGAAATGCTAACCAGTCGTCATTGTCGGCCTTTAAACATTGCTTACGATATCACGGGCACAGTTTTTCTCTATACAGACCTCTCAGCTGGTAAATGAACTATTTTTATCCTCTCATCAAAAAGCCTAATTCTCGCCCTTATATGGTAGGTGGCGAGCTGTGTGCACGTGTTCACTTAGTCCAACTATATTGGGTTCCATATATCATGTTCAGTTTGAGTTGTTTGTTGTACGACTATGACGCGCTTGATACAGTTAGTTAGAACTTTTCGACCCTCCCTCCTGCCCCTCTGGTGGGACAATTAGGTTTTAATGTCTATATTATAGGTACCTTATTTCCTGCCTCAGTGGCAGGCTGAGAAGTTTATGGTTTGTACATTTTGAATTTACGGTTCTGGTGTATACTTAATAAACTTCTTACTGTGCCAAACATAAGGACGAGCGTTGTGTTTGTTTCTTGTTTCCCTGGTCCTTTAACCCCACGAGAATTAACTCACAATTTGCTAATTATTTTATGACTTTTAGGGAGAAATAAACAAAAATGAAAAATACGAAACATTAAAATTAATGATAAGACATTCATGTAGCATAGCACTGTTCATTGTTTTTTCAAGTCAAAACATTAGAAGTGAAGTTCTAAGTTACCAGAATCGTGTCCCTCCCTGCACAGCACCTCCCCTGATATGCTGACATCTATGCTTCACAAATTTCCACTCTTCTTCAAGGACGTTCTTCAGGCCTTTGGAAGCCTGTGGCAATCTCTGTAGCATGTGAATCACGTTGTGGAAGTACTCAAAGTACACCTGCAACACATACAGAATGTAATGTGTCTTACATGAAGCTACATGTAATGCTAATGCTAATGCTAATGCTAATGCTAATGCTAATGCTAATGCTAATGCTAATGCTAATGCTAATGCTAATGCTAATGCTAATGCTAATGCTAATGCTAATGCTAATGCTAATGCTAATGCTAATGCTAATGCTAATGCTAATGCTAATGCTAATGCTAATGCTAATGCTAATGCTAATGCTAATGCTAATGCTAATGCTAATGCTAATGCTAATTCTAATTCTAATTCTAATTCTAATACTAATACTACTAATAACACTTTATTTAATGAGGATATGTAGATAAAGTTTACACTTGTTTCCAATCTGGTCCTCCTAACTATTATATACCAAGATAGAAACATTATTGCGGGAGGCAGTCCTGACAGTTAACCGCATACACAATTTATTGTACATGTACTTACATGTTTACATGTATGCTTTACATCAATCTACACACTTTATGTAACATAAGATGCAACTACACACTGTGCAGCCTATAGTGTACTAGTGCCGGATACGAAAAACCACAAAAAATTCCACAGTATATGTGGTAAAAACTAAGTGGAAACGTATTCCCCAGCCCAATGCAGGAGTACTGACTTCTGGGAGGTAAAAGTCTGAAAACTACCACAACTCTGTACAGTGCTTATGGTAGGATGCGAAAAAAAAAAATCAAAATTATACGGGATTTTTTGGCGAATTATGCGGGAAACATTGCAAATTATGCGGGAAATTATGCGGGATGACGTCATACATTTTTTAGCACAAATTTATTTTATCGTGTTTCACTTCAAAAATGCCGCAAGTTGAATAAGAGAGATGGTTAATTGTCTCAAATCCAGTTTAACTAGTATCCCTTTGTGTTCAAATCTATGTACTAGAAAGTCTATGTTAAACGTCAACTGATCCTAAGTATTCGTAAAATTCTTGATGCAGCAAGATTATCAAGCCTAGTTTACTAGCGTTATGGTCATAGGTTTTATTTCAGGTTAGTATGAAAATGTTATCTACTTTGTAGAAATGTCTTCAAAAGACGTAATTATCATTTCAGTAAGAAAACCAGGAAACAAAAACCAAGCAGGTTTTTGAAATGCTGTTGTAGTTGTCGCCTTATTGCAGATGCGGAAATCGACACGTTACTTTGACAGACCGCTAACCAATTTAGCGGTAAGGGACTAAGGGAAATAAGGTTTAACTGATGGGGGTGCCATCGCTTTTTGAATCAATTTTTAAATACTGTACAGAATTTAACTGACCCAAAACAAGAATTAATAGTAGCGGTCGTTACTAGAGCTTACGCAGCATACGCGAAAACGCCGTTCGACGTACCGTATGAGCATAGACTAATAAACGCAAGTTGATATTTCCTTTACATTTATTCTGTCTAGGCCTAGCTATAGTCTTTGATGATCATGTCCACATAGACAGCTGTCTGCACTAACAGTTTTAGAGCTGAAACATTTGTCGCTTCGTGACGTTTCCGTTTAATTTCCTCTGTTGATTCTCTTACAACAAATTATCCATGTTTTTAAACCATAATTAAACTCGCAAAATGCTATGGAGGAACTTGATCTGAAAAGAATTCACGTTTTCCCGCTGAAAACGTAAAAACAGAGTTTTTTTCTATTCCAAATTGTGATTCGCCACTTAGGAAACATTGTCTCTAGATTTTCCACCAATAATGAGACACGTTCTATCGAAATTTAGACAACAGGCCCCCACGGTTTTCAACATACAACGCCTTGTTATTCCCGTTGTGAATCGTCGTTTCGATTGCTCAATGTTCGACGATTTGGGAAGGAAATCTACTGTTAACTTCGGATAGATTGGGTAAGAGTCTTTGAGAAATAGCGAAAATAGATACCCGTTTTATGATTTTCTATAAATTTCTCCAAATTATGCGGGATTATGCGGGAATTGGCAGATTATGCGGATTATGCGGAGCAAGCCAAATTATGCGGGTCCGCATCCGCGCATAATTCCATAAGCCCTGTCTGTAACACGGTCAGCAAAAACTGACATAAATAAAGTTAATGGTGGAAAGAAACGTCTATAAATGTTGCAGTCAGGACCACGAATACATAACTACAACTGACATGTCCTTATATACTCCAGTTCCCGCCAAAACTACACTGTCCATATACATGTATGAAATGTATCCTCAGGGATACCAACAGTCTTTCGGATAAGGAACTCATTTCTCTTTTCCTTTCATCCAAAGAGAAATATCATTTATTGGGAAGATATGAAAAAGATTGGATAAAATATATACACTATATATATAGCTTTAGAATTAGACAATTAAAAACATATATGTAAATGTAAGGTAGCCTGTGTTCAGCCGTCCGTCTCTCCTCAAAACTCGGGAAGGGACGTCTGTGCTATACTGTCGTTAATCGTGTTCCGGCATAAGTTTGCATAAATTACATCTCGATTTCCATTGGCCGAGAAACACTAAATGGTACACATTGTAGATTTCAGATTGTTCATTTCCTATTGTTAACGGCAATGTAAGAGACTAAGAGGGAGGAAGCGGGGGAAATATAATAAATTCCCTTCTTCGATAGCCTATAGACAGGCCTCCGTAATCCCTTCAAAGGAAGGGATTTAGAAATCTTTCTTTCCTAGAGTAAGTGGAAGATTGGACGAATTCGAGAGTTTGAGAACCACGTGAACTCGAGGTTTGAGAAGTCGCGCTCGTAGCAACTCGCCTGACCGCCGAGGCTATTGATATTGCTTCTGGTTGATCATCTCCCACAGCCATTCGCTTTGTGAAAAGAGCTCTTGAACATGGACTTTTTTTCGTTTTGAAGAACTAGACGATATTTGAAGAAGAATTTTGTTTGTTCCCTGCAAATTCTTTCAAACTTCCTAGGCACTTTCTGCATTTATGTTGAGGCCGATAATTTCTTCCCAGACTTGAAATGCAGCACTGAGTTCCATGAACGATATTCTTATCATTTTTTTCTCGATATTAACCGAGCACAGGACACAAAATGACATCGCAATTCGTCTTAATACAATTCCAAATCAGAGTGAATCGCGCGCGCGGAGCTCGGATTTTCCCACGGAGCCAGAACTATTAGTCAACATAACCGCTAAGCCAATCAGCACCCGCTATGAGGCACCAGCCAATCAGCGACTGGTTACAACATTCCTGTAACTATCCACGTGACCTAGAACACGATTAACTCATCCGTAGTACAGACCTCCGTTTCCTTGCTTTGAAGGAATTACGGAGGTCTGTGTACAGGCTAATGTAAGGTGGTTACATGTATTAAGGAAGGGATCTAGAAACATTGTTAGACATCACAGTCAGTAAAACCTAGTGCTCTTCAACTCATTAGCATTAGTGAGTCTAGTATTAAAATATTTCCTACAAAATCTATTAAAGCTTGGTAATGTATCAGATTTAGTAGCAGTAGTTTTGGGTTTAGGTAGGCATAGCTTATTATTTACAACAGCTCTAGTAGAATAACGATAGGAAGGTCTTGACAATAAATGTAGCTTAGTGAGACATTCTGGACCAAGATTATTTAAACATTTAAAAGTCTGTGTTAGGATTCGTTGGCGAATAGTTTCATATATTGGAATCAACTTAATTAAGGTCCTTGAATAGACTTAGGGATGGAGTAGAGTAGTCGGCACTAAGAATGATCCTAGCAGCACGTTTTTGGGCTAGTAGCAATTGGTCTAGGCATTCAGTGGAACAGTTTCCCTACACACTGCAGCAATACTATTCCAGTGTTGGTTTGGCAATGCTGTTATGGAGTAGGAGTATTTCCTTAGATGAAAGATAGGGTTTGACTCTTCTAAGCACTTCAAGTTTGAAGTTATACTTTTTGGTAACTGCATGCTGCGATGTGGTCATTCCAGGTAAGTGATGCATCGATGTTGACACCAAGGAGCTTTTCACAGGTAGAATGAGCAATAGTGAGTCCATTGAAAGAAACGTCTAGGAGTTCAGAGTTAGTAGCGAGTTTCTTCTGGGTGCCAATGAGCATGACTTTGGTCTTGCCAGGGTGGATGGCCATTTTATTCTGAACAGCCCAGATGCAGAGATGAGTTGCAGAGATGAGTTGATGGAGCAAATTGATTGACTCGATCTGGTTAACGTAGTGTCATCAATGTACACTGTACATATATGTGCTACATTCCTTATTTATTAGGGGAATATCGTTAATGAATAAAATGAAGAGTAGAGGGCCTAGGGATAGGGCCTAGGGATGAATACTGTGGGACTCCGCTATGTACTGGAAGTACATCAGAAGAGAACTGACCAATGGACACTGTCTTCTTCCTGTAAGGTAAGACGTAAACCAGCAAAGTGCAGAGTCTCTGATTCCATAAATGGAGAGCTTTTTGATCAAAATATCATGGTCGACTAGATCAAAAGCTTTTCTTAAGTCAACCAGGAGAAGCCCTGTAAGTTCGCCTTTATCCACAGTATTAAGCCACTTGTCCGTACGATATAAGTGACTCGCACGAGTGATGTGGGCGCGATCCAAACTGGGAGTCATTAAGAAGACAGTGTTCATGAAGGAAGTCAAGCAGGTGGAGTCCACAATGGCATTCTAAAATCTTTGACAACACAGATAATACAGATATTGGGCAATAGTTGTCTTTGTCTTGCCTAGAACCCTTTTTGTGGATTGGAGTCATTTTGCTGATTTTCCATTGATCTGGAAAAATTCCAGATCTTATACTATTGTAGCTCAGTGTGGGATGGTCTAAGTAACCAGTTAAGTGATAAACTACAAAAGTTACAAAATCGTGCAGCCAGAGTGATTGCCAAATCCAACTATGACACAAACTCTAATTTTCTTCTCAATATGCTAGGCTGGGATAATCATTTATTCTATCTATAAAACGTAAGAAACAGAAGGCAGTAACAATGTATAAAACAGTCCACAAGCTTTCTCCAGTGTACTTACAAAACTTATTCATTCCCCGTAGCACAGATTACAACCTAAGAAATTCGGAAAATAAATTAACCCTACCTAAACCACGAACTGACTACTTAAAGCATAGCTTTAGTTATAGTGGGGCCCTATTATGGAATAATCTTCCTAACGAGACAAGAAAATGCGATTCTCTTGGGCGATTTAGAAGGGATATCGATAACATAATTATTTTCCGTATCGGACTCCCACACGGCAATCATGTAAAACAGTGATATTTTAAATATATTTTTAATTGTAATAACTGATGATTTTACCGTGTTTAAATAAAGTTGATGTATGTATGATGTTGTAGACATAAAGAAGAGATGGAAGGACTTCCTGGCGGCCGATTTTAAGAAGTTTAACGTTGATGGAATCCATTCCTTTAGCTTTGTGACAGGATAAATTATGAATTTCCTTTAATAGAAAGTCAGCAGATAGACATCCGCAGAATAGAAAAGTGCTGATCTTCTGGTAGACGATCAGCCACAAATTGATGAAGTGCATCAGTGTTAAGGTGTTGATTGGTTGAGTCCTTTATGATGGCATCAGCGATTTTGAGAAAAATGTGAGATAAAAACATTGGTAATGTTTGGCAAGTCCGTGATAGAGCTATCACTGTGATGAATACAGTTTGGAGTTGTGCCTTTAGATCTTGCATTGACGGTGCATTTTAGTACCTTCCACAATTTCTTTGAATCATTTCTATTCTCTGAAATCTGTTGTGTATAGTAGTTCTTCTTAGCCAATTTAATAATAATTGTAAGTGACTTTATTTCTGAATTGTCTGTATAGTTCCCAGGGTACGGTGGCTTGACTAGCTTTAGACTTGAGTTGATCCCTTTTTCTTATGTCAGATAGAATATCAGATGACATCCATTGGGGAAGTTGAAGTGACTTAACACGTTTAGTTCGAAGAGGTGCATGGCGGTTAACAACGTTTTTAAAGAGGTCATACCAAGTTGCAAGGGCATCAGATGGATCATCAAACGACTCGATCACAGACCAGGGGGCAGCACGCAAGTCTTCGCGAAACTTAGCTTCGTCAAAGTTGACAAGGGATTGGTATTGAATGGTATCGTGGCTAGATTTCTTAGTCTTTATAGCTGCATTGCAACGACGGACTATGAATATAGGGTAGTGGTCACTAAGTGAAAGAGTTGGTACATGTACAAGGGCGACATTCCTCTTGGACGAGGTGTATATGTGATGAATTAGTGTAGAAGAAACAGTGAATGTTCCATTTAATAGTGTAGCGTGCCTCAGTTCGTGTTGGTACAGTAACTATTTGTTTGAGTCCATGATGATGAAGGCTCTTTAAAAGTTTGGTAGAGCAGGATTTCCGACACATCACATTGATGTTAAAATCTCCAAGCACAAAACATTCCTTGTTTTCTGACACCAGTCTTTCAATAATGAGCATCAGGGCAGTGTCGTAAGTACTATCTGCAGATGGAGGTCGATACACATTTAATACTAGAATAGGTGATGTGTAAGGTGGTCTAATTTCGATGCAGATTGACTTGACAGTGTCATGTTCTAGATCTTGTCTATGGGTGAAAGGAATAGAATTGTGGATATAGCTGATAACCCTCTGCCATGAGCATTTGTGGACCTGTCACGCCTAACAATAAAGTAGTTAGCGATGGTTAACATGTCATCGGTCCAGGTATCATTTAGCCAGGTTTCGGAGAGTGAAAGAATGTGTATTGTCGGTTTCTGGATTAATAGTGCTTTTAGTTCATCTACATGTAGCTTAGTTCCACATGCTTCAAATATTTAGCTGTCCAATGATTAATCCCTTGGTGCTTTTTGGTAAATCAAAACATCCATTTGGATTTGAATTATTTTCAGGCTGTTCATCCAGGAAACTCTCATCAGGCTGTGATATTTCACTCAGATCATAATTTAAGGTGTATGCAGAATAGCATTATCAGCTGTGGCGCTTTCGTCCTCACTATGCGGTGATGAGCAATTTGGGCAGACCCAGCTGACGTCAATGATCGCTGATTGAATGAATTGGTCATATGACTGAGAGACAGCGATTGTGTGCACCAAAGATTGCATAAATCGCAGAGAAGGCCAGAAGTAAAATTAACATTATCATTGCATTTAGTGCATGTAGTTTGTGGAGTCATGGAGCCAACAGGTACCCAACAGCTTACAGAGAGTTACAGTGGTGTAAGCTGTTACAGAGTTACAGTCTTAAAACTAAAACCAAAGTAATTACAGAGCCAATCACAGGGGATACGTAGTAAATTAAAGTACAATAAGCCAATCACAAATTATCTTATTGTGATTGATTTTACTTGAATCAATCACAAGGAAAAGTAAACAAAGTCATGGATAACTCTTGCTAAAACAAAACAGATTGTGTGATGGGCCAAAACAACGTTTGGTTTTAGTTTAGAACTTGATTAGCTGATAATTACAAAACATTTTTCACAGCCAATAGAAATTAAATAAAGCTTTAGGAAACACAAAACCAAAGCAATCACTTACTACTTTGGACACTCAATCAGTCAGCAGTACAAGATCAAGTAGCCTCCAGAGTATCAGCTCCTATTGAAACCCCTGCATGCCAGTTTACTGGCAGTACAAGATCAAGTAGCCTCCAGAGTATCAGCTCCTATTCAAACCCCTGCATGCCAGTTTACTGGCAGTACAAGATCAAGTAGCCTCCAGAGTATCAGCTCCTATTCAAACCCCTGCATGCCAGTTTACTGGCAGTACAAGATCAAGTAGCCTCCAGAGTATCAGCTCCTATTCAAACCCCTGCATGCCAGTTTACTGGCAGTACAAGATCAAGTAGCCTCCAGAGTATCAGCTCCTATTCAAACCCCTGCATGCCAGTTTACTGGCAGTACAAGATCAAGTAGCCTCCAGAGTATCAGCTCCTATTCAAACCCCTGCATGCCAGTTTACTGGCAGTACAAGATCAAGTAGCCTCCAGAGTATCAGCTCCTATTCAAACCCCTGCATGCCAGTTTACTGGCAGTACAAGATCAAGTAGCCTCCAGAGTATCAGCTCCTATTCAAACCCCTGCATGCCAGTTTACTGGCAGTACAAGATCAAGTAGCCTCCAGAGTATCAGCTCCTATTGAAACCCCTGCATGCCAGTTTACTGGCAGTACAAGATCAAGTAGCCTCCAGAGTATCAGCTCCTATTCAAACCCCTGCATGCCAGTTTACTGGCAGTACAAGATCAAGTAGCCTCCAGAGTATCAGCTCCTATTCAAACCCCTGCATGCCAGTTTACTGGCAGTACAAGATCAAGTAGCCTCCAGAGTATCAGCTCCTATTGAAACCCCTGCATGCCAGTTTACTGGCAGTACAAGATCAAGTAGCCTCCAGAGTATCAGCTCCTATTGAAACCCCTGCATGCCAGTTTACTGGCAGTACAAGATCAAGTAGCCTCCAGAGTTGCAGCTCCTATTGAAACCCCTGCATGCCAGTTTACTGGCAGTACAAGATCAAGTAGCCTCCAGAGTTGCAGCTCCTATTGAAACCCCTGCATGCCAGTTTACTGGCAGTACAAGATCAAGTAGCCTCCAGAGTTTCAGCTCCTATTCAAACCCCTGCATGCCAGTTTACTGGCAGTACAAGATCAAGTAGCCTCCAGAGTATCAGCTCCTATTCAAACCCCTGCATGCCAGTTTACTGGCAGTACAAGATCAAGTAGCCTCCAGAGTATCAGCTCCTATTGAAACCCCTGCATGCCAGTTTACTGGCAGTACAAGATCAAGTAGTCTCCAGAGTTTCAGCTCCTATTGAAACCCCTGCATGCCAGTTTACTGGCAGTAAAATAATATTGACCTTAATTACCGGTACTTCATACCTTCAGCATACTCTGTAGATCCTGTTCAAATTCCTCAATGTCATTTTCTAGTCTTTCATGATCATAGTCCTCAGGCCCCAGAATGCCATCCACCATCCAAAGGTAATAATCTTTAACTAAGACAGCGCCCAGGATAACTTCCTTGCACTCTCGCAGTAACTGAAATCAATTATTTAAATCACAATGGTATTTATAAAGAGAGCTACATGTAAAATAATACCTGACAGTCTATTCACACATGATATTATAGATGTCTATCAATCTCATTCTTAATGATTTTTTTAGTATTTCATCCTATACTATTAAAACATTCCAAAAATGTTGATTGATACATGTTTACATTAATGCTCTTTGAGATGACAGTGATAATTTTCTTGTTAGAGATTCCAGGTAGGGTGACGAGTCATTAATAATAGCACACTTGGAATTACATGTATTTACTGTAATGCCTTTGCTGTAATGCCTTTGCTCTGTGTTTAAAACATTTCCATTCATGATTAAGAAACTAATGCCATGTCCACAGCTCAATATTATCCCCCACTCCAACGTAACAGCAATGTTAATATTATAATACCATGATCGCCTCGGTTTTCTTTGTTCTCCAAGGGAATTTAAACCCTAAACTCCCTCATTAGAGATGGATGTTTCTAAATTTCCCTCGTGCATCAACATGAGGGAAATTTATAAGACAAAGAAATCCATTGTCTTTTACTAAATTGCCCTCATGAATAATTACATGATGGAAATTTAGTAGACAAAGAAATCTATTGTCTTTCACTAAATTTCCTTCATGTTCCATTCATAAGGGAAGCTTAGAAAGACAATGCAGGCAGAACATGAGAGGGTGAATTAAGCATCAGCTCTTGCTCCCCTCTGGCACGACTATAGCCCTGCGCTCCCAAGTGAAAAAAATTAACCCAAACTGACCTGGCTTCATCATAACCTTCAACGTAATCCATGTGGGATCACGCATTTCAAGCTGTACATTCTCTTCATTTCTCAAACCTGCTTCTTCCATGTGGGATAGTTAAAACCATATATGTGTTGTGGTTCAATTTGATCTTTGGTTCAAAAATTTTGAACCAGTACAAAATTGTTGAACCAGTACCATTTTTTTGAACCAGTTCAATTTTTTTGAACCAGTTCAAATTTTATTTACAAGTGTGAACTTGTAGTTTGGGGTAAGATTTATGATAGGCTTTCCATGTAAGAAAATAGCATAGTAAGTTATACAGAAGTAGTTTGGAATAAAAATCCCTTTATACCTTATTTGTGTTGTTCATCTTTTATTTTTTAGCTGGAATGTACTGGAAACAGAGTTACTTTGCACAGTGATGTATTTTAATAGGAATATAAACAGAAAACTATGCAACACCCTTAATTAGTGACCACCCATTGTTGACGGTTAGGGTGTTTTTAAATGCAGGCTAAGGGTTTGGATTAGTTCTCTGAACCATTGAAGAAGCATTATAAGTGACTTAGCCCTTAAATTTAGTGACTATAGCTCTAAAAACCCTAAATCAGTGAGCACCCATTGTTGACGGTTAGGGTATTTTTAAAGGTAGGGGTAGGGTTTGGATTAGTTCTCTGGACCATTGAAGAAGCATTATAAGTGACTTAGCCCTAATTTAGTGACTATAGCTCTAAAAACCCTAAATCAGTAAGCACCCGTTGTTGACGGTTAGGGTGTTATTTAAATGTAGGGTAGGGTTTGGATTTGCTCACATGACCATTGAAGAAGCATTATTTTTGTGTTGTTCAGTAATCTAGCCCTAAAAAGCCTAATTTAGTGACTTAGTACATGTAGCTCTAAAAACCCTAAATTAGTGAGCACTTGGGTTTACCGAAATTATTTTTTTAATGTTTGGTTTATATAGGTCTTCTTGTGTTAGGAATGAGTTTGCTTGGAGTGGATCAATGCTAACTGGCTTTAATAAATCTGCTTGTTATTGGCCCTTGTGAACTGTACTTGGAACGGCAAAACGAAACAGAAATGTTGTATTTTTTTGCGTTATTTCTGTGTAGACTGTTCTTGATCATTTATCCATTTTTGCGTCTTTTCACATCCTTTGATGAGAGAACAAGAGAATAGTTACAGCATTTCTTTGAGTCGGGGTGGTGCATGGTGCCATATTATGTCACCCTTGCTCTTAGGGTTTTTCTCGGCTTCCTTCCATCCACATGCAACAGCTAACACACTAAATTCCAATTCGATCTGTGGATTAGCCAGGTCTTGACTTTCATCAGCCGCTATGGTTGTTTCGGATTGAGCCAGTGCTTCGATTCTCTGTTGTCAGGATTTAGTTAGAAGTTTGTTGCTTGCGTACTCACATTTTCTTCTACTAGTCAGTGTTTTATTCCATTTGGTAAGCTGAGTCAAACAAGTACGAGGGGTTACTTCAAGATCATTTGCACTTGTTTAATACTTTAAGATACTCTTTATTAGCTCTTTCGTAGAAGTCTTCTTCCAGATACAATGCTAGTCAGGTGATTCGCTTTTCTTTTGCTTTCTTTTAGCTCAGCCTCAGCTGTGATTACTCGGTTGACACAGTTTTGTCTGTGTAATTATATTTCCAAGTCCGATTTTGTTAGCAGTGCGCATATGCAAATAAAATTAAGAGACTGAAAACAAATTAGCATAAGGAGAGGGACTGGGTTCGACGATTAGTCACTTATAGAATAAACGGTGGTGTAAAAATCAACAAGCGCTTCTGTGGCGCAGTGTGTGAATCGACCGGATCATCATCTACCAGGCGTTCCTCGTGATCCTGTCTCAAGTTAAGTGCGACCGGGTGAGGTTAGTAAGTGGATGGGTGACCGTCAAGGTAAGTGGTGCAGTAAGGTGTGTCAGGGGGGACAAGGGAAAATAGGGGTGGGACTGGGGAAGGGAGGGTAGAAAGTAGAGGGGAGGGGAGGACTGACAACAAAATATTTTGGAGGGTGGGTGGTATTTTTTTTCTTTTTAAATCCCCCCCCCCAAAAAAAAAAAAAAAAATCCCTTTTTAGAATCTTGAAAAAATAAACCAGTTAAAAAAAATGTTACTGGTTAAAAAAAATGGTACTGGTTCAAATATATATGAACCAGAGGTAATAATTGAACCACAACATATGCATGACCTTTAAATATTTAGTCAAGCATATAATTACATTGTGTTTTACTGCTATTCTTCTCAAAAATCACACACTTGTCCCCAGGGAAGCCAAGGTCATTCAATCAAGCATTTAAATGTTTTCGAAAGCAACTCAACTGCAACGTCTTTAGTTTAGGCAGAGAAAAATAAATTTCTCAGAGATTTGTTCCGTTCCTCGGCGATCAGAGTATTACAAAGTTATAGCATATGACAATTCAGGAAATTAGCGATTAAATTTCCCGAATTGTCATGCTATTACTTATAATTATACCATACATAATTATGTACATGTAGTGACAAAATGTTGCTCTGGTTAATTGAAAATCCAAGTCCATAATTTAGAGAATGTTTGGACTCTGAGAGCAGATTAAAGTACTAATAAAAGGATTGTTGTGTCCAAAGCTGTGTTGTCTTACACATACCTGTCTAATACTTAGAGATGATGGCTCTGCTTTTGGTCTGTGCTCAAGCCTTAGTCTGATGCACTCATGGCTTATGTCCAGTGGAATCCTGGCCAAGAACAAGAACAGCATACGAAATGATGGCAGTCTTAAATTATTCAGCTCTGTACTCCATGGAACTGCAAATAGGCTCTGCTCGATGCTAATTTCTTTTATTGTATGACCCGACTGTGATCTTGGTCTCATCTCCATGGCAACATTTTCATAAAGTATATCCTCAAGATGCAAGATTGATGCTTGCCATTCTTTTAGGGATACATGTAGCTCTGAGGTATTCTGACAGTCCATTGCAAAACTCTCAGGTACAAGAACTTGCTTGGCCTTCAGGAGTGTAGTATCAAGAATATCCCCAATTCTCTGCCCAAGTTTGATCAGACCAAACTTCTTGATGCTCCTATCAACAAATGGTCTGTACCGCGATGTTGCAGTCCACATAAACTGTGACTTATTACTGCTGCTTCGTATTGGTGCTTTGGGGCTCCATGGTTCTCCAGGGGACACAGATGTCCTTGGAGAAGTAGAAGAGGAAAGCATCTGCTCTTCAAATGATTCATTATCAGAGCTCATTGATTCTTCCTCTAAAGCACCAAGTCCAGAGAGCTCACATCCAGAGTAAAGTGTTCCTAGTGGAACCAATCACATAAAGAGATGAATATGTCATCTGACTAGAATATTAATTAGGCAGCCAACTAAATTTGACAACCCTGCATTACAGATCATACATGTATATTAAAATTAAAGTGACATTGGTTAAAGTGACACTGGTAACACTCAAGTACATGTACCAGTGTGGGGTGGTCATTTTTACTTAAAAAGGGGGTAAATAGTTTTAATGATTCAAGCCAAACACAGAACTTGTTCTCCACAAATTTCAAACTGGCAGAGAAGTGTACTCAGTATAGTACATTGTATATTGTTCATATTTACTTTTTGAATGAAAAGGTCACTTTGAGTTGATTGTAATAATCTACATGTAATTCTATGGCTGACTAACATCTTCAGTAGGAACTGTTTGCTTGACAAATAATTATTTATGCACTCTGGGACACAGCTGGTACACATGTAGCTACATGAGAAAAGTATGGAGCAGATTTTGTATGAGTGTGACAAACTACATGTATGACATGCCTGTAGCCTTACCATACCCGTACTGTAACCATGCTGAACCATATTTTTGTAATTTGATTGGATCAGCAGGACAAAAATAACAGGGAAACCATTTCAATGTCACTGCATGCCGTACAGTAACTCATACAAAACCTGCTCTACTGCAGGCACACACATAAATATATTATATTTTTTGGAAACAAATTTGTGTTCCATGATCTGTCCAGAATAGTTCTATTGATTTATCATAATCCTTTGCTACAAAACTGTACAGACACAGTCTTACCAAGCATTCCCAGTCCCACATCTAACCAATCCTGCCAGATGTCTGTGGCATGCAGATCAACACCAAGAAACCTCGCCATCAGGTGCAGCTTGTGGAGCAGGTCATTGGTAATGTTTAGCCATAGCTGTAATGCCTCAACATTCCTGTTGAACTCTGCACAGCTGTACTTTGAGTGACACTCTCCCATGGACCGCAGGTTTGGGTAGAGATGCTCAGCTGCTTCCACTCTATCAAATAAATATGTGACTTCCATCATGGCAGCTTCTAGTTCAACAGAGAATTTCTCCAGTGGAGATTGCCTTCTTGGGGTGCTATGTTTGAATTCTGGATTCTTAGTGTACATAAAAGTGTTCTCACAACCGAGATCTAAGCTTAATTGATGCCCAAGTTCTTTAATATCTGCTGATGAAGTATCACCGGCACTTTCAGGCAAGGAACTGCCATTCACTTCTCTATTCAAAGCATCTGTAGCAGGATGCCCATCACATCCAGTATTTACAACTATTTTTGGAGCACTACCCATCGGTGTCTTCTCCACAATATCAAAAGCAGTATTAGCCCCATTGATATTAATTTCATCTGCCTTCTCAGAAAGCAATACTTGAGGAATTTGATTATCACCTCCAAAGGAGGCTAATTTATATAAGTTAAAATGAATAACCTCATCCAAAACTTCATCAACACGTGCACGTTCCTCAATAAGAAACTGATCCTGTTCATTCATAGTTCTACCAGCATGCCATGCACGCAGCTCAAGCCACAGCAAAGGTCGCAGTTCAACTTGCCACTTCTTATGCTCTTCAGAGTTCTGCCTTTCTAGCTCTGTCGATGCAAACTGGCTGTCACGCTGCTTACGAGCATGAGCGCCAATTTTGATCAACAGCGAAAACGTTCTATAGAAATCCTGTCTGGACTGTGGAATGTGAGGACTTTGATGACCGAGGCTCCTGGGATCTGATTCAGAACGTGTTAACTTTACATGGCCCCCAGGATTTCCCTGGAGGCCATCTCGACGAGTACACTTTAGTGACATATATCTATTTCTGGACTCTATTTTAAAGCTAGGTATGTCCATTGATTTGGAATGCAATCCATGATCATATTCGCTACCTATGCTGTTTCGTTTGAAATGCCTCTGGAAGGCTCTTTCGGTAGTTAGTAAAGCCTGATTCGACTCGCGCTCCCTTTTCTTCCTTTCTGACTCTGTTTTTTCAAATACCAACCCAGGACCAACAAGACCTTTCTCTTGGCCCTTTCTTCGATTACTTCTAGTCCTTTCTTTGAGCCTTCGGAGGTTTCTTGGTGGAGTAACTCCGAGCTCACCTGCGTAAATATCTTCCAGCTCCGAATCATGATCGAAGTCTCCATCTTTTTCAAAAGATAGTTCTCTTTCGCGGCTCAAATCAGGTCCATCACCTACTTGAGATTGCACCTCATTTTGATTCTGACCTTCAAATATCTCTGAGATGTCGAGCTCATCACATGGAGTGCCAAGTTTTGGTGTTACTTGCCGTTTATCTTCGTCGTCTGAATCCTCTAAGCTATCCGCCATGTTTGCTGGACCCAGTTCAGCTCGGTCGAGGCGCGAAAGTTCTCATTCCCAGGGGTCTTTACGCGTTTGTGGTTGCCGAATCCCGGAAAAAAACGGGGGGGGGGGGGGGGGGGGGGGGGGGGGGGTGGTAGGTAGGAGGCGGACTGGACTGGACTGGACTGGACAACTTTATTTACCCACGGTAGGTCCATCAGGATATAAATGTATAAAAATATTAAAATGTATAATATATATTAATATATTATAAATATATACTATAATAAATGCTAAAATCAAGTCTAAGCTACGATAATAATCTATATTATAATATAGATACGATAGTACGCGCGCTCGGATTGGCTAAGAAGCCATGTTTTATCAGAGTATATAACATGGTTAGCCGTGTTATATAGTTTTCAACTGGCGGTTTCCTTTCATCGCGCGCGTAAATCTATATTATAAAACAGATAAAGAAGCCTTAAATCCATGTTTTATACTATCATAAAACACTCTGGTCATTTGAGAACACTCTAGAAATGTTGAAAGCACGCGCCTTCGGCTTGTGCTTTAACATTTCTCTCATGTTCTCAAATGCCCATCGTGTTTTATGATAGTATAAAACATGGCTAAGGCTTCTTTATTTGTTAATTAATGTAGTAGATACATGTATGTATCTAAAATAAGAAAAAAAGGTTTGAAACCCTGAAGGTTTGAAACCCTGACCCTGTTTAGGACAGAAAAACTGTGTAGGACAACACCCTCTAGTTTAGGACCCTGTTCCCATGGCCACCAGATTGGAGAATTTCGAATAGCGCGTGCATAGTTGGAAATTACAAATTCTGCACTAACTACGAAGTGATAAGGACAATAGACCTGATTCATTGAGTATATTGGATTATGGTCTGTCAGCAACGCATAATTCCGTTTATTACAGGAATTACATAAATTAAATAATAAAATACAATTATTGTATTGACATATTACAATTGACTTAAATATTTCCAGCTGTACCAGGGAGGCCAGAAAAAAAACTCCAACCTTCTAAAAACCACTTGGGGGAAATACAAAGGTAATAGAAGGAAATCTGGGTCGGGGCCAAGGCACAGCTGTTGTCCCCCGACAGAACTTTAATTTAGCGGTTTTATGCATACAATATTTAACAAATAAAGAAGCCTTAGCCATGTTTTATACTATCATAAAACACGATGGGCATTTGAGAACATGAGAGAAATGTTAAAGCACAAGCCGAAGGCGCGTGCTTTCAACATTTCTAGAGTGTTCTCAAATGACCAGAGTGTTTTATGATAGTATAAAACATGGATTTAAGGCTTCTTTATCTGTTTTATAATATAGATTTACGCGCGCGATGAAAGGAAACCGCCAGTTGAAAACTATATAACACGGCTAACCATGTTATATACTCTGATAAAACATGGCTTCTTAGCCAATCAGAGCGCGCGTACTATCGTATCTATATTATAAAATATAATATAATTATAGGCCGATTGCCTTAGAAACCGCTAAACGATCACTATCTGTATGCTGGATGTATCTGTACTTAGTAGAGCCACACCTCCAGCCAGCGTGCATATCCAATAAATTGCCGCTTATATTCCTGCATGCAGGATTGGAGGCAGCGCCTGATTTGATGCTATGTGTGCCATAATTAGCAATATCGCTTACAAAGGGTTTAACATGTTTCTTGAATTCGTCCCGAAGGGTAGTATAAGATATACCTCAGTCCTTTCATGAAAATACTCTCGAGACTTAAATTTAACGATGCGCCTAACAATTGGTAAACATGAACTAGGTTGAGCCGGAAAAAGCTGGATTAACCTCTCCGTAATGGATACGGGACATGTAATCTTCCCAGACAGGTGTGTCCTTCCCTGTACTGATCGTTTTTGCGCTTGGAAATGTACACAGACATATGTTCATCGTAGATAACTACATCTTTCAGTACTAAATTTTGGATTTCGTTGATACGAAAAAACCCAGCGTAGCCTAACAAGAGTACGAATAAAAAACGAATGCCAGCGAGGGAATTGCAGGTAGCGTAATGCTGTGCGATGCACTCTACTGTCTCTCTCGTAAGGGGTTCCTTAGGCTGTATGGGACGAGCAAGCTTTCTCCTTGCGCCTTCTAAGGTCGATTCAGTGACTAAGGGGTGATTAGTTGGAAGCTGCTCGAATCCAGCTAAATTGTGACCCCATCTAATACTATAGACAACAGATTCTATAGAAGATATCCCTGTCCCTTTTTGGACTGCAAGTTGAGAAAGTTCTGTAATAAAAAGTGCTATGTGTAGAGGCTTTGCAGGAATAACTGGAACGCCCAACTTGGATGTAGCCCATGTACGCCATCTAGACCAGCCAACTCCGTACTTCTGAACCGTGGATTAAGCTTTGGAGTCTAACTGTAATTCAAAAAGGTCTTTGACCTTGCTCCGCAAGGATGGATCTACCAAGAACGTCGTTTCGTTCCAGATTCCGGATTGTAACACGTCTGCAAAATAAAAAAGAAACTCAAGATGGGTTTAACTATGTGTTGACCTAAGTGGTGTAGCGAATAATATAATTTACACGCCTAAATGGTGAATCATAAACAATGGCCGATACTACGCACCTAAGTGGTGCAGCCGTAGGCAATAACAATTTACACACCTAAATGGTGACATCATAAACAATGGCCGATACTACGCACCTAAGTGGTGCAGCCGTAGGCAATAGCAATTAATTTACACACCTAAATGGTGACATCATAAACAATGACCGATATTACGTACCTAAGTGGTGCTGCCGTTGGCAATAGCAATTTACACACCCAATGATGAATCGTTAAAACAATGGCCGATCAGTACTACTCACCTAAAAGGTGTGACCGTATGTAAAAGCGTAAATATAGTTTTCACACTTAAATAGCCGATCAGTTACGCATCTAAGTGGTATGTCGGAAGGCGACAGCTAGCGTAAAGTAACGCGCCAAAATTGGTGAAATTCGTACTAAAAAAGGTACCTAAATTGCGTAAAGTCACGGTACCGCGTACTATAAGCCGGAATAATAAGCTTACCTAAAGTCTAGCCGAAGAGCTAGCATGTTAAATCTCGGGCAACCGCAGAATACGGAGGGATGAGTCTGGTAAGTTTGTCTCTGTCCTGGACCTTCTAACAACAGATCGTTGATCCTAGGGAGCACGAATACCTCTTTAACGAACGTCTGAAATTGAGTTGAACTGCTATGCAAAAAAGGCCAAAAATAAGCTGATGGCCATTCAGGAACGATCAAAGTACCGTGTCCAGAGCAGGATATGAGAGCTCGAACTGATTGACCTACAAGATTTACTGGTGGACAAATCCAATTATTTTCGTCACCCCAATCTTGAGCCAGGGCGTCCACTCCGCTGCAACCCGGAGACGCAAATTTAGAATTAAACCTTGCGAGTTGCGCGTTGTAATACGCCGAAAACCGGTCGAAAGTGTGGGGACCCCATTTCGCATCTATCACTCGGAACACAGATGGGTTGACGGACCAGTCGTTCTTATCGATGAACCTATATATACTGAGAAGATCTGCTCTGTCATTGCAAGATCTAGGGATCCACTGCGCTTCAAGAACAATACCGTTCGCTAAGCAAAGATGAAAAATATCCAAGGCGAGCGACTGGATCTCAGCCTTAGAGCTTCCGATAGAAACTATTCTAGCGGCGCCTTGGTTGTCTGTAAACACTTTAACTCTTTTGTGTTGCAACTGCTTGACGTAACAATACGTTATAAATAGCTTTCAGTTCTCGATATATCGAGCTTTGGCCAATATCATCAGTTGTCTACATGCCGCTAACTACAGTACCGTCTAATGAAGCCGAAAATCCTCCAAAGTGCTATGTCACTAGCATCAGCAAATATGATTGTATGGGCCCGGGTGGAGGTCTAAGAGAATAGCCGTTCAGCGAGTCAATGTTCTGATCATGATACCAACATTTTAGCTCCTCTAAGAGACTTGGTGAAAAATGCAGGGTATGGTCCCATGCTGATCTAGATTCGATAGAAAGGTACATCTGCCTTGTAAAAAGACGAGAAATCGGACTATATTAACTATGATCGGACCGACTGCTAAAGCCACTGATATAATAGAGCCTGCAATCTTGGCTAAATCTCGGAATGTCGAATGGCCGTCTCGTATTGCTGCATCTAAAAGACTCTTAAGCTTGGGAACTTTCTTTTCAGGTATCTGGAACTTCATTGAAATGGTATTAATTACGAATCCGAGCCATTCACCGACTTGCATCGGAGACCAATGTGATTTCTCTTCGTTACACAGAAGACCCGAAGAAGCAAGATCTCTCCTCTGAATTAAGCTGGCTGCTAGTGCGGAACGTTCATCGGGCTGGCTTCCAAAACCATCGTCGAGGTATATAAAGCTGTTGTGCATCATAGCACGCCAATGCTTAACTAGAGGCCGCATCAACTTAGTGAAACAAAAACAGGCACTACTAAAAACAAATGGTAAGACTGAGAATGTAAAATATCGAGGTATGGCGTTAAATAACCAGCAAAACCCAATATACTTTTGGTGATCGGAATGAATGTCTATATGGTGGTAACCAGACTTTAAGGTCCCATGTGAAAAACCAGTGGCCCTCTTCGAGTACTTGTGATAATGAACGAAGATCTTCGTATTTGAATGGAGACTTAACTAAACATTGGTTTACGTGCCTGAGATCAATGACCAATCGCAGCTTTTTTCCTTCAGCGACTGTTAAAGGGTTCACGCAAAATGGAGGGGCACTATGCTCAGTGATACAACCGTTAATAAGCAGCTATGAAATTGCCTGCGTTACAAATTCTGGGTGTTTGAAAGAAGATCTGTTGTTCTTTATGCCAAATGGTAATCTGTAGCCATGTATAATCATATCGAGTACAAATTCAGGCGCTTCTAAACTCTCAATCCAAAAATTCACAGAGGCCATCAAACGACCTTTAACACCTTGACTAGTGTTACTAACACTGAATTCGTCACAATCACAAGAATGGAACAAGTGTAAGTTACACTCAACTTGACTTTGTGAATCTTCCACGGTCGACGAATCAGCTTCTAGTCAAAAGCGGCGGCCATTACTCCTGGCAGCAGTAGTGGTTCTTCTACATGTGGCATTTAAGTGTCCAAACTCCCCGCACTATATTAATATAAGGAACAAATATATAACAAAGTTATATTAAATTAAATTAAATAACTGAAGTATGGAGTCAGTTGCTTTCACAGACCGAAGGAAGAACACTTACTCGTTAAGCTACTTATATACTCATATGCACATGCATTATTACGTAACTGTTGAACAACGCAATGTGCATAATGAACATTCCGATGATGGAACGTGCAGAAAACAAATACCTGCTAAACTGCGTAACGCAGATATTTTTATATTCATCAGAACCAGGAGCCATCATGTAATGGGCTCCTGCCAGAACTTAGCTTTTTTGCCTTTTTGATACTCACTTCGCAACTGGGAACTGGGTACAAGCAACCTCGTGACTATGGATACGTGACCAGGATCTTCTCGGTCAGATCCAAGATGGCGGCTCGATCTTGGATCTAACCGAGAAGACCCTGGTCACGAGGTTGGTGTAGAAGGTCAACCGCTAACCGTTCTTCAGCGATGATGAATCCAAGATGGCGGACGTTCTTCAAAATATACCCATATATTGGCATATTTTTGGGTCACATGACCAGCCTGCACCAGGGGTACTTTCGACGCCATATTGGATTAGGCGCGTAAAGATCCCTGGGAACGAGGTTGTGCGAGCGCCACACGTGCTCACCGCGGCAAAACATTATGCTCCGCTGGCCGATAGAACGAAGGCTCTGGTTTCAAATACAAATAAACTGTTTTAGTAAATAATTTTATAACTTTGTATAACATAGGGGGCATGATTACTGAATTCTGATTGCCTAGAGTTACGAGCAGGGCATTTTTTCTTAATCAAGGGCATTATTTACTAGCATCTGATTGGAAGTTGGTTGCTTAGCAACAAACTCGCTGGTCAAAGTTGCAGCAAGGAGGATTGGAAGGCCTTCCCACAATCCTTTGCGTAGCAATTCATTCTGCGTTGAATTTCGTAGAGAAATGTCAGCAGCACAAATTTTCACAAAGCATCTCAAAACCAAAGATTTTCCTGGGATTTTGACGTGGTTTAGGCTAGCTTTGACTAGCCTAAACTGGCAAGTATTTTACAATGACAGCCTAAGAAAAATGGGAAAATATGAAGAGAATTACCTGTGATTTGAGCGAAAAGTTTTCAATTTAAGTTCGCGCGCGCTGTTGACGCAATCTGATCATGCCATTTTCGAACAACGAGCGCACGCTCAAAGCTGCTTTTGTACGTGCGCGCGACTTTCTTATTTTACTTATTTCTCCCCTTTATTTTTCAGGTAATCATACTTGTTTTTAAGTAAAATGATTAACAAAGAATCGTCTGGTTTTTTTTGGTATAATTAACAATAAACACCACTCGTACTGTTCGCGAAATGCTTCACGAAAGATCGGCGTGAGTACTGTATATATCTAGTGAGCGCGACATTTTGTGAATGGTATCGAAACACCGTAAACAATACGCATTTTCAATGGCTTTGTAAACCTCTTAAACCTGGAGCCCTTTGCATAAATTTGTCACTGCTCATACTAATTTCCAGGAAAGGTTAGTCCTCCAAAAGGTTTGTAGTTAACGTCTTTCAGGGTAAGATTTACGACTTGAGTTGCCGGAAATTTTTTCCCAAACAACCTCTCGAGAAAAGTGTCCAATAAATATGCTCTGATTGTATGAAAAGTTCAAAAATTGAAGATCTTTAGCGAGTAGTAAAGTTAGAAGACTCGCGAATAAGAATAAGTCCTTGGACTTCTCGCTTCTAGTAAAGTTAGAAAGTATATTTCTGACTTTGTTGAGTCTATCTCTAGTTTCTAGAGTTAAAAAAAATTCAAGAAGAAATTTAGTTGGAAATGACAAAACTCGCGGGAAAAGCCTGCTTGACAAATTTTCAAGCGCAAGTGTTCGTGGGAAGGCCTTCCAATCGTTCTTGGTTTGCAGATAATTTTCAGTTCGCTTCCGCTCGTGTGCACTGCTCCAAAAAGCAAACACATATTTTATTTACAACCATTTCATGACAATAGAAAGTTTATAGGTAGGTCAACTAATCTGTTAAATGTTATTTTACAAAATTCTAAAGGATATTTTGAGCGAATACTGTGGTATTTGTCGTGTATTTTGACACTGCAACTTGACTCAGTTTATCCTTGATTTTGACAGACAGACAGACAATCTTTATTTACCCATGGTTAAAAACATCAGTTGTACACGAAAGGTGTACCATTGCAATAGTAAATATGTACATTAAAAATTATAAAATGTAATAATGCATTAAAACTGTTTTACATGACTGTGTGCCGTGTGGCATACAAGGTATCAATTTCCCTTTTGAAGTGCTCAGTATGGTTAGACACACTCTTGGGTCATATATTTATTTAACTTTTGTTATACACGATAATTAACAATCAGAAGAACTGGTTTTCTATGAAACGGTGCTGATTGGACTTATCTTCGTCTATTTTCTTATAGTCCCTTGTTTTTATAATCTTGGGAGGAGGCCTTTTTTTTTATCGTAACTAGAATAAATCAAATTGTGATCCGAAATTCCCAAAGGATAAGTCCCTGTCAAGTTGACGATATCCATTCTAGTAGTGACAATGAGATCAATCAAGCAATGTCAGCAGAAGAACTGAGAGTTTGATCTCCTAATTTGATTTCAGAGACATTCGGGATGATTTGCTTTGTCGACTTTGCAGGTCATTTATTTCCAAGTTTTCCTTGGCTTCAAGATTGTTAGTGAAATATTTGCGTTTTTCTTGCTCAGTTAATAGACCGGTTACAGCGTCATTGGTTACCGTTGTCAAGGCCGAACTGGAGGTCAACCATAATCAAAACAACATTCAAACCATGGTCAAACACAGTGAATATACCGAGCTACTGCAGCGAAAAAAAGCATTGTTTATTTCTTAGAAATATCATCCAAACGTTTTTTACCGGGTTATTTTATAGGTTTACAACCTAAAGAGTCTCGAGAAAGAATCTAATGAAGCTGAAGTACGTAGATGAACAGGCTCCATACGAGATTCTGAGGGCAGCTAGAGACGATCTGGAGACTTGGCCTAGCGTTTAATACCTACAGATGTCGGAATGTATCTGCTGTTTGAAGAAAGCCCGAATACACAGGACCAGCTCATGAACTAAAAAAGCCTTCAGTGCTACCAGAAATTTGCAAATGACTAGGTCAGGGAAATATTGAGCAAATAATTTGACGACAAACGTCTGATGATAGCAAAGGTAAGTATGTGCGGGACGATCGTCGCGTCGTTGTTTACTCGATCGAGCGAACGTGAAATCTGATCGACAATCAAACGAACCATTCCCAAAGAATGTCGGAAAAGCCGCTTACTCCATGGGTTGTCTGTGAGATTTGACAGCTCACTGTGACTGTATGGCTGGCCTTGGGTATGCATACGCAGCAGAGCGATCCCAGAATCCTTTGAGCGAGTCGCATCGTTTGGCCCCACGAAGCTTCTCTTCAGTTGGGCTGTTGAAGCTGACTGCAGCTTTCCCCAAGGCCAAATTAGTTGCTCAAGACTTCCCTGACCCAGCCATTTGCAAAGTTATAGTATCAATGAAGGCTTTTATAGTTCATGAGCTGGTCTAGCCTGGGAAATCAGCCGACTCGCTCCCCACTCCCCTTCGGGCTCCCCTTATCGCTCCCCACTCGCGAAAGAGACGTCTGGGAAGTGAGGCAGAAAATGCCATACTGATGACGTAGCAGATAGCCGTTTCACGATGCATAAATTAGTTGCAATTCTCAGAAGCCGAATGGGAACAACAGAGGAGACGGCTGAAATTCAGGCTACGATTTCCCAGGCTAGAGCTGGTCCTATGTATACGGGCTTTCCTTAAACAGCAGATATATTCTGACATGTTTGTAGGTAACTCTAGGCCAAGTCTCCAGATCGTCTTTCCATACTGCCCTCGGAATCTCGTATGGATCCTGTCCATCTACGTACTTCAGCTTCGTTAGATATCTCGAGACTCTTAAGGTTGTAAACCTTTAAAATAGCCGGGTAAAAAACTTTTAGATGACATTTCTGAGAAATAAACGGTGCTTTTTTTTCGCTGCATTAGCTAGCCCTAGCTCGGTGTATTCACTGTGTTTGACTGTTGTTTTGATAATAATAATAATAATAATAATAATAAAGGTTTATTAGACAGCATTTCCATGAATGGCTCTTCATCCGTCTAGAGTTAAATATATTACAATTTATTTGTTGAGAGCTAATTAAAATATTTACAATATATATTTGTTAAGAGTTAAATATATATATATATATATATACAGTACTTGTGTGATTATGTTATATAGAAATGCTGATATAATTATAATTTACATTAATATAGGTTGTTTTTGGAACTAAGCTAGTTATATAAATATACATGTATCTACGAATTTAAAGTTGAAGTCTAAGTATATATACATATATATCATTAATAAAATAATCATTAATAAAATACCATATCATGAATTATAATAGTCTGTCTTTAGCCTGTATCAGCAACTGTGATCTAACCTCCTTAAGGAAAGGCCTATATGGCTTAATGGATCGTGCTTCAGGACTTAGTGAGTTAAAGAGTTTTGCAGCCGAATCCTGAAATGTGCCATGTGCTAGAGGGACAAGTAACCTAGGTGCAGAGTTAGATCTTAAGATTCTGGGTATGTTTCTCTACTTTAATATAGCTAGGCCAATTTGAACAATTCATTGCCTTGTGCGTTAGTTGAAGTACATTATAAATTGACTGTTCGTGCATGGGAAGCCAGCCTAATTTCAAGGCATCTGCTTCTGTCGAGTACTTGTTTGTGATAAAACCAATGGCAGCATTCTGAACCTTTTGAAGCTTTGATTCCAAATAGGATGGTAGTGGGTACAGGACTGTGTTGTTATAGTTGAGCTTAGATAAAATAAGGCTTTGTACCAGGTTCTTTTTGATTGTGTATGGAGTGAAGTGTTTAATTTTCCTGAGGACTGATAGTGTTGCGTAGCAGGAAGACGTCACATGTTTAACAGCCTCGTCCCATTTTGATTGTGGTTGACCACCAGTTCGGCCTTGACAACAGTAACCAATGACGCTGTAACCGGTCTATAGAGTTGTTGACGTCATATCGTATGGTCGTTTGTTGCAAATTATAGTTATCAAGTTAAAATCCTAAAAAGTTTCAAAGATTTTCATTCGAAACACTGCGTTTTTCTTTAGAGTTCGAGTCTTAAGCTTTTCACACGTTCACGCTTAGTGCGCATGCGCGAATGTTTGAATTTGGGTTGGGTTGTCCAGAAATCAAAAGATGGGGAGAGATTTGATACGCGAAAGAAATCCTCTTCCATCGGCTTTGCCTAAGTTTCATTTGACCTTATACCTATTTAGAATAGTAATTTAGTTTTATATCCTAGGATTTAAGATGGTATTTCGTTCGTCTCTTTAATTTTTGCGAGTATTTTTGACTCTGAATTCAGTGACCTAAAATATTTGGACGGTTCGTTGAGCGGTGGAATTAATGGTACAGAAGAAAGCTTCCGTCTCCTGGTAGCCGTTTCGTCCAAAGCATTTGAGAGGGAGAGAATGAACGGCCTAGGAAACTTGGAGACAGTGAGAATGTAGGGGAGACATTTACTCTGCTTGTAAGTCGCTGAATGTACTATGATTGGCGTGTATTTATTGAAGTGTCAACACGGCCTTCGCTCGGTACAGTTCAAGGCCTCGATTTTGTAGTGGAAGCGCTCTTATAGTTGTACAACAACTCATCCTAAAATCACAAAGCCCCAAAGCTATGAAGTCAGAACGTTAGTTTCCCCGTAGTTTTGCTTTCACTTTGCGAAACTGCAGTAGAATGGAATTTTATAATTCACACAGAAGTTGTTGTTTGCTTTGAGTCGGCATTGCCGAGTGGTTCCTAAACTATTATCCCCAATACCATACATGTAGATCTTCGAAGCACTACCTCATGGTCCAGTGGGAAGTTTATACGATTCTAAATCCTGAAATTCTCAACTGATGCAAATTACAAAACTATTAACTCTAGATTTCGTGCTAGCGAAAATTCCAAAGGTCGTTCCAGATCAGTTGAGTTTTGACGTGACGTGACATTAACAGCGTGATTTTCCATTGTCTTTCTCATTATTAACAATCACGTGTTACGCGTGCGCATTACCGTGGCACTGTTCCTTTAAAGACAAATGGAAAATGCATTGTTGTATTTTGTCTACTCGTTTATACCGTTATTATAATCAGAATGTGAAGATAATGCAAGGCGAGTTTGACTATTAGTCAAAGTTTGACTGTCATGTTGAATCGGGTTTTCCATTGGCGTTGAGCACACATCCATATTAAGGCCATAGATGTCTTTTCCCTCCATATTATAAACAAGTAATCGAAGACCCTCGAAAATTAAGGATTAATCACTTGTGTTTTCAAACTTTTTAACCAAATTGCCCTCGCGACATCGGGCAATTTGGTCAGTGAAAAGTTTGAAAACACAAGTGATTAATCCTTAATTTTCGAGGGTCTTCGATTACAGATACTTATAAACCAAACACGAAGCATGGCACTACCCAACACTCGCTATGACGTAGCTAGCGTCTAATACGCATGCTCACATCTTATTACCGGTAAAGTGGCAACCATGTACAGCTGTTTCGTCCTTGTCAGGACTCATCAGCATGGCATAGCCCCCAAGACCGCCAGCCTCACTTTAGATCATAGGCCTCAGAATCTGGTTACTCTAACGGCGAGCTCGAAAGCTGCTTTAAACCCCAGCCACCACGCTACTTAGTAACTCACAGTGAATTACAAAATAAGAAAACTTCAATCTGTTAAAGTCTTAGGCTTAGATTTTAAGTAGTTTCTTGTTTTTTGCAAAACATTGCACATTCGTACCAAATAATAGAAACGGGTGATTGCCTCTCCTTTCTTTGAGTTTTGGCGGGAAACTGGGTAGGCATGCGCACGACCGGCTCATCAAAAGCGCATGCGTGTGATGTTTTGTCACGGTATGCATCAATCTCGTACCCAGATCCCATTTGTTTCTTACTGCGCATGCTCGACGAAAAAAGCCCTATTTTTTCGTCGAGCATGCGCAGTAAGAAACAAATGGGGTCTGGGTACGAGATTGGGTGTGCATACCTTAACTTGACTGACAAACTGCGAGTTGTGAAGGGTTACATTTACCTTGGAGACCCTTACCTTGGGCATGGGACAGAGTGGTCCAAAAAAAAGAGAACAGGTGGCTTCTAGCAATATTTTGAATTTCTGAACTATGAGACCCAGGGAAAAGAGTGTCACAGCACTGAGTCTGTTTTCCCCACTCCACTAAAAAGATTGAGTACTAATAAATAATGACCAACCCTGATCTACCTTCCAGTACAAATAAACACCTTTATATATTTTTAACTAGTTTTTATTAATAAGAAATGAGCATGCATGATCACACACCTGATGTTTTCTGCTATTCTATGTAATATTAGTATTTAATAATAATAATATTATTTGCCGAAGGAGTATACATGATCACACTGTAATTATCTGTAATTATCAGCCCAGCTGATGTTTTATTATTCTATGTAATATCACTATTTCTGATACCTATATCTATATTTACAATATTATTTTGTTCTGACTCTTGAATACAATTTATACATTTGAATATATATATAATATACATCCAATACTTTTCAGTCTTTGATTGTGCACTATGACATACTTTAACTGACAATATATCCAATTAATTCTCTGTCAACTCTAACAGCAATACACAACTGAAAAATATGTTATTTCTACATGATAAAATGGAATCTGTACAATATATTATTCTAATCTAAAATATGATTTAAACACATTTGTGTATACTGATTTTGTTGTGCATGAGTCAAAGCTAGATATTTGCTTGGGAAAATATATGCTAATGAAAGCCCAGGTCCTCCCCTTTGAATACAAATAAAAGTGATGTTGGAAACTTCACTTTGAAATGTAATTCTTTCAACCATGAATAGTTAACAAGCTCTTGAAATTTAGAGTGAAATCAGATTCAATATTTTAGGCTAATTTATACTCCTCCAATTTTGAAGCGATTACCGAAGTGAGCGCTTGCTGCACTGTCTTTTTAAATCCATATTTGGTATTAAAGACTGGGAAACTACTACTATATATAGCAGGTTATCTATGACTCATCAAGTTTAATGACTTGCTCCAAGTCAAACCATAGTTAATAGAGTGGAATATTAACTATGGTCAAACTGAGAGGCGAAGAAGGACTTTGAGAAAGTCTAATGAAATCCAAACTAATCACCTGGAATTTTGTTTATGTCAGGAAACCAATTTCAGACAAATATAGCACTCTTGGACCTGCGAGATAGCAGCTCCAAATTTTCCTTTTTTAATAAGCTTATATGATTTTTGAATGTTCATCGTCCAAAATATATGGATAAGTCTTGTGTTTTGAGTATCCATGGAGAAGCTGAGACATGACAAAGTCATGCAAAGTGACTGCACTTTAACCCGTGTGCGTTGAACGTAGTGTGTTATTACGCAGTGCATTTTTTCTAGGAAATCACTCAAATGCAATTTTCTTTTGCAAACAGAAGTCAAGAAACCTTATTTTGAGTAGCCTCCTTTTAATCCTTTCTTAGTTGTCGGTCCCTTTCCTCCCCACTTAAGAAAGCAATTTAATCGGATTTTTGTGGTGTTAACAATGCAAATTGTATATGCAAATAGGCCAGTCGCCGTGACAGCAAGCAAAATACGCGAACCAAACGACACGGAATTCTAACACGCGCTCGTTCAACTTCATTGATCCGGTCACGTCCTTGGCTCAAGATAAAGCATCTAAACTAAAGCTCAAGATTTTACACACGAAAGTGATGAAATAGAAAATTCTACTCCATTCTCGGGTACGAAAATAAAAAGTTCACTTAAAATGAATATACACATTCCGGTTTCTAAATAGCTACACGTAAATGACGTAACAATATTGTTTATTGACGACAGCGGTTTGTTTTGAGTCGAAAACCCCAATTTAGAATTAAATAGATAAATATAGGCTGCCAATACGGTATTTTTGTTGGTGATTATGTAGTCCTCATAGATTGTAAAAGTTCCATGACTTCACTTGCACAAGGTCTTTTTATAGGTTCTGCTTGCCATAAGCTGGTCATGAGTTGTAAATACGCGTCCCAACTCGCTGTGTTGTGTGATTCACGTAAACCTGACAGTGAAGGCCGCATATGATTTGCAACTACTCCGAAAATAACCACAAACTGACTCTCCAAACCGTAGGGCTGTTCTCGAGATAGCAATTGCCATAAGCAGATCCCTAAAGAGTACATGTCAGCCTTTACAGAAGGCGGTTCACCCTTAAGTAGTTCTGGAGCACGATACGCAAATGTCCCTGTTAAAAAAGACCTCGAGCTCGGACTTTGCGTCGGGCTTGGTGGAAGACAGTCATTGTCCTCATTTCCGGGATCGACAAGCTGACAACATCCGAAATCTCCCAGTTTACAAGTATCCTGCGAGTTTACAATCACATTGGCAGGTTTAAGATCCAAATGAACTAAATTGTCACTATGAATCGCTACTAGCGCACGTGTGATATCACTCGCAAATTTCAACCGTCTCTTGCAATCTATGCCTTCTCTGTCGTTGTCTATGAGGCTCTGTAAGTTTCTAGAGCCAGCAAATTCCATAATTATTAGAACATCCTCCAGGTTTTCCATCTCCAAAACTGCAAAAGTTCTCACGACGTTCGGATGTCGAAGTGGCAGGATAAGTTTTTCCGCCTCTAAGCTTTCGTAAACTGCACGCGGGTTGTTACTTCTGCGACGCATCCGTTTTACTGCCATTTTTTGTCCTTGGATGCTCGCCTCATAAACCGATCCAAAACCACCACTTCCAAGTAAGCGTCCAGTGTGAAGGTTTTTCATAAAGTTATTATTTCTTTGCAAAAATCTTTGATTGTGTAAGTTCTTGCAGAAAGCCATTTCGATGCACGGAAAATTAAGAGATGCACAATCCATACAACTGCAACAGCACTGAAGTGGCTTCCGTGAAAGCCCAGCCGCAAACTGTACTTCCTCGGCGAAAGGATCGAACTCCAGACTTTGAGTTGTGTTCATCGTGTTCTATATGGAGAAGTTTTCGTGATTGGGGACTTTGGAGTCCCTTACAAGGAGCTTGAACGCATTTCTACCTCAATGCTGTTGGGATATTGCTCTGTGATGAGTAATCACTCAAATATATATCCTGGACGACGGAAACATAGAAGCGTGGAGCGAAACAGACGACAGCGAATAATAGCTCTCCAATTGGCTGAATTTCAAGTATTTTGTTCTTTCGACCAATGATCTATCAGATACATAATTTTACCGGCTGTGGGTTTGTGCATAACTTGTAAACAAACAGAACTGTCACGCGTTTCTCAACATGTAGTTGGTCTAAACTAGCTTTAGAATGAAACATATAATAATAGACATCTAAGATTCAGTGTTATTGACGATTTTCTAGTAAGCTTTTGAAGAAGCGAGTGATGTGCGTAGTTTGGATCGGAACCGTGATGGTTTAAAAATGTTTTGAGTGGGAAAACATTTTTCTTCATGCCCATGATTCTCTAGTATTTAAACGCTCGACGGCTTTACACTTCTCTTGTTCGATACTTGGAAACCAAATTTAACTTTGAACTCAAATGGTACGAAAATTCTCTATTTCGAATCACTTTTTATTTGAATAAAAGATGAACGCGAACTTATAAAGATAAAGATAACTCTTTATGAAAACTGCCAAAAGCAACATTGTTTTACGAGAGCGCCTTCGCGCACGATTATTATTTTTTGTAACATCGTGTTGCTGAATGCAGGTAAGAATGAACAAATTGGGTTAATTTCGGAGTCTGGCACAACTGCCCTAATGCCTTCCTTGGAAGGAAATTAGGAAAACCACAGAAAAGAAGGCTCTGTTTTCAGGTATAAAATCACGTGCGACAAACACACGTCCAAGTTCCGTTAGCCGCCGTCTGTCGACAATTAACGTCTTCCGGTCCTGGGGTTGCCGGGGGAATCCCGCTTAAACGTCATACGTAGCACGTTCAACCGTGCTTATACTTGACCTTCTACATATATTAACACATTATACATCCTTCTATTTATACAACCTTGCTGACGCGTTATTATCATTTTTTAAGTTCCGCATTTCGCTATCTTAAAGTCCAGTGTTTTGCATAATTTCAAGCACAGGCAACCCAAGCTCAAGTTACGAAACTATAAGGGTTTGTATGGGACTAGCGAACTCCGTTTACTAGCCAGAAATACTGTAAAATATTAAAATAAAAATGTTTTACCTTGCCACTGTGATGTCTTCTGTCATGTTTCTCTCCTAGCTAGGAAGAAGGGACTCCGAAAAAAAAATTCGGCTGAAATCAGCTTAAAACCACGCAACAAGGAGAGAAACATGACAGAAGACATTACAGTGGCAAGGTAAATCATTTTTATTTAAATATTTTACAGTATTTCTGGCTAGTAAACGGAGTTCGCTACGCTCCCATACAAACCCTTATATTTTCGTAACTTGAGCTTGGGCTGCCTGTGGTTCAAGTAAACGGAGAAAAACACCAAACTTCTTGAACGAGAACACTTCCTTGTACAACTTCTGCCTCTCCATTAACTTAAATAATTCTTAAATGTATGAATTACTTTAAAAGTTTCGTATTTTAGGACATTCAGTGGAATGCGGTGAGTAATTCGTGGTTTATGATTTAAAAAATCGTGGTTTATGCTTCGTTTTGTTGATGATAAACGGCTTGTGAGGGTTAACATATTTGTCATAAATTGTCCTTATGCATCAGTAAATTCCAGCAATGCCCATCTCGCCCTTTCCCTCCCCTCCCTCCCTCCCCCCCCCCCCCCCCTCCCCTCCCGGGGACATGGTTGTCTCTTTCTCTTCAGTTTTGCTTTGCTACAAGAGATGTTTACGTCGTTTACAAGCCAATCTGGGCCCGTCTCCCGGGGGCGACAGTTTATTACGTTTTATGGTCTGGTTTTGAACCTAATTAATTTCCGGGTTCGAGTTTTTCATAAAAATATGTCGAATTCTGAGTTATAGACGATTCAGAATAATCAGACAGGGAGAAAGTCCGAGTCCGTTTTCACAATAACTAATAATTCACAAGTTTTGGAGCTATATTTTTTCTCATAAAACCGTGTCCGCACCCTATGGCCCAGGACCGTAGCTAGGGTGCCCCCCCCCCCCCCCCCCCGGGTAAAAAAATATGTACATATAAAATGAATCTCAGAGTGTAGGAAATTACATTTCATAGATCCATGTTGGGTAACGCCTCTAGTCAAGTCTCTGCTGAATAATAATAATAGGATAATCGCTAAAGGAAATATTGACATGCCCAGATTATTGCAGATATTAAACAGGATAAACTTTGAAATAATGTGTGCTACTGTCTCGCGCTGTTGGTGGAAAAAAGAGGACATATTGTCACAGAGAAAATGCGCTCCTCTGCACTCCTAGGGTTATTTTCGATCAAGCCAGTCCTTGAACAATCTGAATAACTATTAGAATTTACAAAATATAAAAATATATTATGAATATAGATAAAAATAAAATGTTTGAATATTACGTAATAATGAGTAAATATTTTTATAGCTGGTATTTGTGAGCGGCAATTTTAGTCTTGAAAGAAGGGAATGAGTTGGAGTCCCTAATTTCATTATGGAGCGAGTTCCATATTTTAGCCCCACTGTACGAGAAACTCTTTTTCATACTTTCGGTTTTGGGTAAAGGTAACTGCAGTGAGGAATTGGAGCCCCTAAGATTGTAATCTGTGACCTCAGATTTCTGTTTAAACAGATCTATAAGACAAATTGGGGCTTGACCATTTATGACTTTGTACATTTGTTTCGCCTTATTTTTAGCCCTTTGAGTTTCAAGTGTTTTCCACCCTAGAGCATCTAATGCTTCAAGGTGGGGAGCATCGTTTCTCAAATTCAATATTATCCGAGCAGATCTATTCTGTAATATTTGCAAACGTTTGGAGTGTCCGTGACCTAGGGTGTCCCATACCTCACTACAGTAATTGAAATGGGGGTTAATAAGGGCATTGTAAATATCAACAAGGGTATCTCTATCTACAAAGTCCCTCACTCTGCGTAGAGCTCCTATTCCTGAGCGACACTTTTTTAGCAATTTGACCAACATGTTTGTCCCAGGCCAAATATTGATCAATCTCAACACCTAATACCCTGCTATTGAAGACCTGTTCAATTTGGACCTGTTCAATTTTAATCTTTGGCTGTTTGACAAGATTTCTAAGTTTAAAGTGGGATCCAATCAGCAGAAATTCAGTTTTCGCTACGTTGAGACTCAATTTGTTTGCCAGGAGCAACCCCTTTACATAGTTAAGGTCACTATATTCATGGCCGTCTCAAGTTCCTCTAACGATCCCCCCGAAACGGTTAAATTCGTGTCATCAGCAAACATACGAGATGTTGAGTGCTTTAGACATTCCGGTAGATCGTTAATATATAAGAGGAAGAAGAGAGGGCCAAGGATAGACCCTTGCGGGATTCCACAAGTTATCCGGCTTTCGGAGGATACCGAGTCATTTAGCTGGCATATTTGTTTACGATCAGTTAAATATGATTGTAATAGATTTAAGGCATTTTCAGTTATTCCAAGGATTTCCAATTTACGTAAGAGTATTTTATGATTTACTGTATCGAATGCCTTTTTTTGGTCTAAAAATACGACCAAGTTAAACATTTTACGATCCATATTAACATATCAGCTGTTAGTACAGTCAAGAAGGGCTGAAACAGTGTGCTTAAATAGCGTGCTTAAATAAAGTTATAGTACTACTACTACTACTACTAATACTACTTTGTGTGTCGACGAAAGCTATGTGGACCCTTCAGTTACTGATGCCAGTAGATGCCGAGACGAGTCTGCCACCCCAGCTTAACGACGGAGAAGTCTTCAAGTTCAAGATTCTGTCCAACCTAAAGCGAACTGCTATGGGCCCTGACCTTACCTTCTCAGAGTACTGGGTATGGAAAGACTTTGCTGATATTCTAGCACCTGTTGTAACCGAAGTTTGGAACCTCTCACTCGCCACTCACACTTGGCCGTACTGCTGGAAAGAGGCTAACATCAACCATTACCAAAATTTGACATCCCGTTTGAGAGCGCAGATTTCCGTGGAATTTATGTGATCCCAGTCATAGCTAGGGCTTTTGAAAGAATCGTGTACACCAATTTCAGCAAGGACGTTGTCGAAGTAGTACTGGCCCAGTTTGCGCATCGAGATGGTGGCTGGTGTTAAACACAGCTTACTCAGTAGTAAACCTAAGTTATTGCCTCTTAGTCCTTACATTGTAAATTGGTATTTAAGTTTTCTAAAGGATCGTAAACAGATCAAAGTTGTTCATAATGCCTGGGCTGTATTGTGACTGGATAGACGTAAATAAAGGTACCATGCACCCACCTATTTAACACTTTTTTAAATGACCTAGAGATCAATGCCGGTAATGATGCTGTGCTCGATAAGTGTGCGGATGTTCAACCATTCAAGTAGCAATTTTAAATGACAAGCAGGACTCGTCAATTAAGAAATGAAACAGATCTTCGCATTTCTTTTATAAAATAATTATTTTGATAAAAGAAGGCTTACGGTGCTTGTCTTACGGTGTGACGTCATTTCCATGTTTGCACAGGCTAATGAAACATGGCTATTAGCCAATCAGAACGCGCGTCAACGCGGCTGAGTAGCATGTCATGCAATAATAGTAAGTGTAAAGAGAAAAGTGTGCCCTCGATCAATACCCTGAGCCGCTACCCTAGTGTATGTCATATATTAGCAACATTTGCATATATATATACAGAGCACGTGGAATAAACATGGCGTCCAGCTCACTGGTCTCCTCGTCATTCATCAACACTTTAGTCTCGGAAGCAGACTAAAAACTAGACATGGTGTCAGAAGTGAGATAAAATTGCCTCCATGTAATCAAAGGATGCTTCTAAGACTTCAGTCAGAAGTATGAGATTACTTTCATATACAAACCAGGAAAAGAGATGTATGCAGCAGATCTTCATACCAGCCAGGGATCAGATGAGCTTGATCTTGATGCACACATGCATGGTTCAGTCAGTCATGCCCATCAGCGACAAGAATCTGGCAGAAATACGGCAAGAAACCGCAAAAGACAGATCCATGAAGATGCTCATTAGAACTATTCAAGAAGGCTGGCCAAAGAACAAGGCTGATACACCTTTGGAGGTCCGGGAATACTGGAACTTCAAGGAAGACCTATCCGTAGAACTGGGTGTGGTCTACAGAAAAGAGACAATAGTCATACCCCCATCAATGAGGAGGAGCACCCTAGATAAGATACACCAGGGTCACATGGGTGTAGAAAAAAGCAAAATCAGGGCAAGGGAACTCCTTTTCTGGCCCTGCATGAGCAATTTAAGCAATTTGAGGAGTTGGTGTTGATTGTCCCACATGTGCGGAATTCAGAAGGAATAATCAGAAGGAACCGATGATTGCCCACCAGGTTACAGAATATCCATATATGGCAAACGGTTGCGACAGATCTGTTCACTCTGGACAGCGAAAACTATCTATTGGTAGTTGATTACTATAGCAGACACCGTGGGAAACATGCAGCCTATCAAACACCAAGAGCACAACAGTAGTGAGAAAGCTGAAAACATTCTTCGCTCGTCACGGCATCCCTGAAGAAGTAAAGTCAGATAATGGGCCGCAGTACAGTTCACAAGAGTATGCACAGTTCGCAGCAGAGTGGAATTTTAAGGCCACAACGTCTAGTCCTAGATACCCGCAAGCAAATCGCCTAGCAGAACGCACTGTGCAGACAGTCAAAGAAATATTGAAGAAAGCTCAACACGATGATAAAGACCCATACTTAGCGATACTAGAGCACCGCAATACTCCAGTCGATGGCATTGGCTCACCAGCACAATTGACTGATGAGCAGACGTCTACGCTCTAAACTACCATCAACCACAGTGACCACATGCAGAGCAGTTACTCAGCAGGTCACTCGACCATAAGGAAGTAATGGGACCTCAAGCTGAAGCAGAAACAGCTGAAACAGAAGATGTGGTACGACAGCGGATCCAAACCGCTTCCAGCACTGCAGGATGGTGAGAGAGTCGTTATATTATTATATTAAGATTTCGACTGAATAAATTTGAATTTGCTTTCGCGAGTGAAGTGAATTTTTACAAAGCGTTACTCGTTTATGGACAACCAAGCAGAAGAAAACTGGATTTAGCTTGAATACGCATATCTGAACTGACTTTCTACCACTGAATTCAGATAGGAGAATACATTTCCAGTGTTTTGATGTATAGAACATCGAACGTTTCTCGAGTTTAGAGTGCTACAAATCGCTGTTAAAGTTTCATTTCGTGCTATTTGTTCTTGTGCGACCTTTGTAATGGCGGGAGCTGCAGTAGGAGAGATTTTGGAGCGGTCAAAACGAAAGCAGAGTCTGAATTCCTCTTCGTATAGTTCTGGTATCAACAGGTCAGCCATATTATAAACTTGTAATGCGACTGAAGTTATCTCTCTCAAATAAAATCGCATTTCAGTCAAAGCGATGACCAATACCAAATTTCAAAACTTAGCTTCCCGGGAGATCATGCATCTTTACCCCTCCCCCCTCCCCCTGTGGCCTCACGTACCTACCATTTATAATACAAGTGCCCCCTCCCCTCCCCCCTTTTATAATTTCCAAGAGACAGAGACCAGCTACCATTGATATTAAAAACGAACAGTTATTTATTATATCCTTTTTTTATTACACATAACGGTAACACTGATTTTATCAAAGGCCGAGTCGAATCCAATAATAGCAAATAATTCTACATTTTGGAACTTACAGGGTTTGCTGTGTTCGGTACTCTGGAGATGAAGAACATGAAAGGTACAGAAATCTTAACAGATCCTTTTTTGTTGCCCCATTTCAGATTACGTGTTTCCATTCCTTGTGTATTGTTTCCTTTATTTCTTGTTAACGCGAATATGTATTGATATAGAATTCTCGTGAAGAAATATTCTTTTTTTTTCCAGAGGATTTGAGATGAGCATAGCAAACATGCAAAGTAAAAGAATATATTAAGACGAAGCTGAAAAGCTGACTTAGTTCAAGATTCCACTAAAATACTTTGGATTGCACTCTACCGATAATCGTAAAGACTACATAAGATTGTAAAAATTCATTTGGTTTGTACTGCTAACTTTGAAAACCCCCTTTAGATCTAAGAAAGCAAGCGTTTTTTGTTCCGATACTGATCTCATTTTGTCTTCTCTTAATCTGATCTCTGATCTGCATCTCTTCAACAGATATATCATCTTCTTCATCCTGTTTCTGTTTTGCTCGTATGACTCCAATGAGACTCTCATTCCCTGTATACCGGTGACTTTGCCTCACAATAGCAGCTCCTATAGTGCTATGACTGATTCGTCTAAACTTACTCTTCAGTCGTTGTTCCTCAAGAACGTCTTGATTCGAGTTCTGAGAAAACGTAGCTGTACCAGTGGCTGAGATGAAGGGCGCGCTAACACGCCTACACCGTCTCACGCATGACATATACTGCAAGTTACCGCCGTCTTCGTTAGATTTTTGAGTGCATGTTGGGATTGCGGGCGCACTTAAGCGTCTCCCTTGGCTTGCGCATGACCGATAGTGCTGAAGTTCACGGCCAGTTTCACTCGATCGCTGAGATTCAATTGTTTCTTGGCTATTTTTCCTCAAGGAATGTTGGTGATCGTCAGCGCTGCTACATTGCAAAGACTTGGAACCGCTCTCTTTCAGCGCTTCACATGGTTTACTTCGATTACCGCTGGCCCTTTCCTCTGGCCGTCCTGGTCCAGTTACATATGCGCATGTCATATTTACTTCACGGCTGACGTAATTACTAATTTTGGGAAGATGCAAAACGAGACTTGTCCTTCGTATATTTTGCGTTGCGCCTGCCGTAACTACTTTACCAGTGGTATCAATCAATAACTTCTTCTGCACTTTATCAACCGGGTTCCTGTTCCCCAATGTTTCCATGTGTTTTCCATGCTCCGTTAATATTTGTAGTGCGACAGATGTTTCTTGCGGTATTGTCTGTATCCTAGCTGGTGAGCTTGCACGCCGACGTTGGAGAAGTTTATCAACTCTTCTCAAAGTCAATGGCTTATCATTAGCTGAGTGAACATCCGCTACAGATCTTTTCCCTGTATGGTTCACTCCCAGAAGGCGACACCGATTCTTATTACCTTGTACATCCAGCGAAGGGGTTATATTGTCGCCATGTTTAGCTTTATTTATGTTCTCCTCTGCACACTTTATCTCTTTTTGCTCGTGAGCTGTTTTGTCCTCGATTATTTCCTGTACTTTGCGGACTTTGGACCCTTCTTGCACGTGATCGTGCCTGACCTGTACCAGATCGTCTCCAGTGGAATAGCGCCTAGTTTGAAATTCTCCACGAGGCGTGTTTTTTTCTTTTACATAGGTTGCTCCAAATCTTACATCGGCTAAGCCGTCCAGCACGAGTGATTTTCTTCTCCCTCGTATTTCCAAGAGATCTTGGTTCACTTGCTTTCGTTCTTTCGTTAGGATAAACATTTTGTGATTCAGCAGCTTCTTTTCAAACTTATTCCGCACCTCCGCTTGAAACCAATGGAACTGATTATATTTTGATAGACGGTCTTCAGGCATTGTTGTACTGGCTGTGGGATAAGAATACACAGTTTAGTATGCGATTACCTAATTCCTTTGTTATTGACGTCATGCACCTTGAGGCGACAAGGTCGACAACACCTAAAAAATTTCATCGCATCAGATCGCATGCAATGTTTGGATTTCAGTCAGAATGCGCGTGATACGTGGTTTAGTCAGTTTCGAGCTCGTTGCATAGCCGCAGCACTAGTACTAATGGAATGGAATTTCCTGACTAGAATAGCTTTAGTAAAAACCTGAAAAAATAAACTATTGTCAAATTTGTTATGGAATTATTGTGAATACTGATCTTATTATAAAATTCTACCAAGAACGCACGACATATGCACGCAAGAAAGCACCAAATATCTACATCTTATTAGATGGTTTTTCCGGTAATAGAGGTTTTGCACCACCACGTGATGGCAGCCATGTTGGTGGCCAGAACAATGAGATTCGGTTCAATCATGTGAAAAATTAAATCTCAAAGGAATAACATTCTATTGTTCTGGCCACCAACATGGCTGCCATCACGTGGTGGTGCAAAACCTCTATAAGGGCTGATATTTTACGAGTTGCGAATGTATAGAAATATGTTTATTTTCAATTTTCACTGAATGTTCTATTTACTAAATGTTGCACAAACGTGGAACATAATGAAGTGGACTTTGTGGTCAACTTGTAGAATTACACATGAAACCAAGCCAGAATCTGTTCAGTAAAAACTTAAAGGATTGAAAATCACCTGCAGACGGCTCAGTTAACGAGCTACAGAAGCACACCATGTCAGAAACTGCAACTGAAGTTAGGGCGGCAAATCCCGTGTCTGATGCTTCCGTATCGCACTACATATCACTGACTGCAGTAATCAGGAGTAAATGTTAAACAAATATACTGAACGCTCTACAGAAACCCCGGCTGATACACTACGCTTTTCGAACTTTTGAAAAGTACCGATCGAAAGAGGAAACTGACACCGAGAACTGACACCTGCATGGCAAACACGTTCGAGCCTTTCGGGTCCAGTTAACTTGGTAAAGCAGCACTAAATATAACAGTGAAGCGTGGCATAAGACAAACACGACACGAGTGTTCAAGTTCATCAAGCCATGATGCCGTCTAAGTTAACTAGTTCTTACCTTGACTTGAACAGTATAACAGCTACAATAGTGAGATGGAAGTACAAAATGTTGAAGTCGGAAGTTGGGCTACTTTTTGTGGCGTTTGTCGTGATCACTTCAGTTCACCGGCCTAGTGTAATAAACCCTCTGAAGCCGAGATTGTGAATGAACGTAAAGCAACAAAGGAGCTGTATTTATGCATTTCCGCTGACAGTCCTATTAGCAGTCATTTTATGTTAATTTGCTCGTTCGTTGCGTGTTATGAACAAGGGAAATAATCCTCACATTGACGTGAGTAAATCTGAGTATTAACACCACTAACACCTCTGTTCACGAATTTATTTAAAATCATTATCACCACTTTATTCAAGCCATCAGATTAACACAAAATATACGGTCACATAGGAAGTATCGAAAACAAGATAGCAAATAAAAATATATATAAGATTTATGTACAAGGTGCGAGTTGCAACATTTCGTGTACAACCTGCCCACGTACTGCAACTAACGTACGCACGAGTGACACAACCAACTATTGTTGTGAGGTTTTGGAACATGTTTGTTTATTATCGGATTTAAGGATTATCAAGCTCGATTTACACGACATTCGTTGTGGGCCCGGCTCTCTTAAATTTGGGTCCGCGGGCCGATAAGTTTGGAACCAGCACTCTCCGTACTATGTGCACTAGAGTGGACAGTCGGTGAGGATTAAACTTTAGGGGAAAAGTAATAGGACACGTACCAAGAAAGGTTTATGTTAATGATCGCTGAGCCAGAAGCTAATCTTACAAACTATTGATAACCGTGAGCGGTATATAATTGCGATTTTCTTTATCTTTTTTTCATGTTGGAAGCAACATTGCCATTTTCCGTTCTCCCAAAGTCGTGTTTCTATGACTGTAGAAACATCACTCTCTGGAAACACAGAAAATAGATTATATTTCTTAAATATATAATGCGAACTCTAATTGGTCGAAAGCTATGACTTTGTGAGTGTTGATCACGGAAATAACGTTACTATCTCGCTCACTAACGCGTACTCTGATTGGTCAAGTGTCGATCACGGAAAACTCATAAAAGTTGATTTTGAGTCTGGGTCTGTCGTTTTCCACAAAACTACTGAAGACTTTCTAACCTCCTCAATTAGTAGCTCCTCGACTGCCGAGTATTTCCCATATCCTTTGCGAACTGAATGAAGACGCTAGCTAAAATCAGTTCTGAGATCGCTCAAAAACAATCAAACATAGCGTCAATACTTGTGATGAAATTCAAAGAAATCCGTTGGTTAATCCTTACGTGAACTAGCTGAGACGGTCGGCATAAAAAGTTGAACTATGTTCAGCTTCTGCGGAAGTGCTCGCAATAGCTACGTTCATGGAACGTACATAAATGTAGCTTAACGGACGTGAAAAAATGTGGCAGTGAAAATTAGACAACGTATAAAGCCCGAGTAATAAGGGCAACAATTTCTTGCAACTTGTCTCGCAACGATGTTGCGTTGCAAGTACAACACAACACATTTTCGTGTTGCAAGTTGCAGCAGCATGAATGAATCCGGCTCTGTGATTGGCTAATGGCTTGTACTAATTGTTTGTTGAAAGAAGATGGCGGCTGTTGTTGCGCGACAAGCTGTAGCGCCAGTGGAAATACGAGCAACAAAATTTGTTGCAAAAAGTAGTCACTTCTACTTTCTGCAACATGTTGCTACAACTTGCAACATGGAAATTTGTTGCGTGGCAAGTTGCTCGAATGGGTGGCAGTACGTGCAACATCGCGCTGCAACTCGCAACCCAACATTGTTATAGATAGATTGCCTTTATTTAAACACGATTATGATTAAAGCACAAGGCTTATGGGGTCGTGTTGCGAAAGAAGTTGCAAGATGTTGTTGTCCGTATTACTCTCAAGTGTATTAAGGCTCGGTTTGAACATGAAAACGAGACAAAATCATATCTTCGTGTTTTCTTGACCACCTTTCAAGTAAAAATCATAAAACTTTACAGAATTGTAGAAACTGGTTGCTTTAAGCTACGAGTGATACCGTTGCCATAGAAAAATTAGGCGGGAAAATACAATGCAAATTTGGAAATGACGAACTTTTCAAAACGGGGTTTGAAGTTTATCCTCACTTAATTTTAACCAGTAGCGATGTAGGTACACCAATTAGCCTTTACTCCTTGTCTGTATTTAACATCAGCAGAAATATCGGTGAGAGAAGGCCGGAATTAATCATTTCCGGCCTTGACTCTCGCCAATATTTCTGCTAATAGTGTACCTACATCGCTATTGGTTAAAATTAAGTGATTATAAAAAGTTCGTCATTTACAAATTTGCATTGTATTTTCCCTCCTATTTTTTCGCAGCGGTATCACTCGTGGGTTTCAAGCAACCAGTTTCTACAATTCTGTAAAGTTTTATGATTTTTACTTTGAAGGTGGTCAAGAAAACACGAAGAAATGATTTTGCCTCGTTTTCATGTTCAAAATTATCTAGTTTCCCTATTATCACGGATGCCTGGAGATCAATTAATTTCAATTGCACATACACTTAAGCTTAATCTTAAAGTGCAAGTAGCGCCATAAAACAACATGAACTCGTATATACTGTACTTCAGCTACTGTGTTTAATGAACAAAATATATGTTGTGGTGTTCTACAGATCTGTTCTTGGTCTACTTCTTTTTCTTCTCTATGTTAATGACTTGAAAATTGTTCTGATAAACTTTTCACCTTTTTGTAGATGATTCCAATATATTTTGCACAAATAAAAGCTTGCCTTTACTAGAAACAATGCTAAACAGTCAGCTTGAAAGTGTTAATACATGGCTATCTACCAATAATTGACAAAACTAATTTTGTAATTTTCCATCCACCACAGAAAAAAAGTCAATTTTGAAGTAAAATTATATAGCAATATTATGTTAATTAAACAAGAGTCATATATTAATTATTATCTGGGCATAATGATAGATGCTCGTCTTAATAGCCCACTTCCGCTATGTGCTTTACTTGAAACGCACAAAGGTTTGAATACGAGGCTCCGTGCTAAATTAAATTTATTCTTTTCTCTCGGTGAAAAAATACATTTAATTTAGCACGGGGCCTCGTATTGAAACCTTTGTGCGTGACAAATAAAGCATATCGCGGAAGTGGGCTATTGGAAACAACAAATTAATTACATATCTCAGAAATTAAGAAGAAACATTGGCATGCTCTCAAAAATGCGATATTATGTTGATGTAAAAATTCTAGTACTTTTGCCAATAAACGCGATTCCATTTATAATGTTTGCCAACAACAACCTTTATTTTACCCCAAAAATGAATATAGAGATTTACAGAAATAGTATGAATTTTTTTTTTTATAAAAAAGTAAGTAGCTAACAACAAGGGAAATAACAACAATGATTATTGTACCCAGCAATAAGGAAAATATAATTATTACAATCATAAATTTAAATATTTAAAGGGCACTGGGTTCCCGAAATAACCAGAAAAGCTAAAAATGCCAGGAATCCAAGAAATAGTTTCTTTCAAATAAATATTCTCGGTCGTGCCAGGAGCCCATTACCAGGAGCGTGCATCTCCCAGATTAGGTCTGTCCAACATCAGAACAGATGATGTAGCTATTTTTAGCTTTGTGTTTCCCGCAAGAAGAAACAAAGGCCGTCACTTTTAACCAATCAGGATGCACTGAAAAATTGTAATTAACAAAGTTCAAACTGCTAAAAATTCTAAAGAGCAAGAGAACAAAAGACAACGCAATCGCATACCAGAACTTCGCGACTATAAATAGCCACATCGTCTACTGTGCTGTGGGCGCTACCCATCACATAGGTACGCTGCCTCCTGGTAATGGGCACCTGGTCGTGTATAATACCCTACCATACTGTCGAGAAGTAGAATATTAGAGAGCTTTTTAAAATCACCAGACGTTTCTCACAGCATGTACATCTCATAAGATTGAATACGGTGGTAAAATCCTACTAGAAACCTTGGACACGTTTCTTGTTGATCAACAAGAACGGGAAGACCCTTGTTCAGTTTGACGTTCGTCTCTTGGCGCGTCTATGCACGCAACGACGTCAAAACTTTTGACTTCCATACGGTCAAGGAGAAGAATATTAGAAAGCTTTTAAAAAAAATACCAGACGTTTTTCACATTGCACTTATGCTCTCTAATGCCCGACCCCCGGGCTGATATAAAGTTGCAAATGCCCCACTCCCGGGATCTCAAGGTCCTGAGGTCAAATTACCATATTGAGTCAGTAACTACTACGTTCAAACTAAGACAAATATGTTAGTAATATTTTCCACAATTAAAAGATTACATTGCTTGCTCTTTTGCATTATATAGAGCGGGCTTCAATTGAGTGTCGACACGCGAAAAGTAATTTGGTGATTGCTTCCGAATTTGATTGGTTAGTTATCCGCGACTGTGTTTACTCGTGATTGGTTGAGGCATTACTTCAGTTCGTGATTGGTTCATTGGGTTTTTACTTGCTCGTGATTGGTTCATTGGGTTTTTACTTGCTCGTGATTGTTTCATTAGGTTTTTACTTGCTCGTGATTGGTTCATTGGGTTTTTACTTGCTCGTGTTTGGTTCATTGGGTTTTTACTTGCTCGTGATTGGTTCATTGGGTTTTTACTTGCTCGTGATTGGTTCATTGGGTTTTTACTTGCTCGTGATTGTTTCATTGGATTTTTACTTCCTCGTGATTGGTTCATTGGGTTTTTACTTCCTCCTGTAATTGGCTCAGGTTTTGATTTTACGACACTCAATCGAAAACCGCTTTAACCCAACAAAACTCATCTCTAGAAAAATATTCGAGTCCTAAAAACTCTGAACAACACTTAAGACGTATTTCTCATCTAACTAATCCTTGGAGCTCTTCACTGGTTTACACCAACATGCACAACAAAAAGAAGGTATGTAAAGGTGCCAGTTTCAGGATAGTTGTTCAAAATAATGAAACGGAAAGCTGACGGAGTCGAAGATCAGATTTCAATACTAGGCCTTTCGCAGGAAACAGTCACGTGCTGATATATCACTTCGATCAGTAACCAATGATGCGCTCGTGATCCCATGTTTTAGAAAGATCGACAATCGATTGGAAGTAGAAAATAGCATTTACAAACAGGTTTTGCTAATAACACTACCGATCTCATGCCAGCTCATTTAAATAAATGAAGTTAGATTTGTTGCAGTACAACCACGTGATCGTATACTACACAAGGCCCATTCATTAGCGCGTTGCAGGAGTTCAGAGATACCATCAGAGATACCATCCATACACACGTGCGCATGTCTGGCCGCCATTATTTTCCTCACCAACATCGTTCAAGTCTTCACCGAACCACAAGCGAAGCTCTTGACCGCTTGACACAAACTCTGGATGATCAAATCTACCGAACACGAGCTTTGGAGAATCGGAATCGAAGTCCTCCATCTTGTACCACATGGCCGACAGGTGCAGTTGACGGTTCTGGGGGAACAGTACTCTGTTTTTGGCATTGGTGACGAAGGTGTTGAGAGGCGTTGCGCCGACGGTCGGGTGTGACGTGGCGCAGCCCCATTTGCTGTTGTAACTGTCACGTGATTTATCACTCACGGTCTGATCGCAGGTTACCGTGCCGCTGACATGGACCAGTTTGATCGCAGCCAGGAAGCCTTCTATTTTGGACGCAAACAGGCCAAACCTGTTTCCTCGAGCACCGAAGCAAACGGGTGAGGATGACATGTTGGTCCAGTTGTCTGGCAAATAAATAAGGACAGTCATCATTAGTAAGTACTTACTACTCTATACACATAGAATAGCAATACAGTCATCATTAGTAAGTACTTACTACTCTATACACATAGAATAGCAATACAGTCATCATTAGTAAGTACTTACTACTCTATACACATAGAATAGCAATACAGTCATCATTAGTAAGTACTTACTACTCTATACACATAGAATAGCAATACAGTCATCATTAGTAAGTACTTACTACTCTATACACATAGAATAGCAATACAGTCATCATTAGTAAGTACTTAATAGTACTATACACATAGAATAGCAATACAGTCATCATTAGTAAGTACTTAATAGTACTATACACATAGAATAGCAATACAGTCATCATTAGTAAGTACTTACTACTCTATACACATAGAATAGCAATACAGTCATCATTAGTAAGTACTTACTACTCTATACACATAGAATAGCAATACAGTCATCATTAGTAAGTACTTACTACTCTATACACATAGAATAGCAATAAGAGAAAAAGAGGAAAAAGAGGATTCGAGTTCCACTCGTGACGTCATGACATGCCTTTTTTTCACTCTCGGCCTTTTTTTCACTCTCGGCTGTAGAACTAACTGAATGTGAGAGGTTAATGTGTCGTGGACCAGGAAAATAGGTTGAGGGCATATGTTTAGGGGGAATTGTTGGTACTCTCTACCTTTGACGTTTGGCAGGAGTTATATTCCACCGAGCCATGTGGAAAATAAGCACAATTATCTTAAAAACCACTTACAAAAGTCACGTGATGGCTGTTTGACGTGAGCCCTGCTTGATTGTTTGCTTGTTGTTTCGCCATTTGAACGTGGTCACGTGATAAAACAAATTATTGACTGAGTAAAGCAGGCAAGGTCGCGTCGGACGAGAAAATGTTTGGCTCTTGGTCAATTTGTCGTATAAGACAAATACGTTCCCCTCCGACGCGACCTTATTCAGTAAATAGGTACCGCTAATAAACAAACATTGCTGCGCATGTATCGCTAGTGAAAACCAGGCTTGATTGAGAATGACACATTTGCTTAGTGTTAGAGGAGGACTCTTCTTAGCCTGAGGAAATCAGACGCCACTCTCCACCCCCAGTGACTGTCTTCAGGCTGGACTCTTCACAGTTAATTCCTACTGTTTACACATTCTCGCCTGTATTTGCATTCTTGGTCGGAATCTGGAACAACTGCAGAATACCCCGCAACGAATTGGAGGCTTGACAAGAAGTAGCGTGGTACGCATCGATCTTTATCAGTATAATTTTTTTTGCTCTGACGAAGAGCTAGCGCTCGAAACGTCAGCTGCTACTGCTTCCCACGGCGGTAAGCCTGCCTTAATCAACTTTAGTTCATTATACCAGTCTTTATATAACGAGTATATGTAGTTATGATATTGAATCATTTATATAACGAGGCTTGGCTAGAAGTGGTACGCCGCATCGACGTCGGGTGAGCGTAACGTACTAGTTAAAAAAACGAGCAGGAGTGTTTTATGTAATATATAATATATAATAATTATTAATAATAATAATAATAATAATAATAATAATAATAATGTAATATATAATAATAAGAATTGTCTCGCAAGTCAGACCACGTTACACCACTTCTTAAAGTATTGCACTGGCTGCCTATTGAGCAGCGAATAGAATTTAAGGTATTATCCTTTTTACTTATTAGGTGGTGAATGCTACTGCTCCTCAGTATTAGAGCCTTATGCTCCACAACGCAGTCTGAGATCTGCATCGAAGTTAATGTTACAGGCGCCAACTTTTAATCTTAAATCGTACGGCTATAGAGCCTTTTCTGTATGTGCGCCAAAGCTATGGAACTCATTGCCTTTAACATTAAATCTAGTCCTTCAATAGAGCTATTGATTTTTTCGGACATCGACAATTTATTGTAATTTTTAATCATGGTTTTTAGCTTAATTAACTTAGGATTGTTTAATATTACTGTATTTGTAACTTTTAAATTAGATGTAGTTTTTAATTAGGTGTAAAGTGCTTTTGGACTTATAGGAAAAAGCGCTATATAAGTGTAATTATTATATTATTACAGGAGCAGCCACTTCCGCGATATGCTTTACTTGTCACGCACAAAGGTTTCAATACAAGTCCCCGTGCTAAATTAAATTTATTATTTTCGCAGAGAAAAGAATACATTTAATTTAGCACGGAGGCTCGTATTGAAACCTTTGTGCGTGACAAGTAAAGCATATCGCGGAAGTGGGCTATTAGGTCCAACACATGCATGAATCTTGATACCCAATGAAACACCAGATGAACACCACTAGTGATTTGGATATCCAAATCACTAGTGATGTTCATCTGTGTATGTTCATCTTTGGATATCCAAATCACTAGTGATGTTCATCTGTGTTCTCATTGGGTATCAAGATTCATGCATGTGACCAAATGCAGCCCTCTGATTGACTAAAAAGCTCGTGAATTATTAATGAGTTTGAGAGAATATAAACTCGGGAGCTCAATACTTTATCGAGCTGTTTCTCGGCTTTTCTTTTTGCCCCCCCCCCCCCCCCAAAAAAAAAAAATATTGAAAAAGTTATCAAAATTCGCAGGAGAAGTAGAAAACCGCTGTTTCTACAATACCATTTGTGACGGGGAATTTTGAAAATATTTTTTCGTTCAGGTTTTATGACCTGGTTTGATCAAAATAGGACGAAAAACCGCTTCTTTCACTTTGAAAATGGATAAAATTACGCAACATATCAAAAATCTCCGACACGTTATTTCAGACAATTTTAATTTAAAGTTGGGATTCGAATGGCATAATTTAGAAAACAAAAACATTCAAAGCCTCAAGGGCTGAACTCCTTCTGGCGAACGTACTAATCATTTCGCGTTCAAAAATGGACAACATCAAAGATTTTAATTGTTGATCAAAATGGATTAATTATACACTTTCTGCAAATCAAGACCTTTAAAACGACATATACCTTGTACGTCGATGTGGCTTTAATTCCGACGCTACAATAGCGGTTTTTCCAAAATGACACCTCGAAACCTCTATTGCGAACCGGACCATTTATATCTGCATTGCACTGCGAACCAAATCATTGTATGTCACGGACTTTGCATAGCCCAAAATTGGCATTATTAATTTTAATGTGCTCTTCCTAGAAAACCGTGAGAAGGTCTATTTCAGCATGTTGTCTGTTAAACTTCCATTCGGTCCGAGTTCAGACTGCGCGCAGCCTCTTGTTCTTTTTAGACATTATACGTTTTACGATCAGGCCTCCTGTGAGACGGCTCGTGTAACGTGATGACTCCCGATCCCCAGCTGCTAAATCCGGAAGTAATGAGGAACGCAATTCCCGAGATCCCGGCTGCGGTGGAACACTAGATTAGACAATAAAGGAAAGGCTGATTCAACGGTAGAGAGTTTTTCTTCCAATATTTCGATCGGCACGGCCGATCTTCTTCGGGGAAAGAGGCTTACAATGTATCCAATAAAGTAGAACCTCTACTAATATATGAATTATGAATTATGAATTGCACAATCTCACGATAAAACATATATAGCCCAATGAAAAGAAAGTAGAGAGTGATATATCATATGAAATAAAAATAAAGTGACGTGTTGATGATGATGATTGTGAAATATCAAAGTTAAGTTTCATCACGTTTATTCATACCTAGATTAGAACCAGCCGACACTATAAAATGACTGAATGTCTAGTATTACTGAGAAAAAAACTAACTATCGTGCTCAGTAAAACCAAAGAGACGAAAATTATTGGTATGTTAACGTTTGTGTTTAACTTTTCGCGTCAATAATAATAACAGTCGAGAGCTCTGGTAACAACCATTTTTTGGTCCTTGCTGATTGGCTAAAACAAAACGCATGCGTAGGAATCATTTTTCGAAAACGAGGAACTGAAGTCGATTTCCGGTCAAAATAAATCCACTCGTACAAAAAGGAAGCCATGAAAAATCGATAGTCCCAGGATGGCAGAAGATATGAGGAGCGTTTGGAACAGTCGAAACCCAAGTTCTCCTTCCACCAGTCTACTCAGTACAAGGAAAAAGATGGGAACTCCGGCACAAAGCCATAAAATAGCCGACGATGCAGTCGGGACCAGAAGGCAGAAATACTGCAAAGGTTAATTAGCAGAACTGATTTTCACTATAAATGTTTTTTTGGGGGGGGGGGGGGGGGGGGGGGGGGAAGCAAAGCAAACTTAGGAAAATAAGCTGGAACTTCTTGGGCAAGCTGCATATTATTTAAGCTTACTGATTTATATAACTATGAGCAAGCTCGATTGCCTTCGAGCCAGAAAATCTAAAGAAAATCACAGCTTAATTTATATGGAGTAAATGACCTATAAATCATGCTAAAAACAACACCCAAACGTAGAAGTGTCTATATATGGCTGCATTGCACGTGTATTTCAGTAGGATTTCTATAAATAAATATGCAGCCACCAAAACATGTATTGACATATGAAATTCTCCTGAATGAACACTGCACTGGCCAATTAACACAAGTCATTTTTGGGAAAGTGGATAAGTTAAACTTATTTAGGAATAACCACTACAAACCTGATTCTCCCAAGATTGAAAAGAAAACATGTTTCTAAATACTATTATTATAACTGTAATACAAGTTTCTGAATAACTACCTGTCTGGCTAATAATGTACCAATCAAATTATTGAAACAACACTATAGCGATATTTCGTGTGTCGTCATCTATTGTCATTAATGTGCCAACCAGAGATCCATTGTCATTTTTGGGAAAGTGGATAAGTTAAATTTATTTAGGAATAACCACTACAAACCTGATTCTCCCAAGATTGAAAAGAAAACATGTTTCTAAATACTATTATTATAACTGTAATACAAGTTTCTGAATAACTACCTGTCTGGCTAATAATGTACCAATCAAATTATTGAAACAACACTATAGCGATATTTCGTGTGTCGTCATCTATTGTCATTAATGTGCCAACCAGAGATCCATTGGTTCCTAACACAAAGCGGGCTTTAAAAATCATGGTTGCACATTAGCATAACAATTGCAATGTTTATCAACACGAAACATCGCTATAGCGATACTTCGTGTTGATAAACATTACAATTATTATGCTAATGTACCAACCATGGTTTCAAAAGGCCACTTTGTGTCAGGAACCAATGGATCTCTGGTTGGCACATTAATGACAATGGATGATGTGGCAGTAAGTATCACTATATTTATTAAGATTGTGAAGTACAGTGAATGTAATATATTGTTTAACTTTTTTTCCTGCTGTTTTCTTTGAGAATTTGATTATTTAAATCTGAAAGGGTTAATACAACTGGAACCTACAAACATTAAGAAATTATTGACCTGTCAATGTTAATAAGTAACTGCAGTTGTAATCACATGGTTTGGACATTGAACAAGGGAGTGAGGGGTTTCTATTCAATTAGTTGATAGCCCTGTAAAGGGCAGATTGTGTCAATGCCATGTGCTTTTTCTGATCTAGCATTATGCCATCGTTATTTTTCTACCAACCATCTGTTCCCAATAATGATTTTGTACTTTAAAACTGATGGCGACAGCACAATTAAAGTTGGTCATGTAGTTAACTGTTATAATAATGCAGACTACATGTATATGTAATATTCTAATACATTTTAAATCTTATTTTGCAGACAACGAGATTGAATATCTTGTAAATATATTTCTCAGACTCATGAATAATTAATGAGGGAAGCAGCATTAAATACCAGCGATGCATTTCATGTGCATGAGGTTTCATACCTGGTAAAGGCTGTATGGCACTGACTTGTCACATGCATCAATTGTTGAATCTTGATATCCAATCCAAAATGACAGTCTGATCAAGATCACTAGTACTAGTGATTCTTGATATCCAATGAAATGCCAGATCAAGGTTCAAACACTAATTAGGACACTTTAATTTTGACTTCCAGTAAGCTACAATATTACAATGTAAGTATGACTTTACATGAAGGGAAGTAAAGGACAAGATGAAAATAAAAATCAGCATCTAGTGCACTGGCTCAAACCATCGTCCTTGTGATTTATACTCCTGACTGCTAGCTTCTGCCGTGCCTACTACACTATCAGACCATTATTTTGTTGAAATGACCATGAGAAAATATAATTGAAGGGGTTTGCAAGAACAGCATAAGAGACTTTTGATCAAGTTCTAAATTATCTCAGAAAACATGTGAAACTTTGCACATATGTAGTACTAAAGAAAATACACATCACTGTGGAACTTATGTTGCCATGGAGACACTTGGCCCCAGGCTCCTTTCACCTTGAAGATAAAATTACAATTTTGTTACTGTTCAGAAAATAATTAAGTGCTTAAACCACTCGCATACAATGCCTACAATGTTCCAAGTCTTCTGATGTGGCCACAGCAGAAAATTGTGTTTAACAAAGGAGAAATTATGAAATTTTAATTCTTGGGATCAATAACAGTTAAACAGCAAAATACTGGTAAACAATACTTCCTTATGACCCAAGAATACAGGTATTGTCATTCGACGTATGACAAGTGATTGCATCAGTTTGATCAGGGGTTCCAAACCTCGGAAACAACAAATCCATCAGGGCTACAGCCCTTGGGATTAATTGTTTCTTGGCAACTATTTGGAACCCTTGATCTAACACTGAAATGAGTGTTCAAAATAGTATCTCAAAGTAATCAAATTTGGCTCAGATCTATGGATGATAACATTGGTTCTCATCTTGTTGACATTATTCAGATGGCTAAAAGGCCTAAAAGCCAAGCCTGATCTACCTGTATGACAAAGGGTAATTCACTAACTTGGATAGACACTAGATTTTTTAGTTTGTAATAGATACAGAGCGAGTGGCCATGTTTTATCAGATTTACAAACTTGAGCCAGAGTATATGGTTTATAATTATTAAAATCACAGCAAGTTTATGTAAATCAAGATGAATCTGTATTAGATTTACAACTACTCGGTAAACAAGTGTTGAAGTCCAAGTGCCAAAACAACTCGAAACATTAATTTTCTTTGTTTTCCTTCATTATAATTATTAACAAGTTTTATAATAATAATTTACGGTATTACTTTTGCAACTTACTCTATGATATTCAGATACTGGATGCTTATTCTTGTTATAAGGCTTGACAGGTACTGGTAATCATTCATCATACAGTTCTTTTCATCTATTATTATTATGGGTCATAGACAATTTTTAAAAATCTTACTGTCATTTGGATGTTAAGCCCTGCTCCCCCCTTAACATACACTTCATATAAAATTGTGTAATAAAGTTATTCCTAAAGTTCCCAAAAAAAATTTTTCTTAATGCCCAGGACATTACCCTTCCTCCCCAGATGGTAAGAATTTTTTTTATTTGTTGATGACCCCTAAGTACTAGAGAAACTCAGTTTTCAAGTGATATTTTGAGTAGAGGGGGTTATTCTGCAACTAAGCCATTGATTCAAGGCCCAGGTTTAACGGTAGACAAAAATCCAACAAGACACTGCAAAATATTCATGTTGATAATAAAAATAAGTCACCACCAGAACTGTGAAATACACAATGCTTGAAATTCAAAGGTTTGTTTCTTTTTCTACCCACATCCAATAGTGTACAGTACCAATCAGGTTCAACAAGAAAAACAAATTCTAATCTAAATATGAATGATGTGTATAAATTTAAATATAAAGTATTAAGCCTCAGCCTGAAATCTGCTGAAATACAGCGGAGTGGACCCTTGGAACGAGCTGAGAGTGAGAAGGCAGCTGTACATGCATAGACTACTGATCTGTTGACCGTCCAAGAATTGGCCACGTCGATAAAATTCCTTATTGCCTTTGATTGTTGATTAATCATCACTGCATGGTAATCAGGAGTTCACTTATATATATCTGGTCCTCCGTTGTATAGCATCCAAAGACAAAGGGGATATAAACGACTGTTCAAAGCTGTATAAAAGCTGCACTGCAGTCGAACTCGGAAACAATTGCAGACGCCAGAAGCTGGTAAACAAGTGTTTTCTGTATCCCGTAGCGGTAGGAAAAACACAAAGACAGTCCGTACGCTCCTGTGCAACCACAGAAATAGCTTGAACTTATTCAGAACAGAGTTCTACGTTGATATTTCTCTTTTCTTTACATTCGGTGGCTTCACAAATCTCAATCCGCCATTTTCGATGAGCCTCTCTGTACTTCGGCCAGCATGCCCTATGCGTGAACTTTATTATTTACATGACAAGTAACAATTATCCAATCACGGTTAAGTATTTCGATTGATTCTTACGCATGCGTTATCATTTCAGCCAATCAGCAAGGACCAAAAAATGGCTGTTACCAGAGCTCTCTCTGTAGAGACCAATCTCGTACCCAGACCCCATTTGGTTTCTTACTGCGCATGTTCGACGAAATAATAGGGCTCTGGAAGAATCCGATTTTTGTGTATTCTGATTGGCTGTTCTGAACAATGCAATTTTACCGGAAGTCAAACATGAAGTAATTTATTTGGACAAATGCATTGAACATTGGGGGGTATCTAAACGCTAAAAACCGTTGGATTTTACCTAAATGGTTGTCGATCTCTTCAGGGATTCTTAGATATTTGCTTGCATCCTATCGGGAGTTCAAATCACTTCAGCGGCAAACTCAAATCATACGGTACATCATAGTTAATAGAGTGGAATGGTTATGAAACCCAGCGACCTTCTTTGTTATATGTCTTTGTTAGCTTTTTTCAACCACTACCCTGCACAAAACACAATAGAAATTCCAATGTGCTAATCAATCAGCCAATAGAAACGTGTGAGTTCAGTCGTTCAGGGGACGCTAATGAACTATGACCCTGCACAATCTTTTGTCTTGCCCCCTTCCAACATAAATCGCAGCGCCTTTGTTAGCCCCTTTGAAGTTTGCCGGGTTTCATAACCATTCCACTCTATTAACTATGGGTACATGAATTCGAAAATCGAACCCAACCAGCAGTAACAGTTGATATAGCCGAGGGATTTACCGTAACAGATAGGTAATACTACGAATTCCCATTTTAACAACATTGTTCGTAAGTGCTCTATAGGCAGAAGTGGCATTTTCCGATCTCTTAAACTTGTGAACTGGCACTGATCGCTTAAATATAAGCGTTTGTACTGATGAGAATGCAACGAACTCCAGCCTTCAAGGAGCTAAAATACGAGAGAATGGCAAGTAAAAATGCCTTGACTTGCTTCTACGGTGTATTCAGTTGCTGTTTGTGTGGTCATCGGGCTCAGGTAAGGCAATTTCAGCGATCAGTTTTCGATCCCCATGAATCCTCTTCACGTGTACTGGAATCTGTGATGTTTGATTCCGAATCCACCGATACCGAAACACGAGCCTGATGCATGAAAATAAAGCCTTAAAATCCAAACTGAAAACGGCAGAAGATGAAAGAGACTCCCTAAGGGTTGCCCTGACACTAGCAAGCAAAATATCACTATCAAAATACCGGGCGAACTCCCAAATCTAAACCAAAACATAGGCCTGAGGCGCTGAGCGAGAATCGAACTCTGGGTACGAGACTGCCGAAGAAACGACTTCTCAGGTGACGTAATGATAAGCATGCGCAGAGTTGCCGGTAGTCCGTGATTCGCGGACTTCCGGTATCGGATTCTTCCAGAGCCCTATTATTTCGTCGAGCATGCGCAGTAAGAAACAAATGGGATCTGGGTACGAGATTGTGTAGAGACGAGCTCTGGGTACGAGACTAATAATAATAATAATAATAGTTTAATATTTCTAGTGCGCATGTTTCATGTGGATACGCATGCGCATAACAACAACTAATGGTCTACCAACGTAATGTTATAAAATAATAATAATAATAATACTTTATTCCAATACACCATCATTGGTACCTAGGAAATACATACATAATATTAATCTAATCGAGGCAGCTACAATCATTAAAAATAGTTGTTACATCATATATATATTTTGCCGTAAGTTTCACAATAGAATCATCTGTCATCGATATAGCCTGAATTTCAGCCGTCTCCTCTGGTTCGTTCCTCCCGAGAGAGACGTCTGAATCCAATAGCCGCTAATGCCGTCCAGTGACGTCAAGGCGGATTAACAATTTAACTTATGCAAATAAAACTGTCACGGCGGTAGTAAGAGTTCGTGAGAAATATTTATTTGAGATTATGCCGACCAAAATAAAAGTCTTACCTATATTATATATCTCCATCCATTTGCTTCTCAAGTACCTCTTATGTTGTGAAAGCATTTCCGAAGCAACAAATTGTTATATTATATCTGGAGGCAAAGTACAGTTGATCTTTGTCTTTCCGTTGATCTTTGTACATGTCTCGCGATCTGCCGTTCGAATCGACACAGCTACGATACGAGATATTACCTATGTAAATGATGCAACAGAAAAGTAGAAAAACATGAAAGGATAATGGAGAATTTTCGAAGAAATACGAAGACTCTTTTACGGGAAAGAACAGTTCCTTGAAGAGAGTAGCGACATTCTTTACCACTGCGAGTGTGAACAAATAATCGATTGTCAACAACCCCGCGGACGCGACGCGATAAAATGTACATGTTTATAGTTAGTTGGCCGGTTATTGTGCAGGACACTTTCAATCCATTTCCAGATGTTTTCCTTACGAATTCAAGGTCTTTGCAAAAGACAATCACTCCACTGAAACTCAACGATCAACAATCGCGAGTCCAAAGTGAATCCTGCCGTCTTCTCGGCTGATAATTATGATAATTATGCGAAATTATAGAATATGAACCAATCAAAAATCACTACCAGGTTTTCTGGTAGTGACGTCACTGGACGACATTATCGGCTATTGGATTCAGACGTCTCTCTCGGGAGGAACGAACCCAGAGGAGACGGCTGAAATTCAGGCTATCATCGATAGGCAATACATAAACAAATCTCTGTTGCCAAGGAAACCGAACGAGCTATTAACCTTTAACAAGTTACTTCGGAAATTATCTCTGACAACTACTAGTTTACTATTATTGCAATCGGAGAAATAGTGTACCTCATCACCAACTACGTTCGAGTTACAAATTGTGCATACACGCGAGTCATGGGCGACATTTGTGTATCGACCAGATTCAACGGGAAATTTATGTGCAGATATCCTAAGCCTTGTCACCGCTTGACGATGCTTAACATTTGAGATTCGAGATAAATAGTTCTCAAAACCTATTCTTCGTTTTACAAGATTGAATGTTCGCAGTTTACTACTCTGTTGAATCTGATCAGCCCATGCAATATTATATTGTCTGTATAATTCAGACTTTAGATATTTAGCGAGGAACCTAATGTTATTAGTAGGTGTTATAACGATATCCTTTAAAGGCTTGATATTACAAATTTCTAACAGGTAATCAGTGAATTTAATACCCTGAAAATTTGATTGGATACACACATGTGCAGCTTTCCCAACTAATTCGTCTTCATATAAAGAATCTTTTACACGTAACCAATATTTGATCACCAAAATAGAAATGTGTACCATCAACGGTACTCTGCCCAGTTCCGCATATACCGCTAAATTAGTGGACTTGCAATGCACCCCTAAAATCCGCTTGCAGAACTTCAAATGCAGTTTTTCTATGTCGGAGACTGCACTGAAAAACTTACTCCTGAACATGTGAAGACTATTTATTCTTCCTAAAACATACACTCCCCAAACATCACACCCATATAGTAGGACTGGCGACACAAGCGTTGAGAATAGTTTCAAAAGCACTTTGATCGGTGTATTATCTAAATTAGAAAAACTCCGAAATATACTATGATATGCACGTAACGCTTTATTCCCGGGGGGGGGGGGGGGGTACTCCTGTTTGTGACGTATTATGTATGTGCCGCCCGGATGGGTCAGGGTTTTGAGCTTGGTTTGGGCAGGTAGGGTCAGGGTTTTGACCTGATTTGGGCAGATCAGGGTCAGGATTTGAGTATAATTAGGGTTCAGTCAGGGTCGGGGTTCAGGTTTTTCTAGGCAGTTAGGGTTCAGTTTTTTTTAGCTACTATGTCAAAAAAAAACATTCTGTTGCCGCATTTTGATCGCCTGCCCACATGCAATCACTGAGGTTCCCATACATCGTGACGCCGCTAATTCGTACTTCAATACTTATCTACATGTATTTCATCTGCTGATTTGTTTACCCAATGACACAGTCCCAACTTGAAATGTTCCGTATTTTGCATGCAATCCCGGTACGCGGTATACCAGCCGCCAGCCGGGGTATATAATCCGACCGTGTTTTGAAAACAAATTAAAGAAGGGGCAATCAGGTTTTTTTTTCCCAAAAAGGGGACAATCAGGGTTTTGGAGCTCGGATTGGGTCAAACAGGGTCAGGGTTTGAGCCTCTTGGCCTCACATACATACCCATTTTTCATGTAAGTACCCCCCCCCCCCCCCCGGGGGCTTTATTGTACAATGCCTTTCGAGCAAGTTTGAAGCCGCCACCATAATGGAACGTTATTCCTAAGTATGAATACTCATCAACGCATTTTAACAAATCCCCATCAAGATACCAGTTAGAGTTAATGTACAAACGCCGTTGGCCTCTGGTACCGAAAATTAAAACTTTGGACTTTTTCAAATTAACCTTCAGTCTCCATTTTTTGGCATAACTTCCGATCTTCCGTAGGCAATTGTTTAACCCAGACTCTGACTGAGATAAAAGCACTAAATCGTCTGCATAAAGCAAACAGTTTAAATTAATATCCCCTAACGTTACCGAATCACAAGATGGCGCGTTGAAGATTTCCGGGATATCGTTTATGAAAACATTAAACAAAGTGGGGCTGAGATTACACCCCTGCTTAACTCCAATGAACGATTGAAAGAAATGAGTTACCCCGTGGGATAATTTAACCGCCGATTTAACAGAGGAGTACATACAGGATCTGTATAAACTTTCTACTACAACCATATTGAATCAATTTGAAGAATAAACCCTCTCTCCACACACTATCATAAGCCTTCCTAAAATCGATGAAACATGCAAACAATGGTTTCTGACGGCTTTTGTAGAAATCAATTAGGGTTTTCAAAACCAGCACATGGTCGGACGTCCTGAACCCATGCCGAAAACCGATTTGACATTTATTCAAAATATCATTCTCATGTAAGAAAGCATTGAAACGGGTATTCATAATTAAGGTGAAAAATTTACCCAAACAACTGCTAATACAGATCCCCCTGTAATTCTCAGGATCCAAACGACTTCCTGACTTGTGAAGTGGCACGATATAACCTTCCGACCACGCTCGAGGAAACACACCACGCGTTAACACTGCATTGAAAAGCTTGACATAGTAAGGTGCTAACACGTTCACAGAGATCTTTATTATTTCGTTATTGACCGAGTCTCCAGCACTCGCTTTTCTATGCTTGAGTTTCTTAGCTATATCACAGACTTCTTTAACAGAAAAGGGTACATCAAGAATGTCATTAGTATTGGCAGCCCAAAACCGATAATCCTGTACAATATGTGCTTCGTTACTGGCACTCTCAGTTGTAAATGTTACGCTGTTTAAATCTTTGAAATAATTATACCACTCTGACGGCGATATATCATCTGAAATCCCTGTAGATCGGCGCGATTTTAACGAGTTTCCAGAACTCTTTTGGACTCCTCTCTTCCATTAATTGGATTTTGTTTAACATGTCGTTTTGAAAGTTTCTTTTCAACCGTTTTATAAGACGTTTATAATCCTTTTTTGTAGTGAAAAATTTAAGTCTTAAAAAAGGATCATTAGGATATTTTGAAACTAGATACCCTAAATTTTTCAATTCTTTTTTAAAGGAATGGCAACTCCTGTCAAACCACTTGGGCTTTTGAATTTTGGACCTTTGTTTAATTCTCGAAGCTTGTCCCCTTTTAACCTGGGCAATGTTCTTGGAAACATTAACTATAACATTAGTGAACTTACTAACCAAAGAATCTATTTCTAAATCACTTGACCTTGGTGAATCAAATATATCATTCATCTCAGTAAGAATATTTTCACTGTCAAATCTTTCGCGAAGCGCAGACTCGCAATCATCACTCCATATAAATGACATCGGAGGTGGGGACATATCTAGTATATGTTCCTTCTCTACACTAGGTTCAGCCTTGAGAGCAAAAGATAAAAAGCAATGATGCGAAAACTCTGTCATATCTGATACCCGGGGGGGTGACTCCCATATAAAAGGGGTAGGGATGCTCGTCGGACATATTCGATTTGACATTTGACCCCTAAAAGGTACTAAACTGGGCGTGGCTCAAGCTTATTTTGACCCCTAAAAGATAATAAAATGTAAATTGATAACAGCTTTTTTGTTCAATTGACACCCGACCCCTAAAAGGTACCGCTTTACATAGAAATGTCTGTGTTTGATGGTGGATACCCTAAGTGGTACCAAACTCCTGATTTTGACCCCTAAAAGGTACGACGAGCATCCATGTACCCCTCACATAAGGGAGTCCCCCCCCCCCGGGATCTCATACAGAGAAATGGTTTATCAATCGGAAGAGATCAGGGGAGACGATTGCATAATCGACCACGCTAGCCCCATCATTATAGGTATGACACGTAAATTGACCAAGGAAGTCTCCGTTCGTTCTACCGTTCAAAATAACCAGACCATTCCCACAACATAACTCCGACAACGACCTCCCATACGAATTTACATGACTATCTCGCGATTTCCGTGGTTCAATTGCACAAGTCACACCAACCGGATTACCACCACATGTGGTGTCATCTACGAAATCATCTAAACGCCCCAATCTAGAGTTAAAATCCCCACACAACATAACTTCGCCTAGTCTAGAAAATTTATAAATACTCTCTTGTAGAAATTCAAAATGGTCGCAGTCTAATCTTCTTTCTCTAGGGGAATTTTGCGGAGGAATGTAAACTGTACAAACAAATAAATCTCGCTTCAAATCAAAGAAATCTTTCTCTATCTTCCACCAGACGAATTCCTCGTTACTCTCCTTATCGAGAAACTTGATACCCTCTCTTAAATTAGACTTTACTAATATTGTAATTCCACCAGAGTTTCTGCGTGCCTTATTCGACATTTTCCTGCATTTCGAAAACGAATAAAACCCATCGATATTAATATCATCACTTAACCACGTTTCAACCAAAGAAACGCAGTCAAAACTTTCAATCGTACTCCGGAAATCTTCATCATCCAACTTTCCTGCAAGACCCTCGATATTCCAAGAACAGAACTTCAAAAACTTCTCGCCTAACATAGCCGTTGTCATTATTCTAACCTATTCGGCCATATCAGTCAACAAAACAACTTATGAACAAACAAAAATAAATGAATAAATAAAACTAAGGGAGAAAGAAAATTACCCTAACATAGTTAAACAGTTGCAAAGAATAATAATCCCTTGCAATATACTAGCCGAAAGTAAATATGATGCACTAAACTATAAACCTAATTCCTAGATTCTAACATTAATTACTAAAATTTACAATATGGTTGTTGAAACTAAAATGTCAAATAATTAATTATGAATGCCAGTAAAAAGCCTTCCTAAATAAATAGGTCTTAAGGAGTCTTTTAAATACATCAACAGTATACAGTAATGACATAATTTCTTGTATACCGTATATGCGCGTGTTACCATTCAGATAAATATGGCCGATAAATATACCTGATGTTATTTATATACTCCATTAAAATTGTAGACATTAAAAACTTAACGAAAATCGCTCTGACGGTGTTGAAGCATTTTGTGTTATATACAAGTTACTGTGTCGAAAGCTCATTGATTTAATTGTCTCAACTGTAGCCAAAACCTAAGTAATAATCGGCCTAGTAATAGTAGTTGATTGCAGATCAAATTTCTATAAGATGAAGCATTTCATGGTTAGATTATCTTACCTGTTGGTTTGGGGAACATAGACATCATTCCGCGTTGTAATTGTTTGGCTTCATCTTGAAGCATCGTCCTTAAAAACGCCTTTTGACTCTGTGAGAAGATTCCACTGCAACACGGCGATGCAGTGATTGCTTTATTAACCGAGAGAGCTGCGCCTAAGATGGCTAAAAACGTTGGAAACTGCATAATTATCTTTAATTATCCAACTTCTGCCCGCTAAGGAAGTTGATGTAGTCTCCAGCGTACAGTGACTGGCAAGTTATGCCAGATCGGTGTCTTCTCTTGCCTTTATGCTGTAGGGAAACATGATCTGTTTTAAGTCCATTTGTCATCGAACATGGTAATTTAGCAGAGAAGGCGTTGCACTACCCCGTTGATCTTTTTACCAAGAGCCAAGTCGCAGCGGGTTCCTGTTAACTTGTAGAAAGACTAACAGCTTGTCATAAACACACTGTGCTAGCTAGGATATCGAGTATTCACCTTTCCAGTGAAAGGAAATCATACCATCGTGTACGAAGATCCACAGAGAGTGGAGAGGAACGGGTAGTGGAATCTCCCTCCTCCCTAGTTTTTACGAATATTTCTCCACGTCCTCCCTAGTGAGTTTCAAACATTTCTCCCTAGAGCATGTATGTAGATCCCATTTTCTCCCCCCTCCCTGTATGCTAAATTCTCCCTCCTCCCTAGTTTTTCTGGACATTTCTCCCTCCCCCCTGAGTTTTCCTGCCAATTCTCTCTCCTCCGCCTGTTCTGTTCGGGACTATATATTATAACATAATATGTTGTTGTAGCAGTATATTAACTGTACTATTTTAGGCCAGTAGTTGAGTTTGTAGATTTATTTGTTTAATGTTGATTAGTAATGGCGTAAAATGTTTACTACTATACTACCGACGCCAAAATAGGCCGTTTATCAGTGCCCTAAAGTGTCGCAGTTAGTAATGCAATGCCTAGTACTACCGACGCCTGTTCCCCTCTGTTCGCACTCCGCAGAAAGTATCTAAGAGAGTGGAATTCCTTACACTGCAAGCATCTGATCTAAAATATCAAGGAATACCTTTGGTCTGAACGTTCATACTCACTAGTTAAACGAAGCACGATTCCGGGTGTGACATCCACGAGCGAAACAAGAACGTCTGTTCAGTGTCTTCAACGAGATTCTGCCTTCGAGACACTTAATTGTCACATCGCGTATCGAAGTCGTTTCCGATTTAAAAACCCTAAGTAATCCGTTGGTCCGTAATCTTTTTATAAAAAAATGACGATGAACGGTTCCCTGACTTTAATGCGCAGATGTTGTACACCTGAAGCACGTAGATTCATTCCAACTTTTCTGAGATGTCTTAGCTCATGTGGCTCAAAGCGCTCAGTGGGTAACTGAATAAAGCAATAATCGATGCGTGGGGAGACAATGAGAATCCAGTTGTAATTTGATCTGCCTTCGTTGCGCGCCAGGTATTCGTCTTGAGGTTTAATTTCGTATGACGCATTGCGAGAGGCCGCCTACCTGGTATCTTGCATGGGAAACCCATTCAGGGGATTTTTCTGTCGATCCTTTCTCTCAGTCTTCCCAAATTCTATGCACTAGTAGTATTTTTTTGGAGATAGAAAATGATTGACAGAATAATCCCCTGGGATGCCTACCTGGTCACGGCCTACTTTATAAATCATAAAGTAGGCCGTGACCAGATAGGCATCCCAGGGAATTTTTCTGTCAATCATTTTCTCTCTGTACGCCATAAACGTAAGTGTGTCTGTTAAATATCGAGGTTTCTATCGGCAGCTGACAATGTCGCCATAGAAACAATGTCGCCATAGAAACAATGTCGCCATAGCAACCAAGAGCAAGAAGTCTAATTGTTTTAGCATAACCATGCAAGCCACCATTTGTGAAAACACTCGCAAAAAGTATTTTCTAATTAATTAATGATTTTTGTCGGCAGCGCGCAAGGTCGACTCCGTTTTAACAATAGTGTGTCCGACGAGGAACTATCGGCTGATGTGATGTTCTTAAAACAAATACTAAGCCCATGCAAGAACGTTCGAGAGCTTGTATGCTAGTTTTAAGAATATTGGCTGATAGTTTAATTTCCCTTGGAGATTTCATAGTCCCGATATAGAAACACTCTATTGCCAGTGCCCGGGCCATGCACTATCGCCTGTTCTGTATACGGTTTACCGCAACATTTTGGCGCGTGCTCATTGGCCGAAAGCGATCGCTTTACAGTTGTCGTCCGCAGATGCAAACTATAATTATACAAATAGAGTGTGTCTGTCGAGGAACTATTATACGAGGAACTATCGGCTGATAGTTGCCCGCGGAAATGTGATGTTCTTAAAACAAATATAAGCCCGAGAACGAAGTTCGAGATATGCTAGTTTTAAGAACATCAAATTTCCAAGGGAAACTATCAGCCGATGGTTCCTAGACAAACACAGTCTATTGTCGTTATTGTTCATCACAAAATTGTCTTCCGCTCTCAGCGGGCACAAGTCATACAAATAGACTGTGTCCGTCGAGGAACTATCGGCTGATAGTTGCCCGCGGAAATTTGATGTTCTTAAAACAAATATAAGCCCGAGAACGCAGTTCTTTCGTGCTCAGCGGGCACTATTATACAAATAGACTGTGTCCGTCGAGGAACTATCGGCTGATAGTTGCCCGCGGAAATTTGATGTTCTTAAAACAAATATAAGCCCGAGAACGAAGTTCGAGGGCTTATATGCTAGTTTTAAGAACATCAAATTTCCAAGGGAAACTATCAGCCGATAGTTCCGAGACAAACACAGTCTATTTGTCGTTATTGTTCATCACAAAATTGTCTTCAGCTCTCAGCGGGCACTATCGCCTGATAGTTTGCCTCCGCGGACGACAACTATCACGTCACGTGATCGCTCTTGGCCAATGAGCGCGCACCAAAATTTTGTTGTGAACTATAACGCCTGATAGTTTGCCTCCGCGGACGACAACTATCACGTCACGTGATCACTTTTGACCAATGAGCGCGCGCCAAAATTTTGTGGTGAACTATAACGCCTGATAGTGCATCCGCGGACGACAACTATCACGTCACGTGATCGCTTTTGGCCAATGAGCGCGCGCCAAAATTTTGTGGTGAACTATATAACGGCTGATATGATAGTTTGCATCCGCGGAAGACAACTATCACGTCACGTGATAGCTTTTAGCTTAAGAGCGCGCGCCAAAATGTTGTGGTGAACTATAAGAGGCGATAGTGTCTGCTGAGAGCGGAAGACAATTTGGCGATTGACAATAGCGACAAGTAGAGTGTTTCTGTGCTGATAGTTTCCCTTGGAAATTTGATGTTCTTAAAACTAGAACTGCGTTCTCGGGCTTATATTTGTTTTAAGAACATCACATTTCCGCGGGCAACTATCAGCCGATAGTTCCTCGACGGAAACTCTATTTGTATAATATTGCGAAGTGGTGGACCATAACGATCGATAGACGGCGCCTGGCTAGCCAATCAGATGGCGAGTTTCCCAGTAGGCTCAGTTTGCCTCCTCCGCAGGCATAACCGCAAAAAAGCAAATCTTACTGATTGGATCACCGCCTGTTACTCGAGGAGAGAAGAGGAGGAACCATCCGTTTGTGTGAACCCGCGTTCCTCCACCGGCGGACTCGCGCAACGGGTGGGAATAGAACCTAGCCCATAATCCGAGTTCTTCGAAAACTAGAGATGGCTGCGGAGGAAGCTTATGCTCAGACATGCTCAATAGGGGTGAAACAAGGTTGCATTTTATCGCCAACTTTATTTAACATCTATTTAGTACATGATCTCCATCTAACCTTAAACACCATGATTGACAAGGACGCCCCTAAAATTGAAGATAAAGCGGTACATTGTTTATTCTATCCCGACGACCTCATCATTTTTTTCTACATCCGATCGAACTGACAAGATCTGCAGTTATGCCTAAATAGCCTATCCCAATACTGCTCTGAAAACTAACTTGAACTAAGGCAAGGAAAAGGCTAAAGTTATGATCTTTAACGTAAATGGTAGGAAAGTTAACTCCTGCACAAGCGGTTTTAACTGCCCTTCCTTCCGAACCACAATACTTCTTACAAGTACCTAGGAATCATGAACTCTTTAGCGCAAACGGTAACTTCAATCTAGCGAAACAGGAAATAAAAGAATATCTGCTCTGAGGGCTGTATACTCAGGGATCAACTTTAGTTTTGATGTCGCAGTCCAAAAGGCTATGTGCACAGAGTTGGTGTACATTTCCTCTTTCCATCACCTTCCCTTCCATGGACTGAGATGGAAATCAAAAAGTCTAAAAATGTATGACCCCCCTCTCCCCCCCCCCCCCCCCCCCCCGCCCTCTTTTGCTCATTGAAAAACGGGGATTATAGATTATATGACCCATTTTTGGGGGTTTAAAATATTATGACCCTTCCCAGGAACCTTGCGTAGATACTAGATGATGATACTAGATGTAACGCAGATCAACGTAACAAATCGAGAACCTATAGAACATTAAAACAAACTTGAATTTGAGCATTACCTTAATGACATACAAAATGTGAAGCATAGCATTGCATTGACAAAGCTCAGAATAAGTAATAACCAGTTAGAAATAGAAAAAGGAAGGTATTCACGGTCATATAAACCTGTTAATGAAAGATTCTGTCCTTTGTGTAAAACCGAAATAGAGGATGAAACATCATCATTTTGCTTTGAAATGTAGGAAGTATCTGGTTTTAAGGAAATAATTATATGCTTCCCTATAATGAATATTTTAAATATACGTGCAACAAATGTATCCGATAATAACCTTTTATGTATAGTTCTTAACTCAGACCCCAAAATTACGAAGATAGCAGCGAAATATATTTATGACTGCCTTTGCATTAGATCCCAAACTTTGAATCAGTAATACCTAAATACCTATTCCCAACTGACACATCTAGATTTTCAGTAACAAGGGGCTGATTATTAACACTGGCGTAAATGATATGGAAAATTTGGCAGTGGAGGATGTGGTCAATAAGCAACTGAGTCGAGATGGCCGGAATGCGGCCCTGAATGCCTTTCCGGAGAGAAAGATCATCATTTCGAGTATTACACCCCGTGACGATGATTTAGATAAGGCAGTGTATGATGTTAATGCTGAAGTGCATCGGCGGATAAGTAAATTGACGAACACCATTCATGTTAACAATAGTAACTTACGTAACAGGAAATTCTTTTTTGATCGTAAGCACTTTAATAAGAGGTTTGGCGTTCCTGCGTTTGCTGCAAACATCAAACAAGGCATTAGGTGTACGTCTCAACGACCGACGACCGCAAGTACGTTCACATACCGCTAGGTCAAATCTTCCCAGGACAGTCATCCCAGCAGTCAAGGGAGTGATTTATCGGCTGTTAACTCACAGCTGAGAAACTTAGTGGATTTAGTGAATCGTCTGTTGCAAGTAAATACTATTAGTATATACCACACCAGTGAATATCACTTTACGCGCGCTCTGATTGGCTACTGAAACAGTGAATATGATTTTATATTCACCTCCGAGCGAAGCAGCGATCACCTCGCGCGAGTTTTTGTCCATTTGACAGAAAATAAAATAACTATTCGAGGTAAATATCCACCACTATTCACCGAGACTGAGGTGGATAATTGTTTTAGTATATACCACACTGCAGGTGAATAGCAAGCACCAAATAGTTAGTAAGTTCACTAATGTTATAGTTAATGTGTCCCAAAAAGTTGTACATGTTAAAAAGGGACAAGTGTCAAGAAAGAAACAAAGGTTTACAGTCCAAAATCAGAAGTGGTTCGACAAGAGTTGTCATTCTTTAAAAAAGGAATTGCGAAATTTAGGCTGTTTAGTTTCAAAATACCCAAATGATCCTTTCTTAAGACATAAATTTTTCGCTACGAAAAGGGACTATAAGCGACTTATTAAGCGGCTGAGGAGAAACTTTCAAAGCGACATGTTGAACAAAATTCAATTTATGGAAGAGAGGAACCCAAAAGAGTTTTGGAAACTTGTTAATTCAATAAAATCGAGAAGATCCGTAGGCATTTCGGATGAGGTATCACCAGCAGAGTGGTATAGTTATTTCAAAGATTTAAATAAGGTCACTTTAAATTTACAACTGGGAGCTTTAGTAGCGAAGCTCAGATTGTACAAGACTATCAATTTTGGACTATTAATACTAATGAGATTCTTGATGCACCTATTTCTGTTAAGGAAGTATGTGATTCAGCTAAAAAACTCGGTGAATAACGAAATAATTAAGATGTCTGTGGACGTTTTGGCACCTTATTTTGTCAAGCTGTTCAATGCAGTTTTAACACATGGTGTGTTTCCTCGAGCGTGGTCGGAAGGATTTATCAGGCGCGCCTCTTCATAAAACAGGAAGCCGCTTGGATCCTGGGAATTATAGGGGGATTTGTATTAGCAGTTGTCTGGATCAATTTTTCACATTAATATGCTTTCTTGGATGAGAATAAGATTTTGAATAAATGTCAAATCGGTTTTCGGCATGGGTTCAGGACATCCGATCATGTGCTGGTTTTGAAAACCTCATTGATTTATATAAAAGTAGCAAGAAACCATTGTTTGCATGTTTCATAGATTTTAGGAAATGTTTATGATAGTGTGTGGAGAGAGGGTTTGTTTTTTAAGTTGATTCAATATCAGCTGTAGTAGAAAGTTTGTGCGCATTCTGCTAAGTATGTATTCGTCTGTCAGGTCGGCAGTTAAATTATGCAAAGGTGTAACTCCTTTCTTTCAATCAGACTGATTGGAGTTAAACAGGGGTGTAATCTTAGTCCCACTTTGTTCAATGTTTTTATAAACGATATTCCTGGACTTTTCAACACGCCATCTTGTGATCCGGTGTTGCTGGGGGATACTAAGTTGAATTGTGTGCTTTACGCTGACGATCTGGTGCTTTTATCCCAGTCTGAGTCAGCACTGCAAGGTTGTCTTCGTAGGCTTGGGAGCTATGCTAAAAGTGGAGGCTGACTGTTAACTTGAAAAAATCTAAGGTTTTAATTTTTGGTACCAAGTGTCAACGGCATTCATATATTACCTCTAACTGGTATTTTGGTAGAGATTTGTTAGAATGCGTTGATGAGTACTCATATTTGGGAATAACGTTTCATTATGGTGGGGGTTTTAAGCTTGCTCGATAGGTTTTGTATAACAAAGCGTTGCGTGCATATCATAGTATATTTAGAAGTTTTTCTAACTTGGATAATGTTCCGATCAAGGTGCTGTTGAAATTGTTTTCAACGCTTGTATCTCCGGTATTACTATCTGGGGAGTATATATATTTTAGGAAGGATAACTAGTTTTGATATGTCCAAGAATAAGTTTTTCAGTGCGGTTTCCGACATTGAGAAACTGCATTTGAAATTTTGCAAGATCGTAGGGATTCATTCCAAGTCTACTAATTTAGCAGTGTATGCAGAATTGGGCAGATTACCAATGATTGTACAAATTTCTATTTTGGTGGTTAAATATTGGTTACGGGTGAAATATATTTATGATATGATTATTGCTTCCAAAAGAGAAAAAAGGCACTGCCTTAGATAGATAGCTTTTCGTTTTTATTCAGTCTATTATTATTATTATTGGACTCCCACTCATGTAAAAGTCTTTTTACAATGTGTCAATAAACAATCGCTGTCTGTCTGTCTTTCTGTCACTGTCCAGACACCGAAGAAAAAGTAAAAATATTATTTTGACTCCGAAGGGGCCTGGGTCAAAGTATGAACAATGATGCCCACAAAGAACGCCTGTAGCTTTTCGTCATTGCACGTTGCTGAAATCCTGTGGAAGTCTCTAGTAATGTTCCATGAAATAGGAAAGAAAGTCGCTGAACTGAGTACTCCGGTTCTGCTGCTAGACCTGTGTAGGTTTGAGAGAAACCTGAAGAAGCTACCTAAGAGTTTGGAGAATAGTTGTGTTAAAGCTCGTCCACATGCGAAGGCACATAAATGTCCTACAATAGCACACTTGCAGGTATGTATTACTAATAATTAGTATTGGTAACTAGAGTAACTATCAGTTAGGAAGTGCGTTCGTTCGAAAAGAATCATATTTTGAAGTAATATAAATTTCATTCAGATTTTAGAAATGTATTTGTTTGGTGAAACCAAGGAAAGTACCGAAAAATATACCTCTTCTTATTTACTTTTTGACATCATACCCTTTTGTCTGATTGCGTCTAGAGGAAATGGACTAGTAAACACAAATGAATAATGAATATATTTATTCTCATTGTTTACAATTATCGTATGAATATCAATTCAACTGATTACCCTTGTGCTAGACTTAAATGCTATATGTACACATGCAATTCTTACTTGGAAGATTGGCCTCTGGCTCCCTGGGTATAAAACTATATAGTAACATAACTAATATATTTTAACTGTTTTTAACGGTAACGGTATAAGATTTGATGTGTAATATTGTAACATGCATTAATGTGTAGCAATGTTTTCATTTAAATGGTCTACTACGGGCATATAGCATCATAACCATGTTTAAGTTTACTTTCTTCACTATTTTGTAAAAGTCATTGCATAAATTAAAGTTTAGAAGTAAATTCGGACCATGCAGTTATCGAAATATCGTGAGCCGTAAAATAAACAAAACGGCTGCTCGCTGTGTAGTTTCACGTTTACGGCAGACCTTGTCTTGTTACTAGTATTAAAAGGTTTCGGCAGAAATCATTGTAGATGTTTGCGTATTAAAATCTCAACTCTTCTTGTAGTCTGAATTTCCACGTGCATGCAATCAGTCAGGCGTGAACGGGTCAGTCTGATTTTTTTTACAGAACATCAACAGAGTTTTGAAGGAACGTTTGTCATATTTGAAAGACGTGCAAAAACTTCTATACTCTTACCAGAAAACTTCTACTGAGAAAGTGCAATTCCTTTTGAATTAAAAGAGCTTTAATGCATCGGATCCGATCAGTCAGTTCGCGATGCCTTCCCAGCCGGGATTAGAGGCGTCAGAGAACAACGATAGCTGAATGTGTTTCTCGTCTTTCCGCTCCAGCAGCAAGAATATTGACGCGAGAAGAGACGATCTGTGGTTAAGTTTAGAATTTGATCAGACAGTAGAACCTCTGGTACCCAGGGTACGCTTTGATGAGCAACACTTATGAATTTCTTCAGCATATTACCGAGATAAATCACTACTCACCTTTTGCACTGTTTAAACCACGAGGCGAACCGTATATCGCAATGCATCATGGACATGCTGAGTTAATTTATGCGCAAAGGTACAAACCCACGTTTTTCGTGTTTGGATTGCGCCTATGGACCACAGGTAGCCCGCGTTAAGATTAGTATGCATTCTCGCTCGAACGCAATAATTAGTGTGCAAGTTCAATTAACGATTAATAGTGTGAGTGATGTTTGAAAATTCTCAATTTCTGCTTCCAAATCTTAATTCCTTTATAAGACTAATTATAAGTTGAGAGCATAATATACGGTAAGCTTTGATGAAAGGGCTTGCTTGCATTTTGGAAGAACAATTAAGAAAGTAATTTGGCGATGAATAAGCACCGACCTGTGATATTTTAGAAGCAACTGACTGGGTTCATGCTTCATTTCTGCCAACCACAGAATGCAACAAATTTGGCATGACTGGCCTGTGTGACGTCACAGTAAGTATCGCTATAATATAGATGCAAAAATGAAAAGGAGAACTGAATTAACTAGTTTTTGCATCAAATTAACTGTGTTTGTACTGCTGTTAGTGATTAACACGTCTATACTCAGCCAATCAGAATTGAGTATTTTTGTATCTATATTATTAATAAGTTTTAAAATAATAATGCTTATACATGTATATGTTATTTATTATTTGCTCAAGACTTCCCTGACCCAACCATTTGCAATTAAGTTATAGTAGCACTGAAGGCTTTTATAGTTCATGATCGAGCTGGTGCTGTGTATACCGGCTTTCCTTAAACATTCCAACATATATTGTAGGTAACGCTAGGCCAAGTCTCCAGGTCGTCTTTCCACGCTGCCCTCGGAATCTCATATGGTCCTGTCCATCTACGTACTTCAGCTTCGTTAGATATCTTTCTGGAGACTCTTAAAGGGATACCCGAGTGAAAAACACATTGGGGCTCAAAAGAATCTTAAACATGTTCTTTGTTCAGAAAATGTATTAAAATTTGATCAAAAGTTTTTAGTATTAAGAACGAGCACCTCAAAGTTGGCCCCACGAAGACATGGGCGCCGCCATCTTTGTTTGCATTTACGGAAGTGACGTCACTTCGTCCCACCAGCGTTCTCACTCTCTCACTTATTAGGTGTTTTTAGGATGATAAACGCCTTAACTGTACCTCACATACATTGTAGTTCTTATACTTATTCAGAAGTCACTCGAGTCTTCTAAGCCATGTTGTTTTGCTGTTATTAAATGGCAGTTACGAGACCTTGTTGTTCGTCTGATAATTTCTCGCCTTCCCAATGCTTTTCTTCCTCCTCCGAGTCTTCTGAACTTTTCTCATAATGTCGTCTTCATCATAATTCCGGTTTCTGTAAGAATTCCTCTGCAATCTCGATGAAAATATATCCACTTTAATTCCGAGCGTGTGAAAATCATACAAAGACAAGTAGCCGCGATACGCTGGTGGGACGAAGTGACGTCACTTCCGTAAATGCAAACAAAGATGGCGGCGCCCATGTCTTCGCGGGGCCAACTTTGAGGTGCTCGTTCTTAATACTAAAAACGTTTGATCAAATTTTAATACATTTTCTGAACAAAGAACATGTTGAAGATTCTTTTGAGCCCCAATGTGTTTTTCACTCGGGTATCCCTTTAAGGTTGTAAACCTTTAAAATAGCTGGGTAAAAACTTTTGTATGACATTTCTGAAAAATAAACGGTGCTTTTCTTTGCTGCATGAGCTTGGTGTATTCACTGTGTTTGACTGTTGTTCTGATTGTGGTTGACCTCCAGTTCAGCCTTGACAATGGTAACCAATGACGCTGTAACCGGTCAATGGCAGATTTGATCATTTTATGTCAACATAAACAAAAAAGAAACCATTTATTGACATGTCTAGACTTCTAGCTACCCCTACAAGGGATCTACTAGTCAGGGACAAATTCATCGGTCAAATTTGAATTTAGGTTGGTTTTTGATGAGAGGAAAAACTGGAGAACCCGGAGCAAAACCCTCAGAACAAGATGATATGGGTGATTGAGATACCAACAAACTCAATTCACATTTGGCACTGCAATTGGGATTCAAACCCAGGCCACACTAGGCTCGGTTTCCAGCCATGGGGGTTTCGGTGAGCCCGCAATCCTCTCCCCACTCACGGCTGGGCATGCGATCTGAGACATTGTCGGTTTTTAGCCAACCCCTGAAATCCTGTCGCTGAATGTATTTGCATAATTTACATTGTAAACTTTTCAAAGCAGGACGGCTAGGCTTTGGATTGCTGTTCCAAAATGCATTTGAATTTGCTCTGGAAAAGTTTGGTTTCGAATAATTCAAGGATTCACACAAGGAAGCAGTAAGAGAGTTAGTTTGGGTGTCAGAAGACACTTTGTCAGTAAACGCACCGGCTTTGGAAAGTCACATGGGAAACCGTCACTTGTATCGAGCTCGACGCTAAGCCCGTAATGTTCAGTCATTTCTCGTTTAACTTTGCCAATGCAAGACCAGGTAACCATTCTTACTTCAAAGAAAATTAGTGCTGCATTTATCCAAGAAGAAAAGACGGACGACTCCATATTAAAAGAGTTATAAGAGAGGAAATCACGTTCTGCGATCACAATTCACTTGAAAATCGTTGCACCATACCCCGGGATCAAACATGTTTTACAATTCTTCATGGCTATATGTTCTAAGTTTGTAAAATTTTATAATGTCTCCAAGACATACTCTATACACAAGTACTGAGTGGGAATACTCGACTCTAGCTCAGAATCGAATATATACAAATATAGTTTACTTTATCCCCATAAATTTCGGCTTTTAATTTCCGTCAGTCTTGAGCGGCACTAATGTTAAAGAGTAACAAATAATGCAGCTTAGTTTCTCAATGATTTTAAATGCTGTTTGTTCTTGAGAATTCATTTCACACTTAGAGTTTTAGTTTAAAGAGTTACAATGTGTTTTGAAAGTTTAGAACCTACACTACAGTCATGCAAGGGTAAACAGATTTTCTTGTCAAAACACGCAAATTGAATAATATTGAATTTTAATCAGCTGACGTCACAGACACGGTGTGTTGACTGCGCGCCCAGCCGTTAGTGGGGGTCGCTTGGAGAAACGACACCCCAATGGCTGAAACCGGTGAGAGGTGAAGTACTACCACTGCACCTCAAGCACAATGTGCAACTTGGTATTAAAATGCTAAGTGGTTGCATTTTTGGTTAAAATTAGCCTTGAGCTAAAGTTCCAATGGCAATGGAATCAGAGGATATATATCACACTTCCTCAGCTTATATAATAAACTTTGAACTCATAATCCATGCAGCACACAGCTACAATGTAGCGTCAGACATTCTCAAAGTCCCCCACCTGTTTTTTTGCGTTTTGGCTTGGCACTGGACGAGGGACTTTTCATCGTTGTTTTGCACCAGAATTACAGATGGATATTTGGGTCAATAATTAGAGTATCCAATCAAAACAGCTTTAGTACGCACCTGTCAATCATTAATGATCAAGTTAGATTCATGTGAAGACTTCCAAAGCATGTCACCCCTAGGGCCCTGTCTAGCTGCCCTGTCACCTGCCACCTCCAAGAAACCTAATACTGTATGTCATCTTGGCAGTGTTTTTGGTGTGAAACACAATTTGAATCCTTGCAAGGGAAACAAGTCGACCACTTGCAACTTCATTACTTGTCTGTCGCCAGGATAGAAAAGAAATTGCTTTGCACACCTGAAAAATTGTGGTTGACTTGTGGCAAGTGTAACAGTTAGTTATAAAGTGGTTTTTTGTATCTTCTCATGGTAGGTTGCCAATGGTGCTGTTGGTGTTTGCTGTCAAAAACTCTCTGAAGCTGAGAGCTTGGTGAGCCTTGCATAATTATCTATAATTCATGCATTACATCCCCTCTGAATCATATTAACTCCTTACATTAGATATCAGCATTTTCTGTTACAGCTGAAACGAAGTTCCAGGTTTCCCCTTTGAAGTGAAAATGCATGTCTGTTTCCCTATGAAAACAAAATGTGTTCATAATTAATTAATTTAGATTGTACATGTGGTCAGTGTAGGACTGCAAAGTGAAGTTTGTAAACATATGTTTGTGGCTATAAGGTTGTGAAATATTATTTTATTTAGATATAATAGAGCACTTCATGCTCAAAGGGGCAATACTGGGTAATGGGGATGAACATGACAGGATGTACAGTGTTTGTATGTCTTTGTTTGAGATTAGGGTTTAGTTAAGATGTAATGCAGGCTATATGAGATATGATGTAACAAATATTTTGCCCAAAATTCATTTATCCAGAATGTGACCACCACAGAACTCGAGATACCTGGCAAAAGATGCTGTTGATAAAGTTTCAAGACTGTAAACATCATATGAACAATTCAGTCTGGAGATGAATTGCTCACATGTTTGTTGTTAGAAGATGTGACTAAATAACAAGCAAACGTATGGATTGCACCCGGGGGGGGGGGGGGGGGGGGGGTACTCCCATATATGGACTATACGGGGATGATCCACTGGACAGGGTATGGTTTTTCGAGTTTCTGATCTTAGACAGGGTATCCATTTTCACATCGACAGATCTTGAACAGGGTATGGTATTTATCTAGTGCCGTTATTTAGTCTAGAGCTTGATGAAGACTTATTTAGTTATGACACTCATTAACAAGATCACAATGAACATTCAAGTATAGATAATTTGTTATTTGTCTTATAGAGGGGAAATTTTAACACTTTGTCTTGAACAGGGTATGAATTTTTTTTTTTTTTTGTCTTAAACAGGGTAAGGGTTTCAGAGCCCCAGCTCCCCTTTGGGTAGAGTAACCCCCCCTCCCCCCCCCCCCCCCCCCCCCCCCCCCCCCCCCCCCCCCGGGATTGCAAGGCTCAAAAGATGTCTAATACCCTCAAATTTAATCAGCAAAATCCTTTACCAACCATTTTTAGTTTTGGCTGGGATGGTAAACGTTTTTAGGAAATATTTTTGTGGCCAAAATATTTGACACCAGATTCTCATACAAACACTGTATTTCCTGCCATGTTTGTCCCAAGTACCCAGCATGCCTCTTTAAGCATGAGGTGGTCTATTGTTTTCATAAGTACTAGAAGCCTATTTGGTCATGGCTTGTTGTATATTCTTTAGTCAGACTTGCAACCTTTTTGAAAAAGGTTGATCTAAATTCAAAATTTGATTACCGGTATAGTCAAAATTAATGTGGCCATAAATAATGATAATACCTCCATTTTCCCCCTTTTAATAGCATAAATGTTTTATGATTTAATATAATTTTAGGTTGTATATGGAATCATGGATGTACTTATATCAAATGAGGTGAGTGTGTGGACAGTAGACTACTAGCAGCCTTGTCTAAGTATGTTTTACAGTCAAATGACGCTGTGAAATGTTTATGGCTGCATGAAAGCTACTCTGGGTGCCAGGGACTCGAAAGAAATAAGACTCGAAGAAATAAAAGGCAATTTAGAGGCAAGAGGGAGGAGATATCTGGTGTTATGTTGAGAATCTCACCTCCAGGCGAACATTAGGTTCAGAATTTGAACCGTATCCCTGATTGGATAATCTACTCAATATCAGACACATATGTGAGTGCTGGATGTATCCTTATGGTAACATTCATTGGCCCAGCAAAACCACCAGTTTGATGTGTTTTCTTGATTTAAAACTCAGCACATGGAAGTGAGATTCTCAATGGATAACACCAGAGGCTCGATCTTGTTTTTCTTCTCTCTCTTGCCTCCTTTCATTTCTTCAAGCCTTTGGCACCCCCAGAGTACATGAAAGCTGGGGCAAATCATGTATGTACCACTGCATATCATTAATGATCCTATTGGTGTTCTCCTTAATTAAGTGTTTATCATAGTTTAACATGCCCCTTATGCTAAGCCCAGCTCATACACTATCACTACTTAAATATCTCTTTCCTAAAATAAAAAGTAAAAAAAAAAGATTGGCTGCTAGCAGTCTAATGAACTCTGTCTAATGAACTTTTCTCTGGAAGACAAAGAGGGGAGGGGGGGGGGGGGGATGCAGGTTAGTGACTTAAAGGGCTAAGGGCGTTTATATGGAAAGCTAACTTCACCGACACATTTTTGATTCCAAGAATATTGCATCTGACACTGCGCATGCTCTGTGTGATTGAGTTGTTAGAAGGGACAAAGTGTTTATATGGCGTATTGATGGTGGAAAGTTGTCAGTGTCTAATGGACTTTTCTCTGGGAGACAAAGAGGGGAGGGGGGATGCAGGTTAGTGACTAAGGGCCTTGTTATATGATCCTGGGTAGAAGGGTTACCCCTTTAGCAGGGACAACTTTACCAAGCATTTATATGGAAAGCTATTAAACCTCACCGACACATTTTCTATTTCAAGAATCGCATCACAGTGCACATCGATTTGCCCTGAGTTGTCCAGGTTAGAAGGGACAAAGTGTTTATATATGGCGTATTGATGTCGGAAAGTTGTTGTGGGAAGAAGTGACACACTTCTCGCCGAGACGAGATATCCCTGGGCCAGGGACAACCCTTCTACCCGGGACGAGTTTATTCACAATGTAAACAGTTGCTTGTGGTTTACAGAGAAAAGTATGGAAAGGTGTCCCTCCCCAGGTAACTCGGCTAGAAGGGTTATCCCTTCTACCCAGGACAACTTTCTCCATGTAACAAGGCCCTAAGTAAGGGTTATTTAAACTCGCTCCGAGGATCTTAGTGATATAGATTCCAAGGGTGCAGCCCGAGTTATATTACTAAGATCCAAGGTCGAGCGAGTTAATATCCATTTGCATGAGGTTTTCTCAGATGTGGGGACAGACGCTACTGGGACGTTGTCTATAAAGTAATGGATAATTTAGTAGTATGAATATCCAATGAGAACAAAGAAAACCGAAACTTAAAAGTTTTCTATAATTTCTTTGGCATATAATTTTTTTGTTGCACTAAAGTTAGGAACTTTAGTAGGACTTGGACACAAAGAAGTAAACAGGCTATCCATAGGAAATCAAATAGAGTTAGCTGGCAATTATAACAAACAGCGATTGTTTAAAATAATTCATAGGTAGCTCAATTAAAGTGAACTTCCTCCCGGTTAGCTCAGTTAAGTCCGACGTGCGGGAGGTCGCGGGTTCATTTATCCCCGTCCGAACCAACACTTGGGATCTTAAAATAACCGAGTAGTACAAATGTAGGTGCTGTCTTTGTGAACAATCTCGTTATCGAACTGCAAATGGTTAAACATTCGCGTCTTCTCGGATACGGACCGGTCATCATTCTTTCAACACTGTTACGAGCTACCGACACTAAATAAGGTCAATCCCCAGAGCCTATATGGTCGGAGCATATCAACAAATACAAGCATTCCATTTTGTTTGGCACAGAGAGAGGTTTATTTATGATAGTACAAATGGATAAAATGACCATGACAAGATAAATGATCAGAAACTAATTAAATTAAACCTCTCTGCCCACCAAACAGTGCTATAGAATTACTAGTAACCCTATATGCCTAGGAATTAATCATTTTCCAATTTATCTATCCGCGTTTTAACCGGGTAACGTGTACGTTTAATTATACAGGTCATAGGACAATCAAAACTTATTCGCCTGGCTTCGCTCGCCAAGCAAGCTAAAGTATCTGTGTGTGTGGATGATGTTCGAAATGTGCAGGAAATGTCTCAGGCTGCCTACACACTTGGTGCTACTATTGATGTCATTGTCGAGGTCAACGTCGGGCAGGATCGATGTGGTGTAGAACCAGGCGATAAGGGTGGTAAGGTTGGCTCAGGAGATAACGGCATTACCGCACCTTAATTTCAAGGGAATTCAAACTTACCAAGGGTAAGTTTGCAAACATCGCAAAATATACTCCAACAGCATATCATATCTTACAGAATGAAATTAAATGACATACTGATTGACGATGTTCGTTTCCCCCCCCAATTTCATGCTAATTTAGTGCTGAAAATGACAAGGCAGTGGCAAGGCAGTGGCATGGGTCAACAACGCTGCGTTGAATCGCATTATCTAATTCAGTGATATTTTTGTTTCTCTTAATTTCTTTTGAAGATCAATGCGGGTCAAAATAACAAGAGAACTTCCCCGTCAAAATTTAACTTTTTAACATACTAAAATTCCCTGCTAGCACAACAAAAGCCAAACAGCAAAAGACCAAAAAAAGATAGGGAAACTTCTGCCAGCAGGATACCCTGGATGGCAGAGGTTTTTTTTCCCGCCGACACCGAGCAGCAAAGCCGGAAGAGTCTGAAAAATGAAAATTTATAATCTATTTCAGACTAAAACAGCTCGAAAAACATATACCCTATAGGTGAACAATTAGACTGAGCTCGAATCCGAGTCTGAGTCAACTATCAGCAACTAATATCGAGTAGTCTAAATGATTTAGTAGAAACAAATCTTGTTCAATCTTATACCGAAACAAGAACACTTTGTGATTTTGATGAATTGGCCACCATTGTTTTGTTTTCGAAAACTGGCCTTTTCTCTACTCTGTAATGCACAGTTATAATAGCTTAGCCAATCAGATTGCAGGATTTGTGTTAGAACACCAGTTGGTTTCCGTATTAATCAGCATTAGTTATCATCATCTCTCGTTCACATATTTCAGATGGAATCAACATGTCCGGAAGTTTGAAGATAGAAAAAAAGCAGTGGAAACCGTCGTTGACAAAACAAAAATGACATTGCGCGTGAGTAAGACCTTCTCTCTGAATTTCTAACGGGACCTGAAGCAACCCTAGATGCTGGTCAAAGTCAGGACCGGCTAATCCACACATCGAATTGAAATGTAGTATGATGGATTTTTTCGGAGGGAGGAAAACCGGAGGACCCGGAGGAAAAAAAACCCCTCGGAGCAAGGGTGACCCTCTTAAACTCTCCTAAAAATAAAGAACGGAAATTAGGAGGAAACTGTTTAAGGTGCATTGAAAAGAACATTATATCGATATATGACTTTCTTCAATTCACTCAATTCCGCCGTCTTCCACAAAAGATGAAGTGAGTTACATGTTTCTTGAGACATGGAGATTATCTTGTGTCAGATAGGACATTCACACGCTTACTGCGTCCACTTACTGCATCGTGGAATCTTGGTTTTACCCTGTGTATTTCTATTTGATACTCGGTAAAGTTTGAGGCATATAGAAGGGAGGTTGGTACTTGAAAGGAGGCCAGGCTGTTGTACCGGGTAACAATCCCCTTCTCTTCACGAGTAGCACAACAGGTTCTTAAACGTCCCCCATTTATGAAGAGAAAGTTTTGGGAGACAAGGCCAACGGCTTTACGTCCCTGCCCAAGGACGAGTAATAATCCCCTTCTCTTCACGAGTAGCACAACAGGTTCTTAAATGTCCCCCATTTATGAAGAGAAAGTTTTGGGAGACAAGGCCAACGGCTTTACGTCCCTGCCCAAGGACGAGTAATAATCGCCTTCTCTTCACGAGTAGCACAACAGGTTCTTTAGTGTCCCCCATTTATGAAGCGGAGAAGCGTTAGGAGACAATGCAATGTGTTTTTTTATCCCTGCCCAAGGACGAGGCCGGGATTCGACCCCAAGACGTCTCGCATTCATGACCGGCGCTCTATCACTTGAGCTTTTCAGTCGTATGTATACAGCTATTTGAATTAATGTTGTCTGGGAGATAGGGTATTAGGGAATATGACATTGGGGAATATTACATTTTTTTAAATGTCGGACGGCTGTTCACAGACTAAAAATAGATAAATAAACCGTAAGCTAAGTCGACTAAGTCTTCTAGGTCGTATAACTCGTAACCATAATTCATTATAAGTTTTTTAAACGTTATAGCGGACACCCTCGAGACCTTGATTTGGTGTCCGTAATAGCGAGAGTCCGCAATAGCGTGGTGCGAGAAAAAAAACGTGATTACAGCGTGGAAATGTTTATTTACGCACATGTAGTAGATAACACTATTAACTGACCAAGTGTTCACAATCTTACGAGTCTTGAGAGGTGTTTATAACAAAGTAATGATAACTTGCGTGTTCTTGAACTGTAACTTTCTGTACTGTACTGAGATTGAGTTAGTTTAAACGCTGATCGTTTCGCACAAGCATGCTCTAAGGATTACGTTTCGTGTAACCTGCGTTCAGTCAGTCAGACCGAGATATCCAAGTCATTCTTTCCGAAAAAGCGTCCGATGCTGCTCTGTGACTTTATGCTTTTGGCAGCAGTTTTACTAACTTTCTCCCCAAGCCTGTTAAACTCGCTTGTGAGTGCAAATTGACCGCGCTCTAGAAGAAACAACTCCACGTTATTGACATTTAGTCCCCAAATGTCCACCAAGGTGTAGCGTTTATAGAGGGACATTTATGAAGCTAGACATTACGGCATCAACTAATTGTAGCTGAGAGACTGTGGGAAGGTTTGGAAGGACACGTGTTCGACCAAGTAAGAAAAAATATTTTGAAGGCCTGGGTGTCGGCTACAACGAGAGCCGAAACAATAAAAATGTTACGTTGGGACCGCGTGAAGTGTCCGCATTTCTGTAATAGCGAGAATCCACAATAGCAGGAGTTATTCTTAGTCAAACCTCTGTAGCTTTCGCCGGGGATCTGTCCGTAATAACGGGGTGTCCGTAATAGCGGGGTGTCCGGCACAGGGCGAGAGTTGACTGTACCCTGTTCCCTAATGTCGTATTCCCTATATACCAGACAGCATTAATAGGAGATATTGTAGTTGAGTCTACGAATAGCAGTTTCAGCGGTATTGACCCGAACGCCTCATTTCAATGTAATGAAGCGCTATTCAAACTGTATCTAAATTAGTCGTGCTTGTTTAGGAGGGTGTTGGTGTCGTGTAAGAATGATGGTTTCAATGGCGCTTCATTACATTGAAGTGAGGCGTTCGGGTCAATACCGCTGAAACTGCTATTCGTAGACTCAACTACAATATCTGTATTGTTTTGAAATAGCTGTATTGTTTTGTAAACAATCGGCCAAAAAGGAGAGCCGGCCTGTACCGCTCGAAACGAGCTACAGCATTGGCGCACCCAACAATACAAAATACCTTAACCTTTAGAACGTGCAGTACAAAATCAATAGAGCTACAGTATAATGGTGCAATCAGAACACAGGTTTCGCACGGTACTGTATTACTCACAATAGAGCTAGCTACAGTATAATGGTGCAATCAGAACACAGGTTTCGCACGGTACTGTATTACTCACAATAGAGCTAGCTACAGTATAATGGTATAATCAGAACACAGGTTTCGCACGGTACTGTATTACTCACAATAGAGCTAGCTACAGTATAATGGTGCAATCAGAACACAGGTTTCGCACGGTTGTGAGTAATACATGCATGCAGTACCGTGCGAAACCTACCATTATACTGTAGCTAGCTCTATTGTGAGTAATACAGTATAGGAATGGGCCTTTTGCAGGAATGCGTGGTTGTACTGGCAAAACAATCTTAATTCATATAATCTCAAAGTCCCCCGACCGTTTTTTGCGATTTGGGTTGGCGCGCAGACGTATTTTTTCACTCTCATAAATTCGAAGAAAAAAGTAACGTCTGCTAATCGATTATCGATCTTTCTAAAACAGCGTTTTTAAGAATATATTGCCATCCAGCATCCATGGCAATACCTTTCCCATGAGTTCATTCGTTAACGAAGTATTATATCAGCACGTGACTGTATTATATCAGCACGTGACTGTATTATATCAGCACGTGACTATTTCCTGCAAAAGGTCTATTTATCATCTTAACAATGTTACTCTAATAACTGGACTTGATTTCAGGCCCTGTCGGCCAGTAATATCCCGTGTGAAATCGTTACAGGCGGGGGGACTGGAACATACGCTTTTGAGGCTGCCAGTGGAGGTAGGTGCATGATGGGACATGTTCGCACGCGAAGGGCAAACAAAACCTTGAATTCCGAGGGTCAATTTCGGCGTGAACATTTACGAAGTATATCAGTTCATATCGTATTTCGTGACGTATCAACTTAGAAATCGTTATTTTTACATCCTCATTTATACATCAGCTTTGTCCTGTAGAAGACTAGATTTAGCTAGTCGAAATATTGACCTGAACTAAATTGACCGTATATATTTGACGTAGTATTGGCCCTGCAGTTTCAAATGTTTTATGTGGAAAAAAATTTAGTCCAAGTATTTCAAGGAAACGCACAAAGGTGAAGCCGGAAGCCGGAAAAAGATTGACTCAAAGTAGGTTTTCCTGTTGTATTTTTATTACCAGCCTGAAAAATAAATACGTCAGTGAACCTCCACCAAAATCAATCAATGTTTAGGAGTGTTATTAAGTTTCTGATGTTTTTTCTCTTTTGTTTTCAGTTTTTACTGAAGTTCAGCCAGTATCCTTTACCTCTCAAAACCTTGCCTGTTTGTTATTTTGTGTTCAAACTATTTTTCTCGCCTTTCTTGTGACCCTCGCATGGATGTTTTACTTGACTTCTATAAGGGCTCGTACATTTTCATGGATGCGGACTACGGCAGAAATTTCGGCCAAGACGGGAACGCCGTCACTGACTTTGAACAAAGTCTATACGTCCTCAGCACCGTCATCAGCCGCAATGTAAGTTATTAACATTTGACGTTAGCTTTCTTTTCCTGCCAGATTTTCCTTGGTTCCCTATCTGACTGTTATGTTTTCGGGCAAGTTTGACTATAATTTTGGTTGCGCGGTCAAGAAAACGAGAAGGGGAGGTGGGGTGGGAGGTAGCCCACAGTAAAATGTGACCGAAAAAATAGTACAGAAGAGCCGTCTAATGGTTCCTCTGTACAAGTTCTGGGGTTAGTATTATGCCGGGGCACTTGACACTGGTTTTACCTTTATTAGCATCGATTTGAATGGGTTTTCAGGTACCCTGCTAGACATAAATTCACCCCCCCCCCCTCCTCTCTCTCTCGATAGTGTCGAGACTATATAGTGCATGTATTGTACTGGTCTATTGTTATCATTATAGCCTGGAAGCCGAGCCGTCCTGGATGCTGGCATGAAAGCACTCAGCCTCGACTCCGGGCCTCCACTGGTGAGTTGCTAGGAAACTAACTGTATTGACCACTTTCATAATGGCCGTCTCCTAATTTGCGTATAATTTCGAAGATTAATCTGTAGAGGGAAGCTAATGCTACCACATGAAAAATAATGTGAAAACTCCGTATGCGGAAACGCTAAATTCCAAATCGATCGGTGGCTTAACCGGGTCCTGACTTTGATCAGCCCCTGTGGTTGTTTCAGCCAATTCAAGTTCCGTTACAATTCAGTGTAAAATCCAGTGTGTTGATGTTATTGACAATGTCAAATACAGAACAACACGAAGGCGAGGCTACAAAGGCCTCCGTTGTTTCTCTCTAACTTTAAATGGCTGTAACTTCACTGCTTTTAAGCTACAGGACACAAATTTCACAAGATCACTAATGTAGACATTGATGCTCTTTCACATGGTATAATAATTTTCATGTTTTCTGTATATGTGGATCCTATAATAATAATAATAATAATAATAATAATAGTTTATTTCACCACATTCGCAGTCAAGAACTGAATTACAGTACGTGGTATTCAGCAGACACATAAGAACATTACGATAATATACGAGGTTCCCATGCACACTCGGCGTCGACACCCCTATGTTAAACTATTTAAATCAAACAGTCACAACGTCATTATATCTATTGGTCGTACTAACCACTTTATTACATTTATACAAATCACTCGAACGTAAATTATAGCCGTGATGGACTTCGGTTTGGGGAGCAAGGCAGAACTCAGGTGATCTTACAGGACTTATGAACGAATTTCATCCACGCCTCGTCCCACCGTTCATATAACTTATAGCAATACCAGCCAGACTAAGGGCATCATGGTACTCTGAATTTGGAAATATAATCCTTAAGGCCCTCTTTTGGATAGTTTCTATCAGGTTAGCCAGATACTGAAACGATCGAAACGGAAATACGCATGCAGTTATGAATGCGGTGTATAGCTCGCTCACGACCTCGGACCGTCCGAAAATCAGGCTGTCAACTGAAATTACATTTCTGATGAAGTAGCCACGTCAGTTTGGTGCTCAAATTTCTGAACCATCTCAGAGGCAGTTTGGAAAGAATACTGAGATCTTACTAAACATCAATCAGTTTTGAACAATCAGTTTGTACGCTGTCAAATGCGCGTGTGACGGCAGGCATTTTACTGTCAACTGATTTTGAGATTTCGGTACTGATTACTGTCCCTCTCCCTCCGGCCCTGTGTTTTAGGTGAAGGATCACCCTGATTTGGTTTACCACAGCGGAGGAGACGAACATGGCATTTTAAACCCATCTGGGGACCTAAAGGTAACGTAATTCGTGTGTACGTTAATTAGAGTAAAGTCGCATGCTAACCGCTACTAGTTAGAAACTGTGACCCTCTGTTTGCTAAGTCTCACGGAATTACGTCTTTATTAGCTTGTGGACCCTTTATATAGCGAAGGGAGGGGAGGGAAGGGGAAATTTGTGCTTTCCTTCAGCCTTACCCTCCGCAGAGTCCCTGTTCACAGGCTACGTCCTTATCCGAGAAGAAATAAAGGCCTAACCGTTTACTGTTCGAGAATACGTAATGACAGCATCATGTATTTGAAGACCCCTAGTGCTGATTGGTACTACGTCATCTCGCACGTCAGACCCGTGTATTTCCTCTAACAGTGAAGCGTTGAACCGTGCAGCAAATTCTCAAGTTTTCAATATGGCATTGCTAATGAATGGAATGTGTTTTTAAATATCTTGTCTTAAGGTTGGCGAGCAGGTATGGCTAGTACCAGGCCACTGTGATCCTACCGTCAATTTGCACGACTGGATTCTAGGAGTGAGGAATGGGCTCGTGGAAACAGCTTGGCCAATCACAGCCAGGGGACCAGGAGTTTGAAGCGATTCCTCACTACGAGAAGCAAAGCTGTCTGAAATACTTAGTCTCCCTTCGTCTTTCACATTCCTCCTTACCCATCCAGAGTGCGGAGGAACAGAACAGGGAGGAGGGAGAATTGGCAAAAGAAAATCAGGGAGGAGGGTGAAATGTCCAGAAAAACTAGGGAGGAGGAAGAATTTAGCATACAGGGAGGTGGGAGAAAATGGGATCTACATACATGCTCTAGGGAGGAATTTTAAAACTCACTAGGGAGGAGGGAGAAATGTCGGAAAAAAAAGGGAGGAGTGAGATTTCACTACCCGTTCCTCTCCACTCCATCCGTGCCAAGGTAGAAGACAAGGATGATTTCATGCCCCCTCTCCCCCTCCATACACGATATTAAAGAAAGATTAAAGATTCTAGAGTAAAAAATAATTTAGATAGAGTGACTTGAAATAGATAGTAGCGTATTACACACTAATTCTTTTGTTCTCTTTTGTGATTATCTTGGTATTACACACTAACTGATAGTTTCTGTTTCACGGGTCAAGTAAAATCACTCTAGTACGCGCGTTCTGATAATTCTAATTAATGACAACTCTCGTAAATATGTGCAGTGCGACTTAATATAATACTAAATAATTAAATTCGGAAATCACAAGGGAGTTGACATGTATAACTATACAAATTCATCTCAAGTGTTTCTGTTAAAATCTAATTAAAGCCCTTGAGTGAGGGCTTGTCTGTGATGTAGTTGACAGGCTGTTCCACAAACTATTGGTTCCTGTGAAAAATATCCCCTAACATTCGTATGGCAGCTCACATTTGCTGGGTGCTTGTGACGTCATCGCCTCCACCTTGGTTCATTTAACAAAGGATTCCTCGTTGGCTTCGCTTGTTAGTTCATCCAACATGGCGGCCACGTCTTTGTTATTTGAGTCTCTTGGTATTGATTGCACACCAACAATTGCATGAGAGAAACATCAACGATGCATTAGAATGCATTTTCATACGACCATATGAAAAATGAATGTATACTACTACATCACTAGCTATTAAACCACCTGAGCTATTCGGTCTCCTATACAACTATATCTTCACTCTTCTGTATGTAATGCCAAGCGAACACGTTCCAATCCATTTGCACGATATATCTTCACTCTTGGTATAATTGGTAGTGTGACTCGGCATGCACAAACTATCCATAATAATGGCAATTGTGTACTATTAAAGTAAAGCTGATTTTGAATACTTTTGAGTCATAATAAATATCTTGTTAAACTCGCTTGCTCTGTCCGTACTGCAAGCAATGGATCCTCGTTTTTCCCTCTTTCTTTCTTTTTGATGGCCGGCATACTTCGCGGCTAGGCCCGTCCCATTTGACCGCGCACCACAGGTAGCCCAATCCGAAAACAAATGAGCGAAAAAGACCACCGTGTGGGCAGGGTTTCAGGAAAGAACATCACCGTTTCTTTCTGTTTCTGTTTATTACTTGGTTATGCTGAGTTGCTTTACACCAAGATTATACATTACGAACATGATAATACATAATAATAGTTTATAATAAATAATTCAATAGGAACTAAGCTATCAAGGGTTAGCGATCATATTTACATAGCAATGTAATAATAGTTTATAATATATAATTCAATACGAACTAAGCTATCAAGGCTGGCGGTCATATTTACTGATAGCAATGTTCGAAAACTGTTGACTGTATGGCTAGGCAAGTCATTCCATTCAGGAACTGTACGTGGGGAAAAAGAATACTTGAAACAGTTTAAAGATGGCGAAAGGCATCAAATTCGGGGGTAGAAGCGGAATATTTTCACTCTAAAAATTCCGTATTCCTCTGCTCTCCTGAGGTAAATATTCCCATTCCCTACTAATTTTTTTTTTGGATATTCCTTATTCTTTTTAATTTTCGAAAGTGTCATGCGCTTTATTGAAATATTCCGTATTCAGTATATTTTTCAGGCGAATATTCAATATTCCTCAGTTTTCAACCACGATATTCAATATTCAATATTCCGCTTCTACCCCCGAATCAAATTTAAAGCTGTGTTTACGTCTAGTCAACGTTTGTGAAAAAGGACAGACATGATTTTATTTGGAGCCTTATACCAATGTGTACATTGGCAGTAGCCCAAATAAATTTACATAAAAGACAAGATATATCAATAAATAAAAAATAATCATAGAATGTTATGAAGTTGTCCTTTTCTTTCTTTCTTTTACGCATTCAAAGATAAATTTGGGAATTTGTATTTGCACAGCTCTACCTTGTTTGGAGGGTTTATGATTAGTAAAAATATATGGTCGTTAGGATACATGGTCATTAGCGTCGATAGCAATATGACCATTAAGGATCTTGTGCATTGTGAGCAGCCTATTACACTTCCTTAAGGAGGCTAAGTTAGGCCAGTTTAATGCACTTGTCTTATTTCACAACGTTTTAATCTGTGAGAAATTACAGACAAAAATGTACGAAACGATTCTTGGTGTTAACTCTAAAACCACAAACCTGGCTGTTAGATCAGAATATATAAAAAAATGAAAAACAATATATAAATAAATGGAAAGAAGAGAGAGATGACTCATATAATGAAAACGAGATCAAAGCTATAGAGTTATATTCAGTAATTAAACCTTGCCATGGTAGGGCTGTAGGTGGGGGAATTGGGGACTGTGTGCAACAAAATTGTGCCCATTTGGGAGAGTATTTTTCATGGTAATATTTTAATTGTGGGCTGTACGTAAACGGTAGGAGTTCAATTAAAGATGGGTATATACTTCATGGTAGTGTTTCGTTCCATATAGTCTCCCTGCATAATACTGTAAAACAGTAAATGAAATGATTATGCAGGGAGACTAAATGGAACGAAACACTACCATGAAGTATATACCTAAAGAGGGCTCCATTCGAAGGTGTTGAAAAGGTCAGTAATATGCATTTACGTTTGAACCTGTGATATATTTTGTTCATAAAATAGGCCATATGTCAACTTGCCAGTATTTGTTGGCTGCTCCTTTCATTACGTTTTATTTCAAAGGACATATTATGATGCATGGCATGGGGCAGAGTAATGATTTTTTTATTAGGACGTTGATTGTTGTCTGTTTAGTTTCACGGGTTAATCTCCTGTTGGGGGCTTGCCTTGCCCCACTTGTACTGGGGACTTTGATGAAAAAAAGCGTCCCACATGTTGGGAAATACAGGGGCTTTGCAATACAAAATTAGCAAAGTCTCCACACTTGCCCGGGGACCCCCTCGGGGAAGCCGATGACAAGTGCATAAATCTTGCAACATTTCCGACGCACTCTCTGGTGTAAGTACCTATTAAAGGTAAACCGAGCTGCACGCGTCTGGATCATTTCGAGCTTGTTAATGTTCGGGAGAGTGAATGGGTCCCAGACGGAACTAGCGTAATTGAGGGCAGACCTGACGGTAGCCCGGGGGGGGGACTTCCTTATGTGAGGGGTACATGGATGCTCGTCGTACCTTTTAGGGGTCAAAATCAGGAGTTTGGTACCACTTAGGGTATCCACCATCAAACACAGACATTTCTATGTAAAGCGGTACCTTTTAGGGGTCGGGTGTCAATTGAACAAAAAAGCTGTTATCAATTTACATTTTTATTATCTTTTAGGGGTCAAAATAAGCTTGAGCCACGCCCATTTTAGTACCTCTTAGGGGTCAAATCGGAAATGTCCGACGAGCATAGACATAGACATAGACATATTTATTAGCACCGTATACAATTTTGTACATTGGTCTTGCAGGTCTATAAGGATATAACTGTATTGGCTACAAGTACGCTAATAACAACCTAAAATATAAAAGAGTCTAATTACCGGAAGTAGGAAGAGTCATTTGAGGGACCAACACTATGATTCGTTGCGTACTTTAAAACACACGTGTACATATTTTGTAGCCTGCGTTGCGGCTCTGGAGTATCGGAGCGCAGCGAGGGGAGATTAGTGGGATTGGGGCGAGAGAAAAAAGAGAGGGGACGGGGTGGGGAGGAGATGAAGATAGAGCCTGCCGGCAACCCATGGTTATTTTGATATCCACCCACTAATTAAAATGCATGCTTATTAGTAAGTCATTCGACCGATTCATCCAATCATCATGCGGCGGAAGTGAAAACCATGTCTAATATCTGTCAAACTCACGCGTGGAATCTCAAGGAATCTCAATTCGAGCGTAAAATTCAAAACAAAAAATATACGGACTTGGGTGTGAAGACAGGGCCGGCCTAAACCCCAACCTGTAAATGTCAACGAATTTTGCAGGATATGTAATGTGTGTTTTAAGGTAGCGTTTGGGAATTCAAATATTTCCACGGCGAGAATCTGTTCAAGCCTTAAGAAAGAAAAGATAGCCGAGGCTTTTAAATAATTCTAGCTGGTGCCTGCAAAAGTATTGGTCTTCATATTCCGAAATTTGCTTCTCTATCAAAGTGATTCTGTCGTTCCCGAGGAAGGAAGATTCGAAATGCTGTATAGAGAACTACAACTTTGTTCGAGAAGGTTTGCAGGATAAAGATAACTAAGATAAAGATAACTCGTTGCCGCTGAATATAAAGTCGCCACCAAATCAGTAAAGAACACTGCCGACCACAATAACACCGGAGCGAAGTTCTGACAAAAGAAGCGCTAAAAAACATCCACGCAGCGTTACGAAATCATCAAAGCAACTAGTGTTTTCCAAACACAGTTGGAATTACAGCTAGAACATCTCTTCCAGACAAAATATCTCTAATAGCCTTGCTCCTGTTCTTTATTTAAATTCATCGCTGAGAGAATTCTTGTTACATGTATGTTTGTCGCCATGTACTAATTGGTTTCTGTTCTTGTCGCATCCATGCATGAATAAAACTTAATGATTTCTGTCAATCACGCATTTTAGCCAATAGCAATACGCGGCCTTCTGAGGCCGAGAGTTATCAAAATAACCATGGGTTGCCGGCAGGCTCTATCTTCATCTCCTCCCCACCCCGTCCCCCCTCTCTTTTTTCTCTCGCCCCAATCCCACTAATCTCCCCTCGCTGCGCTCCGATACTCCAGAGCCGCAACGCAGGCTAATATTTTGCGACTTGCTTTTGGAGTGCAAGCGGTGGATTCATTGTAATGTTAAAGAGGGTGTTGTTATTTAGTGTTGTCGAGTTGTACTTTCGTTGAACATTAATGATACTGATTATACTGCATCTGAGAGAGTCGTACGTTGGACATTTAGTTAAAAAGTGTCTTTCATCCTCAGTCTCCCTTTTACATTTAGGACAGATTCTGTCCTCGACTTTCCGATATGCCTTTTCATGCCTCCCTTTCTCGATTTCAAGGCAGTGATTGCTTATTCTAAGGCGCGAGCATCCCTACCCCTTTTATATGGAGTCACCCCCCCCCCCCCCCCCCGGGGACGGTAGGCACTATTTGTGACCTCTGGAGTGAGCAATTATATGAATTGCGCTGAGAAGATTTAAAGTAAGCGAGCCCTTAGATATAAAGTCAATGTGCGAGTTCCAGCGTAAATCAGTATATATATGGACGTCTAGATAAGGATGCACCGATGTTTCTTCTTGGGGGCGTCCGTACAGATGGTAAATGAATTTGCCGATGGGGATTTCTTGTTAGAGACGTAGAGCACGCGACACTTGGAAGGGTTTGAACTTGAGAGACCAAGGCTAGTTGCAAATAGAGTTCGCAGTCCGGCGCCAATGAATAGCGAGCCTTTGAAGTTTTGCAGGTCGTTGATGAAGAGCAGGAACAGGAGTGGCCCTAATACCGACCGTAAGGAACACCGTTTGCTTGCTAGGATTTCTTTCACGAATACGTTTTATATCGGAGTATAGATTGCATATATGTATAATGATGCTCATGATCTCGGCTATTTAGAGGAAATCGCGTCAACGCGAGTGCTATACGGGATTTATAGCTATCGATTCCAAACCTGCCCACCCCCGCCGGGCATTTGTGGGGCATTTGATTATTTTGGAACCAGAACGCTGCAAATGCTCCACCGTGGAGCCAGCTAAGCTATGCAAGTGCCCCACCGTGGGGCTTTGGAACGACTGCAATCGCTATTTTGCCGGACTGACCAATTCCACCGCCCAACTTTTCTTTACTGGCAAATACGCCACCCCCGGGACAGAAACTCAGTCAAATGCCCCACGTCAGTGGTGCTTCAGTATAAAAGACCCGTTCCTGTATTGTACGGAGCATGGAAGAAGCACAAGATCTTGCTAGAGAAAACACCCAACGTGCTTAGCAACGCATGATCTCCAAAGCAAACGTGTTCCCTACTGTGTCGGTGATGAGGTCTGGATTAATGACGAGTGCATAAAACGAGTTATGTTAACAGAAAGGGTTTGTCGCCACGTGCGAGTGCAATTTGAGAACTTTCAAATATCACTCAGTCCTATAAATCACGTATAGCACGAGCAGTTCATGCGATGTTTTGTTTATAGACCACTTGTCAAACAGGCGTCGGAGTGTATGTATCAACCAGACTCTCTCTGATCCAGTGCTGATCAAATCTGGTGTACCTCAGCTCTATTCTTGGTCCGTCCTATTTATTCTTTTTATCGATGATCTTTGCACTGGTCTAATAGCTCTGCCCTATACGCTGATGATTCAACTTTCTATGCCTCAGCATCATATATTACAGTCGTCAACGAAAAACTTCAAGCGCCTCGAACAAGTAGAACTAAAGAACGCCTTCTTGGGTGCTTATCGATTCTCACCTGACCTGGGCCTGTCACGTCGAAATGCTAAGAAAAAAGCTCATCCAGAGGATAGCTGTGCTGTTGATAAATTTGAATGAAAAATAGAATTTGAAAAGGTTCTGGTAGTTGTAGTAAAATGACGCCATAATGAAATGTCCTCATTGGCAACCTGTCGATAAGCTTTGTATTGCTAATCGTCTCTCTCTTTTGAAAATAATTCAAGACAAACGGGCGCCTGATTATCTCATTAACAAGTTATCGTCTTTTAAATTTACTTCTGTATGATACTCAGTATAGGCTTCCTGTCCCACGCACAAACAGTCTCTGCAGAACATTTTTCTATTCAGTTATTAACATCTGGAACGCTCTACCGAATGATATTAAAGGTTGTAAGTCAATAATTTCTGTACTTTCTGTACTGTACTTTCAATTTTAAATGTCTAAGTACACTCCTGATAATTTTCGTGTTAGTAAAACTTATTAATGGACTATGATATCTATTTAGCTAACTAAATAATCAGATGCATCGTAAAAAAAATTCTCTTATTAGGGTTTATATTTATATTTTTTCATATATCGCTTTCGCTTTCAAACTTTTTAGACGGATCTTTGTATTTTGTTATTTTCAATCCTTTTTGTTAGTGCACAATTGCCCACTTCTGAGATATGCTTTACTTGTCACGCACAAAGGTTTCAATACGAGGCTCCGTGCTAAATTAAATTTATTCTTTTCTCTGTGAAAAGAATAAATTTTATTTAGCACGGGGCCTCGTATTGAAACCTTTGTGCGTGACAAGTAAAGCATATCGCGGAAGTGGGCTATTACAGTAAATACCGTATTCTCCCTTGTGGCCCTCTCTTTAAATAAAGTGTTATCTATCTATCGCAAAGGACGAAGGGAAGGGTTCAACTTGTTATTTGCTGAGATTTTTATACACTCGACACGTCATCGACCTCTTGGCGGAACCGGAAATGTAATTTGATTTGTAACCGAAAAGGAGGCCAATCAGAATGCGTATAATTTGACTACCGCGCGCGCCAATTCCCTGCTCCATGTGACTACTGCAGTGGACTCGAATAACTCCATATTTTCTCAGTCTTTCAACCATTTTAATCAAAATGAAGCGCAAGAATCGTTCTTCAAGCACTTCAGCTACTGCTAGCGAACACAAAAACAAGAAGACGAAAACAAACACTAATTCCAATGAGGCAGAAGTGAGTTCCAGCAGCAACCTCGATATGCGCTCTGCAGAGCAGCTCTTCGCTTCCCTCATCTCTCCAATAACCACCGACGACTTCTTTGCCAACTACTGGGAAAAGAAACCGCTTCATATACAGCGGAAAGACCTACAGTTTTACGGAGCACTTTTTTGCAAGGCTGATTTAGAAGTGCTTCTTAAGAAGGAAGACATCAATTACGTGGAAGACTTGAATGTCTGTCGATACGTAGACGGCGAGAAAGAGTTCTTGAATGGTGATGAAGGGACAAGAGCAACATTGGCAAAGGTACTCAAAGATATCAAAGAGAAGAAAGCTACTGTTCAGTTCCATCAGCCGCAGAGGTTCAAGGTATGTCAATGTAAAGATGGGAAAAGTGGAATTAAGCTTGCCAGGGGTTTCGGGGAACAAGGGAACATGCCAACAAAATCAGTTGGGAACAGAGAACAAACTAAAAATATATCGGTAACAATTAAGGGAACATGAATAGAGGTTTTAGGGAACAAGGGAACAAAAGGTAATTTTCGTTGGGAACAAGGACTCCCCCCCCCCCCCCCCCCCCCTCCCCACCTGTGAGACCTGTGAGACCCTCTTTGATAATTTCTAAGTTCCGTCGGATTCTCGGATGGGGACGTTAATCAATTATCCGCACCCCCCCTTTGGAAGATTAATTTCCGACAGGTTCAAAAACTTGTAAAATTGCTTTCCTACAGGGCCTAAAGGAGCCCATTTTCTTTATTTTGCTAATGTTTATGGACCTAAATTAAGATTCCTATAGGTCAAATTTACTTTCCTATAGGCCCCAGAAAGAAATCCCAATATATACCTTCCAAAGGGAGGTGCGGTTGATTTGGGTTTTCTACTGCCTTTCATGAATATTCATAAGGTTAGCCTGAGGCGGGCTGGTGGGTTTTGCTGTCTGGCCTAGCCTCCCCTGCAGTCATTGTTAGGGGCTCATTCCCACTCTATTGGGAATGAGCCCCTAAAAACGACTGTGGGGGAGGCTGTCTGGCCCACCTTGGTTGTGAAACACATCAAATAATTAACTCCACAATTATGCACTAGTCAATTGTAACCCCGGACCTCCCACCCCCTAGACATGAGGGGAAATAGTGGGGGGAATTCACAAATGGGAGGTTGCAAATTTCAGGTATTTCCCCCTCCTCGATCCTGAACAACAATATAATCATATTATAAACAAGAGACAAGCTAAGGATTCCTCATACGTTTGACATAAGGTACCAAATATACCTCCAAAACACATAAGAAAATAGTAAAAGTGAATCCAAATAATGTTTATTATTACTTACCAATAAATTTGTCAACAATATGTGGCACATTAGACTCCTTTTAACAGCACGAATAATGCCCTCATGCACCAACAGCTCTAGCTTCTTCACCTTCACTTCGACAGCTGCCATATTGAAAGTATGCAATGCGTAAAATCATGCTCTTTTTTTCACATGTACATGACGTCAGAAAATTATTGGCATAAATTTAATTTCCCCATATTTTCATTCCCAAATGTGGGTCGTCTCAAGCACACCGAAAAGCTCTACATTGTATATCTCAAAATATCCCAGAACTTTCTAAATATTCCAATTTTTTTAAATATCGCCTCATGTTATTAGGGAAGGTACATTTAATATGGAAAGGAGAGGGTATGAAGATGTTGGGGGGGGGGGGGGGGGTCTGAAAATATTTTAGGGTGTGTAAGGAGAGAGTAAAAAAATACTGAAGTTACAAGGGGGGTGCTAAAAGTTTCAACATTTCAATTTCCACATCTTCGTCTCCCCCCTTTCCATATTAAATGTACCTTCCTTAGTAGAGAAATTTTATCACTGTAGAGATTTTGTTTCTCACATCAAACACAAATAAAACACCAGATTAACATGCATGCAGCCATTCAAATTTACTGAAATATAAAATTTATCTAGTACTCGACTTTCACATTTTCCATGAGGGGAAAGTATTTGGAGTACCATACCCCCTCATAGGCATTACAGGCCTTACAGTTTATATATATACCCATATGGAAAGCTTCTGTCATGGAGCATTAGCTGCCCCCATTACTGATATTTGTAATAATTATGGTAGATTTTCATTGCCTAATTCATATTTCAGGATCTGTTATGGCAGTTAAATGGAAACCTTGAGAATTTATTTGGGTGTCTTGTTGGTGCTAATGTGTATATCACTCCTCCTGATTCCCAAGGCCTGGCCCCACATTTTGATGATGTTGAGGTAGGTATGGTATGTTAATCGATAATGTTGAGGTTATTAGAAACACCAATGACCAAGGGTTAAAAAGTTGCCAGCTTGAATTGCGACCAGTTTTAAAAGTTTGGTCGGCAACCAGTAGGTTGCAATGTCGAGTCCTGCAAAGCGAATGTGATAAATATACTATACTAAGTGAACCCTTGGAGTGGGACAAATTCTCAGCTCAATGCTTGATTAGTGCCAGGCCTTAGTGGCCAAGGGCAGATTAGGTATTCTGTATGATGAGCAATTGTTCCTGTCCTTAGGAACTGTATGTTGTTTTAACAGTAGGTATAAGAGTAGGGTGGATTTAATATGGGGTGTTTTTTAGTTTACAGTCTATTCTCCTAAAGGCTAGATATATAGATATATTTTCTCTGTGACTGCATTAGATCAGAGGTGATCGAGAATTATCTAATAGTCTAAACATTCACCTTGGATATTTTAGGTTTTTGTATTGCAGCTTGAGGGGAAAAAGCACTGGAAACTGTACAAACCTCCAACAGAACTGCCACAAGATTACAGTGCAGATTTGGATCAGGACTCTATTGGGGAACCCACCCATGACATTAACCTACAGGTGTTTACAAGTTGCTAATGCAGTGAGAAAAATCTTGTAACCTTAAAGAGATAGCTGAATAATGTGACCCATGTATGGGGACTAAGGATCGATGTCTGCGTTGTGTACAGAAATGGTGGAAATTTTTATGGCATAGATAAGCTTCATATACGCAGACCATTTCCTTCAGAAACTAAGAGAAACAATGTTTCGAACAGTGTATACTTTAAGTTTTGAACACTGGGATAAAATTTACTACAAACACGAGACATTGACCTCCACAAGATTGTGTAGTGTTACGTACACTGCAAAATTCCCACTGATTTATGCATCAGCATGCACTAGCTGTAATAATTTTATATTAATTCAGCTCTGTCATATCTTTAGAGATGTTTCTAATGAAATTGATCTCAGAAATTAATGTATAGCTGTGTTCCATTTCAGGCTGGAGATCTGCTTTACTTTCCACGTGGCACTGTTCACCAAGCTGATACAGTGGATACAAGTAAAACTCACTCCACACACATTACCCTCAGTACCTACCAACAGAAGTAAGCACATTTACATGTAGTATCCTTTTCATTAATTACTGGTATGAAGAATTCTTGACACAGAAATGTGTTAATAATACACTGTAGTCCAGTTTTGTATTCGAAAATTACCACTGAATGCAAGGACTACAGATCTATGTATATACGCAGGGTTAGCCTCAATCTGAAGATAAACATTCATGAATACCAGCGGGAAGGTGGGCTATTCACAACTCTGCGTATTGTTGTAGTTTCCCATTTTGGGCCTTCTCGCTGGTATTTGTGTACTGTTTAAAAAACACGTGCTGTGAGTGTACTTTTAAACGGCTTCAAAAATGCTTTAAGAATGCAATGAAAGAAAGATGCACATCTCAAGGGAATGGTTACTTAATGAACCATTGAACCTTGGTATTCACAAGGCCATGCAAAATATTTGAGTAATCACCGCCTGCAATTACGAACATCTCAAGGGAATGACATGAAGAAATTACCATACTATGTTGTTTGAAGCGGCGTTTTGCAATGCAAGAAGAACCTGCACTTGAAGAATTTGGTGTCATGCATATGGTTTACCTCGATAAAGTTCAAGACTTGGAAAGCGATGTGACTGACATGACGGCAGACTCTAAATTTTTGATTCCGGCACAAAATATGTAAGTTTAATGCACGTTTTTATTATTTTACGGCTTTGAGTTTGGTTTAATAATTGGAACTAAACAGTGGCTCGGTAAACAAGTAATGGTAGTTGGATAACTTCATTTTAAAAATGTTATCTGCATGTGTATCTCGGTAGTCTAGCTGTCATTACTAAATTTAGTGCAAAATTTATTATCTAGGTACCTTATGTTCCATGTACTTTTTGCTATCTTTGGGTCTTTATCAGTGAATTCTTAATTAGGATGAAACTTTATTTAAAATTTCATGTTTATTAGTATTCTTTATATAAAACGTTCATCCTAATTAGCAATTCAATGAGAAAGCTGAAACATCAATAGAAATTCCATTGTCTCAATCATTAACCCCATTTAAATTAATTCCCCCTGGGACATAATTCAAATCCCTCCGCGGGCCTTTTAGAATGATGAGATTTTATCAGGTATAAAGGAGCATGCATGTGACTGATTTGCTTCATCTGATTGGACAAAATGCTCATTAATTATTCATGAGTTTTTGAAAAATGTTTAACTTCAGAATGAGGCTTAACCCCTGCGTACATGCGTCTGTACTCATTGCATTCAGCGGTAATTTTCGAATACGAAACTGGACTATTGATATTCTGAGTAGAAAAGCTAATTAATTCTACTTGTATCCATCTTGTGCTGTACATATACAAGCAGCTAGGTAAAATTATTATTGAATTCAAGATTTCTTTCTTTTTCAGTACGTGGGGTGATTTCTTGTCCACTGCATTAACCCATGCAGTAGATAAAGCCATTGAGACAGATGTCAAGTTCCGTAGTGGACTACCAATCAACTTCTTGGCCTGCATGGGCCTTGGCATGGTACGATGTAGTCTATAAAATAGTAAAGCACCAAGAATACTTTCTTTTATGAAAGTTTATAAAATATATGTATCGATCAGTCCCCTTTTAATCATTGGTTACCCTTAATTTCATCACTGGGTCACAAAACAAGCCAGAGAATAGGTGGGCTTCGTCACAGTAAAAGGCCCGGACGAAAGGGCCCAGACGTCTTAAAACGTAATAAAATGTATTTTTGAAATTGTTCTCTGTTTCGTATACATGTCATTGGTATTATTAGAAGCTACATCACGAGCACCAAATTGTTTTAACCACCTCCCGGTTCGCTCAGTGGTTAAGCTCCGGTCTGTGTCGTGGGTTGAAACCCCGGCCAGACCAACACTCAGGGTATTAAAATAACTGGAGTGAGTAGAAGGTGCTACCTTTGTAGAACAACTGCAAATGGTTAGACCTTCACGTCTCTCGGATAAGGACGTAAAATCGTAGGTCTCCCATTGGCCTCAAGTTTAACAGTCTCGCTAGACTAGCTGTCACAAGTTACCAACATTAAAGTTAATAATTAAATTTACTTTTACTTTACTTTTACTTTACTTCAATTATTATTACTGAACTTGTAGTGTTGATTTCATGGAATTGACAAGTGAAATTCAAATTTGTGATATTTTTACACTCAGGGTTGATCGCAATTTTATAAGATGCAAATGATTGCCTATCATAAGACGATTATTTTAAGATATAACAATATGTACTATTGCTAAAATAATATGAGCAGAATGTGAAAGGAGCAGATTGACAACAGAAAAGTCATTTTTTTGACCATGCAAAAAGTGATCATCTTGTTCATCTTACATTATTTTATGCTATTTTATGTCATACATCAAAATCATCCCTAATGACAGGAGATCATATTTGTAATCAGGCATTTGCATCAAAATCACGTAAATTTCACATGTTGTCAATTATTTTGTTGAAGCTCCATGTCAAGAATCTATTCCATAAACTCTTCAAACTGTTATTCAATGAAAGCCGGCCATTACATTAATAATTATTTAACTTGAATTGTCATCCGGGCCCTTTTAGTATGACGAGGCTCAGATAATGTACATAACATCTTGCCTATTTTCACGTATAATTTATAAATACTTTGTAAAAAATCTCCATAGCACGCTAAAACATAAAGAAATACAATACCCAAGTAAAAAAATGTCTTTTAAGAATTTTTTTAAGTAATGGTTTGTATAAGAACTGGAGCAAGATCTATTGTTCCATGGCAATGAATGTGATTTCACTAATCCCACATAGAAAATGGTTCAATTTTTTTCTAATAATAAAAGATATCGCTTGACTAGTGGTATTAATGTTCTCAAATTAAAATGCATGAAATCTCTCATTGTTTATACATGTATGTTTTTGATTCCAAAACAAATAGAAAGACACTAAAACAAAAGCGGAGATATTATAAAATATTTCAGTGTTCCCCACATTAGGATTTCTTTCTCTCTTTTTACATAGTTACATATTTCAATTTTCGTTAAAAAAAATTATTGTGAGATCAGAGTTCTTTCCTATTTTTAGGAGGTTTATTTCTATTTAATCAATGAGATCAAGTGTCAACAATAGAAAAATTAACACCTTTGTGCATTCCTGGCCGTTGAGTGCTGACCTGTTCTTATGCGAACTATTACTTAAACTACACCTCTTCCCACAGGGAACCCATGAGACATAACGTTTGTATTTGATTTTATAGGGAATGTATGAGGATTAAGTTAGTGCCTATGAAATGAAAAAATAGATACCATTTTTATTTTATTTTATTAAATTATAGACTTCCCTTAGCCATTTTGTGCAATTAATAATCAATTTGGAGAGCACAAACATAATTTTATTTTGTGTCGAAGTGAGGCTGAATTGCTAAAATCTGGCAACAATTTTTAAGCCGTTAAAGATATATATGCTAAGCACATGCATGACGTCACTAGGTTTGTGCATTTATATTTGCAAAGCCAACTATATTCTTTTAAAGAAATATGGCCATCTTCAAGGTTTCTCAATGTATTACAAATTTAAATTAAAAACTGGCCAAAAATGCACTTACTTTGTAGTATTTATGGGGACGAATATAAACGAGTACACCTTGTGACGTCACGCATGTGATTACCATATCTTTAACGGCATAAAAATTGTCGGCAGATTTCGGCAATTCCACCTGACTTCTATACGAAAAAAAATATGTTCACGCTCTCCAGATTGATTTTTATTTGCACAAAATGACTAAGAGAAACCTAGAATTTAATAAAATAAAATTTTCATTTCATTGGCACTTTAAAGGTTCAAAGTATTGCAAAAACATGCATATTTGAACATGAAATAAACGTTAATTTACCTTATCTATTGTGAGTTGTCATCCTGGTGGCTTAAAACGTCAAATCGTGGCGATTTATGAGGGTCTTGAGTTACTAGGGAACAGTGAACTCAAGACCCTCGTAAATCACCAATATTTGACGTTTTAAGCCACCAGGATGACAAAACCACAATAGATAAGGTAAATTAACGTTTATTTCATGTTCAAATATGCATGTTTTTGCAATAGTTAACTTAATCCTCGTACATTTCCTATAAAATAAAATACAAACGTTATGTGTGGGTTCCCTGTGCTCTTCTGAGCTCTCTTGCCTTTGTCATGCAAATTGTCAATTCACAACTATAAGCAGAGGAAAACATAGTTGAGGAATACATGAATTTTTATGTGAGTCTTCAAGCCGACTTGGTTCCAGATCCCCTAACATTTTTCTGACCCTGGTAAAGAAACATTTTATTGGGATGGCCTGATTAAAGAAATTAAAACATACATATAATAGAAACAGTCTTTTTTTTTTATATTTGACAACATTTATGTAGTTATAATTAGGTGGAAGTAATTTTTGTTCTTTGAAAATATTACATCAAGGAAGGTATCGAGGACACTGATAAACACTCTAAAGGAGGCAAGAAAAAGCAAGAGGATTTTAAATTACACCTGAAGGGATTGCTGTCTAGCTTAGTGGATTATATTGATGCTCATGAAGCTGCAGATAAGATGGCCAGTGACTTCATGGCCAGTAGACTGCCGCCATTTGATGAGGCCAGGAAAGAAGACAGTGACAAAGGTATAAGGAACTGTTTGTTTGTCAGTATTATCTTCAGGGGGAGCCTGCAGGGTGGCGCAGTGGTTAAGCGCTTCACCTCTCTGGCCGGGCGACAAGGTTATATCCCCAGACGAGGCGCCATACGTGAGTTGAGTTTGTTGGTATCTCGGCCTGGCTGGAGGGTTTTTCTCCGGTTTTCCTTCCTCCACAAAAACCAACATGCTAAATTTCAATTCAATAGGTGAATTAGCCGGGTCCTAGCTGGCTTTGAGCAGCTTCTGTGTGTCCAAAAATCTGAAATAAGTTGAACTCGAAATATAAGGTAAGGGGGCTTTCATTTATTAGGAGGGGCAAAATTGCAAGGTATGAGTTCAAAATATTTTCCAACCCCACCTCTATTATACTTAAAACATTTCATAACACCACCTCCCCCCCCCCCCCCACATACATACATACATACATGGGTTTTATTTGGATCGTGTACAAACGTTGTACATTGATTGTTTGTTCCAAATAACGTTAGTGTTACCATAATTTAAAAGATAATTTTACAATTTACATTTGACTTTATAACTAGTTTTACAATTTCTATCAGAGATAACTATATATTAAATTATATTATCGGACGTCTCCTCTTTTTTTAAAACAATCGTAAACATATTTAGCTGATGCCTTTTGCAGTATTTTTTTGTGGGTTTATCAGTGCGAGAAACAATTGTTTCTCTGTCATTGTTTCGGTTTTTTTTTGGCAAGTTTAAATGTTGAAAATAAATTTTCTCTTAGCTTATTATAAATTGGGCATTTTATCAAGAAGTGCATTTCGTCTTTGATATCTTTTTGACATTTTATACAGATTCGTTCTTCCGGTTTTTTGTATGGCCTTGCGTGTCTTCCTTTTTCTACTGCTAGGTTGTGATTACTAATTCTTAGTCTAGTTAGGGCCGTTCTGTGTTTCAGATTTTTAACTTCTGTAAGGTAATTCTCATATGTATATGTTGTTTTAAATAAGCGGTATGTTCTTAATTTATTTCGCTGTTGGGGTCTTTTCCTATGAATGTTTCCTATCATCATTATACACTTCGCTTAGCCAGTGTTGGAATTCGTTATCTCTTAGTCTCTGTTTGATGACAGTGCTTAAGCCATAATATTGTCTTGATCATACCAAAGATTTCCAAAGCCGCAATGAAATAATATTTCTTTGACTTTCTTACTCCAGTACGCTTTGTTATTTTCGTTTTTTGTTTCATGATAGATACAGTAAGATAATTTTTGGACGTTATCTAGATCAACAAGTTTTATCCATAATTTTATGCATCTATGTTTTGCATCCACATTTAGGGGAAATCGACCTAGCTCTGCACGGCACGCATTATTGCTTGAGTATTTTCCTGCTCCAAGTAACATCTTGCAAAATTTGATATGAACGACCTCCAAGTTATCTCTGTTTGATATTTCTGATTGGTCTGCACCCCATATTTCACTTCCATAGAGGATTATAGGTTTCACTAATGTATCAAAAAGTGACATTGTAAGTTTGAGATTTGTTCTAAAATAACGTCCCATTTCTTTTCTGAGTTTATAAAATATTTATGTAACACCCCCTCCCCCCCCCCCACCATCACCACCATCAGGGTGACACTCCTCACATCTTTAATACATTCCAGCATGCTTCATAGTGAGGTTTATATATAGTATAATGGTACATACTCGTACAAAATATTGATGCATTTTTATTTGTCATATGACAACAACAACAAAACAACTTGAGTTTCTCATCTCCCTGTAGAATGGATATACAGTATGGAACAACTAACAATTTATATTGTAAACAATATTAAACTGTAATAAGCTCCATTTACTTCCTTGATATTAAACTGGAAGAGTGGGTCTGCAGAGATCCACCAAGTACATATCAGACGACAGTGATACAAATAACAAAACAGATCAACTTGAGATAGCAGTATCTGGATGTGTATCGCTGTTGTCTGATGTACTTGGTGGGTCTCTGCAGATCCACTATTCCAGCTCAGTTTATTGTTTAAAATATTCTTAGTTGTTCCATCCATGGAGTCATTTTCTAAAATATATTCAGTCCACTCCATGTAGATGGATGTTCTTCTTTAGAGCATCTATTAAGCCGTTCGATGATTCTTTTTTTCATTCCATGCCTGGATGTCATCATTAATTTAATACTAAATGTTTTCTTATGGCACCAGCACATTTTCTTGCACGTATTAATTTGTCAACTTTGGCTTTGTGCCTCCCTCCCTTCTTTTTTCTGCTCTTGGATTTTTCTCTGTTTCCAACAGTTAATTTAAACATGTCTTTCAATTTCTTTAATGTTTCCAATTTCTCAAGATTCATTGAAAGTTTTCCCTTAAATGATCTCAGTTCTGCCAAATGGCAGTACTGTGATAATATTCAATTCGTTCATCCAGGTGTGGTTTTGGCTTCATATTGGACACGTGTTATTCTAGCGTAGTTTTATGTAAAAAAAATCCATAAGCTTGCCGTAAATTTCATAAACCCACGTACGACGCTTCCCAAAACAACTTATTAACCCCCCTGCCCTAATAAATGAAAGCCCCCTAAAAGTAGATTTTATGACTAGAATCAGTCGAATGACCTCCCTTTTCTCGTGCGAGCACGCAAGGGTTTTGGTTATTATGGAAATTCTTGGCAGAGTTTATGTGAACATGACTTCTATAGTCTGCTAAGTATGAAATAGCTTCGTACGAATGACTCGTAAAGTAGACAGCCGTATTAGATGTTTAGCCGACTAAGTATTAAACCTATTTATTTATCGTAATTGTTTGAGTTTCAGGTACTCACTACATTTCGGTTGACGAACTTAATCGACGAGGGCAGTTAACTTATCATCGCTTTCAACGTTTCTTCTGGTTTGTAATTAAGACCCGTGGCTTTACCGTAATGTTATTTGAGTTCCATTAGGGCCCCGCCGCAAGGCAGGGCGACAAAAAATTCGTCTATAGACTCATTATGTTGTTCTCCTCCACGGAAATCTTTAGTAAAAGGCGAAAGATTTATACGTTCTGAAGGAAAACCAGAGTAAAGAAATTTTCCACGAGGATCGAACTGATCCTGAAGAACGGTCTAGCACATGTGGGATGAGATCTAATACAGCGGTTGTTTATCAAAGGCCATGCGCAAGATATTATTACGTATTTTTTGCCTTCAATTTTCAAAAATCGAATGTGTTATTTATTTGTCACAGTTTTAAAACTTATTTGACGTAATTTGATCAGAACTTCGTGGTAGAATAGAAAATATGATTCGTGTGTTGTTTGCACGTGCAGCTACGTTTGCGCGGCATCGACGGACGTACAGGTGTCACGTGACTACTCATGTTCATAAGGTAACTGAGAATATTGATGATATTTCTTAGAAAAAGGAATGAAATCGTACTAAATATCGTGAGGGGTTTGCATGTTTTGGTCAGACCCAAAACGTTTGCAACGGCGCCAAAACTCCCCCCCCTCTCTCTCTCTCTCTCTCTCTCTCTTTCTCACAGATAATAAACGAACAGCCCCTAGAGTAAGAAAACGTACACACTTTGCCGCGACAGGGTTAGAAGAATTAGAAAATTGAAATTTTCCCGAATACTTCGTTTTCACTAAGAAGCCTACTTTGGCATTAGCTCCGGGCAATCGGACACGACTTTTGTCGCGCCCTGTGGTGGCGTTGCAAAGCGTCAACTGCTTACAAAACAAAACAATGTCAAAATAGAAAGCACTCAAGGGACTAAGAAACCGAGAGTACCTAAACCATCGAGGCTCAATTCAAATCACCTTAGAGTAAGGAAACGCAAGACAAGGGAGTGCGAATTGCACCGGAGAGTGCAAATTTACGGGGGTGCAAATAACACAAGAATCCGAAAATGGATTATTTTGGCACGACAACTCCGATATGCAGTTCGTGTGAAAATGGCGGCTAGTTTTTTTTAGAGTAGAAACTCTAGCAACGAGATATCTTTCGAGTGTCGAAAGACAAACTAGTCACTTATAGTAACGTTTTCCCCAGGATAACACTAAATCTGTAATTGTACTCTGTACAGTTTAACCTCGGGTTAGCGATTTAGCTTAGTAGTCGTTTTATAATAGTAATCTTTACTTAATTTCTGTGTATACTTTAAATAGTGTTTAATAAAGAAATCTGAATCTGAACAACCGAGTCCTGGGCCTGGTTGTTGAAGCTAATCTAGGATTAAAGGCCCAACTTTAGTTCGATTTGCTAACTTGTGAACGACAACTTTTGAGGTAAAAAAATCTATCGACAGAGGAGAAACGACAAGGACATTTCTACTAGTCTTACTAGAAGTTTAAAAGTTTTTCTAACGTGGAGAATGTTCCAGTGAAAGTGCTGTTGAAACTGTATTCAACTGTTGTAGTTCCGGTGCTGCTGTATGGTTGTGAGATTTGGGGAGTTTACGCTTTGGGAAGGATATCTAGTTTTGACATGTTCAAGACAAAGTTTTTTAGTATGGTTACCGACATAGAAAAACTGCATTTGAAGTTTTGCAAACGTATTTTAGGCGTTCACTCTAAGTCTACAAACTTAGCAGTGTATGCAGAATTGGGCAGAGTACCAATGGTTGTGCAACTTTCTGTTTTGGTAGTTAAATACTGGGTACGGGTGAAGGATTCGTTGTACGGGGATGAATTAGTTGGGAGAGCTGCACGTGTGTGCATACAATCAAATTTTCAGGGCGTTAAGTTTACGAATTATCTGTTAGAGATGTGCAATGTTAAATCTCTTGAGGATCTTGTTATATCCACTAAGAACATTAGAGTTCTGGCTAAATATCTGAAATCTGAATTATATAATTCCTTTAATAAGCGGTGGAAGGACCAGGTTCAAGAGTGCAGTAAGTTGCGTACGTTTAATCTAGTGAAGCCAAATACAGGTTTTGAGAACTACCTGTCGTATGTCTCGAGCGTTAAGCATCGTCAGGCGGTGACAAGATTTAGGATTTCTGCGCACAAATTCCCTGTTGAAACTGGTCGCTACGCAAACATTACTTATGATGCACGCGTTTGCCCTCTTTGTAACCTTAATGAGTTAGGTGATGAATTGCATTACTTCACCAGTTGTATTAATATAAAATTTGTAAATCTTAGAGAACGTTTTTGGGGCAATTTGTTAGCTATCAATGATTCATTTAGTTGTTTTAGTCGGCGAGAATTATTTTCGTACTGCTTGTCAATGAAGGATGAGTCTGTAATGAGGTGTACAGCAAAATATTGCCACGACATTATGACTATGTTTAATGATTGTACCTAGCTGCCTACTTGTGTACTTCCAGTACTTCCTATGTATCTTTGATGGTATTTTTTGGAATAAAGTATTATTATTATTATTATTATTACTAGATTTGGAAACATATCTTCTACCGAGAGAACCTAAACCATGAGCTAAGACTTAACCAGGGTTGGCACTAATCAGTCTATTGTAAATAAATACCTTCTACCGAGAGAACCTAAACCATGAGCTAAGACTTAACCAGGGTTGGCACTAATCGCGCTTCGAACAACTGCGAATGACCGCTTGCCTCATGTTCTTTTCTCGAATCCTTTTTTTAAAAACGCTCGGTCATGAATCCTAAGAACCGGTTTTGGATTAATTCTGAATTTCAAAATCCGTTTTGGGATTTTGTAAAGAAACTTAAAATAATTGTTTTGACATGTGATCAAATCGGTTTCTGGAACTTTCTCTACACAGTCTTACTTGAATGCGAAGATAACAACAGGTGTAGTGTGAGTTCGCCGCGTGGTTAACGACAAGAAGTGTTCTTTTTAATTCATAAATATTTTGGTTTTAAGAGTGAAAAAAGAAAACAGCGCAGTTGTTCCCAACAGTAATACTAGCTTGTGTTTGTATACGAGCAAGAAATTAGCATTTTAAGAAACGTGCTGTAGTTTGAATAATTAGTTTTGCCTCGGTTGTTTGACATCTGCCAGTGAACAAAGCCAAACGGCGTGGGTTTTGTCTTTCGAAGGATGACATTATATTTGCATTTATTAACAGAAAACTCTTGTCAAGTCTCGGTCTAAAACTGAATTACTATCTTAAAATATCGAACAAACCATTGGAAATACTTTGAGCGCAAATGACAACCGATGACAGTAAAAATACAGTTTAGTGAAATACAGCGCTGCTATGATTAATCGTGCCTTAGAAACTGTCATTATATATACTGTCCAAGTTCTAACATTCAGTTGTCGAGGTCATGGGTGAAGGAGTAACGCGCTGAAGCCAAACGAAAGTGCATTTGATGACGCTGTAGGTTGAGCCAATCAGAGCGCCAGCTTACAATGTGTTTTGTCTGCTTTAAGAATGCTCTACGCATGACCTGACGTAATAGCACTCGGTTAATCGAAACAGAAGAAAGCCACCTGCAGTGGATGAGATCCCACATGTATCCACGGTTGGACGCGCGTTATAAACCTTTTCACTGCGGCTTTATCCTCATACTTACCTGACGCAGGAGGTAACTGTGATCATGAAGGCAGTCCTCTCAGGGCGAGGCCCTTTCATTGCACTTCGATTGGGTTGACCCCTGCGATTACCCCAAATGTGGGTAACTCGAGCGTATAATTTCTGGTAGTGGGGACCTGCGTTCGCGCTCGTCCCCGAACAACGAAGCAAATAAAACACAGCGCGGAAAGTGATATTTTTATCTGTAATGCACAACATATCGCGAAGTGTTGGCGCTTTACAAACATAATTTGGAACAATGCAGTTAGATAATTCTACTACTTGTGAATTTTCAATGAGCCGCTTGACTATATTTACTTGCTATCAATTCGACTAAACTGCGAATTACGTGTTTTCAGGAAAGTCTGATAAACTGCCTACCGAAGAGAGCGAAGTAAAGTTCCGGTTTCCCGAGTATGTCCGAGTGACGTCCGGAGACGCAGCGCCGAGTGCTCCCGCTGTTCTTGCCATGAGCGACAGCGACGACAAACCATCCGATGAAGAAGGCGAGGACTCTGGGGTACTACGTCATTTTGAAATGACTTGTTTTATTTGTGAGGCTTTTTATATTACCATAGTTGATTATTTGTAATTTCACTGGATTCCGATTGATTGTCATTCTTATCGCATTGAGGAAATTTTGGTTTCACCTTGGTTTTCTATTTCTCTCGGAAAGCGAGTAGTACTCGCTAACGAAACGTCAGCTGCTACTAGCTTGCCATGGCGGGTAGCTGTCAGTCCATTATACCAGTGTTTATCTTCCCAGCCGACACACACTAGATTTTACAGGAACTAGTTATCCATTGATTCTATTTCTCGACTTTGTGTTTTCCTAAGGACGAGGCGATGGAAGAGAGTGAAGAGGAGACCAAACCAAAGAAAGGCGGCAAAGGCAAAAAGGCCGCGAGTGGGAAAGTGAAAAACGGTAAGGAAAAGAAGTCGGGGAAAGGTAAAAAGAGCGAGGAGAGTGAAGACGAGGAAGCTGAGGAGACTGGAAAGAAGTCAAAGAAAAGTCAAAATGAAACAAAAAAGAGCGGGAAGGCAAACAAAGGGAAGAAAGGAAAAAAGAAGGAGGAAAGCGAGAGCGATGACGAGCAAAGTGAAGACGAAGCTGCAAAGGAGAAGAAGAAAAAGTCTGCTGCATCGCAGAAGAAAACGGATAAAGGGAAGAAAGGTTTGTTAGTTTTTCGTTTCATCTTGTAACTGTTGCGTCTTTCTTAGCTGAATTTCTAACGGGACCTGAAAAACAGCCAAAGAAGCTGATCAAAGCTAAATCACAGATCGAATTGGAATTTAGCATGTTGGTTTTTGTGGAGGGAGGAAAACCGGAGAAAAACCCTCGGAGCAAGGGCGAGGTACCAACAAACTCAACTCGCATATGGCGCCTGGTCTGGGAATCGAACATAGGCCACAGAGGTGAGAGGCGAAGCGCTTAGCCACTGCGCCACCCAGCCACTGCGCCACCCAGGCTAAATAGTCGGGCACAGCACAGCTCGTAACTCTGTTGACTTTTTTTACAGCTAGTTGTTGAATGCTCCTGGGAATAGCGCATTCGATTACAATGAAGCGTCGGTTATGAAAATACCTGCAGTTGATTGGTCATTTGTGATTGGTTAGGTAAAACGAAAGAGAGTGAGGAGGATGAGAGCGATGAAGACTACGAGCTGGGAGATGACGACAGCGAGGAGAGTGGTGACGAGGACGAGGACGAGGACTCCCTGTCAGATGATGACGAGGGGCCTTGGGTACTAGTACATCACTCACTCAATAACGACCACACGTGCCACATGGTGGGAGTGCATGAGGTAGGTCGTCCCCCCCCCCCCCCCCCCAAAAAAAAAGCGTGTCTTAATGACCGGTGATTTGTGGGTAATCCCATACCACCGCTACCACCCCTCCCCTGTACTGTCCTTAAAGATAACTTATTTTAACATATCCTGGGAAGAATACGTAGAAAGTTTTGCATTTCTTAATTATTGTTTTGTCAAAACTGTGGTGGTAGATGTTCAGTCTCAGAAAAGTCATGATCGCTAACAGACTGAAGGAACGACAAAAATCCCCTTCGTTTCCGGAGGATGGGAAAAATGTAAGACTCGCTTTCACATGGTATATAATCAACTAAAGTCGATTGAGGTATACTTTCACAAGGCTCCCACAACGTTTTTTTCTAGTAGAGGCAGACGGCTGCGAAGGGTAGTGATAATAAATCGCCAAGCATGAATTCAACTTCTGAGTTTTACGCCAGCACAAGCTGATAATCACTTCGAAAAGGGCAGCCTCCGTGCAAATATGTGGAACATTGGTGATTACTGAAATAATTCCAGCGGTTGGGGAAACCAACTGGATCCCTCTGTTATAGAAGTCAATAATATTAAGAATTGATCCTTAATTAATCGAATGACATTAAATGTTATTAAGACTTGGGACTCATGGTGGTAAGAGACAAAACAACTAAACCTCTCCTTGATCCTGTTGCTGTAATAGAGCGCGAAAGCTGGCTTAAGGTATTAGGAGTTACTTTTCAAGAAAATCCATGTAACTGGGATCTTCAAATAGACTACCTCTTGAACAAAGCTAACAGTCGCTTATATACCATTAGAGTATATGTACTGTTTAAAACACGAACAGCAGTGTTTTATCAAGTTTAAAAATTCTAGGGCGAAGCCCGAGAATTTTTAGACTTGATAAAACACGTGCTGTGAGTGTTTTAAACGGCTTCAAAAACGCTTTAAGAATAAGAGTAAACGCTATAAGAGTAAATGTATCTCTATTTTATTTTATATTTATTTTAGTTATTTTATTGGATTTCGGAGATATTAGCATCTTGTAATTTGCTACCTTAAATTCGAAGAAAATAAAGTTTATTGTATTGTATTGTATTGTATTGTACAATGAAAGAAAGACGCACATCTCAAGGGAATGGTTACTTAATGAACCATTGAACCTTTGTATTCACAACGCCATGCAAAATATTCGAGTAATCACCGCCTGCAATTACAAACATCTCAAGGGAATGACATGAAGAAATTACCATACTATGTTGTTTGAAGCGCCGTTTCGCAATGCAAGAGGAATCTGCACTTGAAGGATTTGGTGTCGTGGTTTACCTCGATAAAGTTCAAGACTTGGAAAGCGATGTGACTGACATGACGGCAGACTCTAAATTTTTGACTCCGGCACAAAATATGTAAGTTTAATGCACGTTTTTATAATATTACGGCTTTGAGTTTGGTTTAATAATTGGAACTAAACAGTGGCTCGGTAAACAAGTAGTGGTAGTTGGATAACTTCATTTTAAAAATATCATCTGTGTATCTCGGTAGTCTGCTGATATTAGTAAATTTAGTGCAAAATTTATTATCTAGGTACCTTATGTTCCGTGTACTTTTTGCTATCTTTGGGTCTTTATCAGTGAATTCTTAATTAGGATGAAACTTTATATAATATTTCATGTTCCTTAATATTCTTTATATAAAACGTTCATCCTAATTAGCAATTCAGTGAGAAAGCTGAAACATCAATAGAAATTCCATTGTCTCAATCATTAACCCCGTTTCCCTCTGGGACAGAATTCAAATCCCTCCGCGGGCCTTTTAGAATGATGAGGTATAAAGGAGCATGCACGTGACTGATTTGCTTCATCTGATTGGACAAAATGCTCATTAATTATTCATGAGTTTTTGAAGTAAATATTATGGTTACCCCAAAGATCACCTTACTACACTATTTGATAGTCTAATTATGTCACTATTTTTTACGCCATTGATTGAAGTATGGGCGAGCGCATACGAAGATAAATACCTTAGCCGTATTGATCGCTTTTGCGAACGCACTTTTAAGTTTGGTTTTACTGCTAAATGTGGCGCATTCGCTGATGTAATCAGAGATAGAGATCTGAAAATGTGGAGAAGAATCTCTAGTGGCCCGAATCACTCTCTGTATGAACTACTGCCTCCTTTGAGAGGTCGAGTCTTGCGTAATACACACTATGCATAACTCGCGCGGTAACAACACGAAAAAGAGGCCGATAGGTCCTCTGGAATGTTGAAGTTGAAATACTAGCAGGAGGTGTGAAACGTGTTGAACATGATTGTTTATAGTACAATCAGCCAGGCGCATAGCAAATTAACGGCATTGTTTCACTGAACATTCGTTCAGTGCATTTCACAATCTCCCCGGGCGCTTCAATTTCAACATTCCAGAGGACCTACCGGCCTCATTGACATGCTAGTTACCAGGACTTATGCATAGGGTCTATAGAGGGCATGATTTTATACTTCCTCGAGTACGCACTGAACGCTTTGAGATAACTTTTATCAACAATGCCTTTTTACCTTTATTTAATTTAATTTACATATTGGAACGTATTTTTAGCATGTCATAAGAACTTGTTAGGTCATACCTATCTCTATTGTGTTTCATTAGCACTATAATTCATATCATTACTGAAAGTAAACTCTGCTGTTGAGTATTTAATAAAGACTAAAAAAACAAATAGGCAAGCCTATAGGCGGAGCTACAATTATATGTGATCGCGGCTAGTGATTTGTTGTTATTATTATCAAAATGATAATAAAGACATGGCAAGCCTATAGGCGGAGCTACAATTATATGCGATCGCGGCTAGTGATTTGTTGTTATTATTATCAAAATGATAATAAAGACATGGCAAGCCTATAGGCGGAGCTACAATTATATGTGATCGCGGCTAGTGATTTGTTGTTATTATTATCAAAATGATAATAAAGACATGGCAAGCCTATAGGTAGCCTGATTATCAGACGGTACGAGGTCGTCCGCTCACTTCCTCCCCGTCTGATGGACTTCATAGACTTTCATGTTCCTGACGTCATCGACCTTTGTTTTTACAATAAGCCAATACGAACACGCGTAAGAATTGAAGCGTAAAGTGTAGAACAGTCGTGCAGTAGCGGCTTTTACTAGTTGGATCTATCAGCTTTCATGCACTGGAAAAAACATTCTACAGCTTCAAACTTCTCTCGATTTCTCAGAATGGTATCCTGTTTGAGCTGCTGTGGTTCTTTGGAGAGCAGGAACTTTTTAAACGGAAGTTTGCGTGCAGTATTTGCAGGACAGGACAGAAAATATACATACAAGAAATATCAGACTCGATTCACTGCCGTAAAGTTTGTTACTGTAAACTTAGAACTTTTACGCTTTTACTTTTATTTTTAAAACGTTTTGAAGCTTGATATGTATGCCGATTAGTCACACAAGACCCTAAAGTTGTCCTAGTGTAGGTTTTCTGGTATCAGAGATTGTTTTAACCGGACTTTTTGTGCAAAGTTTAGATGCCCGCCGTACATGAACTTTATACTACGGAAGTGTGTTCATAATTCTGAAAACAAAAATATTCTCCCAAGTGCCATGAAACGTTTTCCATAACATACTCAGTATGTGTGTTCACTCCTGCAGAAAAATCATAATATTCCATGAAAGAGAATGTTTGAGATCTATTAAATGCATGAGATCTATAATAAGATTAGTAATTTACCAAGTCCGTACGTAGATTCACAAACACATCGTTTCGATAAATGAACGATTCCAATGCTTTCTTCTGCTCTGGATATAGCTTCGAAATCCTGAAAACTTTACAACTTCGGTCGACACAATGATCAAGTTCTTCAACGCCATTCAGAAAATATGCGAGCACATTCCTTAAATTCCAGACTTTGCCAAAAGTGTAAAGTTCGCTCTGATTGGTTGACATTATGACGTCAGGAACACGAAAGTATATGAAGTCCATCAGACGGGGAGGGGGAGGAAGTGAGCGGACGACCTCGTACCGTCTGATAATCAGGCTAGCCTATAGGCGGAGCTACAATTATATGTGATCGCGGCTAGTGATTTGTTGTTATTATCAAAATGATAATAAAGACATGGCAAGCCTATAGGCGGAGCTACAATTATATGTGATCGCGGCTAGTGATTTGTTGTTATTATCAAAATGATGATAAAGACATGGCAAGCCTATAGGCGGAGCTACAATTATATGTGATCGCGGCTAGTGATTTGTTGTTATTATCAAAATGATAATAAAGACATGGAAAGCCTATAGGCGGAGTTACAATTATATGTGATCGCGGCTAGTGATTTGTTGTTGTTATTATCAAAATGATGATAAAGACATGGCAAGCCTATAGGCGGAGCTACAATTATATGTGATCGCGGCTAGTGATTTGTTGTTATTATCAAAATGATGATAAAGACATGGCAAGCCTATAGGCGGAGCTACAATTATATGTGATCGCGGCTAGTGATTTGTTGTTATTATCAAAATGATGATAAAGACATGGCAAGCCTATAGGCGGAGCTACAATTATATGTGATCGCGGCTAGTGATTTGTTGTTATTATTATCAAAATGATAATATAGACATGGCAAGCCTATAGGCGGAGCTACAGTTATATGTGATCGCGGCTAGTGATTTGTTGTTATTATTATCAAAATGATAATAAAGACATGGCAAGCCTATAGGCGGAGCTACAATTATATGTGATCGCGGCTAGTGATTTGTTGTTATTATCAAAATGATGATAAAGACATGGCAAGCCTATAGGCGGAGCTACAATTATATGTGATCGCGGCTAGTGATTTGTTGTTATTATCAAAATGATGATAAAGACATGGCAAGCCTTTTGGCGGAGCTACAATTATATGTGATCGCGGCTAGTGATTTGTTGTTATTATTATCAAAATGATAATATAGACATGGCAAGCCTATAGGCGGAGCTACAGTTATATGTGATCGCGGCTAGTGATTTGTTATTATCAAAATATAATTTGGTGAGAGATACCAGAAAGAGGGAAGAAGAGCTAAACAAAATGATTTTCAGGTAAAAGAAAACAAAACGATGTCGGTTGTGGGCTCCAACCCATCACGTTGAGAGCGCGTGCTGCCCGATCATATTACATCGATTACGTTCAGAGAAACAGTGCTACGCGAGTGCTATCAAATGTTTTCGATAGCTCGCTCTGTTTGGTACCTTCGGACCGCGCAGGAGCTCCACTATAAGTGTCCCACCAAATCCCAATCACTATATTGTAGCTCTATTGTTTTTGTTCCTTTCGTTCTTTGGGTTAGGGTGTTATTGTATTGTTGGGTAAGCCAATACTGTGGCTCGTTTCGAGCGGTATTGTTGAATCAACATGATGGGGGAGGGGAGTAGAAATGTTTGAAGCACTGCTTTGATACAAGTACAACTTAACATTTCATTACGATAATAGAAACGTTTACAGAATATAAACCACTTCGAAGCCTAATATTCCTATTGCTGTGTCCTCTTTCAGCCATCAGTTTTGAAGTTCGAAGTGACTTACCAAGAGGCGTTGGTTCACCTCTACAGCAAACGTCACGAGTTCATCCCTGTCAAGAGCCTTCCTCTAGACATCTCTGACAGCATGTATCTCGTCAACTCCCTGTGGTCTGAGAGTCTCTTAGACATAAAACAATAAGAATTGTTTCCTTCCGACGTGACAGCTCCTCCATTAGGCTGGCTGCTAAGATAGACATACTAAGGTCGAGCGCTGAGGATCGGTCTCGGGACGTTGCCGATGTGACCCACACAGCGGACAAACGTCTGCGCGTGTGTATTACGGTCAGTCTGGTGGGCGGCCGCGCGAATTTCCCGCGCAAAATTTACCTTAACATATTACAGTGAACTTCTACCCCCAAAAGTTAAGAAAAATACATGAAAGTTAAACTTTTTATTTTCACAGTCGACGGGAAATTGAACAAACTTCAAACTGTGAGTTTACCAAATGTTTTCATAATTTATCAAAAAAGTTCTCAAGGTTTGAAAACGGGTGTGTGACCGTCACACAGCGGTCAAACGTCTGCGCATGTTTCAAAAGTCGTGCAACAACAACCTATTCCAAAACAAATTCAAAGCGAGCCGGCGGCCGTTACTTTTCACAAACCCGCTTTCAAACCTTGAGAACTTCTTTGGTAAATTACCAAACAATTTGGTAAACTCACAGTTTGAAGTTTGTCAGTTCAATTTCCCGTCGACTGTGAAAATAAAAAGCTTAACTTTCACGTATTTTTCTTAACTTTTGGGGGTAGAAGTTCACTGTAATATGTTTTAAGGTACTTTTTGCGCGGGAAATTCGCTCAGCCGCCCACCAGACTGACCGTAATACGCACGCGCAGACGTTTGACCGCCGTATGTGTGACCGTATGGACATCACACCGCTGACTCGTACTTCTGAAACTGATTTAAAGCATTGTTTTCACTAGCTAAAAAGCAACATACGCAGCCGTAGTGCCGTATTCAACATTAGCTGCACTTGTTATACTCCCAGGTGTGAGATAAGAACAATTAATATATAATTTTCGATGAAATACCAGTGTATATTTCTTTCTAAAAAGTGATATCTTCACACGTGAAATATCACTTTTGAAAATATGACTTGCTTTCAAAGATTTCTAGCCTTTTTAGTAAGAGATTGAAACTGGTATTTCATCGATAATTAGATATTTCATCAACAGTCGAGGATAATATCCGTATCTCCGCGCTGCCATGCAATATCCTCTATTTATTATATAGCTTAGTAATTTCGCGAGCTATGATTGATCAATTTCCCATGGGGAACTTCCGCACACTTCCGGTCTCAAATAAAACGAAGAAGCTGTATAATAAACATCTTCTAAGCCTCGTTTGCTCTGTCCGTACACGTGAGTTATGGATACTCGTTTTTATGACCCGCGTGCTTGGCGCTTGGGCAATACACTTACGATACGGACCGTGCAATCGAGGTTAATAAGAGGTATGTACCGCTAATGCCGTTCAGTGGATGTCTGCGTCTGTATGTTGCTTATGTTGATAGTGAAAACCAGGCTTTATAACATAGCCGGTGCAAAAGCTAACACGCGCATAATTAAAATGTGTGCGTCGGTAATCGTAAAATAATTGACGCATTTTCGAGACTGAAGCGTTGTTCAGAAGAGCCGGTTTTGTCTCCTGCCCAATCGAATATAAATAAGATAGAAATTGTTGAAGGTCCAATTGACGCCTGATGAGAAATGGACTGCGGTCACATAGTGGTAGCTATTTTGTACTTGGTTGGCAGATGGAGTTGCTAGTGTTCATTTGTTTAATAGCAGGTGGCAAGTTCACATATCAGTAAGGTTCATCATTAGGGAAGGATGGAGGAGAAACTAGTTTACAGCCCATCCTTACGTTCCACGTTATGTTTATAGTTGTCAAACGAATCTATTTCAATTTTGAATTAAATGGTTAGAAAATAATTGTTACAATGCGCCGAGAATGACAGGCCAAAAGTTCATAGCGTTTATTGAAACAAAATAAACTATAACTCTCACAGCGAATGAAAAAAAAATGTTATTGAGTGTTATTTATTTATATAGAGTACAAAGCCAAGATAAACAGTTGTTTTGCAAAATAAAGACAAACGAAAACGTTATTTCAACACTTGTGTCAACTCAGTGTTTTTCTCTTTGTAGCAAAAGTTATTAAAGGGGAATTCTGCTGTTTTAATTTTCTGTGTTGCGGGTTTAGGAATAGAAAATCCGAAAACCTTTCTCACAGCTATGTACAGACGGCTCCAGTCTTGTAATTTGTGACGTCAGGTAAGTTTTGCCATGCTATCCCCAACATTGAATTGCGGGACTAACTGCTTCTAATTACGGAGCATTGTGTATTATTTGTTCTGGAGGTGTGATCGTTTTTCCTTGGTATGTGTGACGTACGATTATGGGGAAATTTGCACTGAATTTAGCCGCCACACTAGATTTTTCAGAGGAAAATTAACTTGGATACTTATTTTCTCCACAGAGACACACAAAACAATAAAATAGCAGAACTTATTTCTTTCGAATACCTGTTTGTTTCGGCGGGTTAATTTTAGGGTTGAGTTCCCCTTTTTTATACTGAGTTTTGGTCCGACGCTTGAGGTATCCATTCGCAATACGTGGAATGTAAAAAGATACTAATTGTAGTATTGTTTCAATCGTACGGATCCCAGTAAGTGCCATGCAATTTCACCCCACTTTTTAAGCCCTCCAATTTTGGACGTCCACTTACTTTTGGACGACTGTTTTGTACTTAAGATATGCACGTGACTTTACAAAGAACCAAACTAAGATGGCGTCCACTTGTTTATGGTTCTGTGTAGTTTGCTCAGTGTTTGCTCCAAGTTTAAGTGTCTTACTGCCTTATCTACCTGTCTTTCAAAGCAATATCGATGAACGAAACGGTTTGATCGAGCAATACTTTAATCAGTACTAGTTTAGGCATAAGCTACTCTGAGATCCTTGTGTTTTTGGGATTACTACACGGAATGTTCTTGAGCATTCGTCGGCTTAAGCGAATACTGAAGGATCGTGGCCTGTGCAGAAGAACGCATTGAGAAAGAATTATGTGGTAGTGGTAGTACCGTAGGATATAGGCAAATAACTCGAGGAATTGTAGGAGCAACTACAGAATACCCCGACACTCTAAAGATTCACCGCGTAGCCGGCTACGCGGATACGCATGCAGTGACTTTTTAAGTTGTAGTTCAAGTATGCCTGACCATCCCTCCCCTTTCTGTTTTTCAAGCTCAGTGAGACCACCCCTCTCCTATTTTTCAAGAGCTCTAATGCCTGTTGTTTAAAGAAAGAAGATATTATAACTTTCGGAAGCTGTATTTCTAAGTGGCTACGCGGATACGCAGTGAGCTCTATGTTCCACCCCGCCCCTTAAACTTTCGAAGCTGTATTTCTAAGTGGCTACGCAGACTAGTAGAACGACAGGATAAAGTGTAGTTTAAGGGGAGAGGTGGTCCATAGAGCTCACTGCGTATCCGCGTAGCCACTTAGAAATACAGTTTCGAAAGTTATAATATCTTCGTTCTTTAAATAACAGACATTACAGATCTCTTGAAAAATAGAAGGAGAGGGGTGGTCTCACTGAGCTTGAAAAATAGGAGAGGAATGGTCAGGCATACTTGAACGTCACTGCGTATCCGCGTAGCCGGCTACACGGTGAATCTTTAGAGTGTCGGGGTATTCTATAGTTGCTCCTACAATTCTTTGAGTCATTTGCCTATATCCTACGGTACTACCACTACCACATAATTCTTCCTCAATGCGTTCTTCTGCACAGGCCACGATCCTTCAGTATTCGCTTAAGCTGACGCATGCTCAAGAACATTCCGTGTAGTAATCCCAAAAATACAAGGATCTCAGAGTAGCTTATGCCTAAATTAAAGTATTGCTCGATCAAACCATTTCGTTTATCTATATTGCTTTGAAAGACAGGTAGATAAGGCAGTAAGACACTTAAACTTGGAGCAAACACTAAAACTACAGAGAACTGTAAACAAGTAGATGCCATCTTCGTTTGGTTCTTTGTAAAGTCACGTGCATACTTCAAGTACAAAACAGTCGTCCAAAAATAGACGTCCAAAAGTGGACATCCAAAAGTGGACCGTTCCAAAAATAGACGTCCAAAAGTGGACGTCCAAAAATAGACGTCCAAAAGTGGACCGTTCCAAAAATAGACGTCCAAAAGTGGACCGTTCCAAAAGTGGACCGTTTCAAAACGTCCAAAACTAGACGTCTAAAAGTGTAGCCTGAATTTCAGCCGTCTCCTCTGGTTCGAAGACGGCTGAAATTCAGTCTACCAACAGTGGACCGTTCCAAAAATAGACGTCCAAAAGTGGATGTCCAAAATGGACGTCCAAAAATGGAGGGCTTAAAAAGTGGAGTGAAATTGCATGGCACTTACTGGGCTCCGTACAATCGACCACCTCATTGGCTTCAACATCCTGGAATTACAATTTCAGGACTACTACTGATATCAATGACTTCAAGAGAATGATCCGCCGGTACAATTTTAAATGTTTTGTATGTGTGCGTGTTTTTGTATTGCTTTCTTGAATATATTAGCTGATATGAGCTACACTGTAAATTCGAGGGTAAATAAAGTTTGTTGTTTGTATCAACATCTACCAAATCCTGAAGAAGAATATAAATTTTTCAGTTTTTTTAAACGGATTTGAATTGCATCATGGGTAGGCATGTCCCGATTGCGCTGGAAAAATCGCCAAAAAGTGCTCGAAATTTAGAAATAGTGCTCGAAAAAATGCTCACGGCAATTTTCGATTCCGTGCTATCGATGCGCCTTGTGGTGCACGTAATGAGGCTCCAGAATTTACTGCTACTGTTATTGGGTCTGTAACTACAGTTATTTCATCTTCGGATTCATTTTCACTAGATACGCTTAGCTGGTCTGTTGCCTCCATCTTCACAGTAATAGTATTTGACGATCAAGAACAGTTCAAGAAACAGTGCTGGCGTAAAAACATAAACAGAAAAGGGCGCCAAACGTTTACAGAAACACAAGAGTGTCACGAGCCAATGAAAATCGACTGTTCCCACGGTCAAAGGACCATAGCTCGTGCATTTCCATGACAACCAGTCAATAAGCGATTTTATAGAACTATATTATGCTCAAAAGTCAAAAAGTGCTTAAGAGTGCTGGAAACGTGAAATAGTGCTCCAAACTCGAAATAGTGCCGAAATAGTGCCCAGCGCAATCGGGACATGCCTAATCATGGGAACATTTTAAAATTGAAAGCTTTCTTGGTTGTTGTTTTGGACTCGCAAGGAAAGTAGATTTAAAACTTTTAGTGGATTTGTTTTAAGGAATTTATTATTTAGGGTTGAGTTGTCAAAATGAAAAATACTTAGCTTCTAACGTGGGAAAATTGTGCCGACCTCGTGCGCTGTGCTGATACAAACTAAGCCTCGTCCCAGGCTTTTCGTTTACGCGCGACTGGATATTGTGACGTCACTGACATAGCTTCCGTTAAATGGACGCGGGGGAACTGGGACCCTACTACCAGTCGTGACTTTGGCATGCGGAATGTCGTGACATTACAGAGAACGAAATTGCGAAAGAAACCTCGAGAGTACTGCGTTTAGAAATATTTGCCTGATATGGGAGCTAAATTATCCTACCCCCGTGTGGTATTCCCATCCACACACACAGTCGTCGTTACGGGGGGTAATACTGGCATAGGGTATGAAACTGCCAAGGCGATAGCTCAGATGGGTGCCCGAGTTGTGATCGCTTGCCGTACAGAGCAACGGGCTTTGGAGGTAAGTTTGACTCTTCAACGGGAAACCAAGCTCCTATTAAACTGAATCTAGTGCATATGCGACAAAAAACTGATTTTAATCTGATGCAGTGTTTTTTTTTGTGTGGAACAAACTACGGGAATGACTACGCTGTCTACGGCGCACGGTTACTGTACGGCATGCCGTGACACTGAAATGGCTTCCCTATTGTTATTTCCAGTACGGTTGCGGTAATACTACGGACTGCCGTAGTTTGTAATAAGTACCGTATATATGCAGTACGTACAGATTCGATATTGATTCTGGTTTGTAGACTTTTTGAATAAAATTGACCTTCCTTGCCACTGATGTCTTGTGTGATGTTTCTCTCTCCAACTGGCAAGGTAGGTCAGTTTTATTCAAAAAGCCTACAATATACCCCAGATAAAGATAAAATCCATCTGGGGTTTTATTTTACCTGGGTACAGCGGTTACACGAAGACTGTTGAATATCATGCCCCACTAACTTTGTGGTGCGAAGGCCTATTGTACTGTCAGATCCTCGAAATTTCATTGGCTGAACTATCTGGGGTCGGCAAGGGAAAGTTCCATTGTTCTTTCTTTCGTAACTATGGAAATATACCTAGGTACGTTTTCTCCTGGGGAATTTGGTGAGACACGAAAACACGGATTTACCTGGGTAAATTTCCAATATACCTAGTAAAACTGGTCTAGTGTAACCACAGCTAATATCTCTGCATGGCTAGTAAACCAAGTTCGTTATGATCGCATACAAACTCTTATTTTGAATATTTCGTGATCTGAGCTTGGGTAGCCTATGGTTTTGCAAAAGGCCAAAATTTTAAAGTTTTTGGCAAACCAAAATATTTGTTGAGTTCCTGGGCCGCTAAAGGGCTGGGCACTAATAAACCTTCTGTTTCATCGTAATGCGTTCTGGGAATGATTTGGTAAAGTTTCTCACTGCATGTTAATAGATGGGTTGCACTCGATCCCCAGAGATTCAAATGACAGGGCATGGTGACCATGTTAATGTACCTAACAAAAGAAGCTAACGAAGAATCTATTGTTAAAGGTATACCAACATGGCTGCCATGACGTCAAGTGCAACCCATCTATAGCAATACTTGCTGTTTGTAAACACTGACGTCATTTTATATATTTGCATATATAATAATGTTTGCAAAAAACCCTGCATGTTTGTATGACTTGTATGGCACCTAGTGATTTGGGCCTCATGAAATACATCTAAAGTCTCAATTCTGCTTCCAAATCTTAATTCTTTTATAAGACTTGTAAGTTAAGAGCATATAAGCTTCAATGAAAGGGCTTGCTTGCATTTTGGAAGAACAAGAAGAGTAATTTGGCAATGAATAAGGGAGTGTTCATTATTTATGGCGGGGGGGGTCAGCATTTCATCTGCTTCTCTTGTTAAAACTTTTATGACCCCCCTATGAATGAATTAAAACTTAGATGACAATTGCTCAACTTTATTGATCCCCCCTGACAAAAAAGAATGCAAACTGCATATATATACATGTAATCTATTAAATTTACTATTTTAAATGTTACTATTTTAAATGTTTCTAGATTTATGGTATTTTCCTTTGTTTAGTAGAAAACACATATATACATGTATTCTTCTGAAAATCGCTACCTCACCATCCTTCCCAGATGGGTACTTGAAATTGTACCATTAATTTGTGCATTCTAGTGCATCAGATTGCATTGTTCCGTAGTCTCAAATAAATAAATAAATGAAAAAGAGCTCAGCATTGGCATTAAGCTAATCTCCTGAACACCAATGCATTATCTCTCCTAATGGGGATGTGCCTTTGATCATGAGCTTAGAGAATACCATCCTGCGTATAAAGGAAACTAAGCAGAATACGTTTTTAAAATGTTGCAAGGGCCAAAGGCCCAAGCCTAAATTTTTGAGATTTTACTGCTCTCTAAAACACTGGTTTCCTGTGTTCTGGAGACTAAACATTGGCTTAGCATTACAACAGCAATTTCATTTTACATGACCGGTATGTCAAAACTTTGATGACCCCCCCCCCCCTCCCAAGGAATAGGTAAAATCTTTGATGACCCCCCTAAAATAGCACTTAAAACTTTTTTTGCCCCCCACCCCCCCCCATGATTTAACCGACGCCACCCCCCCCCCCCCCCCCCCAAGCCATAAATAATGAACACTCTCTAAGCACCGACCTGTGATATTTAAAAGCAATTGACTGCGTTCACGCTTCGTTTCTGCCAGCCACAGAATCAACAAATGTGGCATGACTAGCATGTGTGACGTCACTAAGTATCGCTATAAGGCCTGGTTCATTCAACCAAGTAGTATAGAGGGTGAGGGTACCGGACCATTTTCCATCATATGGTTTCTGATCTCATACCCCCACCCTATTATTTATCGATCGTATTTTTTATTCTTCTCAAGGTCAAGGTCAAGGTCGAATTCTCCATAACCGGTTTCGATCTTTGGATGTTTGATTCATGGCCGGTTTGACCAGTTCAATCTTTGGATGTCGAATTCTTCGTTCTCGTTCTACTATTCTTATTCTTCATTCTGCCATTCTTGTTCTACTATTCTTCGTTCTTCATTCTTATTCTGCAATTCTTAGTATTTTTCTTTCTATGGTATTTTTCGTCGATTCTATATCATGATTCTCATCTTATGGAACCGTACTCTAATCCTCCTCGTATTGACTTTCTAATGCATCTATCTAAAGATTTAATTTCTAATGCGATAGTATAGAATGAACTGTAATTCAGAGATCCATAATGAATTTAAGAATATGGGAGATTTCAAATGTCCTTTCTGTGATGAGCAATTGGTAGATTACGTACGTGAAAAAGAGAACGACTCGTGTTGTGAGAAGATAGAGATGGTTAATGATTGTGGTATGAATGTCTGCCAAAGTTGTGGTATCGTTTATGGATATGATTTGAGGCCTCCATATATCGACTACTATGAGAATAGATACCGAATTAGGAGAAAGTCTGTTTACCACAGAAAGTACCATATAGATAACATCATGTTCAAATTCGATTTACGATTCAATGAACGCAAGAAGATCCTCGAATGTTTTAGTCAGCTTGAAAATGCTATTGCTCAATTAGGATCTAGGAAGAGATATCCAATTTTAGATTACATATTTTATAAGCTGTTCCAATTGGAATTTCATGAAAGCCATAACTCGAATTATAAAGTCAACATGACTAAATGCGTAAGACCTATTGGAAAGAAGACTATCCAACAATATGAGATCTTGTGGAGGAGAGTTTGCAAAATGAATAATTGGCATCGTATAAAGACTAATAATGATGTTTTTGCGAAGAGAGTTGACAAGAAGGTTTGAGAAGGAACTCGAGAAAAAGATTGCCATAGTTTAGGTAGTCGTGTACTTGTTATCGTATTTAGCTTTAAAGCGATCGACTAGTGGACATAGGTCTGATACTTGATCATCTAACCAGTTCAACTCTAATGTAAATTTTTCGATGTCGAGTTCTTCTCCACGTAGATATGCCCTTATTTTATTTAGGATTTTTTGATAACTTGTGTATGCAAATTTGCACATTTCTACTTTCCTATTGTAATTCTTCATTTTTAGTAGTCCCTGGAGTGCCAATCCAGCACCTGAAATAGTGCCAAGAACAATTGGATTTAGTGTTATAGACCCAACAATTACACCTGTACTTGTGAGACCAATTGATGATAAGTGTAGAATTGTATTGACCTTTTTGAATCGTTTGTATGCTCGCTTGTGACAGAAGCATTTTTTATGGTAATGTGCATATAGCTTTTTTAGCATTTCGACATCTGCTTCACTCAAGTTCTTGTCTATATGATTGAAGTTGAAGATCTCGATTTTTGTTTTTACCATTACTTATATCATATGATTACATTATTAGTTTGATGTATATTCGTTTATCCCATTTTGAGCAGTTTTTTTGGTCATTCCAGCGATTTCCTCGACCATTATTGACGATTTCACATACCCATTAAATGTCTGATTAGCACCATTATACAGTCTATTCAATACCATAGTTCCTGTATCGGTGATCTTGCACTGCAGCTTATATGTGTGTAGAGTGCTGTTACCAAAATTCTCATGGAAAGAAACGTCTGAAACGCAAACTAATGTCTCTGGATCTCTTGGTGGTTGTGATCCAAATGCACATCTGTTTCTCGAGCCAATTGCTGCATCTGGTAAATTACTTACACCGATAATCGTTTGTAAGTGATGGCCTGGAGTTGGTGTTGGCGTTAATAGAACCCAACGGAACCAAAAATTACCTCCTCCCGTGTTGTTTGAGATGTATAGGCGGCATGATAGTCTCATCATGTTAGTGTCTTTTGGTGTTAGCTGTATTTCGTAATTGGGCATATCAATCCAATCGGTATCACGTTGAATCCATAAGAGTGAAATCTCTTTCGCATTAATATTGACTATCCTAGAGCTCATAGTATTGATTGTTGGTCGTTTTTCTATTCTATCGTCTGTATTAAATATTCCCATTATATATTATTACGTTATACGATTATCCAATTATCATATTATCGGATGAATCGTGTACGACATTCAGACCATCCCATTTTTCGGCAGTTATATAAGATTGCTGAGAATTCCAATTGATGTTTACGATAGCTCCAGATTGTGTTTGGATCATCATATAATACGTCGTATCCACATCTCTTTGAAACAAGTAATACGCATTATTCAGAGGAACATCAGCGAGTGGACCTCTTTTTATACGCATGTTGAATACGTTGACGTACGTACCATTTTTTCTGTTTGTGAAAGCTATATATGTATCGTCTCTACTCGATCTAATATATAAGCAACATTGTATTCGATATAGCACGTTCCCACCAGGTAATGTGACTGTCAACTTAGGGATTTCTGTAAGCGCACTTCTTGTTTGATATCTTAACCTTTCGTTAACGACATTGCCATATATGGTTGGTCTAATTGGTACAATATCCTTAATTTGAGTTGGTATAATAAGTGAGACGTCGTCGAATGCTGCTGGATTCACAAGAGTGTTTGCATCCAATGCTCCAGCAACGATTGCGACATAGATTACTATTAGCTGATTGGTTGACTGATCATGACTCAGTGTAAACGATAGCTTACCTATATCATTGGCAGATGTCGTTATGCTTAGCTCTTGGAAAGCAGTGTTTGTTGATCCTATCCTTCCATTTTTCATTGTGTTCGATATGAAACTTAAATTCTGTTCAATTGACATATAGTTTAGTGTTATGGATCCAATGTTTGCATAAGCTTCGACCCGAACTGCGTAGTCACTGTTGCCTTTTAACCCTAAGGCTGGATTAATATTTTTTGGTAGAGTCATAGTCAACTTTTCTGTTGAGTTTGGTTTGAAGGTCTCTAGAATTCTAAAACCTTGATGTTCTGGAGTGATGTTATTCATAGAGTATACGTCTTTAATGATCACAAATGAGCTTACACTGCTTGATGATGCCCAATTACTAGAATCCATAAGGAAATTGCCGCAATTGAACGTTTGACTACCATACATATCTATTGCATTAGATCCTTTGTCGCCTTTCACTTTCAGACCCAGTAATTGTTGTGCACTGAAATCGCTATATCGAAATGGCTCACCCTTATCGCCTTTCACTTTCAGACCCAGTAATTGTTGTGCACTGAAATCGCTATATCGAAATGGCTCACCCTTATCGCCTTTCACTTTCAGACCCAGTAATTGTTGTGCACTGAAATCGCTATATCGAAATGGCTCACCCTTATCGCCTTTCACTTTCAGACCCAGTAATTGTTGTGCACTGAAATCGCTATATTGAAATGGCTCACCCTTATCACCTTTCACTTTCAGACCCAGTAATTGTTGTGCACTGAAATCGCTATATCGAAATGGCTCGCCCTTATCGCCTTTCACTTTCAGACCCAGTAATTGTTGTGCACTGAAATCGCTATATTGAAATGGCTCACCCTTATCGCCTTTCACTTTCAGACCCAGTAATTGTTGTGCACTGAAATCGCTATATAGAAATGGCTCACCCTTATCGCCTTTCACTTTCAGACCCAGTAATTGTTGTGCACTGAAATCGCTGTATGTGAACGGTTTCCCAGGAGGCCCTATTTCGCATTTCGAATATTTCGGATCTTGTTCTCTATTGTCCAAATCATTAAAAATTCCCATTCTATAATATTTGATTATATTAAACCTTTCCATAGAAATTTCTCCTAATCGTTTTTGATGGCTTGTCAACATATAAGAATGAATACGGTTCTCTAGTAGCGCCTCCATATTGCTCTTTGCTTACTCCCAGTTCTCGAGATATGAGGCCTCGTTCATTAGTGCTTGGAAACTCGAATACACAATAATGAGAACAATTCAATCGTATATCTTTTGGGGTCTTATAGAAACTTTGACTTAAGTAGATCACGCTGCAATTTTTATGTCTACCTCTAATAAAATAATCGATTAGTGGTTTCTGATTCTTTTCACACACAAAATCGTCAAATATGACAAGTTTTTGACTGTCGCTATCGATTTCACTAACAGGAATAATATCATCATTACCACACTCAATGACGTCATAACCCACGTGATTGCTGATTTCATTAAACTGTTTTGCCAAATCCTGATACTTTCCTTGTTCTAAGTTCTTAGCGTATAGATAGATTTTGTCATAATACACTAGTGGTTTTCTGAGCACATGTGTCAAAACGTTTGTCTTACCACAGCCACTTGGTCCAGTAATTAACATTCTAAAATTGTTTTTCGGCATGAATGGATGAAGCTGCTTATAGTTCGTAACAGCATCATTTCCGTTGTCATAGTTTGGAATTTCCATTTTATCTATACATATTAAGTAGACTATTTAACACTACGTTCTTGATATATGTCGTGAAAAAGATAAGTCGAGATAAGTTGAGATAAGTTTAGATAAGTTTAGATAAGTTATATAACGTATATCTATACAATGGATATAAATGAGTTTAAAAAGCACGTCATTCCAAAGATTGAATCTGGTAAAATGGTCGATATTGTCCGTAAAGCCATTAAAGATGGAGAAAATACTAAGCAGGACAAATATGAAAAACGAAAAGAAGTGTATAAACCAATCGTTCAACAACTGGAAAAAGAGATCGATGAGATAAGTGGTTTAAGGGAAGAGTACATTAAGTCTGCAAATAAGCCAAGCACATACGCTCAACAACTAGCCATAACTGATGGAAAAGATGTAATGAAAATCGTATCTGATATGGATAGAGGATTTACACCTGAAGAATTCGCCATTATGGAGAAATATAAATTACCGTTGCCATCTAAGGTTCTATTCGACACATTAAAGGATGATAAAACAGTTGGTGATATTATGAAAGAAAGTAGTGATCTCAATAAAACATTGGGTCAAAAACAAGGTCATCTTTCTACAACGAAAAAAGCTAAGAGCCAGAACAAATCTGAAATCGCTAAATACATTATGGAGATTGATGCAATAAGAAAATATAGAAAACGAATAGGTGTTACTGAAGAAGGAATAAAGACACTGCAATCAGGAAAGGGTGTTTACAACCAACCAAAACGAAATGCTTACAAAATCACAAGTGATGGGCAATATGGCAACCTAAGTATAGATGTACCCCAACTGTTTGGTCAATTAAATTTAATGGCCTACAAAGATGATAAAAAAGTATACGACAAAAGAGTCGATTTCGACACTCTCGACCTACTTACGAAACGGTTCAATGGTAAGAAGAAGTATAGCAATCTCTCTAAGACGGTTTTCGATGATCTTAATGAGTTAAGTGAAATACCAATACATAGAACATCTAAAAAGTACTCTAAAATAGGAGCTGGAGTAGTATACTATAATGATCCACAAGATCTATTGAATCGTTTGGAATTGCTTGGTGGCTCGATTGCGGCAGGTAACGATTCACTAAAAAACGAGTTCTCGGAGGTTGCACACACACTGAGACGGTTGAATGTATTTTCTAATGACCATCTCGAGAAATTGTTGGATGAATATATTATGTAATCAAATAGTATAATGTCGAATGTAAGAGAAAGAGCAATATATATCTCATCTGTTGATAGAGAAAAGCGTGGTGTGAGTAAGTCTGAAGATTTCACCATAAAATTTAATCCTTCAGTAATTCTTCCTTCTGACAAGGAACACGAAGTGGCTGTGGATAAAATATCAATGACATACTCATGGCAAAATATCACTCCAGAATATGACAACAACACCATCAAATATAGTCATGACGGAAGTACATGGACTACAGTGATATTCCCTAATGGAATGTATTCTTACCTTGACATAAATGACTATGTACATCAAGTAATGAAAACAAATGGCCACAAGACCACAGTCAATGGTGTAGATAAGTTCGATATTAACGTAATCTTCGTGTTAACCACGTACAAAGTAGTTGTTGAAATTAGTAATAACTACCAATTAGACTTAAGAGGATCGAATTTTGGAGAACTCATTGGATTCAATAAGAAAATCGTCAATACGACTGAGTACGGATCCAAGCTACCGAATATCACAAATAGTATCGACACGCTACACGTGAATACAGATATTATAAATGACAGCATCGTTGGAGGATCTAATAGCAATACTCTATTCGTCATTCCAACAGACGGTTTCACTCGATCATACCCATTTACTGTTGAGCCAAAAAGAGCATTATTCAATTCAGTTTCAACAAACATCATCAGCAAAATGCGTTTCTATATAACGGACTCAATAAGAAGACCAGTAAATCTAAATGGAATTGAATGGCATATGACTATAATATTGAGATCCACTACACAATAATCTAACGTAATATATATGAGACATTGTGAATACAAAAAGAAATACGATCCTACTATAGGAAAGCGTGTTTATAAGCATGTTTACGGCGATGGTATATTCGACTCGGTCACTAATTTTGCACGTAGAATGCTTGGTAAGACCATAAAGAAGACAGTCAAAGATGCATCGAAGAAAGTCGCAACAACTGTATCGAATAAAACTGGAAGCTATGTTAGCAATAAAGCTGGTGATAAAATTATTAATCTATTACAGAAGAATAGAGGAAATGAGCCTGAGCATGTTATCAATCAACCAATCAATCAAGATGCTCCATCGGATTATGAGATAAACGAACGCGTTCAGCGTCTATTAAGTGGATCTGGAAAACTTCGAAGGCTAAGATTGTAATTAATGTGTGTTTTATCTAATCTATTAATATAACAATGGAAAGTTTTAGAAATCCTAAATACGTTCAAAGGTATGAAGATGTTTCTTTCGATCTAGAAACGCCTCTAGTAACGCAAGTAGCTAATGGAGGGAGTCAAGTCAAAACTGGATATAGATTCGTTGGTGATAATTCTGGTGAAATAGCTCCTTTTGATTGGTATAATGCTAGAATAGAAACCGACTTTAAGGTTCAATTACAGGCTGATGGTGGAAACATAGCTATTGATGACCATAATGGTATAGTAAATGGATCTCATTCATTGATTAAGGAAATCGTCATTAAAGTAAATGGTATACAAGTATACGACAATAACAATGCAAACCAAACCGTAAATATTAAAGGGATACCCGAGTGAAAAACACATTGGGGCTCAAAAGAATCTTCAACATGTTCTTTGTTCAGAAAATGTATTAAAATTTGATCAAAGGTTTTTAGTATTAAGAACGAGCACCTCAAAGTTGGCCCCACGAAGACATGGGCGCCGCCATCTTTGTTTGCATTTACGGAAGTGACGTCACTTCGTCCCACCAGCGTTCTACTCTCACTTATTAGGTGTTTTTAGGATGATAAACGCCTTAACTGTACCTCACATACATTGTAGTTCTTATACTTATTCAGAAGTCACTCGAGTCTTTTAAGCCATGTTGTTTTGCTGTTATTAAATGGCAGTTACGAGACCTTGTTGTTCGTCTGATGATTTCTCGCCTTCCCAATGCATTTCTTCCTCCTCCCAGTCTTCTGAACTTTTCTCATAATGTCGTCTTCATCATAATTCCGGTTTCTGTAAGAATTCCTCTGCAATCTCGATGAAAATATATCCACTTTAATTCCGAGCGTGTGAAAATCATACAAAGACAAGTAGCCGCGATACGCTGGTGGGACGAAGTGACGTCACTTCCGTAAATGCAAACAAAGATGGCGGCGCCCATGTCTTCGCGGGGCCAACTTTGAGGTGCTCGTTCTTAATGCTAAAAACGTTTGATCAAATTTTAATACATTTTCTGAACAAAGAACATGTTGAAGATTCTTTTGAGCCCCAATGTGTTTTTCACTCGGGTATCCCTTTAAGAATCTACTTGAATACGACGCTTCCTTTGCTAATAGTAGTGCTACAAATGAATTCTACTATCTCGATACTAGTAGAGGTGCTGAAGAGAGAGTCGCAGAGGCGACATACAACATAGGTTTTACCCGCAGGAAGGCATTGCTTGGCGTGTCTTCAACTGTGAATACAGAAATACCTCTTAATAGGTACTCATTTTTTGAAGCGTTCGAAGACGAACTTATGCCTAACACTAAGGTTGAAGTACAAATTACTCTAGAAAGTGATGCCAATCTAATTTGGCAAGCTGGTGCTGCTTGTAGAGTTCTTATTACGAAGTTCAAATTATGGGTGCCAAGAATCATCTTCACACCTGAAGGAGAGAGCCAATATATGAGTAAATATCTGAAACCACATAAATGGTCTTATCTAAGGGAGATGGTTGAGAGAGGCAACTCTACTAGTCAACAAACAGGTACATTCAAAATATCTTCAGGAATCAATAGGCCACGACATGTATTTGTATGGATATCAAATGACGCAAATCAAGATTTGCAAACAGCGAATCCATTTCTATACAACACTTTTTCAGTGTGCGATGCAAAAACACTTACGAGTTGCCATCTCGAAGTAGGGAATGGTAATCATTATCCCGAAAGCGAATACATGCCAAATACAGAGATGTCTAGAGTTTATAGAGGTGTGTTGGAATATGTACATGCTAAGAATGACTACAACGGAGGAACTCTTTTGACTAGGTCGAATTTTAGCACAATTTTTCCATTTATTTACTTCAACCTCGAAAATCAGAAACAAGATATTAAGGATGGTACTACGAAAATCGCATTCAAATACAAACTATCAGCAGCGACTAATGTAGACTACAGCGTGTATGCACTTGTCTTGTACGAACAAGACATTGAGCTCACACAATCTAATGGTAAGCTACTATTGAGATCGTAGTTTTTTTATGTAACGTATTAATATAACAATGTCGTATTTTAAATACAATGTAAATCTAACAGATGGTCAAAAAGACAAATTGCTTCGATCATATCATAAGCGTGCACCAATCACTCTTCGACTGAAAAACGATCAACTAAATGGTTCAGATACTATACTATTAACGAAAACTCAAGTAAACAAGATCCAAAAGAGTAAAAGAGATGGTACAGGATGCGACATAAAGATATCTCAAACGCAGATTAGGCATCAGGAAGGAGGGTTCCTCGGATCTCTCTTACCAGCATTGATGAAGGTAGGGTCAATGGCACTTCCGTGGCTATCTAAGGCTATTGGACCACTCGCTAGTGGAGCTCTATCTGGAGCAGCCTCATATGGTGTGAATAAGGCATTGAAATCAGGTTCTGGCTTGTTCAATGTCCCACAAAATAAGGTCGACAAATTGATACAATACAAAGATTACCTAACACCTGCTCAGAAAAATCAGATCGTAAGTGCACTTCAAAGCGGTTCTGGTATGACCCTAAGACTGACTCGAAAACAGCAGTCTGGCGGCTTTCTTGGAACCCTATTAGCTAGCCTAGGTATACCGATGCTTATCAAGGCTATCGGAGGAGGCCTTCAGGTTGACCCACGTGCATCAAATTCAAGCACACAGAATGTGTACGTTCCTCCAAAACCCAAGGGAGGATACATCAATCCTCTTATGCTTCAGCCTCCGCCATATATAGGTAGCTGGGGGGACAATTTGACAACGAGAGGTTACGGGATTAAAAAAAAGGCCAAAAAACGAAAGGTCAAAAAACAAAAGGCATCAGGCTTGATATTAGGAAAGAACAGTCCATTCAACGGCATCCCCCTGCTAGGAGCACTTCTATAAAATTTATGAATAGACCGTTATCTAATGTCGACATAATGAATTGGGTCAAACAACTAAATGTCAAATTCTTTAGGGGAGTCTTTTCGAGAGATACCTTACCAAAGATTATCAATAAAAACGAATGCGCTATCATCAATTTAGATACGCAAAATGGGTCAGGTACACATTGGATTTGTATTAGAAACACACACGAGAAGTATTGCGAGTACTTCGATTCATTTGGATTGTCGATCCCACGAAATATAGAACGATACCTATCACGCAGCAAAAAGCAGATATTTTACAGCGGGCATGAGATACAAGACCGTTCAAGCGTTTTATGTGGTTATTGGTGCTTGTATTACCTATTGGAGAGACAAATGGGAAAATCGATTTTCGATGTGATCCATAATCCACTGTTCGATATGAACAATCAAAGCATCAATCGTAGATTCTTAATCAATTATTTTAGTCTACTCTAATTGCATATGAGATCATACTGTATAAAAGAAAAGAAAGTAACTGATTGCGTTCCAGGTAGTGAGAGACATGAAAGAGCTAAGAATGGAAGACTAATGTTGAAGTGTACTTGTAGTTCTTGTGGAATAACTAAATCGAAATTCGTTAAGGTAGAAGAAGCCGGTGCTGGTATAGGAGATGCGCTTTTCGAAGCAGGTATAAAGGGTTTGTACCAGATGGGCAAAATGGGTGCAAAGCAAGCTATCAAAAGCGATTTTGCTAAGAAGAAAGCATCAAATTATATCAAGGACATAGCCAATAAGATGATTGATCAAGGTGTTTCACAAACGTTAGACCAACTAGGTTCTGGGTACGAATTAAATTGGGATGGTAGTGTTAAACTACCTCATGAGTTATACCATTATCAAGATCCCAATTCACGCATCGATGGTGGTAAGTTAGATGTTCATTCATTAATTGGTAAGCTGCCAAAACCAAAGGGTGGATGGACACCGGGTTCGTATAAATACATGGGTCCTTACAACCCACTCGAAAATCAACTAAAGTATGATCCAAACACTGGCAACGTTCTCGAATGGCATGTACAACCAAAGAATAAACTAGATGAAATATCGGCTCATCATGATATTTGTTATGACATGGGAAAGAATAAAGGAGATTGCGATAAGAAAATGGTTTCAGATATCGATCAAATAAAGTGGAAGGACAAACCATGGGGAACCACTGCCGTTAGGAACATCATGAACACTAAACAAAAATTAGGTCTAGGCGTAAAGAAGCCAAAAAACGAGAAGAGCCGTCGAGTGAAGAAAACTGGCAAGTAAAACTAGCAGATGAATTGCATAAACCAATAAGACGTAAATTCACTCGGCGGCGCGTTATAGCTAATCACATTGATGAAATATGGTGTTCTGATCTCGTTGAGATGCAACAGTTTAGTAAGTGGAATAAAGGCTATCGATACCTTCTCATGGTCTTGGATGTCTTCAGTAAGTTTGGTTGGATCTTACCATTGAAAGATAAGAAAGGCGAAACAGTTATGAAAGCTTTTCAAACGATATTCAAGGAAGGTAGAGAGCCAAAATATCTATGGGTTGATAAGGGTAAGGAGTACTATAATAAGCATGTGAAAGAGCTATTGGACAAGCATAGTATACAAATGTATTCAACTGAGAATGAAGAAAAGTCATCCGTTTGCGAGAGATGGAATAGAACGATCAAAACTAAAATGTGGAAGCAATTCACTGTCCAAGGTAACACGCAGTACCTAGATATGCTACCTAAAATATTGAAACAGTACAATAGTACGAAACATAGTTCCATTAAAATGACTCCTATTGAAGCATCTAAGAAGAAGAACGAAGGAACTGTGTACTTCAATCTATATGGCAATATGGAGTCATTACAATCGAAACCAAAATTTAAGGTTAGCGATAAGGTTCGAATAAGTAAGTACAAGCGTAAAGTGTTTGACAAAGGCTATACTCCGAATTGGACTGAAGAAGTGTTTACAGTTGATAGAATCCAATATACGAACCCTATTACATACAAATTGAAGGACTCGAATGGTGAAGAAATACAAGGTTCTTTCTACGAACCTGAACTATCGAAAGCGGTTCAAGAAATCTTCAGAATCAACAGAGTCATCAGAAGGAACTACAAAAAGAAGCAAGCTCTAGTATCGTGGAAAGGGTACAGCGACGAATTCAATAGTTGGGTGCCATTCAAGAATCTAGATGCGATATGAAAATAATATAAGCATACAATATAGATGCATGCTAAATTAATCAAATTACTTGCGAAGTACTACTGAAAAGATTTAAACGTATATTGTCTTCTATACGTATATATGGTAGAACTGAATAACGATAAAAGGAAGACTAGATGCGACAAAATATATGAATGTAGCAATGACCGAGTTAAGGCGTGGTTCAATACCCATAAATTCTATTGCCTATTATGTGAGAAAGAGATGCATCCAGCTTCGAAATATACACATCTGAAATCTAAGAAGCACATAAACGCACATCGAAAATAAAAAACATATTGATTCGATTAAACGTACGACGACACTTAAACGTATGACGACACTTAAACGTATGACGACATATTGTAGTATGCCTGAAAATCAGATGAAAACGAATGAAATTATTATCTCAACTAATAGTAATATGAATGCTAGCGATCTTAAGAAATTGTCTAAATCGAAACTTATCGAATTGCTATTGAAACGAAATACTATAAGACGTCCAAAAATTGAAATCGTAGATGACTACAAACCAGTTCCTACTCCACGAAGAAGCGTTAAGGACATGATCGAACGCTACGAGGAAAACATCATCCTACCACCAACCCGATTCAGAGATGACTACAAACCAATCCCAGCTCAGAGGACCATTAAGAATACAACCAAAAGACCGGTTCCTGCTCCAAGAACTAAGATCACGCAACTAGATAGAGCTATGAAGGGTTCAATCAGATCATTTGAAGTCGCCATTAAGAACAATAAAGACCCACTAGTACAACTAGCCACTACGAGAAAAGGCATTCAGAATCAATTCAAAACACTACTAATTGAGACTAACGGCTATAAATTCGTCGAAACAATAAGGGTTACATTCGAAAAGCAATTAGATGAAGACAAGACAACAATCAAAACGGCTTATTTCAATAGCACTGCATTCACAGTAATCAATGAAACCAACATCGTGGAAGGACTACAATCATCCAAACAACAAATACTAAATAAAATAGCGCAATGGATCTCAGAGGGTTCAGGATGGACTATAGAGACAATCAACAAACATTATATCAACATAGTCAAGTATGAGCCTATGAAAGGAAGCAGCTACATTGAACTACCATCAGAACTTCAAAATTCAGCTAAAGGCTTGATCAACATGAAAAACATCGACGACGAATGCTTCAGATGGTGCCACGTAAGGCACTTGAATCCACAGGAAAAATATCCTCAGAGAATCAAGAAGAGCGATAGAAAATCCGCAAAGGACCTAGACTATTCAAATATCGAATTTCCAGTGACTACCAAGCATTACAATAAAATCGAGAAGCAAAATAACATAAGCATCAACGTATTTGGATACGAAAATAAGAAGCCATATCCACTATTCGTATCGAAAGAAAAGTACGATGATCATATGGATCTGTTATTGATTACTGAAGATACGAACAAACATTACGTTCTAATAAAAGACTTCAATAAATTCATGTACAACCAAACGAAGCACAAGAATAGAAAGCACTTCTGTAGACATTGCTTACAATGCTTTGGATCTGAAAGAGTCCTAATCAACCATAAAGAAGTATGTATCGAAGTAAATGGTGAGCAAGCAATCCAAATGCCTACCAAATCAAATAATATGCTACGATTTAAGAACTACAACAAGCAACTACCAGCTATATTCGTTATCTATGCAGACTTCGAAAGCATAACACGCAAAATCGATGGATGCATGCCTAACAATAACAACTCATATACTGAAGCATATCAACAGCATATCGACTGTAGTTATGGATACAAACTAGTTTGCCGTTATGATGATCGATACAGCAAGCCATTGAAAACGTATCGAGGAGAGAACAGTGCATACGAATTCCTCGAAGAAATGCTCAATGAAGTAAAATGGTGTCAAGATACGATAAAGAGCCATTTCAATAAAGACATGGTGCTGACTAAGAAAGACAAACTAGACTTCAAAGATGCTACCAAATGCCATATATGCGATATCGAATACCTAGTAAATGACATCAGAGTTCGAGATCACTGCCATATCACTGGAAAATACAGAGGATCAGCTCATCAAATATGCAATCTCAACTTCGACATAAAAGCTGAAGAAATTAAGATCCCAGTCTTCTTTCACAATCTTCGAGGATATGACTCTCATCTAATTATGCAACAGATCGGCAAAGTCATCAAGAATCATCCATACATAGACAAGAATGGTAATACAAAATACCATAAGCTCAACGTAATCCCTAATAATATGGAGAAGTACATGGCATTCATGATAGGCAATAACCTCACATTCCTTGACAGTTTCCAATTTATGGGTCAATCACTTAGCACATTAGCAACTAATCTTCCAGAAGACAAATTCATATACACCAAGAAAGACTTCACAAACGACGAGCAATTCGAATTAGCAAAAAGGAAAGGAGTCTATCCATACGACTTCATGGATGACTTCGAAAGTATACGATACCTTCGAAATGACTTCTATGGGTGATTACCATGACCTTTACCTAACAATCGACGTACTTCTCTTGACAGACGTCTTCGAAAATTTCAGATCTATGTCGATTTCGAATTACGGCCTCGACCCATGTCATTATTTTACGACTCCTGGTTTAAGTTTTGATGCGATGCTCAAAATGACTAAAGTCGAATTAGAGTTGATCACTGACATAGATATCTACCAGTTTATTGAGAAGGGCATGAGAGGTGGCACTAGTTACATAGCCCATAGATACGCTAAAGCAAATCACGAATACCTAAAAGATTACGATAAAGACGCTCCAAATAGCCATATAATCTACCTCGATGCTAATAACCTCTACGGCTACGCCATGAGCGAATACCTACCTACTGGTGGATTCCGATGGCTAACCATAAAAGAGATCGAAAATACAAATCTAGCTAAGTATGATGAGCATAGCAAAAAAGGACTCATAATTGAGGCTGATTTAGAATACCCTAAATCTATACATGACGATCATAACGACTATCCATTAGCAGTAGAAAAGATGTGCATAGATAACGACATGCTATCAGACTATTGCAAAGACATCCAAAAGAAGCACAACATGTCAATTGGTACTACGCGCAAGCTCGTTCCGAATCTAAACGACAAGACTAAATACGTGCTTCATTATAGAAATCTACGATTATACACCAGCCTAGGAATGAAAATTAAAAAAGTCCATCGAGTTTTAGAGTTTAACCAAAGTCCATGGCTAAGAGAATACATCGATTTCAACACTCAGAAGAGAACCATAGCTAAGAATCAATTCGAAAAAGACTACTATAAACTTCAAAATAACAGTATATTCGGTAAGACCATGGAAAATATTCGCAAACGATGCAACGTAAAACTAATAACCGACAAGAAGAAGCTATTGGAACTAGCTAGCAAACCAACATATGTGAGCAGTAAGATCTTCAATGAAGACCTAGTAGCTGTCCACCAAATCAAGAATACGATAACATTGGATAAACCGATATATGTTGGAATGTGCATACTAGACCTATCCAAAACGTTAATGTACGACTTCCACTACAATTACATTAAGAAGAAATACGCAAATCCTCAACTACTGTTCACAGATACAGACAGCCTAATGTATCAGATCGAAACCAAGAACGTATATAGAGATTTCCAGATCGACAAAGATAGATTCGACAACAGCGACTATCCAGTCGATTGTCCATTCTACGATAAGAACAACAAGAAAGTAATCGGTAAGTTCAAGAACGAATGTGCTAATGGCTTCAAACACATAACCGAATTCGTAGGATTGAGATCAAAGATGTACAGCTATATGAAAGACGACAATTCGAATTCGAAAACGGCAAAGGGCATTAAGAAGAATACCATCAATAAACAAATCAAACATATCAATTATAGAGATACATTGCTAAATAGGACTAAGATGTCGCATACGATGAAGACGATTCGGAGTGTGAATCATCAATTGGGAAGCTACGAAATCAATAAGACGAGTCTATCATGCTACGACGATAAAAGATACATACTGGAAGATGGAATCGAGAGTTTCGCATATGGACACTATAAAATACAATAAACTTACACTTCAACTAAAATCGATCTCCATCCTTCCTCCATTCATCGCTCTCTACTCTCACCACGCACCAGCATCCATTACATAGAGAAGATGCAGGATACCTCGAACGCACTATGAAATAGAAAGAAAGGAAAATACTATAGAAGAAACTCGCAGAAGCCAATATATGGCAATAGCGGATAGCAGGCAAGGCAATGAAGCCATTAGAATGGATAGCCTAGAATGCAACTATGAAAAGTTGAATACTATAGTATGAGAAGAACGAAGAGAAGAACCATCAATCGGCTGGTTCAAACACATTTTGAAAATATACGTACACATCACTATAGATCAAGCCTTTAGACATCCAAAGATTGAAACCAGTTATGGAGATTTCCAAGAATTTGACATCCAAAGATTGAACTGGTTAAACCGGTCATGGAGAATTCGACCTTGACCTTGACCTTGAGAAGAATAAAAAATACGATCGATAAATAATAGGGTGGGGGTATGAGATCAGAAACCATATGATGGAAAATGGTCCGGTACCCTCACCCTCTATACTACTCAACCAAAAATAGATTTACCGGAAATAAATGTTTCTAACAGAAACAACAGTTCAAACAAAATCAAATCTCACCATAATACTAACATCCATTTCCTTAAAGTTCCTATGAAGTGGAAAAATCGACCCCGTTACGTTTTTATTTATTTTATTTCATTCAATTTTAGTCTTCCCTTATAATAGTCATTTTGTGCAATTAAAAATACATTTGAACAGCGCGAACATTGTTTCTCCTTGTCGAAGTTATGCATAATTGTCAAAATCATTTGATATTTTTTATGCCGTTAAAGATGCTAATCACATCAAGTGAATTGCATACCAATATCCGTTTTCGTAAATAATACAAAATACAGTGCGTTTTTTTGTCTAATTCTCATTCTAAATATGTCTTACTTGAGGGGCCTTGCCATCTCATTTTTTTAGGGGCCGTCGACATATTCGAAATGCCCCGCTTAACGCACGTCCGTTTAGGGGGGGAGGGGGTAAGGGCGTGGGCGTTAGTGTGGGGCATTTAGAACAAACACTTTTTCATCAATAGAAGTACACTTTTTAATTAGACGTTTCTAGTCTGCTAGATCTACATTAGAGCGAAATTTCTGTTGAATTTCCCGGAAATTTCAACAAGGTCTTTTGATTAGAAGTATCATGAAATACCTCAAACCTCCAGGTAAATGAAACACTCAGTTTAAGGGGAGTGGGGGGGGGGGGGGGGTCTGACCTTAACGTCCGTTGTGCGTTAAGCGGGGCATTTCGAATATGTCGACGGCCCCTTATTAAAGAAGCCTTGCCGTGGGCCATAATTTTACTTTGGTTATAAATGTACACGTGATCGATGATGTCATAATTAGAGAAAGTAACCTTACTGACATTCCTCTTTCAGCAGTGTTTTAGACACGCTTAGAAATAATGACTCTTGTAAAGATAAGGAAATATTAAGGATACAAAAAGTCACGTGACCGGGAGCCATTACCAGGAGCGTGCATCTCCCAGATTAGGTCTGTCCAACAGCAGAACTGATTATATAGCTATTTGTGTTTCCCACAGAAGAAACAAAGGCCGTCACTTTTACCCCATCAGGATGCACTGAAAAAATATAATTACCACGGTCAAACTGCTAAAAATACTAAAGCGCAATAGAACAAAAGACAACGTAATCGCATACCAGAACATAGCCACATGCCCACATCGTCTACTGTGCTGTGGGCCCAACCTCGTTCCCAGGGTCTTCTCGGTCAGATCCAAGATGGCGGCTATATCGCCTTAGTAACTCGTTAACGAAACATTGTGAATTGTAGTCTTCTTTTCTAAACTGAAATAAAAGGCTTTAACCAGTTAACATCATCTACTTATTCTCCTCTGTTTCTGTTAAACTCGGAGCCACGTTTTTGATTTACTGATTTCGTGGTCTAAGTCACGTGACAGAACACGTGACACGTTTTACTGCACACAAACCACTTAAGGAAGTCAAGCATGACGATATCTATTAATATCATGAGAAACTTGGCGCACTTACCGTACTCGGCTGTGCTCCGAAATTTGATCCCTGAACCAGGGGTTCGCGTCTGTGTTAGAGATTGGGTTGAAGGCCTCCAATGTTTTTGTCAGATGCTATAACCATTCTTCCATGATAACCGACATCACTGAATTGATCTCGGCAATCAAAGGATTCCTTGGGTTTCTATTTTGATTGTTTGTGGTGTACAAATAGTTCGTACCTCTCAAGTGCAAACCGATTACACAGATAAAACAAAATTACAAAATTACCAAAACTGAAAACCATTTTTCCATCGGCCTAATGACGGTCTAATAAAAACAAGTCCTTGATTTTATGTGTTTATTTCATGTATTTTGGTCAAGGTTTTGGTACAGTGATATGATGACATGAGGCGGGTTTGGATAGACGGGGCCAGCCCGGCAAACCAGGCTAGTCCGCCTCGTGGCGAGCATTATAATTATCTCACACATTGCCTTGTGGCAGCCATTTTGTAAACAACGACTTCCCGCCAAAAACATTCGCGCTAATACCCCAGGTCGGGCTGACTCGCTCCATGTATTAGGAACCATCGACGTAATGCTCAATATCCCGCTTAACGTCCACTGGACGTTAAGATCGGACTCCCTCCCCCTTAACGTCCATATTTTTTGCTCCAATCTCGTTCCCAGAACTGTTTTGTTCTTCATGTCCCACACTAACGTATACACACCTCCCCTACGTCCAGCCAGCTTCGTGTAATCAGGCTCTTAAGCCCGGTTTCCATATGATCGCAGGATTCTTTTGTTCGGTGTGAATCGAAACGTAAATTTATATGCAAAACAAAAGAATCGTGCAACCGTTGCGATCGTATGGAAACCGGCGGGCTTTAAAGAGCTACTGACAAAGTGGCAATGTAAAGTGCATTGGAATGGCGATCAGTTGCTCCGCTTTGTTCCCTTCTTTTAATAGGCCATAGAAAGAATGCAAACAGAACACAAAGAAAGCGTCTCAGTTGCAAAAACAAAACAAAACGACGAATGCTGCAAGAAAGAAGACGCTCCAGCCTCTGCTGTGGTCGATGCTCAAACAGCTGAAGGAAACATAACCAGTCAATTGAACCGAGAGCCGAGCTGTGAGGAACACCCGGAATTACTAGTAGAGTTTATGAAGTTAGACCTGGGCTCTCTTAAGTCCACGATGGAGTTTATAGAAGAGTTTAAACGGAAAGGTTACCCTCTACATGTACTCATATGTAATGCAGGCATTGCAAATGCTCCACAAGGTATATATGTGCGCTGTATATCGATAGTGTTCTTTAGTAGAGGTCTTCAGCAGTCACGCCAATTGTACTAAATGTCCCGTAAGATGCCCAAAGTTTCTCCGCTTATAAAAGTATTTTTAAAAGCTCCTTTTTTATCGAATAGGCTCAAGCATATATTTGCATGTCCCAACAAAGGTTATTTGGAACTTAGCGACCGCACTTTAACACGAAGTTCCGGTATAAAATGAGAGGAGCCTTTGTGGAGTAAACATCTCTGTGACGTTTGCTCCGCTTGAGTTCAGTACTGATTGCTAATAGACCAGTTTACGGTTCATGTGCAGTTGTTCAAGTCTTGTTTCAACTGGCGGGCCACCATTGTCTAACATCTGCCTACCCGACAAATAAACAAAGGATTTGTACAGCTGCGCATGAACCGTAAAATGGTCTAATTGCGCGAAACTTCAGAGTCAATCATTGGCAGTCAATAGCTGTTATTATTCAGTTCCTAAGTATTCCGAATTTTGATTGGTTGATTCATGCACCTGCAGATAATTGCGCGCGTATAAGCGTTTGCTGCAGATATTTTTGTGAGCATTCGCAGTGCACAAATACCAACATGGCTGCTCGGTTTCCAGAGCGTTCAGAGAAAGAAATTGCGAGCATTTTGGATGCCCAATTACTGAATAATAAAACAGTTATTAGAACTGCGGCTATCGCAAAATATGATGATGAACCCTTCGGCATCGGCAAATAACTGGTAGCTTGCCACAGACAATTCATCATATTTTGTTCAGCCTCGTCCAATAATATTACAGTGGCTTTCTACGAATAGCAATTTCAGCGGTAAGCGCCATTGAAACCATCATTCTGCATGACTAGTGCTTCATTACATAGCCCACTTCCGAGATATGCCTCACTTCCTACGTACAAAGGAATCAATAAGAGGCTCCGTGCATAATGCTCTGTCGTTGAGCATTATGCGGCTGAGCATTATGCAGGGTGCCTCGTATTGATTCTTTTGTACGTAGAAAGTGGGGCATATCTCGGAACTATGGGCTGTTATCGCAGTTCGGCCATCGTGGATAAAACAATAGTTTTGGCCCCGGTAGCCTCGCACTTGTTGGTTTCAGAACGAGGTTACCGGACGAAAACAAAGGTTTTTATTCTCCTGGGACTCACATGGCCGCCGTGCGATAAAAGGCCATTGAAGTGAGGAGTTCGGGTTAATACCGCTGACACTGCTATTCGTAGACGCAACTGTAATATCAGCTATTAATGAACAGCTATCTTCTGTTCACTTTTTATGGCTGGACTAGTAGTGTTCTCGCTTACTTTCCTAACTCAGTGCTCTTCAATTTGAATTACAAATTTCGAGTTCGAAATTTCGTATTTATAGTTATTTCCCTATATATCAACGCATTTTGCGAACGGTAAAGTTCCTACCAGACCAATATATGCGATTCAGTAATAATATTAGCGGCGGGTGTAAAGTACAGGTCAGGTTGCAGGTCAGATCACAGGTCAGGTTACTTCTTGCTTACCTGTGAACCCTAGCTCTAGGTGAGTGAGAACCCGTCGTTTACCTGTGAACTCGTCCGATGGTTAGGGTTAGGTTTGTGGTTAGGATTTGACTTAGAATTAACAACCTGACCTGTACTTTACACCCGCCGTAATATTAGCAATCTCGGGGGGTTGATTCAACATTTGTTGGAGCTATGAAGTCCAGTTGAGAACCATTTCCCATGTTTTTTGTCAGTTTTAAATTAATTAAAGTAACACTAAAAACACCTTTTAATTCCTACAGGTTACACCGAGGACGGGCACGAAAATCATTTTCAGGTAAAGTTTGTATTAAAACCCGATAACATCTATAGGTGAACAGGCCTCAGCCATGGACTATTATCACAATTCGGCCATCTTAGAGATTGGTCCCGGTAGCCTCGTACTGGAGGGTATCAGAACGAGTTTACCGGACGAAAACAGCTTTTTATTCTCCTGCGACTCAACATGGCCACCGCGTGATAAAAACCATTATATTCAATCAATCATCATTATTGCCAACGCATGATTAGTATGCGTTCTACGCATGATCAACTAAAAGTCGATTAAGGAATGCCAACCGTACGTTGTGGGGAGCGAGTAGTAATCTTGCGTTGGGCTACCTGTGTATCACAGGCTAACTGCGGGTTTGGCAAGTTTTAACAAAAATATTTAAACATTAAGAGGGGATTTTTCTAATTGTCGCCTAATATAAAAAAAAAGAACCAAAAGCAAGCCCTGCAGACTATTAAACTCCTTGCATGTGTATGAGAATGGGGCGAAACAAATTTATGGTTTCGGTTTGCGTGGGAAGCAATTTAAGAAATTATTACCGTTTTCGTTGAAATGCGACTGTGAAAGTTTCAAGTCTCGTTTAGAAAATTGCATTTAGCCGGCCGTCAATCAAAAGAGTACCACCTAGATTGAATTAAGTCTAGGCGATATATATCCCCCGGGGGGGTGAGTACTCCCTATAATGGACTATACGGGAAAGGCACCTTTTCAGGCTGGAGGTATATAAAAGGGTAGGGATTTCACGAGTTGAAGTATAGAAAAAAGGGTAGGGAAAACTGCCATTTAGGTATTTAAAAGGGCCTTTAAAAATATCTCGAACAGACGCACCTAACGGCTGATTCATTCGAGTATTTTAAGGGGTTACTCAAGTGAAACGTTTAGTAAAAGGTATATGAAAGGGTTACCTTTTCTGTCAACAATGGTATATCAAAGGGTAAGGATTTGGACCTCCGGGCGGAGCCTCCCCGTATAAAACTTTGTTGAGTACCCCCCCCCCCCCCCCCCCCCGGGTATATATGCCTTGAAAGCTGTGTCCGCGTTTGACTGTCGGCTAAATGCTATTTTCCAAACGAGGCTGGAAACTTTCACAGTCGCACTTCAACGAAAACAGTAATAAATGTGACAGTGAGTGATCGTAAATACATAATTTAGCCAAGGCATGTGCTTCATAATAAACAGAGAAGATGCTGTCTTCATCTATTTTCTGATATATATATAGGTGAAGTTCATCGGTGAAACCAAGATAGTGCTCTACAATGAAGGAGCGGATTAAGCCAATGTGCAGACTACTCAATTTTTGAGTACATAGATTTAATACAAATCTGTTTCGTAGACCGACGTGAAGTCGATCCACTCGGGTGGGCGGGGGTCCAGCAAAATTTCACTCTCATATCCTACATTTATGGTGCTCGGCCAGCGCGGGAGCTCAGTCCGCTATAACTTAATTGTGTACACACCGCAAGCGTGAGCAAGTCAGTTGATCTATTTTCATTCTCTGGTAGTGCTTACATCATGCTAAATACTCATTGACAATTTAAACGGCAGTTTTCACTATAGGACTTTCAGTGCTGATCGTTCACTCGTAAAAAATCGGGCCGCCTTTGAAGCTCCACTATATATATTCACCTAATACAGATTGAAATGTGTATGTAGCTTTAATAGAAACCTAATAGACCAGTTCTCGGTTAATTCCGACAATTTGAAAGGGTGCAAACATGACTCGAAATACGTGTTTGTATGAGAATCCGATGCCAAATAATTTCCGTAAAATCTGAAATATTCACTCTCTGCAAACTGGATACCAGATAAAAGATCAACTGATCAAAATTTGAAGGATATAGCTGTTCTGGAAAGCGTGCAATCGTGTAAATTCTCCCGCGGACTTTGACTCGTTATTGCAGACAAATGTAAGGTAATTATTTAGCATCTGATTCCCACACAAACGCTGTATTTCGCGCCATGTTTGCACCCCTTTTAAAATGTCGGAATTAACCGCGAACTGGTCTATTTCTTGGCTTTATAATAATTGTAGAGTTTCACTGAGATACTTACATGAGTGGTTTGTCATATATTTGGTTTCAATTTCATAAAGCAACGATAATTTACACACCTAATACTATGGTTATAGTACAATGCCTTTATATAGCTTTATGTTTTTCCTCTGAGCTATATCATACAGAACTTAAGATGATTGATTTACTAGTCTAAGGACAACTTATATTATTTTTAGTGCTGCATTGACTGGGCTAGTTTACTGGGCATTGACTATAAACAAAGCGCGCACACCAAATATTTGGAGTAAAATGGCTGAGGGCAAAAATCCAGAGCCGCTTTTAATAAATAACCAAATTACCATTCGATAAATATTTACAATGTGGTAAATGATTTTGGCCCAGTAAAGGTGAGGGCCACAAAAACGCGAAGAACATGGTCTGGATAAGGGGAGGAGGTGGGAGGTAAAAACATCTTCACTCGATGAAATCTGAAGTGAATGACCGACCGACAGCGAGGTCACGTGGCAACACTTCTAAAGTGGGAGCGCAATGCATTTTGGCTCCCAGCTCCATCACACATGCCTTGTATTGTTACATAACAATGTTACACGTGACTTTCTCAATTAAACACTACAATACTACAAGTCAGTGGAAAAACATAAAAATTATATTCGCAAGCAAATATTTCATTTAGGTTTTCCTCTGAGCTATATCATACAGAACTTAAGATGATTGATTTACTAGTCTAAGGACAACATATATTATTTTTAGTGTTGCATTGACTGGGCTAGTTTACTGGGAATTGACTATAAACAAAGCACACACATCAAATATTTGGAGTAAAATGGCTGAGGGCAAAAACCCAAAGCCACTTTTAATCAATAACCAAATTATCATTCGATAAATATTTACAATCTGGTAAATGTCTAATAGTTCTTTGACACTTTGCAACAGATGTTCTTTAAATATTCACAGGCATATTATGGTTCAGTATTTTAAACATTGTTATAGACTCAGTTTTGTTTGTTTCTCCACAGGCAGCCCAATCTATGTATTTGTGAAAATATGACTTTGTATAAAAGAATAATTATGTCTGGGGATATATAAATCCTTTCAAATTGTCTATAATGTATGAATAAACATAAATTTTCGCTTCCATGTTGTTTTCTTTGTGGTTTTTCTTCTCTTGGAACCATTTTAGGGTGTTTTTAGAAGTTTTCATCTCCCTCCACTCACCACCTAAGAAAGTCATATTTTCACAAACCCATAGATTGGGCTGCCTATGGTTTCTCCTGGACCTGCTCAGGATACTGAAATGTTGTGTTACCACTGGAAGCCCAATTCTTTGGGTTTTTTTCACACGAAAAGACATGACGAACGCACTTTGCTAATCTGTGATTACCTCTAGTTATTATTTTATTGTTCTTGATCAGGTGAACTATCTAAGCCACCTGTTGATCATTCTTCACCTTCTTCCTGTGATGAGGAGATCTGGGCCAGACGTACGAATCGTCCAGGTCTCATCCATAGCACACAAGTTTGACAAATTACACTTGGACAATATGGACGGCAAGACATCTTACAACAGGTTTAAGTTCTATTGTAAATCCAAGTTATACCAGGTATGGAGCCAGAGAACCAGAAATACAAACACTTACTCCGAGAATAGAAGCCTTTGTTAGATCAGTTAATTAAAAGTGTTCAGTCAACTGATCATAGTCGTTTTCTTCTTTCATAGGTTATGGCAATGTATGCTCTGCAAAGGAGACTCGAGAAATCGGGAATTACAGTAACCTCTCTGCATCCGGGGCAGGTACGTATGCTGTCATCCATCCTTGTAGAAAACCGTAAACTTCCGGTTCGTTATAAGGTCTTCCGGTTATAGTCCTCCACCCGGATATAAACCCACCGCCGCCCCAACCTTGTCCTCGCTTCTTCAAATGGACTGAAAACTCTGGCGGTTTATTAGTTGTTTCATGCTTTAATAATATACATGGCAAAAAATCTCAATTCTGATTGGTTGAGGGCAATGCAATTTCAAGGAAACACAGTGCAGAAAAAAGGAAACATAGTGCCGAAAAAAGGAAATACGATGCAAATTTCTTTGGAAAGCAATGAAACATTTCTTTTCGACTTCTGACAACACTCGAACAATTTGAATGAATTTGAAAGTGTGAACTATTATGGTTTGTTGACTGAATAAATTACTTTGTCACTGTACATGACTCGCCAACGTCACTTCCTGAATTTTTTTTTCTCACATATATTATTAATAAGTAATCATACGGTTTTCTCGTGCAATTTGGGATTAATTTTCACTTGTGTGTTTTTCAAAGAGCTCAAATTGCACTCGCCCTGCGGGCTCGTTCAATTTTGATACTCTTTGAAAAACCCACTCGTGCAAATTAATCCCAAATTGCACTCGAAACCGTATGATTACCTATACGAATACTACGGTAGCTAGCAATGCAGAGACTAGCTTTTCATGAACACTAACAAATACACTAGCAAATACAAGTCTGAAAGTTAGAGCGTTAAATTTACGATCCCGGTTATATGTAGGCTCGGTTTCAGCCGTTGGGTGTCGTTTCTCCAAAGCCTTCCCCCTCTAACGGCTGGGCGCGCGGTCAACACACCGTGTCCGTGACGTCATCTGATTAAAATTCTGTTTACCCTTTCAATTCACGTATAGTGTAGGCTCGATTCTACTCTGGATGCCAGAGATTCTACTGCCCTCTCTAAGCCTGGTTCAGATTATGTGATATGGCATCAATATTATTACTTAAGTTAAGTGAGTGTCGTCAGCATGCATTCGAGGTTGGGAATAAGAGAGGCAGTAATGTAGAGCAGGAACAACAGCGGCCCCTAAATTGTTCCTTGTGGAATACCGCAGGATAATGAACATGGTTTTGTGAGAGACAACTATTTACAAAACATTTTTTATTGCGGCCGTTCAAGTAAGACCAATTATTCGAGGCGCCCCTGACACCATATTCGTTTAATTTCGCTTAATAAACTACGGCGTTCATATTGCTGTGATCAATATTGTACCGAACTCTCTTATTTCCAGCCTCGAATGCATGCTGACGACACTCACTTAACTTTCGCAAGTAATAATATTGATGCCATAGATCATAATCTGAACCAGGACCTTGCTAACGTTAATGAATGGCTTATTGCGAACAAACTCACTCTCAATAAGTCGAAGACAAAATTAATGTTAATTGGATCATGACAAAAATTAAGTGGTAGATAAAATATTCGCGTCCGATCTTTATGGTCATTTACAATGGCGAGCCGCTTCCTCATTTAATTTTAAGATAGCACACAGCACTAGTGGAATGCAGGTTTTTTTATTTGAGTAATTATATTTAGAGTAGGACAATTTAATATAGTAGTCAGCAGGACAATTTAATATAGTTAATATATAGGTCAATTTAATATAATAGTCAATAATTTTTATCGTAATTTTATATTATAAACTTTTCTGTAAAACCCTGATGAGTATACCGTGTATAAATAGTTATTATTATCATTATTACATTTTGAGCTCGATACAATTGACGTAACGGTTTCCCAAGTTACCGGTGCGTTTATGACTGACAGTGTCTTTATATACCCGAAATTAACTCTTTTCTGCTTCTTTATTATGTGAATCCTTGACTTATTAGAAACCAAACTTTTCTAAACCAAAATTTAACGCATTTTCGAAGAGTAATCCAATTTGGTCGCCTTGAATAGTTTACAGTGTAAGTTATGCAAATTTCTTCAGCGACAGGATTCCAGTGGCAAGTTTGTGATTGGCTAAAACCAACAATCGCGGGCTCACCGAAAACACCACGGCTGGAGCCCGGCTCAGCTATAAGCCCTCCTAAAATTTACGCTGCGTTCAAATGAACCAATTCAGAATGATATGGCTTGGATTTCTTACTTCCCTTCCCCTGATTGCAGGTTGAGACGGAAATTTTCAGAAATTTCCAAGATTCTTTGATGTGGCGAACATACCTTCGAGCTGCCCGGGGATTGGGTACGATGCGTAGCCCTGTGGATGGTGCAGCAACGTCTATCAAATGTGCAGTAGATCCTGAACTAGCCGGCGTAGGAGCTGTTTACTTTAATAACTGCCAACTCGAAGAACCGGCCTCACAAGCCAGGTAATATATAGTTCATAATCTTGATCACAACTTAATTAGATCCTTTCCAAAATTCTGATGACGTTCAAGAAAAAAAATACAAAAAAGAGTTACCCCAAAAAAATCACTGCCTTTTAACGGTGGTAGTTGGTCATGTGTAGCAATACTTGTTCCACGTGTTTGAAGACCTCTCGTGCAAAACGTTATTGCACAGGAGACAAATTGCAATTTTTCTTACTGCTCCATGCTAAATACCAGTGGATTTAGTACTGAGTAATTCAGTTTCGAATTAGAGCAGATTTCGCCGGTTTGGGTGAGAAAAATACGGTAAGACTGTAGCTTTGTGATTGGATCAGACAGACACGAGGAAGCCATTTCAAATGTTTATACGGCGGTCAGCTTTACGTACGGTAGCCTCGACCCTACAACTTGTAGCCTTTAATGAACCCACCCTCGAGGGTACACGTAAAGGTGGCAGTGCCGCATTAAACTAATACGGAAATCACTGAAATTCTTTGGTATCTGTTGCAGGGATGAGAAAAATCAAGAGGAGCTTTTACAGTATTCTTTGAAATGTCTCGAGAACTACCTCACCGAAGACATTTTACAAGAATTTCCAATCGCACAAACAACAGAAGCAGATGATTCGGCAGGAGAACGGACCTGCACGGGAGAGAAAGTCGGGGGATCAGAAACTACAGAGTGAGCCTTTATACAACTCAGAATGGCGGGGTTTCTGGATCTAGAAGTTGGGTACGGTAATGTAAGGGTTCTAATTTGGCCTCATGGAGCGAGGAGGTATGTCATTTAGCCAATGAGGGCGACACACGATGTGAATAAATCACATAACTTCATTCTACAGTTGTAACGTTTAGGCCTGTTTAAACGTCTTTATTGATCCATGTAATTATAAGTAACACCATGACAAGAGGGAAATTAGTGATTAAATTCCCCGCAAGCCGAGGGAGAGTTTGTTGAAGTCCGAGGCCGCTTCGGCCGAGGGACTTTTACAAACTCTCCCGAGGCTTGAGGGGAAATTTAATCACTAATTTCCCGAATTGTCATGGTATAACTTTGTAATACTCTGATCGCCGAGGAACGGAACAAATCTCTGAGAAGTTTAGTTTTCTCTGCCTGAACTAAAGATGTCGCAGTTGAGTTGCTTTCGAAAACGTTTTAATGCTCGATTGAATGACCTTGACTTCCCCTGGGGACAAGTGTGTTGTTTTTGAGAAGAATAGCAGTAAAACACAATGTAATTATGTGCTTGACTAAATATTTTTTTGCTCTGACGAAGGGCTAGCGCTCGAAACGTCAGCTGCTACTCGCTTTCCACGGCGGTTAGCATACCTCAATCGACTTTAGTTGATTACATACCATTAAATATTTAAAGGTCATGCGTATATGGTTTTAAGTATCCCACATGGAAGAAGCGGGTTTGAGAAATAAGAGAAGAACGTGCAGATTGAAATACGTGATCCCACGTGGATTACGTTGAAGGTTATCATGAAGCCAGGTCAGTTTGGTTTCAATTTTTCTACCCGGGGGCGCAGGGCTAGTCGTGCCAGAGGAGAGTAAGAGTTGATGCTTTTCACCCTCTCATGTCCAGCCTGCATTGTCTTCTAGTTTTCCCTCATTACGATGCAAGGGAAAATTAGAAATATGCATTGTTGAAGACAATGCATATTTCTAAATTTCCCTTGCATCTGTAATGAGCCGGGGAATTTAGAGATTAAATGTGTGCGAACAAACAAAGGAATCCGAGGCGATCATGGTATTACTTATAACAAGAAGCTGCACGCAGCTTGAACTCCGGCGTATCATTTACAACGCGGATGCTCTCATACACCTCAGTGCGTATTTGGCACATTACGAACGCACAATTAGATGCGAAAGTAGGCAGAGACAGTTGATCTGATCTAAAACTCCACGAGTTCATTAGAACTCGAGTAAACACAAGTACAACACGAACACAAGTATAGAACATGAGTGAGCACGAGCGAGGTCAAGTAAACCAGAATACTCTTGATACTTTCACAGATAGCCGAAAAATACTAGGATACAAATGCTAACGAACTGATCTAAAACTCCACATGAGTCATAACACGAGTGGACTAGCGATTCATCAATATATTCACAAATTATTATTATAAAAAAATGAATAATAAAAATTGTGTTATTATCTTAGTTGTTTCGGGTTACCTGTGTTATCAGTGCGGTTTACACGGTCCCCAAAACAATTCCATCCAAACACTATGAGGATCTGATCTAGAACTCCACACGAGTGAACACGAGTACACTAGCGCTTCATAATTTAATTAACGGACATTCACAATTTAAACGAGTGAACAGAAGTAGAACACGATATTGGAAAAGTGTAACACGGACGATATCATACACCTGCGCGTTTGGCACTTTACGAACGCACAATAAGATGCGAAAGTACACACGCACAGTTGATCTGATCTAAAACTCCATACGAGTTAGAACACCAGTGAACACAAGTAGAACACGAGTGAATACGAGTGAACAGAAGACGAAAATGAGTGAACACGAGCGAGGTCAAGTAAGCCAGGATACTCTTAAGATAACGGCACAGATATCCCCAAAATACTACGTTCCAAATGCTGATGATCTGATATAAAACTCCGAGTCAGAACACGACTGCACTAGCAATTTATAACTTAATTTTTTTTATTAAACATAATAAAATGAAATAGAAATTGTGTTATTATCTTAGTTGTTTCGGGTTACCTGTGTTATGAGTGAGGTACCCAGCCCAAACCACATTGCATCCAAATACTATGAGGATCTGATCTAGAACTCCACACGAGTGAACACGAGTACACCAGCTAGCGCGTCATCGTTTAATTAACCAACATTTACAATTCAAAACAATTATGTTGTCTTACTTGTTTCGGGTTACCTGTGTAAATGCCGCGTGAAGCTGCAAAAGCAGCCGATTGTGTTACTACCTGTAACCCCGTGTGCGCCCATGAATCGTTGCATGCGAGGAATGTTTTTGATTAGTCTGATACTCAATTTGTCGGATTGTGGTCAATAAAAATATTTGTTCGCAGAAGTACCCACGCACGTGACATCGCTATTGGGTAGTACGCACACAGCTAATGTCTGCTGGTAGGATTTGTTTTACAACCAAAAAATTCTGAGAGTATCCATTTATGTTTTACAATTCAATTCAGTTTATATTTTACACTGTTTAACAAAGAATTACAAGTGACAAATTAAGCAAGTTATAGTAGAATAGTTTACAAGAAAAATAAAAGTCGAACAAGTAATATGTGTACGGCAGTCAAAGGAGTACAAGCTTTCGTGCTGACTGCCGTAAATGGTTGGATAGCAAGTAGATTTGGTTACATTCATGTATAGAACTTAAGAACAATAAAGCCTGATTTGTACGAAATGTAATAGAACAAAAACAGTAGGTAGACTTATGATCACCGAGTTACAAAGTGAATATAAAAGAAAAGAAAGACTTAATTAAAATTATTGGAATAAAGTATAATTAATATATAAATATATTAACACATCGTACACGTACAGTGAAAATACAAATTATATAACATATAAAATAGATAAATGGATTTAATTAACACAAAATCATAATAATAAAAATATATGTTATCGGCTTAGTTGTTCCGGGTTACCTGTGTTATCAGTTTGCGTTCCGACTTTGTATTCCCGGACTACCTGTGTTGTCTTATTGTTATCAGTGCGGTACTGTACTCTATGTATTTTCGGGCTACCTGTGTTATTCTAGGGTAACGCCAAAGAGTGTTGTAACATAGCTCATTTCCGGTCCGTCCGCATGTCTTGACCTTTTGGATATGTCTCGTTCCAATCTACGACCGCGCGAAACAACCAACCAAACTTTTAAAATTGCTTTCACTATAATAAATGATCGTTGTAAACGAGGGCTGTTTAATAAGGAACAATGAAATGTCGCCGCAGAAAGGTTTTACAGAAAAGGAAAGCACAGTGGAGAAAGTGTTGAGAGGCCCACAAGAGTAAATATCTTGTCTGGAACATAATTTACGAAATCTCTGAAACGACTTTCAATCGAACGAGTGTTTGCTTCGGTTGTTCGTTCCCGCTTACATTCACTCCTTTAATACGCTTTGACTACAAGCACTCTTGTATTTTCAAATAATTTTGTGTCCCTGGAAGGAGAACAGATGAGGAAATTTGGTTAGTTTACGGCACAACACCATAAATTCCGATTTAATACTGAATTGAAACTCGCCAAAAATAATCCATTACAACATTGACAACAAACAATTGAATTATAATCGGAATACCTTCGAGCGAGAGCGTTGTGTAGTAATTTTAACGATCGTTGAATGAATCGAAGCTCATGAGTTTAATTCAAATCATTAAATAGCCAAAATTCTCAAACAAATCTCGAAAATCTCACAACAAACAAACAGTGGTGGATTGCGACGGAACTTTCTTCGGAAATTTTCAGTCAGTGTGTCAACTGATTCGCTTTGCCCCCAGTGTAAACGTCGTCTATTCAGTAGAATCACTAGCTTCCCGTTTCGTATTTTTCTCCGGTAGAATGGGGTATTTAAAAGTCTAGCATCGACAAGATCAAATCCATAATTAATCTTCCAAATGGCGGCTATCAAGCAGTTCCCGTCTCTTCTCGAGTAACCATTTGCACAGACGAATGCAAAATGGATTTTTCAAGATCGAGTCAACTGACCTTCTTCGATTTCCTAAAACGGTCTCCGGTTCAGTTCTTCAGGATATTTACGTGAAACTCGCCAGAATTTGTCCCGCTTTGAACAACCTGAATCTCCATTGCAACAGTCATGTGAACAAATATAGATGCTTTTCTAATTGAATGCCTTAGAGCGAGAGCGTTGTAGTACAATTTAACGGTAACCGTTTGCACAGACGAAAGCAAAATAGGTTTTTCGTGAAGCATGAGCCCTATAAACCCAGTGTCTTCATTGAACGCTTGTATGAGATTAAAGCTTGGTCATATCAGACGAAATTGATCTCTTGTCATTTACGTTAATTGGTTTAGTCTAATTGCTTGACCTCTTATCTGCCGTCTGACTAGAAGAAAGAAGATCTGATCCCGGATTGTATTTTGATAGCTATGTTTTCAGTTTTTTATCAGACTCATACGGTCCTAGACTAGAAGGCGCCGTAGTTTCGCCTGAGTCAACAATACTTCCTCCAGTTTAATAATTAGGCAAATTAAGTACTTCATGACGTCGTGACGGTAGCCTTAAACCCTCTAAAACTCTCAAGCGAACATTTATCTTTCAACTAATGCGCATGCCTCCTCTTTATCGCTCGATCACAGCGTCTCCGACCCACATTGTTAGCGGCAAAGGTCAGAACTGATCAAAAAATTTACAGGACTGAACATTAATAAAAATAATAATAACAAGAAAAAGACACAGTCTGCATTTTAAGACTCCGGCTGCTGCCATAGCAGCGCCGGAGTAATAACAACACGCCTAGGTCTGCAGACATCTTCTGTTTGCTGACACACAACTCGAGTGCCAGCACATAGCATAAGCAATTAACATAATTAGCATAAATTAACATAACGTCACATCTTTCCTTCGATGACAGAAAAGTAGACTGTAATAAAGTTTCTGGTACATCCGGTAAAATCTAATGAAATAAACAAACACGACTTTGGCCTTGGTGTACATGTCTCTAAATTTATGTGATATATGGAACTTGATGACGTATCACTTCTCGACATAATGTTTCAGATACAATGGCTTCTTGAACTTCCTTCCTTCCACTCCGTGTAACCTGGCATTCAGGTCGAGTTGCTACTTCTCAGTGACTTCTGGTGGCTCCTCTTTCTGCATCAGCTCTGTGGATACACTAGCTGCTTTGTCTTCAGTCGGTGTGGAGGGTGGTTTGTCTTGTTGGATCTCCCGTTGACCCTCCGGTTGTTCAACAACAGGATCCCGTAGCAGTGTTTTCTCGGTTTCAGCTGCATCTGGGTAGAACAGTTCGTTACTTTTCTTGAGGTGTTTTCTGTTTCTCCGATATACTCCGCCGTTTTCAGTTCTCACTGTGTATGACCTCATCGGCGAGAGTCCGATAGAGATAGAGGAATCCTTGGTACTCGTCCTCCAAAATGTTAGAAATTGGCTTTGCGCAAATAACTCACCCTAAATGCAACTAAAACTGAATTGTTACTAGTGGGTTCCCACCAGAAATTGACAAATTTTCCGAAAGATTTATATTTTACTATTGATGGTAAAGTCATAGAAAATATATTGGTGTACATCTAGATGAAAATCCCACATTAACAAACTCATGAAGAAAATCTCTTCAGACCTAGGTGCGCTCACTGACGTATAAAGCCTTTCGTACCCCTCAAAGCCCTGCTAAGTGTCTATGATACTCTCATACTCCCTCGTTTTGATTACTGCAGTGTTGTATGGGAAAACCTAAAAAAGTTGCAGAACCGACTGAGCTGCCAGAATAATAATTACTGACCCTCATCAAAACCCACTGTTCTCTCTCTGCCAACATACTGCAATATTATTAATATTGACTGAGCATCTACCTCAAAGTAACCAGAGTAATAATCTACTGTGCATAGGTAGCTCTTTTCTTCTAGTACAAATATGTCACATCCTACCACAGGCAGCCCAAGCTCACGATTTGTGGCTCTTACAAATCCTACGTAGATTACGTGATCGATTGCGTGATAGCGCGCGCTAGAGTTACCGTTTTCTCCAGAAATTTTCCTTGTCATCTCACCACAGGCAGCCCAAGTTCTGTATCTGTACTGTGTGACTAATACAGTTTTACCGTATCAGATATCGTGTACTAGAAAAAAATGAAAACAATAAAATATTGAACTTTGAAGAACTTGTCTTGCGTTATCAAGTGTCCTTAAGTATCATATTTCAATCTTAGCGCTCTGGGACCTGATTTAGTACGTTTTCTAGCTCGCTCTTTTTCTTGTTTACTCTGTACTATATTATATATTAGATATTATATAGTACAGAGTAAACAAGAAAAAGAGCGAGCTAGAAAACGTACTAAAACAGGTCCCAGAGCGCTAAGATTGAAATATGATACTTAAGGACACTTGATAACGCAAGACAAGTTCTTCAAAGTTCAATATTTTATTGTTTTCATTTTTTTCTAGTACGGTAAAACTGTATTAGTCACACAGTACAGATACAGAACTTGGGCTGCCTGTGATCTCACTTGGTAAAAATAAAGGTAATGAAATAACATTTTGCAACAAATGTACCTCGAGTGTTCTTTTCTTATGTCCTTGGGTATTCTCTGCTATTTTGGGCTAGTTTGGATCGGTTTTAGAGAGTTTTTGATTTTTGAGATCTCTTTCTATAATAATAATAATAACTTTAATCCTTATACCAACAACGGTACATTGGAATTACGGTAATAACAGTACAACTGTATAAACACCTAAATACAAAACTAAGAAGTATTACAAGCATTGAACAAGACAATGATATCATAGCAATATTTGGCTGAAAACTTCATAATCGAATCGTCCTTCATTGACATTATATATAAAAACAAAGCCCGCTTACTAAAATATCGAAATGAACTGTTTACATCCAACAGGTTATTAATGAAATCTTCCCTAAGAGTTATAAAATTCCTGTTATACAAGTCATTAAATAGTGAAATTCGTCTCCTACTTCACCCAAATCGCACATTGTACAAACACGTTCGTCATGTGGAATTTTTTTATATCGGCCAGACTCAACAGGCAATTTGTGCGCAGAAATCCTTAGCTTAGTCACCGCCTGACGATATTTAATGTTAGAAATATGAGAGAGATACTTTTCAAAACCTAAATTAAACTTAACTTGTTTAAATGTGCGTAATTTCCCGCCGCTACAATGTGGTAAACCACCCTGTTGAATTTGACCTTTCCAAACGTAATCATACAATTTCGATTTTAAGTATTTGGCCAAAGTTTCAATTTGCTTAGAAGGTACAGAAAGATCCTGAAGAGATTTCAAACCACATAACTTTAGGGTATAATTTGTGAACATTACACCCTGAAAATTTGATTGTATACACTGGTATGCGGCTTTCCCTACGAGGGTATCACTATAAAAAGGGTCCTTCGTGCGTAACCAATACTTCACCACTATATATAATACGGAAATATGTACGATCATAGGTACTCTGCCTAGCTCCGCATAGACTGCTAAATTGGTAGCTTTAGAATGAACACCTAAAACACGCTTGCAAAATTTCAAATGAAGCCTCTCTAAATCATTAACAACATTAAAAAGTTTCTGTTTAAAAAGATCAAAACTAGATATTTTCCCCAACATATATACTTCCCAAATTTCACAGCCACACAACAACACCGGAGCTACAACTGAGGAGAAGAGCTTCAACAGTACTTTAACTGGAACATTCTCAACATTAGAGAAGCTTTTAAATAGACTGTGGTAAGCCCGTAGAGCTTTATTATACAAAGCCTTTTGGGCAAGTTTAAAACTACCGGCAAAATGAAACGTTATCCCTAGATAAGTATACTCATCTACACAAACTAACTGATCATTGCCAAAATACCATTTAGATGTCCCAAACAAACGTCTCTGGGCCTGTGTTCCAAAAACTAAAATTTTAGATTTTTTTCAAATTAACTCGTAACTTCCACCTACGAGTATAAGAATCAAGTCTACGAAGACAATATTGCAACCCAGATTCGGATTCAGATAAAAGTACTAAGTCGTCAGCATAAAGTAAGCAATTCAACTTCGAATCACCTAACACCACTGGATCGCATGTTGCACTAAACAAATCAGGAATGTCATTTATAAAAATATTAAACAACGTAGGGCTAAGATTACACCCCTGTTTCACCCCAATATCTGACTGAAAAAAAGGAGTGACTCCTTGATTCAACTTCACCGCCAATTTTACAGAAGAATACATATTAAGAAGAATGTGTATAAACTTTCTACTACATCCGTACTGAATTAGTTTGAAAAACAACCCCTCTCTCCAAACACTGTCGTATGCCTTCCTATAAAGTCAATGAAACAAGCAAATAATTGTTTATGATTAGCCTTATAGAAGTCTATCATCGTTTTCAAAACCAGTACATGTTCAGATGTTCTGAAACCTTGCCTAAAACCTATTTGGCACTTATTCAAGATTTTGTTTTCTCTTAAAAAGATATTTAAGCGAGCATTTAAAATTAACGTAAAAAAATTCCCACTGAAGACAACTGCTAATGCAAATGCCCCTGTAATTACCACAATCTAACCTACTTCCTGATTTATGGAGAGGTACAATTAAACCTTCCGACCAAATGCGCGGAAAAACACCACGAGACAAAACCACATTAAAAAGTTTGACAAAATAAGGTGCTAAAATATCCATAGATACTTTGATGATTTCGTTATTCACTGAGTCACTCGCACTCGCCTTTTTACTTTTAAGCCTTTTGGATAAATTACAAACTTCTTCAATAGAAATAGGCTTGTCAAGAATCTCACTATTGCTAGCAGCCCAAATTTGATTTTTTTTCACAATTTGAGCTTCATCACTGCAACCCTCCGTTATAAAACTGACTTTGTTCAAATCTTTGAAATAGCTATACCATTCTGCCGGGGATACGTCGTTAGAAACACCTGCGGACTTATGCGTTTTAATAATGCACCTATCAGCGGCTTCCCCGAGGGGTCGACCCCCGGGGTAACCACGGAGATATGTGGGGGAATACAGGAGGATTGAATGCAAACATTGCCCCTGGGGTTGGGGAAATGACCGACTTTGTTTTAGGGTTGGAAAACTGGGGTGGGGGATTTGTTCAAATTGTTTTTGTCATCAGGGAAACTAACCACGGAGATTGTTTTTTCTTGTTTATTAATACAAGAGTTAAAGCGTGATATGAGATATACCGAGCGAGACGACAAGTGTAGAATTTCGATGCCGAGTATTCTTGAATTGGGCTACCTGTCGTACCTCGAGCAGTATAGACTGGGTACTAGTGCTTCACATGCTTTTCGCAATGGATGCCATCTACAACCGTAGGGTAAGGACGACTTTTAAAATCCAATCCTTTTGGGGTTATCTGTTGACCATCTGTCACCAAGTTTGGCATAAATGAAATCATTACATATGAAGCATAACTTTTTTATGTTTAGTTTTGCCAAAATATATAATTTTCGTATTCATTAATGCTAAAACAAAATGCATGTTGCTCGCGGCAAGAATTGTCAACTTTTATACTTTTATATCATTGAAGTGTTAATAAAGTTACATTTTCTGTTGAAAATAGAGTGTTCAGTAGTCAATTCAGCTCCATCGATCTCATTTCGTGCAAAATTACGGGGGGATTGTACATTTAGGTCGTGGAATACCTAACCAGGTGACTTTGAAAAGGACGATTCCCCTACCCCTGGGGGAAATCGTCAAGATTGTTTCTGTCTTTTTACAATCCCCCTGGTTACCCCGGGGGTCGACCCCTCGGGGAAGCCGCTGATAGGTGCATAAGGTTTACTAGTTTCCAAAATTCTTTTGGATTAGTGTCTTCCAAGACACGAATTTTGTCTAACATCTCACTCTGAAACCTTCTTTTTGACCGTTTAATTAACCGCTTATAATCCTTTTTCGTCGAAAAGAATTTTTGTCTCAAAAAAGGATCATTTGGGTATTTCGAAACCCTTTTTAAAATCATGACAGCTCTTGTCAAACCATTTCTGCTTTTGCACTGTTTTCCTACGAGTCCTCCTAGGACCGCTTCTATTTCTAATAAACATCACTTTTGTAGAAGCAGAAACTATAATGTTTGTGAATTTATTAACTAAAGATTCAACGTCCGAACTTCCTTCATCTGAAGAGTCAAACAAACTATCCAACGCGTTATGAACCTCTTCAGAATCAATGCTGTCACAAAACACACCTTTCAATTCATCATTCCACAAAAACGCCATCGGATGCGGCGTTAATTCCATTTGATTTTCCAACACACTAGGAACTTCAGCCTTCATAGCAAAAGATAAAAAACAATGATGCGAAAATTCTGTTATACTAGATACAAAAAAATGGCTCATAAACGGAAATAAATTATTAGAAACAATAGCATAATCAACCACACTTGCACCATTGTAAGTCTGGCACATCGCCAGAAAAACGCGACACGGCCGATTGTGCAATTTCGGCTCAGAGGTCAGCAAGCACAGTTCATATAAAACAAGAGCCCATCTGGGCTTACACTCGGGCCACATGAGATTGAAGATCAAATACACTTTCATTTGAAATCCTCTTAGTAATAACCAAAGTGAAGAATTATTAGCTGTATTTAGCAGTCTTTAGGAGTGGCCGGTACCGCTGTGACTTTCATTCTCTGCTCCCCCAGACCCCCAGTATATATGTAATTTAATATTTTTATTTTTCTCGTATGTTGACCTTTTAATTGAAACACTACTTATTCGTTGAACACACTGCATTTGAGCAGGCATATATTCATTGTTTTGAACCCGATAATTAACCGTACTACCGTACTTCATGGTCCCTTTCTTTAGTAGTGGGTTGTTGGTCAGGTGATTGTAAACTCTCGTCATTTAGCACAGAAAATGTATTCTGATGAATAGGGATCGGGTTGTCATGTAAGAAAGATGGCTCTTGAACAAACTGATTCGTTGCTAAAGCTTTAGTAGGTTGGGTAGTCTCGGAACACTGGAGACCTTGGTCTTTCATTGTCTTCTTTTTTGTATTCTTGATTTTTTTTTTAAGTTTGAAAGTCGGATCTCAGCTTTATTATAAATATCTGCTTTCAACTCGCCATTTTCAACTTCTAGGTCAATAATATGTGATGACAGCATCTTGATTTCGGTCTTGTATATATTATCTTGCTGCACTAATTTGTCTTCCAAATGACTGAGTTTCGTTTTGATGTGACGAGAGTAAGAATTCATTACGCATACAGTTAGGTCAGCCTCCATGTTACAAATCAAGGTCATTAAATCAGCGAGAGAGTTCTTATTGCGGGCTAACAAATATCCTCGTGAAGAATCTCAAGAATTCCGTCTCTTCCGGTTTGAATTTGACTCATGTGTATGTTGCTTTTGGAGTTTCGAGGATATGTTGATCCAAAACTACAGGCTCTTGGGGTTTTTCATTGACTTGTGAATGTGCAGGCTCTGTAACTTGTTTTGTTTTCTTAGTATAACATAAAGTGTTAAACATGTTCATGTTCTCAAGCATGTCGCGCGTGACCTCTGTTTCTTCATTCATTAAGTGCTCTACTTTCATCTGTAATCTGGGAAACTCTATCTTTGCCCATGCCTTGGCACATAACTATTCCTGTTGTTAAGTAGACGTGGATGATTATAAGTAAAATCCTTCGACAGCTTGTACCGTTTCCGCTAGGTCAATATCCTCGCTGGAACGAAATAACTTGATCTCGATACTCTCTGATCCAACTTACGGTAAATTTAAATCTCTGACAGTTTTTAAGAGACTCATAACATTGGTCTTGAAGTGCCTTCACCCAAAATAAGATGTTCTCCTCGGATGTTTTAAATGCAGCACAGCGAGCCGATGGCTTATAGATTCCAGTATATATTTCTTTGCCTTCAGGTCATCGTACGTGTCGTATATAAAATCACTGGCCATCTGGGTAAAAAACGCGGTCCTTCGGCTCCGACAATAGCGCCAGTTGAAATATCCTGAGCCTGTTGGAAGGCTTTCGCACGAGTGAAGTTAAATAAAACATTAAACTGGCTTACATTTGAGAGATTAGAGAGAAAGTTCCTCGCGGGTCTTCCGCCATCTTGCTTCACTTTACTGTATTAAATTCTGTAAATAAATTAACCTGGCGATTGTTGCGTGTCCAGCACAGTTCAATCTGATTGGTGTGAATTTGACCTTTAACGCATGCGCAGAAATTTTGCGACACCCAACAACAACAACAACAAAAAAGAACGGCTTGCATTTTAAGACTCGGTGCTGCCACAGGCAGCCCGAGTAATTACAAGCAAACTATGGGGGGAAAACGCTTAATCTCGATTTCTCACTTTCCTGAGTACGATTTTAAAAATGTCTAACCAGGATCTCAATCTACAATATGAATTAAATAGTTCTACCTACATTTCTATAATCAGCTCGTGAATTTTAGGTGTCGTTTTTTTCAAACATAAACGAGTGTTTTGACTCAAATTATTACAGAGCTAGAGTGAGAATTGGCGAGAAAAGAGCTTACTTACTGTTTATAACTTGGATTCTAAGGTGGAGTATACTGTATTTTGCAAAATACCAGGCCTTCTGAACGAAGGGTTCATCGTCGTCACTAAATGCCATTAGAGCAGCTGTGGATTCCTTTGCGGTTTCGTTTTTGCAGTTGAATATTTCGATCTTGGATAAACCGGCAGAATCCGCCATCTTTGTACGCTAAATCCTGTAAATTTGGCTGTCTTGAGACCATCATATCTCTGGCCACGAGCGTCTAAAACACCACGAACACATACCAATGGACAACTTGTTCTCTCCTTGTGAAACTGCAGTGTATTTGTAACTGACCAGCAGTTATTCAAATATTTTAGTATGGAAGGCGGCTCTAATAGCTTAAAAATAGAGGAAAAGTTTAAATAAAACTGAGAAAGGAGAAAAAAGAAGTAAAAAAAAAAAAATTCGTGTCCCGCGTAGGTGTCGAACTCCGATCGCGGGATTTTAAGGCCGACGCTCTAACCACTTGACTATAAAGCCGACCTACTTGTAACGCCGCTGACAATTGCTAAATGTCGCTTATTTCTGGCGATGACGTAAACTGACCGAGGAAATCCCCTTTCGTTCTACCATTTAGAGTAATCAAACAATTAACACAACTCAGCTAAAGATCTCCCATAAGTATTTATCTGATTATCTCTCGAGTTTCGTTGCTCAATAGAATCAGCAACAACGCCCAAACAATCAATAGCATCCTCTACAGTATCATCCAAACTGCCCATTCTAGCATTGAAATCACCTCACAAAATAATCTCGCCCTTCCTTGCAAAGTTATAGATACTTTCCTGAAGAGACTCAAAATGATCCTTATCCAGTCTCCTCTCCCTAGGGGTGGAATATAAATGGTGCAAATAAAGATGTCACGTTTCAAGTGAAAGAACTCTTTTTCTAACTTCCACCAAACAAACTCCTCGCTACTTTCCTTATCAAGAATTTTAACACCTTTTCTTATAGAGGATTTAACCAAAATCGTTATTCCACCAGAATTCCTGCGAGATTTTTTTAGCGCTTTCCTGCACTTTGAAAAGGAATAAAAACCTTCAATATTATAAAGATCGGGATGACCATAGGGTAACCAAGTTTCAACCGGCAAAGAAACAAAATCGAACTTTTCGATTTCCGAAAGAAAATCTTCATCATTTAACTTCCCCGAGAGGCCCTCAATATTCCAAGAGCAACATCTCAAAAACTTATTGCTTAGCATAACTAGACAATCAGAACTACAGACTGTCCCTTATCAGCCAACAAAAGGACAAGCAAACGAGACAAAAACGAAACCAAAAGGAAAGAGAAAAGAAAGAAAACTCAAAACATTGTAATAAGACCGCAAACCACTGAAAGGAAACCCTTCTAAATAGCTGATCTTACTTGATTATTTATAGGTGGGAAACCAATCTGTGGATTACTATAAGCTAGCCCCGATGGAGGAGGGGAAACACTACCCTCTGATGCTGCATTTGGTTATTAACGTTTGCTTGTAAAAGGTGTTTCATCATTTCCGCTAATCCCCTTAACTGAGAGTTAATAGCCGTGATGTCGTTCTTCGCGTCAGTCTCATCCGCAACTCGGTGAACTACCCGGTCATCGTCTTGGTAATCACGCATTGGGGTCACGCTGCGTCTGGAACCTTGCGAATGCGATCGGCGATTCACTCTGTTCAGCCGCAAACCAAAAGCCAACCTGATGCCCCGCTTTAAATTTCCTGCGAAAGCAGGAACACCAGCACGTCTATTGAAATGCTTAGAATCAAAAAATAACTAACTAACTATAATGAAATGACAAGGCTGCACAGTCCGTTGAGCACATCAGATCACTCGAAGGGCAAAAAAACACTGTAAAAGCACTTCCATCGTCGCCAGACTCCACTAAAGAACGTACCGAATGTCTGTCTACGTTTATTTCGGGGTGAAATTCCAAAAAATTACATTTTAGCCCTCGTAAACCACATATTTGTGGTATCAAAAACCGCTATTTGAAAACATGCAGATGCTGGTAACTTAGTCCACAGGTAACCCAAGCTCTGTAAGTGGCTTTATTTACTAACATTTGTATACATTTGTATACAGTTAGCAGAACTGCTGGGGTCAAAACTTGCCAAAAAACGCTGAAATTGCAGCTAGACACAGCCCATGGACAAATAAACACATGCTGTAAGTATTTTCGCTTTTTATTCAATATTAGTGACTAAAAAAATCCATACAAATGTTAGTAAATAAAGCCACTTACAGAGCTTGGGTTACCTGTGCTTAGTCCCGAGACAGCGGGACGTCCCGCGGATGGGAAATGCGCTCGGATTGGTTGGTCATAGTCACGTGGGATTTGTCGTCGTCACGTGGTGGAGTCTGACGAACCCCACGTGACTACGCGGTACGACCAACCAATCAGAGCTCATTTCCATAAGAGTCAACACAACCTCGTTCCCAGGGGTCTTTGATTAGGCGCGTAAAGACCCCTGGGAACGAGGTTGGAGTCAACACATACAAACTTTATTAGTGAGATGACAAGGAAAATTTCAGGAGAAAACGGTGACTCTAGCGCGCCATCACGCAATCGATCTTGCGCGAGCAATCGAGTATTTTACAGCAACCGCCAATTTTCTCGCAATCTGATTGGCTAATTTTCATATGCAATATTTTAACAGACGCGCGGCCGGCTTTCGAAGCGGGCTTTGCAGAGATTTGTGAATTCAGGTTGTGTACACATCTGTTCCAAAAATCAAGAAAATGAGGATTTTAAAAGCATTTCATCACTGGGAAAAGTTAATCGGTGAGTCAAACTTCCTTCTGTGGTGCCATTTGTCAAAATTTGAGCTTTCTCTCGAGTCGAACAAAGCATTTTCGGCTAATTTGTGATCGACTTTGTGACAAGTTCTACCGATCTTTTAGTTTTAGATCGTGATTAAAATCTCTTATTCAGGATATTTACATAACGTTCTTAAGTAGAAACAAACAGTTTAGAGTATAGATTATGTATTTTTATAGAGTTCGGGAAAGCAGAAAGACGTGTTTACGTTTGGACTTTTCGACTCGAAAGGCAGTTTGTACACACTCGTTTGAAGCTAAAAGTGTTTTGTTGTTGTAAAAAACAAATTGAAGTTAGTTTTTTATGTGTCTGTCCTAATATTGACAATGATTTTCGTCATAACATGGTCAAAATAGCTGTGGATCCACGAGGCGTCTTTGCCGAGTCTGTATTTGTTGAACTCTTGAAGTCCTTTTGAATGTTCAGTTAGATTTACATTGAAGTTATGTTGATATCTTTTACATGAAGTACTGATATAATATTACCAAATAATAACAATTGGTAAGTATGTGTCTGTAAATGTATCATTGCAATTATTTTATAGCAATGCCTGTTGATTAAGTAAAATCCCATGTTGGCAAAATTATGTCTATTTTTACTGTCTTCGAATACAGTTACCTGCCTTGTTTTTTTAACACATGAAGGAGTTGATTATTTCTCAAAATACTACTTCAGCAGAGACTTGTTGCTTATTGAGATATATTTAAAAAATACAACATGCAATTTGCAGGCTTCGCAGATCTTGATGCCTAAAAATGCATAAATATTATCTAAAAAATGTGGAGCTATGTTGTGAATAATGAGGAAAATCATGAAAGCAATATACCGGTAGTGATTTTTTTCAACCTGTGAAATAGGGGTTGGCATAATAGAGTGCAGACAATTTATCAGTGCAAACTAAATAAGCATTTAGTGCAATTTTGTGCTAATGAAACAAAAGAAAACAATTGAAATAGCACTATTTAGTTTTAATTAGTTTGCACGGATAAATTGTCTGCACTCTAGCAACTGTTAGCACTCTAATTCCACTGTTTCCTCTTATGTGTTTATTTGACTGTTACACACTGACGTCTACCAAGAGCCACTCTATTTTGTCTCATGTTGATATTTTTAAGTAAAATAATCATGAAGACTGGGTGGATCCATGCCAAAAAACTCAGATACTTGGTTGCCATATAAGCATGTTAGGCCATTTCTCAGAATAGCAGCAACAACATAAAGCTTTCCTACGCTACTTAACTGAATTTTTAAGTTCTTTTTGAAGTCCAGGAATTTAAAGGAGTTTGCAATCTCTCCAAACAACCACTCCACCGATACCCGAACTGTGCTCATGCATGAATTGTAGGCTGCCATTTGTGGAGTGAGCACAGCATTCCGGAATGGGGCCTGAAGGTGTACCCGAAGAGGATAGGCTGGGTCCCCATACACACACATAGGGTGTCCTGTTGGTGACAGAGCATGCCTTTCTAGTAGTGGAAGGAGTCTAGAGTCAGCCAACATCCCTGAGTCATGCTTTCTCCCTTCTAAAAACAAACAAAAGAATAGGCAAAATGGTTATGTGGGGAACTTGTATTGCAACTGACAGGTCCTATCTAGGATTTTTTGTTTGGGGGAGAAGTTGGTGCATTTTCTCAATTGTTTGGGGGGAAGCTGGACTGTATTATCAAGATAAATTTGTGACACTGACATGAATCTACATGTGAAAATATAATGGGAATACTCAAGTGGCAAAAATAAGTTGTACTAGTCAGGGGCATAGCTGTTTGCAGAATCATTGTCCAAATATGAAATGGTAAAAAGAAATTTTAAAATTGGCAAAACATTAAGTGCTTCACTTTTGTTTTGCTGATTTTAAAATTCCTTTTAAGTATTAAATTACTAAAATTTCGAAAATATTTCCGAGAACATGTGTATCTTATGAACTTTTAAAACTAATTAAGTGTCTCATACCAACTGGGCCATAGAGGTGAGCGACTAAGCCATTGGGCACTGCTACCGCTTGGAATTTCAAGCTGTGTACACGCTTGTGGCCATTGTACAGTATTCTCTGGTTGGTTCCAGGTCTTGCAATGGGCCGAACAGTACCATCTATAAACCCAAAACAATGCTCTAATGGTGCTCCCATATTGTGAATAGCATCAGCATAGGTTTGAAGGGCAGCAGGGTTTAGTATGTCAGCATTCCATTGTGTGATTCGGTGGTGGTGGGTGGCATAAATGAAGTCCAAAACGCAGTTTGTTGCCATACACAACACGGGTACAGGACGGCCAAATCGCGGCAACATGTCGCCATATCTACAGGGGTATGTTAGCCTCTTCAGTAGCATGCACAGCCCTTCCATTCCCCCCACCACGCTTCTCTGCTCACAGGTGAACTCCTCCGGAATCTGTAGCGCTTCGGCTAACAGAGGCAGGTCGCGTTTTCTGACTCGAAACTCGGCCAAACATTCGTCGTCCTCCATGTCTTCAAGCTCAAATCGAGGGTACTTTTCGTACGGTAAATCTAAGTTCGAGGATCTGTTTACATCGTAAAGAAGCAAACACTCTTCGTCTGAAATAACACCATCATCAAAAGCAAGTAGCAATTGCTCCCGGGCAATTTTAAAATACATTCTCAATCGACATTTAGTATAAACCTCAAGACCTCAAGCTGCCGTGTTTACCTCGAAAAAGTTTGTTGCTAAATGACTTGAATTTTCGCGGCTACGGCGCGGACTTTCCCCAGTCTCCTCTCGACATTTTCTGACTCCGTCGCCGTAGCCGTCCCAAAATCCGTCGGTGCTTAAAGTCCCTAAACTCACAGCGAAGTAACAGCTGAACTCGGCAGATTGGACTTTGACCCGCGATCGTAGTTTTGGTAGCAAGACTTTATGGACGTACTGGAAGATGAAAAAAAAGGTTAAGGACATTGCTTTCTCTGCTAATGAAAATGCAAAACGTATACAGATAAGTCTGTAACACCGCAGTGGAACTCAGCCGTGCGAAAATTACGAATGATCTTGATACCAGAAGTGGTTGCTTTGTGCCGCTTTGTATTTCCAACGAAGCCCACCGGTCCCTTAGTGCAGCAACTCCCCGGGAAACTCACGTAGTAGTCCTTTTGAACCACTGTAGACCGAGAAAAAGTAAAATGTGGACTGCTGAAGGATTATTTGTCGAGTCGCTTCGCCTCGCTGTCTCGGTCCTTTCTCCGGCATTCCTCTACTCGCCACTCTAGATCGGGATTCGAAGAAATATTCGAACTAAAGTTTCATTTTAAAAAGTATATATACAAAAGTTAAGATAAAAGAAAGTCAGTTAAACATATATACCTATGAATAATTACACGATGGCCCAAACTAGGGATGGATTTCGAAAGATTCGAGAGTCGCATAACAACAACAACGATCTTTCTGTTTTTCGTAGCCTACGAAAATGATTTGTGCGCGCAAAGCACCATGGGCTCGGACACAGGGTCTTTAACGATTTACCGAACTGCCTCTCTCAATTTCCCAAATCGTGAGTATCTAAAAAAAAAGAGCTTTAGCTACAGCGGAGCGCAACTGTGGAATCTACTGCCAAGTGGCGTAAAAAAATCCCTCTTAACTCTTCTTCAAGGCTTCCCTTAATGATCGTTTTTAATCGCATCCGTAACTTTCAAATCGTATTTATTATTACGATATTAGTAAGTAAATTCTTAACTTCTTAAAATACAATAGTTTTATTATTGATGTAAGTAGGTAAGTTTTTAGCTTTCACGACTACTTGAAAAGCAGCTCACCTGAATTTGTACTACCGTGGTTAAATAAAGGTGAATTGTTATCACCTTATTCCCAGCCTCAAATGTATGCTGACGACACTAATAATAATATTGATGCCATAGATCGTAATCTGAATCAGGACCTTGCTAACGTTAATGAATGGCTTATTGTAAACAAGCTCACACGCGATAAGTCGAAGACGGAATTCATGACAAAAATTAAGTACTTTCGATAATGCCCGTCACTAGCAACTGATGTGGCTCCCATAAAACAGGTATCGAATACAGAATCTCTCCGTGTTCATATTGATGAGAATCTGTCCTGGAACGTACACATTGATAAGTTGTTACATATTAACCGACATATCAGTTTAGAACTTGGTGTAAATTCGATTTCCAGCCCATGAAATATGTCCTGTGTTACTGGAGTCACCGCCCAGCGGCTGCAGGTTTACGGGAAGACTTGCGTGATAAGAAATACAACAAACAAACACGACTCCCTCGATGAAAACGATATTTTATGAGATCAGTAAATTAATCATCTTAATTTATAGATTTCTAATACCAATTACCAATCCCCAGAGATTTAAGCGGCAAAGCACTACAAAGCTTCGTTTGTTGAAAGGACCGAGAAAATAACAAGAAGCCTTGTGGACGGTAATTTTATGCAACAATGTTTAACAATTATTCACCTCAGTGTCGGTGAGTAGTGGTGGATATTTACCGAGCCGCCTTTTTTTAGTATATACCACACAGGTGAATAGCACCAAATAGTTATTTCATTTTCTGTTCAATGGACAAATACTCGCGCGAGGTGATCGCTGCTTCACTCGGGAGGTGAATATGAAATCATATTCACTGTTTGAGTAGCAAATCAGAGCGCGGGAAAAGTGATATTTACTGGTGTGGTATATACTAAATATATATATATATACCAGGCAAACAATACTTCCTAATGATTTATGAAACTGAAGAGATTTTATAATTAGAAAACCTCGTCGTTGTGAAACGACTACTACTACTAATAATAATAATATCAACAACAATAATAATAACTTTATTTATACACGGTATACTCATCAGGGTTTTACAGAAAAGTTTATAATATAAAATTACGATAAAAATTATTGACAAATATTAAATTGACCTACTAACTATTAATATAAATTGTTCTACTGACCACTATATTAAATTGTCCTACTCTAAATCTAATTACTCAAATAAATAAAAAACTGCATTCCACGAGTGCCGTGTGCTATCTTAAAATGAAATGAGGTTAAGCAATGAGCCCATAACCAAGAGAGTCCATCTCTCTTATAGTGATGCTACGGCGTTTTCACAAGTTGGGCTAATTTTAGATTATTTTTGCCGCCAATTAGTGGGCTACACCCGTGGCGGAACAAAAGATGCCTCATTAGCTTCTTTTGTTATACCAACAACACGTCTGCTACGCTTTTGTGATTTTATTCCATTAGGAATGATTGCAACCCAATAATAGCGGGAAACCGTTCTAAAAATAACCTAACTTGTGAAAATGCCGTAGCATAGAGGTAGTACGGGAGATTCTCGCTCTTGGTTATGGGCTCTTGGGTTAAGTCAAGAAACAACTGCAGCCAGAGCGAAATCTACTAGAGTTCTAGCTTGCCACAACTCGGTCATAGGACCGCACCACTATAACTAAATCTATTTTTGAGAAAGTTGGTGCGGGGCAGAGGAATAGCAAGTTTGCCCTCAGTCTCTCTTAGAGAATAATCTGTAACGCTGCTACGGTCAACATATTTCGAACGAAGACAGTTCAGGAGCGACTTGTAGACCATAACAGCTTTTTGAGCGTCATAGCTGGAAAGGTTAAAACCCGAGTCACGTGGTTTTGTAATTTTTGGAGTTTATTAGCAAGAGTTTTATTGAAACTTCCCCACACGACACTACAGTAATCAAAATGTGGTTGTACTAGCGAATTGAAAATAAACTGCTGTGTTGCGGGAAACAAATGTTCTCCTGCGCTTCAGGGCTCGGATGCCAGAGGCAATGTTCTTAGTAATTATAGCACTTACAGTGATTTCAGTACACGCATTTACAGGAAAACCTGATTACTAAAAGCTGTCATTGTATATTCTACCATTTGAAGTTCGGTGAATATTCTGATTCATCTCTTGGATAAACCCATGGCTGGTACAATACATACATGGCTGAGATGGAACGTGCAACTGCTAAACCAAGAAAATTATTGCTTGTGCAACTGACCCAAAAGTGTATCAGCACTGCTTTGATAGATTCTTCACTTGTCACACACAAAGGTTTCAAAACGAGGCTCCGTGGTAAATTACATTTACTCTATTCTTGGAGAACAGGATCAATTTAATTGACGTCGGAGCCTCGTATTGAAACCTGTGTGCGAGACAAGTGAATATCGACAGTGGGCTAATCAGTAGACTATTATTTCAGTTTATTTCACTCATTTCGTCTTGCGGAGGGCAGCAACAATTCACGAAGGACTGCCACCAGTAAGACCACAGCCTGCGAGATTGCTTGTTGAATGCTAAGAAGCACACGGTGGAGATCGTAAAAAGGGATGAGCTCAGATAAGATGCAATCCATGTGTCAGCGTATGTGTAATCCTCGTAATCTGTTGACACAAGTGAAGTGTGCAGTCAAAGGGTTAATTCAAGACGTGGGGTAACTTAATATATTATATGTATACATGCATGTCTTGGTGTGTCAAACTGAAGAGACTTTGCATGCATCACTTTAATTAAGGATCTTAAAACAGTCTCAAATGAGAGATGAAGAAATGTTGAGGTTAAGGAAACCCAGTTTTTGTCAAGTTGGCAATGGGCCATTCCATTTCATATGCACACCCCCCCTATTGAGGAAGTCACTTCTATACCCCTTTGGAAATAATTTTGGGCATACCCCCTCTGGGTGTTTTTTTGTTTTTTTTATTTTTTAGGTCACTGTTTCTCCAGACCCTCTTGGATAGCCTTTCCAGCCCTCTAGGATCCCCCCCCCCCCCCCCCCCCCCTGCATTATGTCTTGCCCTATTGAGGGGATTGCTTTTTTACCCCCTTGGATACCCTCTCACCCCCTCTGGATATCCAAGTTTCTCAATGGGGGGGCTGCTGGATATTATATCCTGGCTACCATCCTGGATATCCCTGGTGTGGGATACCCCTTTGGATATTTTACTCGTCCCCGTCTGGGTGTTTGTCAGTTTTACCCCCTCTCCCCCCAAGGATATCCAAGTTCCTCAATAGGGGGGGTGTGCATATAAAATGGAATGGCCCAATGTAAGTTTGTCATTTATATACTACAAATTCTAAATTGAAATAAATTATATTAATTTTCTTCACAAAATAGCACCTACTATGATGCAACATCTTGGGTTGGCCAACCCTTGATAACGTAGACTAGATCTCCCTTTAATGGATGCTTATAAGATAGTCTTTTATATCAACAAACTAGATTCTACTGACTTTTTAGAACTGGCACCAAAGCGCACTAGAGCAAACCACAACTATAAGCTACGCGTTAAATGTGCAAAATGTAACTGTTGCAAATACTCATTTTTTGTTAAAACTATCAGCGAGTGGAAATATAAACTTTTTAGGGCAAGACTTCAATATTTTTTTAATAATTAACAGACACTTCAACTTTTGTTTGCACTTAACATTTTAATTATATGATATGTTCTATATCTTCTCTATTTAGCCTTGTATTATTGTACCATGGTTGTTGTTATCAGTGATTTAATTTTGTTCATAGGGCTAACCTCTTGATTTCTTTCAGGGTGTTTTTCTCCTGTATCATTTCTACATAATTATATTAGTTTGTAGACCATTGTTGATTCTGAATCTTTATCCGTATTTGTAAATACTTTTTCTTGCACCTTGAATAAACTATGTATGTATGTACTAACTAAGCTTTGAATGAGATGGTATGGACTTTCTAAAATGCAAAACAAGTTTATATACTGTACATCTTTATTATATAATATGGATAAAAACCAAGAATACATTGTAATATGTGCCATAACTGGTTGTTTTATAGTCAGATGTTACTACATGTAGTAGTACTCTGTGGCTTTAAAAAACAAACTTACCCGCTGGGCATGCAGAGCTGCTTGGTGCAAACATCAGACAAGTATAGTATTGTCTAATGTAAAACTTAACCAGATTCTGATTACGGAGTTGCACACACATAGGTATGTATACTAGAGCCACACAAACAGCATAGGCAAACATCAAGCACACTAGACGTATGGCTATCTTGTCCATTCTGCCACGCCTCTTTGTGGCCTGTTCTCCTGTCAGCACATCCAGGTTCCGCATCTTTGAGGAAAAGAACATTAAACAGGAACTCACATAAGTTTACATTATTATTTCATGTTTAGTTATATACTGCTAATGTATTATATTATACTATATATAGCAGTAGTACCATATTTTATATAGTAATTTAGTGTGGTTATACATACCAATTAGGTATGAGCAATTTACTGAGTAAAATGTCCCATGTGGGAGCAGCAATTCTGTCTTTGGTTTCATTTTCATGTGAAGTTGAAGTCACATTCACTTCCCAGATACGAAACATCACATGGAGCTGTCAACTGTCCATGTTTTTACAGTACGTGTGACTAATGTAACCACAGGACCACTTAGACAACAAGGACCATTAATCACACTCCAGAATGAAAACAACTAAGCATTCCAACTTACGGGTATTTTATCCAAAGCTTTGATCCTGTTAAAGATCAGTTTGAAGTTGAAGACAATCACGTGGACATGCTAGTATTTGTAAGTTGAAAATGTTCTGCTTTATTTTCATTGTGCACTGGTGGCCCCAGTTATACAGTTGTCAATCTGTAAAAAAGATCTAACACTTCAAGCACCTGCAGTTGTCCAAAAATGTATAAATTATACAGTGGAGAAGCATTAACCTAACTAATTAATTATATCCACTGGATAGGGTTTTATCCAGATAGCAAGCAAGTTATGCACTTTTGAACAGCTAGGCCAGAAATACAAAGTAACTTTACCTTATACAGTTTGTAGACAACGAAAAAGAGGCACGTGCAGCCAACACCCTGTGCTATCTCCGTTATCAGGCTGTTTGTGAAGAATGCAAACTTTGGGTCACTTGGCATACACATTCTCATATTGATAGGTGCATATTTGTCATTACTCAGCACAATGGCCACTGGTATCCATGGCAACACCCAGCAGGCAGCTGAACTTATTATGTGATGGATTCTGGTGGAGTGACGAGGGTCAAGGGTTCGGTTCGACCAAATCATCTAGAAAATAACAGTAACTTTGATCAACAAAAATCTTTATTAAGTAACTAGCATAATTTAATATGACAATTGAAGAGGTGAACAGAAGAAAGACTTAAGTGATGATCAGATCAAATTCCAAATTCTCATTTATCTTCTTTGTTCTGTAATGGAGAATTGAGAACTTGATCCGTCATGAGTTAACTCTTTCTTCTGTTCACCCCTTCAATTGGAGTTCAGTATGTTCATATCTTCATTCAAATTAAGGAGGCTCAAAAGAGTTATTCATAGGATTGTCACCCTTTTAAACCAATGTGGCTTTTACATCCAAGTGTGGAAGAGATATAACTAAAAGCATCTTACTGCATGGCTCATTGCCATCTTACTGGCTCATTCATTGTGGAGAAGACTTAAGAAGGGGGGACCCAGGGGCAGATTTAGGGGGGCAAGGGGGCCCCAGCCCCCCTTTCGTTGGATGGGCCCCACACCCCCTTAGCTAATCACACCAATCGCACCTATACGGTGTGAGGTTTAGCTATTGGATTTGTATTTCAATCAACATTGAAAGGAAACTGATTCTTTTTTCATTTACTTTTATACAGCACACAGAGGCAAAGATGTTTTTGTTTGGTTTGGAAGGGGGTCAAAATAAATGTTTTGTTCAGTGTTGTGATGAATCTTGCCGCCCCCCCCCCCGGCATAAATAATGAATGGTCCCTTAAAGGTTAAAATGACTTAGTAATTAAGGAAGGTGCATTTATACCTGGGCCAGGTTGATGCTGTAAACCACAAACCACATTGCCAAAACATTGGAAAAGTACTGGATCAACACACCCTGGGCCATGCAGAAAGCTGTTGGGTTGTTTCTCACTGATAATTTGCCTTGACAGAAAGACTTTTCACGTCCCATCCCATTGCCAATGACAATAATGAAGGCTGGTGAAGAAAAAAGAAAACATTGATCATCATCAAAACTCTTAAATTGTCAATTTCATGCCACAAACACCCGGCCAGACCAACAAATGATGCCAATGCACTGGATTGTCCATGCAGTGTATATTTAAGGCATGTGCTATTAATTAGACAGGGCTGGTATAGTATTTTAGTATTTAGTAATATGGGGAAATTGGAGGAAGGGGTCAACACAAATTGAACATGGTATTTTCCATTTACACCAGACACCCCCTCCACGCACCCTGACTACCCATTTTATTAATGACTGATCTCTACTAGTCCTTGAAACTTACATACTGTTGAAGATAAGCCCTGGATGTAGAGAGGGATGACATGTGGAAATACACGCCTAACGAAAGATTATAAGGTAACAATATTATTTTCATATATATATATATAATATTGTGTAACTCACTAGCTGGTATTGATCTTAGTCCATGCATGTTCATTTAGCCAAGTGTGTTATCCAAGATTTCAAGACAAGGGTAAAATAGGGAGGCAGTACCACCAGGGTCTGGTTGTTCAAAGCAATGATAACTTTATCCCTAGGATAGCACTGACTCTGTAATTGTAATCTGTTGGGGTTAAGTGCTTACCCTTGCTTCAACAATCAGGCCCTGGAATTTAAAATGGAAGCAACAAGTACATTTAATAAATAAAATAAGTACATCATTGTTCAAGAGGAGACAAACACTTAATTTAATCAGTCATGCATAACTAATTAGGATGCATTTTTCGAAATCACAGGGCATGCTGGTTAGCTGGCATTCACTTGCCTTCTCCTCCCCATCCTACAGTCCTTGCCCCATTCTTCCCTAGTTCAAATATAGCATATGGCTCCCCAAATAATGCCTGCACTGCAGGCTATACTTACAGCTGTTTTATTGCAATCCATGTTGCCAAGATGAAAAGGAAGCCAAGCAGACTAATGGCTAGTGATATGTTGTCCACGATCTGTTGAGCTTTATCTTGTATTGGAGTAAAGACCACCCAGTTACATGGCATTTCACACATGTGGCTTGCATTGTTCAGAATCAGTGGATGATTACATGGATAATGAGGTATTAAATGATATGGGGTGCTCTCATTACTGGAAGAGAGAATATGTTGTAAATAAATATATATGTTACTGGTCCAATTTATTTTCAGGTCATTTTTAAAAGATACCACATTTTACACTTGTAAGCCATAGCATTTTGGCTAAAGTGAACAATATGCACCGAAAAAAAGTGGTCGGTAAATGGTCGGCTGACCACTTACCGACAATGGTACTTGAGAACTGCAGTTTAGATGGTTTCTTCTGCCATTTATGCATATTTGGAACATATACGCTTAACTATGTTGTAGACAGTTGGATATAGATGAATAGTGTACTCATTGTATTTGCCTCTTCTTCTTTACAGCATTTTCTCAGTAGTAAATGGTCACACTCAACTCCGTGAATTAGCAAACCCGACAATACTTGAGAACTGTAGTTAATAGATGGTTTCCTCTGCCATTTATGCATTGGAAAATCGCTTACTATGTTGTAGATCGAGATATAAGTTGAATATTGATGAAAATAGTGTACTCGTTATATATATGTCTGTTCTTCTTTGCTCTTCTAGATCTTCTTTGCAGCTAGCATTCATTCCGTGAATTAGCGAACCCACACCATCTTAGATTTAGCAACACAGGTAGCCCACAGCAAATATAAACATACCGCTATCTCGCATTGTTGCAAGAACACTAAAGTGTTGTGAAACTATCTTAAGAAGCTTTTAAGTGTTCTTATATGGTATTATATTTCAACTGGACCTAGTGAAGAAATGAAAAACACGTAATTTTCGAGTTCACAAGTTACCGACCACTTACCGACACAGTTTTACCGACCACTTACCGACCACTTGCCAACCACTTGCCAACCACTTGCCGACCACTTACCAACCACTTACCGACCACTTACCGACCACTTACCAACCACTTACCAACCACTTACCGACCACTTTTTTCGGTGCAGATTGTTCACTTTAGCCCAGCATTTTACCACAACAATATATTGAAAAAAAAATCCCAAAGTTAGGGATATGGTTTAAAGCAGAGAACTTAATTAGCAAAAGCTTTTGAAATGTGTTCCTAAACTTGTAAAAACATGTAGTGAGCAGCCTACATTTAGATGGAGATTTTGACAGTGTAATACGTACTTAACAATAGGCTGGTACTGCCAACCAAACTCGGGCCATATATCATAGGCCATTTTGACAATGTTGCACACGCATCAGTATCTAACAATAGCTGCTAAGACTTGTTCTGGTTCACCGGCCTTTCTTTATTTAAAACAGATAGCCATTAATTGTTCTAGCTGCATGCGCAACATCATCAAAATGGCTTATTGATATTGTTAGAAGGCAGCTTTGCCAAAATGTTGGAGAAAATAATAAAATAGCAAATGTATAATGGTCACTGCACTTAAGCTCTGACAGACCTAGAAAGCTAATTTGACAAAATTTTAACCTCCTCTTTCCCCATCTTTCCCCATCTTAGATCGACTGCATGAATTTACAGATGGTTGTCGAGTGTCGCGAGCAGTATCGAATATGATTGGTTGATCCTGTCACATATGGAACCAACTTGCAACATGAATAAGAAATAATGAAATAAATAATTAAACACTTGCAATATTATTCTTGACTCAGGCCAATAATGTGTCAATTGTACTGTGGCAGTTAAATGGTAGTACGTGCATGCACAGTACCTGTATTGTTTATGTATCATACTACAGCTACTAGTACTACACATACTCATAGTACATTGACACACCAAACATCATCTGGAAGTGCATGAGTAAAGTTTTTGACTTTACCTTTTAGTTTAGCACAAACTTTTAAGCACAATCATCCACCGATCACTCGTACAGTTCAGATCTTATAAATATTTGTCCAAGACTAGATATTATATTGTATAAAGAATGATATTGTTCTTCTTTTTCTTGAGAAAAATACCAGAATGAGGAAAGAAGAGTTAATAATTAAAATTATGATTTCTGGGGTTAAAAAAAAAGGAAAAAAGGATGTCCTGGTCGTGGCTCAAACCCACAACCTTACTTCAAGCCACAACCTTGCAAACTGCAGAACTCTTTAAAATTAATTAAGTTATCACAGCATTAATTCATTGTGTTTGGAAAAAAGTGCTACAAATAGTAGTGGTGGGGCTGGATGAGGGTGGGACGTGGCTGGGAGCGATTATAGAATCCCCTGCCACTTCTGAATTCGAAGCTTTGTTAGTTTAGTGTGGCAATTGGCCCACAGTGCCAAAGTGAGTGAATAATAATATTGCTAAGGCATGAAACTTCCTATATATTTACTCCAAATTCAAACATTTTAGAACAACAAAATTATCACAATATCATGTGCACTCACTTCAGGACCATGGACCTGACAAAACAAAACTAACAAAACTTCATGATCAGAAGTGGTGGGGTGGCCGGACAGACAGACAGACAGATGAAACTATTGCAATTTTTTCGACCATGGTGCTCTGCTCGCACAGGCCATGCAGGGGTAGGTACTAATTAACGTACCACATAATAACAAATCTTCACAAAACACTGGGTAGATATAAATCTCAAACAAACATTATTTTTATTCATAACAAACATCTGATTCAAACAATAACTTAAACATTTAATAAGTTTTCTCACAGCCTGATAGGTTTGACTTTTATACCTTTAGCATAAAATGTTAAGCACAATCATCCACCGCCCACAACAGCTTTTCAACTTTATTTACGAGCTCCCCATGCACTCGTATAGTTCAGAGAACGTATATATAACTAGTACAGTATTAGCTTAAATATTTGTACCGTCCCAATGTGAGCCCATATCATTCCACCTACCTACGATGTGGTCGAGGAAGAGGAGACACGTAGAATATAAGTGGAAGCAGTGACACACCCCATATAACGAGTAGAATTATCACTCCAGCAAATCTAGTAACATATGGACTACGAAACCTGCTAACAGATCGAACTGCACCAGTGCCATTAGCAGAAGTAATGGAGGTTTCCGTGTCTGACGACGGTGAACGTTCCAATGCAGGCGGGCCATCGCGATATTTGATACTCATGGCTTCAGATGGTTCTCTTTTTTTCTTGCCTGCCTATCCCGAATGTTCATGCATTGCTCTACACACAGTTTCACGAACAATTTGATACACTTTGTTTGCGAAAATCCCAGTTTGTGATAACAAAATCTTTACAGATAGCAACACCACGACACGTCCCAACAGCACGGTTACCGTCAGCATGCGTGACGTTGAAATGGTTTTCTATTGTTTATGTCCTGCTGATCCAATCAAATTAAAGAATTGCTGTACATGTACAGCACGGTTCAGCACGGTTAAGTACATGCCGTAGTGGAATAAACACACAGTACGTGACAACAACCACGCAATGTGTTATGTCTAAATTTTTATTATTTTGTGAATTAATTCTTACCTGTCAGAAGGAATCTCCTCTTTACTCGGGGAATAACCTAATTAACAGGAAATATAATGTATATTTAATAGCCTTGAGTAATGCACGTCCGTTTTTTTATAGAAAATATCTACCAGGCGTTCCTCTGTTTGCACGAGCGAGACCTGGATCTAAGCAACTTTTTCCCGCGTCAAATTGAAGTCGGCCATTTCCATTTTGTTTCACGTCGAGATATAACTATAAGTGGTAAAATATATGCAATGGTTCAGGAATTCATCGTTTTGAGGTGTTTTTCCTGCAAGACATTTCAAGTACATCAGGTCAGTTCAACAATACCCTCGAGAACTATACGCTCGATCATATACTAAAGTAGTAAAGAGTAAAGGGCTAAGGGAGAGTTATCATTGGATAACTATGATCGTGTGTAAATGCCACTATTCCCAACTATAAATGCTCAGCCCCCTAACTTTTAAAGAGGCACTGTCAACCCCCAAATGATAAACTTCCTCATGACGGAAGACAAAAATACCTACTCAGGGTACTCCCTTATATGGGCTATTCAGGTATGTGCTGTGGGATAGGTCATAGGGTATGGTTTTTGAGCTGCCCAGGTCTGGGATAAGGTATACTTTTTACGGTTTTGGTCTGGGAAAGCGTATGGATTTTGATATACTTGTCGTTGATGCCATGCTTAGCGCTCTATCAACCACACTACAGCTTAAAATACCATATTAAAACAAAACAAAGCTTTCGTAGTGTAATTTTAATTAAAAACTGTTCAGTATCTGAACTCTTTCAGATCTAATGTCATGCTATGTAAACATCATAAGATCACGTCTGGGATAGGGTATATATTTTTTGCTTGAAGTCTGGGATAGGGTATAGATTTTTTGCTTCAAGTCTGGGATATGGAATGGTAAACAGCATTTTTAGGTCTGGGATAAGGTCAGGGTTTTGAGGTCTCTGCAGCACACCCCTACCCAAACATATTCTGAGTACTCCCCCAGGATTCAGATGGTATTTCTCTTCTATCAATTCGATAAGACAGTGCCCAGCCTTTAAAGTGTATATGACCCAAAAAATAAGTTGATTTTATAGGAAAGTCCTTTTGAAATGAGGAATGATGGCGTTTTCCATTTTTCAATATTTCATCTCGTTCCAGAGATATTCTGTGTTTTTTTCAGTATGCAAATGAGATGGTCTATGACAGTCATCATTTTGTTTGCAAATTAAGCCAAGAGACATCACAAAATAAAGAAATATTTCTCTGCAAATAGTTGGTAATACCAATTAAAACTTTGCACATGTATGGTACTAAAGAAAAGACACATCACTATTGGCACCAGGCCACTTCTATGAGAAAATATATTCTCTTTATACCGTATCTCCTTTGTTAAACACAAATTACTGCTGTGGGCATAACAGAAGATGTGGAACAATGTAGGCAAATGTCTGGTTTTTTTTAAGGAAACTATTTTCTATAACACAAACAAATTTTATGTTCGAGGTGAACGTAGGATGACACCAAGAGTGTTTCCATGGCAATGTCATAATTAGCACAGTGATGTGTAATTTTCTTTAGTACCACGTGTGCAAAGTTTCAATGATAAATTATTATTATTTTTATCCACTATTTGCAGAAATATTCTTCATTTTGTGATTTGCCTCTGGGATGATGTCATCATTTGCATATTGTAAATACCTAAATATCTCTGGAACAAGATGAGATATTGAAAAATGGAAAACACCATACTCTGTCATTTCGAAAGGATTTTCATGCAAGATCGACTTAATATTCGGATCAACACTCCTAATTTTTGGTATGTGTGCCAAAATTATTTGGCAAGGCACCCCTTATTTTTATTGTGTAAATGAAAATGTTCTGGGTATGCTTTTTTTTTGCACCTGTCTGGAGTGCCGTGCCCAAGTTAGGAGTGCTGTGCCCAAGTTAGGAGTGCTGTGCCCACGCTAGGAGTGCTGTGCCCACGCTAGGAGTGCTGTGCTCAAGTTAGGAGTGCCGTGCCCAAGATAGGAGTGCCGTGCCCAAGTTAGGAGTGCCGTGCCCAAGTTAGGAGTGCCGTGCCCAAGTTAGGAGTGCCGTGCCCATGTTAGGAGTGCCGTGCCCAAGTTAGGAGTGCTGTGCCCAAAATGCTTGTCATGTAAACCGGGCTTTAGTTTTTGCTTTTGCCATTGTCTGCTTTTTCCAATCACAAAAAGTGAATGGTAATTCCAACCCCCACTCCATTGGCATATCTGAGGCATATGACAACTTATCAGTCCCAGGGGTGGGGCATTTGGCCAGCAAAGGGCAGCCAGGGAGTGTCATTATTTTGTCAAAGACAGCAATTTTTTACAGATTTTTTTATTCAAAGTTTCCAAGAGGTTTGCACTCATAATTCAAAAGCCCCACTGACTGTAGCTGAGTTGACCCCACGATGGGGCATTTGCAATGTTCTGATTCAAAATATCAAATGCCTGGGGGTGGGGGAGGTGAGGCAGGTTTGGAATTGACTCGTCTGATACGATATAACAGAGCAGTATAACAGAAACGTAGAATTTTCTGCAGTGTTTTGACAATTATCCACACTCTTGTACTGCAGACCAGAATCAAAGTACTTGTCATTCATTCATCTCTTTGCACTTTCAGGACAAACCAAAATTTGTTTTTATTCCCATAGGTGAAGAAAGCCAAGAAGTGGGCATGTAAGGTGTGTGGAGAGAAACAGTCAATAAAGAAGACATATGGTTGTGGAAGTGCACCTGACTGCCGTAAACATGTTCAGAAGCTCAATATGTTACAAGGAGAAATGCGGCAAGGACTAGGAGATTCAGGTTCTAGTGATGAGCAGGGAACAGATGACAGCTGTCAAAACACAGGGCAAGAAGATAAATATCAGTTAAACGACATTGATAGTAACAACCAACAGGCTGAAGACGGTCTAGCAGAAAGTAAATGGAGTAGGTTTATGGAAGTTCATGATCATGGTAATTATGACAACTTAATGATGAAGTACTGCCTCTCAGAGAAACAAAACATAAATTTGCTTTAACGTTGATTTCAATTAAGGGGCAGCATGAGTTTATCTTTAATTTGATACCTGCATGTATCTCAGATTCAGCTGAACAAAGGATCAAAAATTAAATTAATTATAGTATGCCACCAGCCCCTAGGCTAGTCCACAAGTTGCTGGGATGTAAACCATAAAGCAAACTATATGTTGCCATGTACATGTACCAATTATTTTAGTCACTTATAGGTGTTCAAACTATTAATTTTTCCAACTTATTATATTTTTAGTTGAGCTGGAGACCTGTGAAGAACAGCTTTGGCATGGTGTAGCAGTCACTACAGAAAGAAATGTTGATGGTGGAGGAAAAAGAAAAAGAGCAATAAGACAGAAGAAGAATTCTGGATCAGACTTCAGTAAACAGTTTTACAAAAAAAGATACAGAGCTTCTGCTGCAGATGGACATGGAGATATCCAGAGTCATGATTACCCTTCAAAACAGAGTTGTACTGTAACACATGGCATTTTGGATACCAAAGAGAATAACTTCTGCAAGCCTGTTCGGTCTGAGAGGTTCAAACCTCTGCAACAAAACATGTTTGTATCTCAGACATCTAGTTGGCAGAACTATACAACAAATGATATGACAGCACCAACTGCCATGGGGAACGAGTGCCTTTTTGACTCTTCAAATGATTATAATGAACTTGACACCTCAAGAATGTTTACTGCAAGTTCATCAATAAAGTCAGGCTCAAATGCTCCAAAAACAAGGGCTATACAGAGCAACCTTGCCATGAATCAATCAAAATGGTCAAAGTTTTTGCACCCTTCTTCTACTGAATATAATAATGACTTTGATCAGAATAAACTTAATGGGAAGAAATCTCTCCCTGTTACCAGTAATCATTCTCCTCTAAATATTGGTCAGAGCATCTCTGACTCAGATGAGAAATTTAAATGTGTTTTTTATGATCAGAATGATAGAAATAGAGAAAAGCAGGGAGGATCTGTCAGTAGCACTGGTTTACCCATTCTAGGATTTGTGGATCATGTAAAGGTTGTTAGGGTGGAGCAGCATAGTAATAGACCAGATAGAAGCTTGTTCAGTACTGAAAATGAACTGGAAGATAATTGGTGGGAGGTGTAAATTATAAATTGAATACTGTAAAATTATTATAAAGACAATAACCTATTAAACTGATATTTGTCTGTGGGTAGTATTCGTTCTGAGAAGTGAAAAGTTTCTAAGTTTGAAGCCCAAGGGAAACTGAATTTCAAGGAACAGGTAATGTTGAAGGACAAAATATTGGTCCCTAAATATCAGTCCATATTTCAAAGCCTCGAAGTAGGTTATTGTGATTATAAATATATGTTTCAAATATGTTTCCACTCTAACTCTGAATATTGAAACATGTTTTAAACAAATTTAAACATGTTTTAAATATATCATGATTTCATAAGGGTATAATTCCTTTAGATAGGGAGTCCTTGCATGGTGTACTTTGCTTTAAATAACACATAGGTTATCATCTTAATAATCCTTCAGATGCTTTCTTTAAAGGGAGTGCAATATATGCATGCACTGTGCTTACATGGGTTATTTGCTATATAATCTGGTGGAGAGCAGTTATGTACTGAATTCAAATAATTTTATAGCCTTAATTTATTTCTACTAAAATTATAAGTCAAACCTGATTTTACTTTATGTATATTAATAATATTGAGGTTACATGACTGAAGGCTTTCAGCTCCCATAGCAATAAATTGATGTATAACTATTATTTTTAGCTATAATATGTTGAAACAGATAAATAAAATGGCAGTTTATTGGAGAAAGGAAACTTGTGGAGAGGTCTCTAACGAAAATCAAGTGTTTATAGAATACCCTGACAAAAATAGCAGTCTAATAATAATAATTATGTAGAAATATGGAATTATATAATTGACAATTCTCTCAAATTATTAAACAAAAAGCTTTCAAAAACAAACTTAAGAATGTTATTATCAGTGGCTACTTATCCGCCTCACTGGTTAGCTCAATTGTAGAGCACCGGGTCTAGAGTGCGCGGATGTCAAATTTACAGAGTAGCTGAACTAAGCTAACGTTTCGAAACGTTTGAAACAGGGACAATTGGCGAAAAGGCTAATTGATGTGTTTCATATAAATATAAACTTTGATAGACCTAGCTACAGTTGGAGGATTTGCAAGAGCTCCAGTTTAACTTTTTTTAAACTTTTTTTTTTTTTTTATGCCGTTGAGTGTGCTGCAGAAGTTTCTTTTCCCATGAAACTTTTCTCGGCATTCTTTATTTCCCCGGGGCTCTTACTTACTTGCATTTGTGTGAATGCAATAAAATTTTATTTGAGTTTTTAGTATGGGTCTGTACAATGTGCGAGGCATGCGAGGCATGCGAGGCATGCGAGGCATGCGAAAATATATAATTAATCAAAAACAAAATTTAGCCAGACAAATTAAAGTTCAGTCGATTATTTCTAGTACTGATGATGAAATACTCGTACAAATCATTATTCAGTTGACCGGGAATAGGGAAAGTGCGTGTTGTGTTAAAGGAAAGAAATGGCGGGGAAAATTAAAGACATGATCTGTCGCAGTGTGGAAATTTCGAAGAACGGCTGAGCCAAGTCCGAGAGAATTTGACTTTCTTTCCGATTAACGATAAAAAGCAAGCATTTTTGACGACCTTTCGGAATCAGTATTCTCGGGTCTTATCATTTTAACGAGAATGGTTACTATTTCTATATATATATAGAAAATATTTTTCGTCGTTAACTTTATCTGTATTATTTATTTGATGAATATATACCGACCAATAAAGGGCCGTTAATTAACGGCCCCTCGACAGTCTGTATGATATACGAAACGATAAACGGCCGTTAATTAACGGCCCCTCGACAGTCGGTATGATATACGAACCGATAAACGGCCGTTAATTAACGGCCCCTCGACAGTCGGTATGATATACGAAACGATAAACGGCCGTTAATTAACGGCCCCTCGACAGTCTGTATGATATACGAAACGATAAAGGGCCGTTAATTAACGGCCTCTCGACAGTCGGTATGATATACGAACCGATAAAGGGCCGTTGATTAACGGCCTCTCGACAGTCGGTATGATATACGAACCGATAAAGGGCCGTTGATTAACGGCCTCTCGACAGTCGGTATGATATACGAACCGATAAAGGGACGTTAATGAACGGCCCCTCGACAGTCTGTATGATATACGAAACGATAAACGGCCGTTAATTAACGGCCTCTCGACAGTCTGTATGATATACGAACCGATAAACGGCCGTTAATTAACGGCCCCTCTACAGTCTGTATGATATACGAACCGATAAAGGGCCGTTAATTAACGGCCTCTCGACAGTCGGTATGATATACGAACCGATAAAGGGCCGTTGATTAACGGCCCCTCGACAGTCGGTATGATATACGAAACGATAAACGGCCGTTAATTAACGGCCCCTCGACAGTCTGTATGATATACGAAACGATAAAGGGCCGTTAATTAACGGCCTCTCGACAGTCGGTATGATATACGAAACGATAAAGGGCCGTTGATTAACGGCCCCTCGACAGTCGGTACGATATACGAAACGATAAACGGCCGTTAATTAACGGCCCCTCGACAGTCTGTATGATATACGAAACGATAAAGGGCCGTTAATTAACGGCCCCTCGACAGTCGGTATAATAGTGCCATCCATAAAAGGGCCGTCAATTAACGGCCCCTCGACAGTCGGTATAATAGTGCCATCCATAAAGGGCCGTTAATTAACGGCCCCTCGACAGTCGGTACGATATACGAAACGATAAAGGGCCGTTAATATTACTGAGCGTGGTTGGGAGTTGTTATTATGGACTGCCGCTGTCAATCATACTGTCATGGGATGTAATCAGTGAAGTGAACACGTGTCACTGGTCACTCGACGGTTCATGCCTATTGCAAGTGGTGCTAGATTATTATTGACAAGGAGATCATGCCGGCAGTTCAAGATTTAGGGTAAGTCGTATTTTTAACTGTCTGTCTACTGAGCTAAACAATAAACCCTAGTGCTATAGTGTTTCAGGTTAACAATTTCCTTTAGAGTAGAGAGTCTTGGAGAGTGGCCTACGTATGCTTGAATGGTCCTAATCCTGTAACACCTTCGATTCTTTAGCTACGCCACTAAACGTTTCGTCATTCATTAAAAGTTTAATTGAGCTCAAGGTTTAAACATCAATTAGTTATCTAAGGTATAGTTATTACATCAATTATTCGTTTCGTTTCTTTAGTCTAGATAGGCCTTCTTTCGACATATTATATTACGAACACTTTCGGGAGCACTTCCATTCCTGGAACAAACTTTTAATAGACAAGTGGTACGGTTGACAGCTGTCAATGACGCCATTTGAAATGTATGTGCAGTTCAGTCGATTTTCTATCACAGTCTGCAAATTGGGCAAACTATCCTGTATTCTAGTTGACGCAAAGGAGTTGCAGTTTTCACGCTCACTCTACAAGCTTCTCGTTTTGCGTTTTCGTTTTGAATAAATTACCAGACACGTAAATTACCAGACACGTAAATTACCAGACACGTAAATTACCAGACACGTAAATTACCGTCCGTGAAACTCAAACCGAGACAACTTATATTACATTAACGGCTTTGTAAATAACTTTTTGTATATAATCTTTGCTATCCCTATACGGCACTTTTTAAAAGGGTAGTTATTAAGCCTACACTATATATACCGGCTATGTTTTATAACCTCAGCCATAACGGATACTCCTAAGCTTCGTGTTCACACATGAAACACCTTTACGGTGATATACTTTGTGTCAGATAGAAATTCATATCAGAAATTCATCAGAAATTCCCAAGTCTCTAGTAGAAGATTGTGTCAGGGATATCAACAACTGGATGACGTTAAATAAGTTAAAGCTTAACAATGATAAGTCTGAGCTGCTTGTGCTTAATGCTCGTCATCGTCCTCAAGTTGCTCTTGATTCGATTTATGTTGCAGATGAGCTAATACACTCATCTAAGAGCTTCTAAGTTCGCCAAAAACATTGGTGTTTGGTTCGATGATACCTTGTCTATGCAGAAACAAGTAAACTCAATATGTAAAACGGCATTCTTCCATCTTAGAAACATCGCTGGTATAAGGAAATTCCTATCACTTAAACATTGTGAAATCCTTATTCATGCATTTATTTCATCTAAACTTGATTACTGTAACTCGCTGTTATCAGGTTTGCCAAGGGACTTAATGAAGAGACTACAGTATGTTCAAAACTCGGCTGCACGACTTCTCACGTACTCACGCAAATATGAACATATCAGTCCTATTATGAAGGAATTGCACTGGTTGCCCGTAGCAGAGAGGGTTGACTTTAAGATTTTACTACTGACATTTAAGGCTTTAAATAATATGGCACCTTTTTATCTTAATGAACTTTTAACTCCATATGTTCCGAAACGGTCACTATACGCTCTGCTACCAAAAATTATTTAGTTATTCCTAAGTACAATTTAGAGTCCTATGGTCGCAGAGCTTTTTCAGTTACGGCGCCGTCCTTATGGAATAATCTACCAGAAAACATAAGGATTATTCAATCTTTGACTGATTTTAAAAGTAGTGCCATTAAAACATTTCTTTTTAAGCGCGCATACTATTCATGATGTAATCTTAAATGTTTTTATATATAGATATATTTTTAATTTTATTATAGTTAACTACATCAGTGGTTATAGTTTTAATATGTTTTTACAGAATGTAAAGCGCTTTTGGATTTCCGAAGAAACAGCGCTATATAAATCTATTATTATTATTAATATATACATATAAGAGAGAGAGAGAAAATTCTGGGACAATTCACGGCAATGTTCCACGGTCACTATCAAATTCAGCTGCATTTTCTCTTTCACCTTTATATACGTTTATATATACACCTACATGTATATTCAGTAGTAAATCAAGTAGTTGATTGTAAACCGACTTTGGTTCTTGCAATAAAGACAACAAAGTGCGAACAAACTTGTCGGTACATACCAAATGTATGGGAATGAATTTATTTTCATGCCCAACAGAAAATTTGCTTTTTTCCTTGCTCCCTACCAGGAAAAGTTATTGAGTGAAACCGAATATATATTTTTAGATGTAACGTACACTGGAAACGAAGACTTCCCGTATTTGTTAAATCTTGTTGCCTTAAATGAAATAACGATTGCATACAATGCAGTTGGTAGAGTTCTGATGGACCGGCGACAAGATGCATGGTGCAGCGTTCGCCACTGCACTAAAGCACATTTTTGATCATGTTTCCTCACAATATCCTAGATTTGCGAACGGAAATCAATTGAAACAGATAATGGTTGATTTCAGTGATCCTGAGTACAATGGATTGAGATCGGTGCTTGGAACAGAGTTAACAGAAAAGGTAGTACGTGGCTGTTCGGTTCACTGGATCCGTTCGTTAAATAGAGTGTCAAAACTTGTGACTCGTAACAAGGAAGAAGAGGAAGTCTTCAAGGCCTTGGGAAGGAAGATTGAACAGGCAGATAAAAAAGAGGACGTTTTAAAGATGTTCAATGTTCTATGCGGTCAATCAAAAATAAGTGAGGCTGCCTGTTTTTTATCGGAACAACAGGTAGCTCTGAGTAGTACGTAAGCCGAGGAGGGACTTCAGACTTCAGACTTCAGACTTCAGACTTCAGACTTCAGACTTCAGACTTCAGACTTCTAGTCGGATTTTCGAGGGTGTAACTGTTTCAGGATCAGAAACTCGGCGTCCTCGGCTTTCGTAGAGGAGGGACTTCAGACTTCAGACTTCAGACTTCTAGTCGGATTTTCGAGGGTGTAACTGTTTAAAAAACATTTAAAAAAAAAAATTAACAATTTTTTTAAACAATTTAAAAAATTTTTTTTTTAGAATTTATTTAAAACAATATTTGACTAGTGAGCAGCACGTCTGCGAACTTTTAGTTGTAAAACGTATTTATTTCCTACGCGTTTCGTCTGACTACTGCAGACTTCATCAGGGAGTTTTACCCCCAAAATAAGATTATCACGCAGATTATATGTTACACCTTGCAATATAATTCGCCTGTTTCCCGGACGCACATCCGTTCACGGACGTGCGGGAATTTTACGAAATGTAATGGTTACGTTCGGTATATATACAGGCAACCAACGTTGTATTGTAAAACTCCCTGATGAAGTCTGCAGTAGTGATCAGACGAAACGCGTAGGAAATAAATACGTTTTACAACTAAAAGTTCGCAGACGTGCTGCTCACTAGTCTAGTTTTTTAAATTGTTTTAAGTATTAAATATAGCGACACCAGCCAAATATACACTCTAAGTTGGCTTATAGTCTGAAGTCTGAAGTCTGAAGTCTGAAGTCCCTCCTCGGCTTTCGTAGAGTAGGGAAATGTCTACAGATCATTGGAGAAAGCTGAAACACTGGGCCGCTAAATGGTGGACAAGAGAAAGGCACCTTATAATGTTTACTAAGGCTTTTACTCAAAGAGATGTCGATGACTGGGACGAATCACCTGCCACTAACAATCCAGTAGAATCTATCAACAGGCAGTCTTTGAAGGAAGGGAGTAGCAATCTCAATCAGTGTTCTTTTAGAAAATATATATATACCTTGAAGATCGCCTCCACGCAGCAAAAACGATTGCAGTGAAAAAGAACATAAGTATAAGTTATTCACAGGGAAGTCCGTCGGATAAAAACTCAAGAAGGAAGAGGCGAAGGTCCAGTTTAGCTAGAAGCGATGAAGGAGATCATGGTCCGCCAGATAAAAAGAGAAACATCCATCCAAGGACCCAACGAAAGAGAGGAGCAGCGCTTATTGGCATAAAGGTTGAAGTTGAGTACCAAGAGGAAAGTAAAGATGACCAGATGGATTACCTTGGATGGTTCACAGGTGATACAATCAAATCTTACAACAGAAGGGACGGCTATCTGCTCAAGCATGTTAAGGCATTGTTTGAACATGAAAACGAGGCTACAGCTATTTTGTTAAATATAGTCACTTGAATATGCTCAAATCCTAGAACAATGGTGGTTATAACTAATCTCAGCGTTTTTAGTCGTCCTAATATCAAATTTTGGTAAAACGTCTATCACGTGACCAACCGGTTACGTGATCACAAAAAGTTGAAAACTAAACTAAAAACGGGGTGGTACATTGTATATTTTAAGTAATGATTTTGTGTTTATCTGATTACACTTGTGGTTGACTTTAAAGATCAGTTCGGAATGGTTGACCTATTCTTGGGACCATTTTTCGCCAGTTATATCCTCTTCAGTGATAAAAAGTCAACCATTCCGGACACAGTCTCATTTCCCATAACAAGCTTAACATTTCGAACCGAAAATCTGAAACAAAACAATAACCCGATCCTTAAATGTTAAGACCTACGGTTACCGTATTATTCCAAAGTTATAGGGTATTTCATACATAAATGACAGAGATAGCGAATTTTGAATGTTTTATCAGAACTGCTCAAAAACCATGCCTTGAGTGGTTCGGTTTGACAAACGTGGTGAGATAGAAGAGTGGGATGACTGGATTCCAACAGTGAATAGTCCTGATGTCCATGTACTTGTTTGAGCGAATTGAACTAGAAACCGACAATGAGCCGATGTGAGGAACCATCATTAATAGCTTTTTGATCCGCATAGAGTGGATTTCGAATGTGTGACACCAAGTTACGGCACCAACTCACAGCATGTTTAGGCCTGGGTTTAGAAGGGTATGGGTACCGTACGGCATGTGGCACTGAAATGGCTGCCCGAATATTTTAGCCTTTCTATTCCCATCACATTATATAGTTATGGTAACGTAATGATACGGACTTGCCGGATTCAGTCCCACTCATACGAAATCCACACTATTTCTAATCTTTCGATCATTCAGATGTATCAAAAGTGTCAAATCATCATTCTGAGGTGCACGACTGGCATTTTATCTTCAGTTATTGCATATATCTGTATGCCATGCCATGTACGCAGTAGCACAATAAATGTGTGTGCAATAAATTGTGATGATTATTCTCTTGTGGTTTGTGTGTGTGTCCCGCTCGATTGCACTAGTTATTGATTTACTACACTGGCCCTTTATCGTTTCGTATATCATACCGACTGTCGAGGGGCCGTTAATCAACGGCCCTTTATCGGTTCGTATATCATACCGACTGTCGAGGGATGGCACTCTTATGGATGGCACTATTATACCGACTGTCGAGGGGCCGTTAATCAACGGCCCTTTATCGTTTCGTATATCATACCGACTGTCGAGGGGCCGTTAATCAACGGCCCTTTATCGTTTCGTATATCATACCGACTGTCGAGGGGCCGTTAATTAACGGCCCTTTATGGATGGCACTATTATACGATTAATTCCTAGGCATATAGGCCGGGTTGCTATTAATTCTAAAGCACTGTTTGTAATTATGGGATATGTCACGTCTTATGTTATCTTAGGCTGGTAGATTATATTTCAGTTCAGTTCTTAGCATTCAGGTACGTTTATCTTGCATGCTGTATTAGTACACAATAATTATCTTAACGAATTTATTCCCCACCCTCCCACCCTGGTGGGCAGAGAGGTTTAATTTAATTAGTTTCTGATCATTTATCTTGTCCTGGTCATTTTATCCATTTGTACTATCATATAAATAAACCTCTCTGTGCCAAACAAAATGGAATGCTTGTATTTGTTGATGTTTAGTGGGAATATGCTCCGACCATCTGGGGATTTTTGTTTTCTGTTAGGTGAACAGTAGTTACATTTCCCATCGATAGCACTTCACTTGCTGTATTAAAAAGCAAAAGAGATTAGATATCACGACATAAAAATATGAGCTTATTAAACAGCCTATCACAGTATCAGAAATAAACTAAAATTTACTTTGCACCTCATAAATCACCTTGCTACAATTTTAGACCACAATACTAATTTACTTTAGCCAGAAGACATTTCCGACTCCTTTAAATTAGCTTAGATATCTTCGACGGAAAGATGCCCCTGAAACAATTAATATCGTCCTCTGTAAGCTGCAAACTTTTTTTAGATTTGCAACCCGTCGGGTGTACATTGTTCGGAAATGACTGATGACTTGATCAAGCAGAAAAGTACTTTTTTGTGCGCTAAACAATATACTAAAATAATGTAGACTACACATGGACATAAATACAGTGATTCTAAAACCAAACACAGGTATGATCACAGGAAACCCAAGCTCTGTTTGTGTTTTAAATTATAAGGGTTTGTATGAGATTTTTAACGAGTATTTGGTTGTATCCGTTAGGCCAGAAATACTGAAATAAAATCAATGAAAACTCCCCTGAAGTCTTTATATGTTCTTCATTGGGCTCTGTATGCAATTTCAGCGAATTCTGTTGACATTTTACCCCTCGACCTCTCCAACTAAGAAAGAAGGCAAGGACGGACGCAACCGCCATTTCTCGATGCCAATCACTCGAACATCGCGCTCGAATTTTCATCCAAAATCAATGCCAACCGCAACTAGACCTCAAATAAAAGCACAACAGTATCTATTCCAAGAGCTTCGTGCCATTTAATTGAAATAATCCCCATTTCTCGAGCCTAAATCGAACCTAATTTCAAACAAATCCGCCCGTTGGGATTCGTGACTGGGAGAAGTTGGCCACACTTAGCAACGGCTAGCTGCCAAAAGTTCACGTGCTCAGAACGTAGATATATATCGTATTTTGAACACGCCTCCATGTAAGTTGGCTCTGTAGTACAGTGGTTTAGAGCGCGCGCTTTCGATCCAACGACCGGGGTTCGAGTCTACACCAGGCGCTAAAGAAATTATTTTTTTACTTCTTTTTCTCCTTTCTCAGTTTTATTTAATCTTTTCCTCTATTTTAAACAATTAGAGCCGCCTTCTACATGAAAAACATTGTTGTCTATTCGCTCTCAAGCCCCAACCGTGCACGCTCATGACCTCGATTTTCAGTAGTGCGATGATGAGAAAGATATAACAAATTCCCTCGTTACCTCGTAATTACATAAGATCTTGTGAAAATAATGAACACAACAGTTTTAATAAATTAAGGTACGGTACTTTACATGCGATCATTCGAACCCGGATTTGAATCAACAATTAATTTGCTTATAAACTTAATTAACCAGGCTCGAATCGACGAATAAAAGGAAACAGATATCCCAGCCTTTATCTTCTACGCAGCGAGCTTTCCTTCTAGCTCTTATGATCTCTTGAACGTCGACAACATGTTTATAAAGTAACCAGAAAAGTAACTTCACAGTATCATGGGTTTTTAATAGTTGAGGCAATGGGCTCCTGGACCCTGGTTGGGGCTTGAGAGCGAATAGACAACAATGTTTTTCATGTAGAAGGCGGCTCTAATTGTTTAAAATAGAGGAAAAGATTAAATAAAACTGAGAAAGGAGAAAAAGAAGTAAAAAAATAATTTCTTTAGCGCCTGGTGTAGACTCGAACCCCGGTCGTTGGATCGAAAGCGCGCGCTCTAAACCACTGTACTACAGAGCCAACTTACATGGAGGCGTGTTCAAAATACGATATACGAAATACGTTCTGAGCACGTGAACTTTTGGCAGCTAGCCGTTGCTAAGCGTGGCCAACTTCTCCCAGTCACGAATCCCAACGGGCGGATTTGTTTGAAATTAGTGTGGACCCAGGGGAAGGAGTATACAAGACACAAAGAGAAGCTTTCTACACGGTTTAATCTTATCCGCCGAGCGATAACAACACCACCACCGTTCTTCTACCTCATGGGCTCCCGATCTCCCATTACCTCTTGCGCGTGCTAATCCCATGGCAACGCATAACATAGGTAACATAATCTAGTCACGCAATACATCGGTCACACTCTCCCCCCGATGAGGAGATGTATGCCACGACATCTAACTTTAACAAATATTTCTATATATATTATCAATGTGTCTCGCTAAAACATGCAATGTTATGATCATTTTCGGATCACTGTCTTTTCGGGATGCACAGTCAATCCATGCAGTTTACAGAGGTTTGCGAACAGGATTCTTCCGTGAGCCAGTTTCTTCTCATAGGCTGATGTTCCACGAGCATATTGACTGCACAAATAGTCCCTAAGATGTTGCGGACGCGCTTTCTTCCTAGTGGGGCGTCTGACGCTCTGTTCCAGTGTTTGCTTGGTTTCTGCTTGTTGTGGATTTTCTGAACCCTCATTCCAACTCTCTAATTTGTGTCCTACTTCTGTACTACTGTCATCTGATACTTCTAGTGTTTCTTCTTGTAAAGATGTCTGCAGGGCGTTGTCGACTTGCGCGCAGTCACCCTGCAGTCTTGAGTCTGATACGAGGCTTTCGTAACCCTCGTCGCTCCGCACTGTCGCGTTACTATCGTCGACCCTCTTACTCGTCTCTTCAGTTAAGTCGCTGGTGATCTTTGCTTCGGTTTCTTTCATTACCTGTGGCGTACCAGGATCTGTCTCTACAGATGAAACGTCAGCAGTGGTATCTTGGTCGCTTGAAAGAAACATGCATTGGCGTAACATATTTCTGTGCATGCACTGTGTGAAGTTCGTCACGGTTATCCTCCTTTCGAATTACGTACACTGAGCTGTCATGCATTTTCTTCTCTACTATATATGGTCCCTTCCATCTATCTGCTAGTTTGTGCCTTCCTTTGATGCCAGTCTTCACTGTGAGTACTCTGTCTCCGGGATTGAACTCTGACCCCTTCGCTTTACGATTGTACTGCTTTCCTTGCTGTTCTTTTGCCTGTAGTGACGCTTGCTTTGCCAATTCGTAGCTTGATCGTAGTCGTTCTCTCAGCTCACAGATGTGCTCACAGTATTCTCTCTCCTTCTCCGGTTCTTCTCTCTGCACACCAAAGGCTAGATCAACGGGTAGCCGAAGATGTCGTCCGAACATAAAAAAATACGGAGAATATCCGGTAGAGGCATGGGTTGTGGCGTTATACGCGTGCGTCATGGTTTCAAGGTGATCTTTCCAATCTAACTTCTTACTTGGGTCCATGGTTCCTAACATGTTCATCAAAGTGGAATTAAATCGTTCCGTGAGGCCATTTCCCTGGGGATGATAGGGCGTTGTGCGACTCTTTTCCATACCCGTAATCGCACAAAGTTCCTTCATAAGGTCGCTTTCGAAATTTCTCCCTTGATCACTATGTATTCTCTTTGGTATCCCATATACGCACATAAATCTCTTCCAAAAGACCTTAGCAATTGTCTTTGCCTTCTGATCCTTCGTAGGGTAGGCTTGAGCTAGTCGCGTGAAATGATCGGTAACAACAAGTACGTTCTCTATTCCTCCCTTAGACGTTTCTAGCGTAAGGAAATCCATACATACCAATTCCAAGGGCTCTGACGTGTGAATACTTTGCAATGGTGCGCGCTCTGTCGAAATAGGCTTTCGCAATCCGCATCTCTGGCATGCTTCACAAAACTCCTGGGCTGTGTCATACATCCGCGGCCAATAGAATCGTTCACGCACAAGTTCTAAGGTCCTTTCAACGCCCGGATGATTCACGTCATGAATACTTCTTAAGACCTTCTGTCGTAGGGCTTCCGGTAAGACAACTTGTTGAACGGTGACCTTCTTGTGGTTAATTTGAGTACTCTCTCACGAGGACGCCTTCGATTATCTTTAACTGATTCCACTGTTTTAACAACAGTTTAATGTCTGCTGACATGTTCCTCCGTTCTCGACGGCTTGGCTTATTACCTGACACAACATACTCTAGGACAGCACCCGTAATCTTATCTTCTTTCTGATGCACTCTTAGTTCTGCTGTGGTCATTGTTGGTAAAGTTTCGTGTCCCTGTAGGATGTGGCTTTGTGTGGTGGCCTTCGTTTTGTTGCTTGAATGTAGGACCGCGTCAAGCGCCTCTCTCACGTCTTCCTGGGGCATCCTCGATAATGCATCTGCGTTTGCATTGCTTTTACCTCAGCGGTAAACGATACTGAAGTTGTAAGAGGATAATTCGGCCACCCATCGCTGCCGACATGCATCTAACTTTGCTGTTGACATAACATAACATAGTGGGTTGTTATCAGTTAGTACCTGAAATTCATTACCGTAGAGGTAATCTCTAAACTTTTCAGTCACGGACCATTTCAGTGCAAGGAACTCTAATTTGTGGGCTGGATACCGTGCCTCTGCCGCTACCAATCCGCGACTCGCGTACGCAATCACTCTTTCTTTACCATCTTGTACCTGCGCCAGCACTGCGCCCAAACCTCTGGTACTCGCATCGGTCTGTACAACGAACGGCAGCGAGAAATCTGGATAACCAAGTAGTGGCGCACTAACTAGTCTCTCTTTCAACAACTTGAATGCTGCGTCACATTCCTCCGACCACTTGAAGGGTTCACTAGATGGCTGTCGCCGATTACCGCGCTTCTTCTTTGACCCCTCTTCAGAAGCGAGCTTATGCAAGGGAGCTGCTACCTTCGAGTACTCTCGAACAAATCTCCTGTAGTATCCCGTGAATCCTAGGAATTGCCGTAACTCCACTTTACTCTCCGGTGTTTTCCATTCCTTAACTTTGCGCGCTTTCTCGGGATCTGTAGCGATTCCGTCTTTGGACACGACATGGCCAAGGTAACGTACTTCTTCTTGAAACAAATAACACTTCTTAGGCTTAAGTTTAAGACCGTGATTATGAAGACGGTCGAACACCAGCTTCAGTCTCTCTAAATGTTCCTCGAATGTTCTAGAAAATACGATTATATCATCAAGATATATGAGCACCTTCTCTATGTTAAGATCTCCTAGAACCGTTAGCATTAGCCTTTGGAACGTCGCCGGTGCATTTACTAGGCCCATGGCCATACGACGGCTGTTATATAGACCTACTGGTGTGACAAATGCAGTTTTGTGCTGGTCCTTGGGGTCGACGCCTATCTGGTAGTAGCCACTGGTTAAGTCGAGGGTTGAAAAAATTTTCGCGCCCCCGAGTGCGTCGAGCGCTTCATCAACACGTGGCATAGGGAATGAGTCTTTGACTGTCTTAGAGTTTAGCACTCTATAGTCAATACATATACGCATTGTGCCATCTTTTTTTCGTGCTATTACAATGGGTGATGCATATGGGCTCGTACTCGGTGCAATGATACCTTTGGCTTCCATACCTTTCAGCGTTTCCACTAACTCCTTATGCTCCGAGGGTCGCACCCGTCTATGGGGGATCTTGAATGTGGTCTCGTCAACCAGCGGGATCTGGTGCTCTATCGTCTTGGTGTAACCATAATCGTCTGAGCTGCGTGAAAATACATCAGCACGTTCTTGCAATAATTTCTCTACTTGGTTTACTTGCTCCTCATTATTAAGTAAGCCCCTATTAAAATTCAACTCAGACAAATGGTTAGTACCCTGAGTAGCTGCTTCATGTACCTCTTGGCACACAGTTCCTTTATTCTCGCTATTCTCGATAATGCCATCAGTAACATATAAATCTGCTAACCGCGTGTTTCGCTTGATATGAAGGGCTTTATCTGTAGGGTTCGCGACTCGCACTCGAACCAGTTGGTTTGCTATTATGACAACTGTATTTGCAACCAGAAGATTATCGGGACCGTTGTACGCGGGCGTCCTCTCCAACAGTCTCATGTATGGCCGATTTCCGGGTGCTTTAGGGACACTGACCGGGACGTTTACTTCTCCACCGTTCGGGGGAATAACTATAGACTGATGCCCAGTATACCTGGCGCTCCCCACAAAACCTGAAAAGTCACCATACACGTTCTGGTTATATTGCCTCATTGCGGTATGCCATGCTCGCGATTTCCCCTTCACACTTTCCATATATTTACCTCCATTCTCACTCTCGAAACTTATCTGCACAGCTCTGATTACGGCTGTTCCCACTAATAACGGAACGCCCTTCCGGTACTCTGTTGCCGGTACTACAAAAGCTTGGATACCCTTATACCGTCGGCCGAGTATTACAACATCTAGAAACACTTTCCCATTATAAGTCATTTCATTTCCTGACGAGTCTTCGAAAATGACATCGCTATGACTACGGGACTGTTCACTCAGTACAGGGTGCTGCATTACAAACTCTTCTGTTATTGTTGTCACGGCAGATCCCGAGTCAATAAGACTTTGACATAATACCCCATTTACTAGGATGCATGCCTCGTTCAATGGGCCTATCTCACACTGATGTATTTCGGTTGGGGTTCCTGTGGTGTGGCCTGTAGGTTGCCCCTCCCCTACAGGCGATGGGAGTTTAAATTTGACCGGGGCTTCTCTCTCTCTTCCTCGCTCCTCGGGACATTGCGTTGTGTATTTTCATTTTCCTGGTTTCCACTTGCCCCCTGGGGGGTACCCCTCCCTTCATCTGGCACGTCCTCATTGCAATTGTAGGACATATGCCCCCCCTTTCCGCATCTGTAACATACCCTTTTCTCTCTTTTGGGTGTCCAAGTACCCCTGGGAGGCGTGGGTTGCTGGGGGATGGGAATATCAGAGTGATCCAATTTCCCTTTTATAACCTCTATTTCCTTCGCTTGGGCCTCGCACTTGGCCTCGATTCTGCTGAGGTCTGCTTTCAGCTCTGTTTTAAACTCCCTCAGCGCTTAATATGGGGTCTTCAAAGCTTGTGTGACCTCCCTTTGCAACTCCTGGGGTCTGGGTCTGACTCATAACTCTATCTATCCCCTGCTTGGCCACCCCCTTTCTCTTAGTGTCATATTCCATCTTTAATAGCTCATCCTGTATCTGCTCGTATGAAAGTTCCATGGCCGTTAATGGCCGGAGTTGCATAACAACTTTCTCATCCCTTAGACCCGCTATTAGCACATCCGTCAGCATTTTCTCTCGGTTAGGGTACTTAAATCCCAAGTTGCCCTCCCTTTCCGCGATTCCCAGTAGCTCTGCCAGCTCTATAGCATATTCGGCCGGGGTTTCTCCGTCTCGCTGGGAGCGACAATAAAAAACTTGAAGGGGATCCCTACCCTGATACTCGATGCCCCCAAACATGACTTGTAGTCGTCTTAAAACTTCCTTATAGGTCTTATCCTTGCCGGCTTCACTCCTAAAGACTTTCGCAGCTTGCCCGGCGCTCGATGAGTTCGAGGGCTCCTCTGTTGTTGGTTTCCAACCGGCACACTCTAACCAGGCAGTCAACTTCTCTCACCCAGTCGTTCACGCTCACCTTACTGTCTCTCCCCGAGAATAATTGCACTTGCTTGATTTGGTGCGATGTTTGCACCCGGCTGCTCTCTCTGTTGAACTGGAGAGCCTCACATCTCCGCCGTAGACTGTTTATTTCCTCACGGAGCTTTGCATTGTCTTCGGCGAGCGGAATGCTCTCCAATGCCGGCCCAAAAAGCTCCCTTTGATCCTCAAACTTCATCCAGCTGTCCTTTTTCTCCTTCTTTATACTCATCCTGGTCACGGCATCAGTTGTGGACCCAGGGGAAGGAGTATACAAGACACAAAGAGAAGCTTTCTACACGGTTTAATCTTATCCGCCGAGCGATAACAACAAAACCACCGTTCTTCTACCTCATGGGCTCCCGATCTCCCATTACCTCTTGCGCGCGGCAGGTTTAAAGTACAGGTCACAATTCACAGGTCAGGTTGTTAATTCTAAGACAAATCCTAACCCAAACCACAAACCTAACCCTAACCATCGGACGAGTTCACAGGTAAACGACGGGTTATCACTCACCTAGAGCTAGGGTTCACAGGTAAACAAGAAGTGACTGATCTGTGACCTGACCTGTGAATTGTGACCTGTACTTTAAACCTGCCCTAATTCCAATGGCAACGCATAACATAGGTAACATAATCTAGTCACGCAATACATCGGTCACATTAGGTTCGATTTAGGCTCGAGAAATGGGGATTATTTCAATTAAATGGCACGAAGCTCTTGGAATAGATACTGTTGTGCTTTTATTTGAGGTCTAGTTGCGGTTGGCATATCAAACAATTGTTGTCGTTCAGAGTAATATTTGGGACTGACTAGATGCTAGTGAGGCATACGCTCATCCTTTTCAAATCTTCAAAAAACGATTCGATTTTTTTAATCGCACTTCCTGTGGTAGCCTACGTTGTATCCGCCTCTCTTCTGCCGGCTCGCTACACTTCTTGAACGTGTTTTAGTATTCGACGATCCGTCCTGCTTTCCAAATATGGAATATATTGACCATATATGGAATATCACAGGGAGCTCTCAGGAACGACACTTTTCTCGATAAATTGTTTGATATGCATTGATTTTGGATGAAAATTCGAGCGCGATGTTCGAGCCGGATTGGCATCGAGAAATGGCGGTTGCGTCCGTCCTTGCCTTCTTTCTTAGTTGGAGAGGTCGAGGGGTAAAATGTCAACAGAATTCGCTGAAATTGCATACAGAGCCCAATGAAGAACATATAAAGACTTCAGGGGTAGTTTTCATTGATTTTATTTCAGTATTTCTGGCCTAATGGATACAACCAAATACTCGTTAAAAATCTCATACAAACCCTTATAATTTAAAACACAAACAGAGCTTGGGTTTCCTGTGGTATGATTTACTGAATAACATACTTTTGGGAGTATTTTCGGAGGTACTTTCTAGCTGAGACTGTGCAGTTGTCCGCCATCTTGGATTTCAAACCACCTGGAGCCTCGTTTTCGTAACCGAAAGTAAAACTTATGAATTTAGGTAACACGTACATCTTCCATTCTTTAATTTAACATTAATTTTGTTATTTCCTTTGTTTATTTTCTTGTTGTGTACAAAATTAAGAAACACGTTGTTGAGAGTGCTCTGCTGCTAATTCCAGATTTCAAAAAGATGTGGACTCCCTGTGACCTGGCACTGTAAATTGGACCCCAAATTGATAAATCATTCATAGAACCTAAACTTAGAGTAGTTTTCAAGTGGTCTTTTGAAGTGTCATAGTATAGTATAGCTGAAAGCATAGTTAATAGAGTGGAATGGTTAGGAAACTCAGGGACCTTCTTTGTTATAGGTCTTTGTTAGCTTTTTTCGACCACTACCGTGCACAAAACACAATAGAAATTCCAACATGTTAGTCAATCAGCCAATAGAAATGTGTGAGTTCAGTCGTTCAGGGAACGCTAATGAACTATGATAGTGCACAATCTTTTATCTTGCCCCCTTCCAACCTCAATCGCAGCGCCTTAGTTAGCCCTTTTGAAGTTTGCCGGGTTTCCTAACCATTCCACTCTATTAACTATCAAAGTGAAAGTATGTAAACTAGTTCAAATACAGTATCTTTCTTGGTGCACGATCCCACCAGCTATATATATGCTAATTGTATAACCATTGTGTACATAGGCGATGTTCACTGCACATTATCCAGTCATTAATGTGCCAACCAGAGATCCATTGGTTCCCGACACAAAGTGGCCTTTTGAAATCATGGTTGGTACTTTATCATAACAATTGTAATGTTTATAAACACGAAACCAAACACGATTTATTTCCGGTTCCGGTTTTTAAAAATATCGTGAGAGGCCTGGGTCGAATTTTTGTCATCCGGGAACTTGGTGCAAGTTTGCAAGAATCCATCATGGCGGCGTTGGCAAGAGGTTGTCGGTATCTGCAAAAAAATCCTCTTTTGGTGAGCTTTTCTTTCAGGAAGCTTCAAAATCACTTATCATAGCTATTCTTCAGTCATTTATCTTTGGGTGTAGTGCGTTTTGTAATTAAATATATTTTTTTTTTTACTAGAACCAGGCTCGACAGTTCGGAGTTTCTTCAACATCTCGAGCAGAGTTCATGCGGGTATGTATGCTATTGCTAGTAACTAATCTATGTAAATAATACGCCTCTTGATAGTTGTTGTTTCCCTTCAGTGAAAGCTCACATAGTTTTGTGTTTTGTATGTATAGCCGCCCATTCAGGTGTTTGGAATAGAAGGACGGTATGCACATGCAATGTATTCAGCGGCCGCAAAAGCAAAACAACTAGACAAGGTCGAGGAGGAGCTGAACAATGTCGATGTGAGTTTTGTCAATAATTGGTTTGCAATAAACCTGTCCAAGGGAGAGGGACTCCAATATCACAAGCAGCTCTCCCCCCCCTCCCCCGGCATTTGTGGGGCATTTAAATTTTAATCAGTGTGGGGTCAGTCATAATTTATAAATACAGGAATGTCTCCGACCTATGACTGCCAGATGACTGGGAACTAATAATATCAGGGATTTCAAAACGTTTTTGAGTAGCAGGTCAACATACATGTAGGTAAGTACGCATCTGTGACAAAACTCGGGGCTGAAGAAAAAGAGAATATAACTGGCAATGTACCTTGAAGCAACTGCTGGAGCTCCAGCGGCTGCCAGCTTGTTTTGAAAGCCCTGTTACATGGTTATAAAATTTAACACACTTCAAGCTATGATGGTCCTTTAGTGTAGTAGTTACACCGTTTTGCACAAAACACCAAGCAACTGTGAACCACGTTATTCTTAATGCTGCATTTCTCTCCACCTCTTTTATCCCTCGATTTTGTTATTTATATTTAAGGTAATTTATACACATATCTTATTACTGTAATGTATGATTATTAGCATCAGCACTTATTGTAATATAATTATCCTAGTATTACTTTAATAGTTGTGTCTTCCTTTTCTTCTATTTTTAAATTTTTATATTATATTTACTTAGTTATATAATTGACCGCCTCCCGGTTAGCTCAGTGGTTAAGCTCCGGTCTGTTGTGCGGGAGGTCGCGGGTTCAAACCGTGGCCGGACCAACACTCGGGGTCTTAAAATAACTGAGTAGAAGGTACTGCCTTTGTGAAACAACTGTAAATGGTTAGACCTTCACATCTTCTCGGATAAGGATGTAAAATCGTAGGACTAAGGGCTGGATGTCAATTGGGGCAAGAGCTCTGTTTCCTTCCCTTGTCACAAATGATGTGACAAATTCAATAAACTAAACTAAACTATAATTAGTGATATTAGTTTAGTGTATTTCTCACAGCTATCTGAAAAGCAGCTACGTTGATGTATACTGCCATGATTTAATAAATGTGACCTTAAACCAGAAAACGTACAATAACGCCGTTTCCATGCCGTGAAAGTTCGTCTTTATGTCGCGTTAGTTTCTCCTTAACTATTTGTCCTAATGCGACCAATTTTTTTCTTTTGCATGACCAGGATCTGTTGTGTGCGAAAATGAGAACATTTGGTAAAGGATTTCATTTCGAAAAATTCAGAAAACTAACAGAGACCGACTTGTGCAAATGTTAGCGTATTTTCACGAAAGCCGTAGCTGTTTCGAGCGCTTTTGTAAACTGTTCGGTCTATCGGCTCTCGCATAGTGAAAAATAATTTTCGCCGCTTCAAACGTATTACAATTGTTCACAAGGGTATCATCTCTTAGTTGAATGGGATGTTTTGGTTTCAGGAGTTACATTCTGAGAGATTTCATTAATTTTGATTTTCAGAGCTTGGTGCATAGAATTTCTGTTGTAACAACAACAACAACAACAATTTATTGTACCCACAATAAGGAAAATATAATTATTACAATCATAAATTTAAATATTTAAAGGGCATTGGGTTCCCGAAATAACCAGAAAAGCTAAAAATGCCAGGAATCCAGTTACATGCAGTAATTTACAATACTAGGTCAGAGGTACTCAAATACATACACACACACGCACACACAAATACTAAATCTACCAATTGAAAGCTTATTAATATATTACATAATACAGTTTACAGAAGATAAATGTGTTAATAATTACAGCTTAGTATTTTAAGAATGAAAGAAGCAGAATTCAGTCTTATTAGCTTTTCAATGAAACTTAACGAACAACAGAATGATACTAGGAGACTAATATTTGCATAGGAATTCTGTTTTTAGGTTTTCTTTAAATTTCTTGAGGGAGGTGGATTTGACATGTAAATCAAATGAATTCCACACTTTGGGCCCTTGAAACCTTATATTGAATTTGCCATAGTTTGTTCTTGCTCTAGGAAGATAATAAGACTGTCTAGCTGCAGATCTTGTGTTATAATTGTGAATTCTTCCAACTGAGGTAAAAAATGTATTAAAGACTGAAGGTAGCATTTGATTGTGGAACTTGAACATAAAAACTGCAAATATATGTAGTGTAACAAGATCACGCAGCTTAATAATATTTTGTGACTTAAATAAAGGGCTTGAGTGTTCATCAAATTTTGAAAAGGTCATAATACGCAAGGCCTTTTTTTGAAGAACAAAGAGAGGTTGAGTAGTTGTCGGGTATGTGTTACCCCAAACGATTATCCCATATATCAAAAAAGGGTAAATGAGGGCATAATAAAGGTTGGTTAGGATAGTAATGTCTATGTTGTAGGTTGTTTTTCATTTCAGGTTGTTTTTAAAACAACCTAGGTTGTTTCTCAATGATTCTAAAAAAAAATTAAAAAGAAAAAAAAATCACCCACCCCTCCCCTACAAAATATTTTTTTGACAACCCACCCCTCCCCTCTACTTCCTTCCCCTCCCTTCCCACTGCCCCTCAATTTTCTCCTTGTCCCCCCTGACACACCTTACTGTACTACTTACCTTGACGGTCACCCATCCACTTACTAACCTTGCCCGGTCGGGCTTAACTTTGCCGAATCACGAGGAACGCCTGGTAGATATTAATCCAGTGGATTATCGCACTGCGCCACGAAAGCGCTTGTTGATTTGAACACATCATTTATTCTCCAAGTGACTAATCTCCAACCCAGTCCCTCTCGTTATGTGCGCATGCGTACTACTAACGAAATCGGACTTTGAAACATCTTTCGAAAACATTGTATGGACGACATTTAATAAACCGGGACGAAACTGTAACACAGATGAAGTTTGTGTTGCGTTGTTTTATGAAAGCTGAGCAACTCAAGGGAAGTAAGGAAGCTAAATCCAGAAAAAATACTTTGTTTCTTGACTTTATTACGGCTCCACTCGTACTTCGAAACAAACTGTGTCAACCGAACCGGCGCTTTCTCAGTGTAAGCATATTATTTAATAATTCATTTTGTCGAATTTTCATACAAACCTAACCCGAAAATTTGAAAAAACCCTAACCATTTTAAATCCCAAATCATTAATAGAACGAGTCTAAAACACCTGAACTTAATGGAGAATTTAGCGATGTTTTCAAGTGTTTTCAAGTGCACTTTTGCTTTAACAATTTCAGGACATGCTTACACTGAGAAACCCCCACCGAACCGATTTAGAGTAATCACTGACCTAAAATAAAGACAAAAGAAAGCGCATCACCTCTCACTTTGGGTATTTTAAGAGCTACAATCAATAATTTTGGGTGTTTAGGTTTAAGTCACTAAATAACAGACAAACGTAATGCTTAATCCAACATTTAAAAGACTCTAAAAATGTCGAAATGACCTAGCTAATTTTTAAAAATAAAAATGACCTAGGTTGTTTCAAAAAATTAATGACCAAAAATGAGAAACAACCTAGGTTGTTTAAAAATTACCTAGGTTGTTTTAAAAACAACCTGAATTGAGAAACAACCTACAACATCTACATAATAACGAAGTTTAGATAATATTCCAACACTTCTTTTTATCTTTTTGGCAATGTATTCAACCTGTAATTTCCAACTAAGATTTGAATCAATTAATATGCCAAGATATTTAATGCATTTCTCTTGTCGTAATTGCTCATTATTCAATGTTAATGCAAAATTGGACATTAATTTCCTTTGAGGAGGATGAAACAGAACAAAATTAGATTTTCTATATTTAATGAAAGCTTATTAGCACAAAGCCAGATGTGAATATTGGCTAAATCATTACAAGTGTTGGTTTCAAAGTGTTGCTGTTTTGGGAATTGATTCAGGGCTGCATTCATCGTGTGTAAATCCCTTCCCTTTTTTCTTCTTGTCCACTCCTGTGTGACCCAGTGTACTGGGCTGGTTTGTTGCCTGCAGCCTGGGCATTCAACCTCCAATACACTTCAACACATCTAGGATTATCTATTCCCCACCTAGCAGGACTTTTAATTACATATTAAAACCTCTAACTTATTGGCACAAAATTCAAACCCAGAAATATTGTACCATTCTACTATTCACTTGATGTAGAATTGATATTATTAATATTGTACCATTCTACTATTCGCTTGATGTACTATTCACTTGATGCAGAATTGATATTTGAAATAAAACAATAAGGCAACAAAGAAAAAAAGGCAAAACAGACCTTCAGGCAACCTGTAGTCTAAAATATTATGTCTAGCACTGCTAATAATCTTCTATTTAAATTGATACAATGAAGCCTGGGCTCTAATTAACTTCCAACATCTCAAGCGCTATCTTTGTACATGTTGCTAATCCAATGGCTGTTTGATGAAACTGAAAAGATGACATGACCTTTCCATTTGATAATAGGGATCAATTATAGAATACCCCGCCACTTGGTTCATTAATAATGCATTTTCTCAAATTCACATACAAACCTTCTATGATAAATATGTTCAAAGTTAACCCTGAAATTTAAAAAACCCTAACCATTTCAACCCCAAATCATTCATAGAACGAGTCTAAATACACCTGAGCTAAATGGATAATTTTGCACAATTTGTAAGTACTTTTCAAGTGATCTATTGAAGTGGCAGGGTATTCTGTAGTTGTACCCACGGCCATATTTGGCACTTTTTCTTGTCCTCCATGCACTATATAATTCTCTAGATCTGATGACAGTAGAACATTTTGAAAATCATTCCTTTGTACAATGTACACTGTCAACTTCTTTGCTGTCAGGTTAGAAGCTGGTTTACTTCCATAACTTTCTTGTCAAAGTATTACTTTGCAGGACTGTATCTTTGCTCCAATACAAGATATCACTCTCTGATTTGGGGTTTTGACTAATTTTGAGGTGCTCTTTTCAGCAATATTGGTAGTTTTGCTGTTATACATACTATCAAAATGATGAAAAAAACCTTGGAATGATCTATTGTTGCATTTTAATCACTGCATAACAAATCAGTCAGTACACCACAAAATTTGAATGAAGTAAACAAAATTAATTTATAAAGTTATTGAATTTTGGTAATTTTTCTGGCAAAAATTGGCGGGAAATAAATAGCATTAAACCATTTTTGAAAATGTCGCTTCTTTTAACTTAATTTACAGTTTGAAATACTGGTGCATCATTTTGCACAATAATAGAGCTCTTTAGTAATAACGTGTTCTTTTTAGAATTTTGATTTTTTTTTTTAGTATTTATAACAGCTTAGAATTGAAGCCCCATTTTTTGTATACATCATTATGACGTCATAAATATATTTGTGTACCCTCAGAAAATAGCCAGTTCAATTTTTGGGGAATTCTATTGATGAAATGCGTTTGGCTAACACTAGCAAGTCATAGTATTCTCTTTAATAATATTTTTTTATAGTCGGCAATCTGATTTAAGCTTGAAGTATGACATCACTAATAATGAAGTCATGAAAATAGTGAATTGTCCATAACTTTGAACATATTTATCATAGAAGGTTGGTATGACAATTTGAGAAAATGCATTATTAATGAACCAAGTGGCGGGGTATTCTATCATTAAGTAATCCTGGCTGTGAATGAAATCAGTCTCGGGCAGGTATTACATGTATAACTCAAAAAGTTATCAACTGCCATGCCAACAAAAAAACGATTACAAGCATCATTGTCCCTAACATTGATAAAAGTGGATCTTATGAATTTTTGCAATTGTCTATAATTAAATGAACAAAAACATGAGTGAACTGTACACCTACTACATGATTATTTTTCATTTAGTACAATAAAGTCAAAGAGTAACAAAAATAGTGCGGCAACTGCAGAATACCCTACCCGAGCACTGTATATTCTTCTGCAAATCAATGGTCCTGTGAACTAATCCACACCCTACCCCTACATTTAAAAACACCATAGCCATCAACAACAGGTGCTCACTAATTTAGGATGTTTAGAGCTACATGTAGTCACTAATTTTGGGTTTTTAGGGCTAAGTCACTAAACAACAGACAAATATCATCTTCAAATTAATAGTCGTGAACTAATCCAAATCCTAACCCAACAATTAAAAACACACTAACCGGCATCAATGACATCTTGAAAATCTGCACCAGTGAAAAAAAAAATGCAACAGAATTAAATTAAAATTGAACCACAACATATACATGTATACATGTGCATATTATTGTTGAATATAAATTTTTAGTTAACATATATCTTAGAATTAATTGGTTGTACAGAACACCAACTTAGTGTTATAATTTTTATGTACTAGTTAAGTTCTTTTAAACTCTTGTTATACATGACCCCACAAGCACTTGTACTTTAAACATTTATTGTGTTTAAATAAAAGTTATTACTAGTATACCTAATAGGTAGTGAATGCTGCCGCTCAGTTAAGGAAGTGTATTAATTAGAAGAAAACCTACAGTAGCTCTTTGGCAGGACAAATATATTACTGGGTGATAAAAATGACAAGGTGTTAGATGAATATAATTATTTTGTAGTTTTTGGGCTATCGTTGCGAGATTTTGTCCAAATTATTAATTGCTGCTTCACTTCCTGCAAAGCAATTGTTTTTATTATCTTGTCATGATCTTGGCAAGATCTTATCTTAAGATTCTTGATAAATCTTACCAAGACCTTTGCGAAGATCATGGCAAGATTTTGCCAAAATAAGATCTTGCCAAGATTTATACAAGCTTTTGCATTCCAGGAACAAAGACGTATTACCAAATCGTTTATACAAGTGATACAAAGTATTTTAGTAATAATATTATGATAGAAAGTGAAATATAATTATGGTGATAGTTAGTATTAATTTGATTTGCTTATTTATTTATTGTCCAGAAAATGATCAAAGGGAGTGAAAAGCTGTCTAACTTCATCATGAACCCAACCTTAAACAAATTGAAGAAACAAGGTTTGTAGATAAAAGTTATATGTTAGTAAGCTATTTAAAGCTCCCAAAGTAAATAAATCTTGTTTAATTACCCACAAAGTTCAAGTTTATTTACACTGTTCAGTTACATATATTAAAAAGAAAATAGAAACGTATAGATAAGATAGAGCTAAGATACAATCATGAGAGGTAAAATAGGTTGAAGTATTGTTTAAGTGTGTGCAGTGATTAAAGTAGCAAAAGCTTTCGAGTTAATCACTGCCTATAGTAAAGTTGTACGAATATTGAAGAAAATTACTACATAAATATAATCATGTATGATGTAATTATTGTAAATATTATGAAACAAGAACAAAAGATAGTGAAAAAGAGAAGGAAAAGAGAGAAAATCTGAGGGAAAAAAATACAGATGTTTGTACAATATACATATATAAACATATATATACACACACACACGCTTATCTATTTATATACTACATATATGTATGTTTATAATATTTATCATAACAACAATGGCAACAAAATAATAATGGTCAGGTAGGCAAAAGTATTTTGCTTATAATATGTCCATTTTGTCGATTTAATAAATATTTTTTGTATTGATTCTTGAACTGAGTAAGGGAGGGGGCTTTTAGGTGGCTGGGAATGTTTTCCCATATTTTTAAAGCTGAATATTTAAAGGTGTGGATACCATAATTAGTTCAAACTCTAGTTCAATGGAAATTTTGTTTTGATGCATATCTGGTGTTGTATGAGTGGACCTCAGATACCGGTGTCAAGAAGCCTTGAAAAGCAGGAGGGATATTCAATTTGTTACTTAGTTTATGAATGAAACAAGATGTCTTTAAAAAGTAGATGTTTTCAAGTTGTAGTATGTCTAGCAGTTTATGGTAAGGTGATGTTTTTTCTCTAGACTGAGCAAAGAAAATGCTCCTAATACATTTATTTTGTTTTATTAAGATTTTGTTTACCATATTTTATCATGTACAAGCCTCACCTCACGTATAAGCCGCACCCCACGTATAAGCCACACCCCTAACTTCAGCCTGATAAACAGAAGCTTGTTTTTCCCGAAAGGTTTAAGGAAAAACCTTGTGTATAAGCCGCACCACAAAATTCAGTAAGAGTAGTCTTGTGTTCGAGTTCATAAATGCCTGTAATTGAACTTGAAGCAAAACTCTTCATACACGCTGGGAATATTTGACCCCATATCCGGACATGGACATGATCTTTATTAATGATTAATGTTTTTGGAGGGGAAAGCGAATGATTCGTCTTCCTTGCTTTATAAGCTTTCGTTTGGTACCAAATGTTCGTGTTTTATTTATTTGAACTCTCAGATACCAATCCGAACAGGAAGCCTATATAGCTGCTGTTTGCAAAAGGAGAATTTTTGTGTAATTTTGGCTTCAATAGGCTTTTTCTACCGAGGGATTTTCAAAGAACGAATACCATACTACGATGGCTTAGCTATTCAACTACAACTTGTTTTTTTTTTTTTTTTTTTTGATTTTTTTTTTTTGGGAAATCCCAATCGTAATACTAGAGGTCACACACAATGGCATGACTGAGTAAGCTACAGTGACATGTAGAAAAGCCTTGAAATGAGTCAATGCCTTGTAGAAAAGGCCATTGTTATGCCCGCTTTCCCGTCGGGCAATACTTGAAAGAGAAAGAGAAAGCACACAATGAGTTGATCAAAGCAAGAGGGGATATTTTAGTGGAAACACATCAACTGAGGGCACGAAAGGAAATTGAAGAGACTACAAACTAAGGTATATGTTGCAGGTCAAATTGACTCTTCAGGTCAAATTGACCCCGAGTCAATTTAACCTAGGTCAAATTGACCTTGAGTCAATTCAACCTACAGTCCCGCTCAAAAACTTTGCAACCACCACTAAACGCCAAACGGCGCTAACGGCTTTTAGCGGCGCTAGTGCCACTAACTTTTACCGTTAGTGCCACCAAACCACCAAACGTCTAGCGCCGTCGACGGCTAGCCACCAAACGTCTAGCGCCGTCGACGGCTAGCCACCAAACGTCTAGCGCCGTCGACGGCTAGCCACCAAAAGTTCTGAGCCACCAACGGCTAGCCACCAAAACCACTGAGCCACCAACGGCTAGCCACTAAATCGTTGAGCCGCCGACGTTTCAAGAAGTTTATTTTGAAGCCTTTTATGCGCTGACTTGAAGTATTTTGCATTTTGAGAAGTTTAATTATTTTGAAATGTTCGTCAAAGCCGAGTTTTGAGAAATTTCTTTTGAAACGTTTTATTAGTCAGTTCATCGGTTTCCGTGGCAGTACTGAAGGAAGAAGTATTCAACTAAAATAAATTTACCATCTAGTGTCAGCATCCGAGTTTTGAGTAGTTAATTTTGAAACGTTTTACGTCTACTAGTCAGCCGTATAAGTTCGATTTATCGACTCTCGCGAGTCACAGAACTAACTTTACTTGTGATCTCATGGCAATTAACATTCATTTGACAACAAATTGGAAAACAGCCAAAACTTCTCACTGTTAGGCAGAGATCGACTCACTCAAAGCATTTCCCGCATCAGGTGAAACTGTTCAGACACGAAACAAAATGAAATAAAAACTTACAAAACATTTTATTCTGAAGGTAGAAAATGTCTGGTGCGATCCAGGCGATTTTAAAGCCAAACGCCGACGGCCTATAAATACGATGATTATTCAAAACAGTTCGTGGAAAATGTCACGCTTCACGGCCGTGTCGTAGAATTCTTGAGACCTTTGAAAAACGCTTCCACATTAATAAAAGAACTCCAGAATATTTTATTGGACATCTTTTTCATTTTCCATAAAGGTTGAGTCCATGTAGTTGTGTGGTGAATTAAACTACAGTCACACTTCCCGCGAAGTTCACGGCGTGACACTTGTGTTGTTGTGTCAAAAACCAGACAATGTCCGCAGCAAAGCGGTTTAAAGCAACACGTGAAGAATGAAACAGGAAGTTAGCTGTTCGCTGTTCGAGTTTTACTGAACGGTTTTGAAGTGATTTTCTTTAGTTATTCCAGGGAAAATCTGTGAAGTTCCCCCAAAAATGTCTTCGATTCTGCCAGATACGATGCGACTACAATTATTGTTAATATGCTAATTTTCGACTTCAGTTTGTTTACATTCACTCACACCGCAGCACTGAGTGCAGTGAAAACTTTTTCAATCGTGCACTGACTAACGGCTAGCCGCCAAATGTCTTGAGCCGTTGACGGCTAGCCACCAAACGTCTAGCGCCGTCGACGGCTAGCCACCAGTTTTTACCGTTAGTGCCACCAAACCACTAACGCCCAGCCGCTAAAAAATTAGCGCCGCTGGTGGCGCTGACGGTTGCAAAGTTTTTGAGCGGGACTGTAGGTCAAATTGACTCAGGTTTGGCTATAAAAAAAAAAAATCACCCGCCCCTCCCCTACAAAATATTTTTTAGCAACCCACCCCTCCCCTCCTCTTCCTACATCCCCACTTCTCTTCCTACTACCACCCCCCTACTTCTATCACTTTCTTAACCCCCTGACCACTTACATTCAGGTCACCCATCCATTTACTTACCTCACCCGATCGGGCTTAACTTGGCTGAATCGCAAGGAACGCCTGGTAGATATTAATCCAGTGGATTATCGCACTGCGCCACGAAAGCGCTTGTTGATTTGAACACATCATTTATTCTCCATGTGAGTAATCATGGAACCCAGTCCCTCTCGTTATGCACGCATGCGTACTGCTAACAAAATCGGACTTGGAAACATCTTTCGAAAAACATGGACGATCGCAATATTAAACCCGGTCCAAACTGTAACACATGAAGTTTGTGTTGACTGCATTCTTTCATGAAAACTGTAGCAATTCAAGAGAAGTAAGAAAGCTAAATCCAGAACAATACATTGTTTATAGATGATCAGGTGTACTTCATTACGGCTCCACTCGTACTTCTCTTCAAAACAAACTGTCTTTTGCAGAGTAATCACTCATATCACTGACAGATAAAGTAAAGGGAAAAGGAAGGGAATTTCGGTGTTTAGAGCTATAAATATATAGTCACTAATTTATTTAGAGTGTTTAGAACTATTAGTTACTAAATAATACAGACTGTAATCCTTCTTCTATTATGCTGAGATCTAATACAAATCCTAACCCTACATTTAAAAACACCCTAACCGTCAACAACGTGTGCTCATGCACTAATATTATTTAGGTTGTTTAGAGCTAGTCACTAAATAATACAGACTGTAACCCTTCTTCTATTATGCTGAGACCTAATCCAAACCCTTCCCCTACATTTAAGAAGACCCTAACCTGCATCAACAACAGGTGCTCACTAATGTAGGGTTCTTTAGGGCTATTATTCACTAAACAACACAGAAATATAATACTTCTTAAATGTTCCTTGTGAACTGACCGAAACCCTTACATTTAAGAACCCTAATATCAATGAACATTTAATGTAAGTTCCCTTTTTAGAATCTTGAAAAAATTACCTGAAGAAAACAGTTTATTACCTTAAACACAATCACCAGGTTGAATCAATTTGACCTAGGTTGAATTGACTCAAGGTCAATTTGACCTAGGTTGAATTGACTCAAGGTCAATTTGACCTAGGTTAAATTGACTTGGGGTCAATTTGACCTGAAGGGTCAATTTGACCTAGGTTAAATTGACTCGGGGTCAAATTAGTCAAATTGACCTACAACATATACATTAAATTTAAAGCACTTGTGATTTTGAATATATTTCTATATTTAATTTATTTTATGAAACTGGTTATTTGAACTAAAACCTCGAAATAAGTAAAGACATTATAGTTATTTTTTTTTGTTTTAGGTAAAGGAAGTTACTGATAATGTTGACAGAACAGACCAACTTGAAAGAGCTAAACGTTTGCTGTGTTTACTGAATTTAATATTGTTATTGGAGTATTAATAATACAACATTTGTATATATTGTAAGCTTGATATGTTATCACCTTTCACTATATATCAAAGCCAACAATACAAAACTAATTATGAAAGAGGACATTTACAATTTACTACCTAAAAGCCTTATTTCTCATTTAATGTTTTAATTATTTTTATTTATTCCAGTTGTATTAGTGAGTGCATATATAATATTTCGGCTAAAATTGCTCAGTATTTGTCTTAGTACAATTTTTTTAGGGAGGAAATGCTGATATTACATTATTATCTCAAGAGAAAGTTTACAGGAGAGCTCTTCATCCCACAAAAAATAACCACCTGTGGAGAAATCATAACAACAGGCTCTGCTAGAAATGGAAGACGAAGGAAGCAGGAAACATCAAAGGCTGCACTGGATAATGACAGGTCTAGATATGATTGCCAAAAAAATATTAGATAGCCAAGAGTTCACATAATATATGATTTCTACAACGAAATAAGCTCAACAATTTAGCAAATTAACCCTCAAGGAAAAGTTAAAATAGTTTTCTGAAAATCTATGTAGATGTATATATCAGGAATCTTATTTATTATTGTATAGATATACTAGAAATCAGTACTACTAGAATATATGTACAATGTACACATGCATTTACATCCGTAACTTTAAATAATAACTTCAATTGCATTTGTTTTCGGTTAAAACCGAATCGAAGCATTTTATTGGAAACATACATTCTGCAAGAGTATGCAAATCTATTGATATGTATATATGTCAAGCACATATATGAATAATTATGGTATGATTCAGTGCTCAAAACTAACATTTTTATGAACTAGCTAGCCCCTGGGCTAGTGATTGACAAAATCTAGTAGCCCACTCGTACACTTATGTTAGTAGCTGTGAAAGAAAACTCTGCAATCTAAATGAACAAAATTAATCAATACAAAAGCAAAAGCTACTAGCCCATTAGATTCTCAAGATTCACTAGCCCAAGTTGAATATTTGGTAGTCCGGGGCTAGTGTACTACCACTAGTGTCGAGCACTGTTATATATATAATTTATGTTTTTTGGTTGATGAACAACATAAACAGAAACTCTAAATTGTGATAGATAAATGCCTAGAAAAAAATAATCACACATGCTTGGTGGCCAAACATGTAGAAACATTTGCATGAATATACAAATCTATTAGTATACATAAAATATAATATACGTGTGTGTGTTAGAACTTATATAAAATTATATAATTTTGACCTTTGAAAATCATAAGTGATGCTGATATACTACATAAAATGTGTAAATCACACATGCTGTGGCCAACCATGCTCGTTCCAATGACCATAATAAAAATCAAATGTTAACTGTTGCTTCTCATAATTATACTTTACCCCAAACTGCTTCTCTTCATTTACAATAGCCTTAACTCTTTCTGATTTTTTACAACCTTTTCTAGATAGCTCTCGGCTGTATTAATATCAATGTCCATCAGGTCACGAAATAGCATCCTCACGCGATGCATATCGGTAAAATGAAAGCAGAACTCATTCTAGTTTCAACCGTTGTGACTCCATAATTTGTCATAGAAACCATTATTTTCATGATTTTAAAGAGCTCTAACGGTACTCTGTCCTCCAGGATAACCTTCCAGGGATGACTCGACAGACATCTGGCAATCATACGTCGCATGAGCTGTTTATACCAATGCTGTGCCATACGCATTAGCATGGGGAAATGATCGGCAACCATGTGTTTGTATTGCACTCGCTCATTTCCTAAGTGCTGCTTTGAAACTTATGCCAACAGCCCTTTGAGATCATTTAAAGCTCCCCTAACGTTTGTGACATCTACTCCATCCCTCAAAAGCTCCGATTCAGCCACAATTAAAGCACCGATCACAGTTATCTCAAACTTTCCCCTCGCAGACACCATTTTGTTTATTCTGAGAGCCTCATTAAGTGCACCGCTGCCTTCAAATGTTGCGGGAGCCGCATGGCCGGATTGGGGTCAGTTTTTTTCCAACGTGATAAGAGATCGTCATATCACAACAACGAATTGGTTACAACTTTCCTTAATTGTCCTTTCTTGTGTATATTTTAACCTGCTGTCTTTAAATCACTTCAGAATTCTTCTGCTGTTGTTCCCCCATTAACCAACAACATATTTAAGGAACTTCATTCCTTTAAGCGCACAAGAAAGTAAGATTTTCTGGCGATACTGTATGAGCATGTGTCTGAGTCCGTGGTCCGCCATCTTGGATTTTCAAGGAGGCCTGGGGCAAGAGTTTTCTCAAATGTCTGAGATCGAGCGTGAGCTCCGAAGTTTAACATGAACTCGGTGAGAATTATACTCTATTTGAAGGCTTCCATGACCAATTAAGGCCTTTAACAAAACTAGGAACCATTCGAGGAGTTATCAGAGAAGATGACAGGCAACTGGACAGCTAGTTTTCTTTGGAAAGCGAAGGAGATGAGTTTGAGTATAAATCTTGCTGACACTCGTGTTCTGTGAATTGAATGTGCCATTTCTATTGTTCATATGGCTTTGTTTACGGTCATTGCAAAAAAAGTTTTCTGAAAACACTCGCATATAAGCCGCACCCCCAACTTTGTGGCAATTTTTTTTACTTTCAAAATCTGAAAGTCAAGAAAGGTGCGGCTTGTACGTGATAAAATACGGTAACTTTGTTTTGTAAGTATTTCCCCTGGCTGATATTCCATAACTAAGATATGGATAGATTAAAGTATAGTAAAGCTGTTTAAGCATTCGTAGATTAATATAGTGTCTAAGTTTTTTAATGATACCTATGTTTTTACATATTTTGCTAGTCACATGTGTTATTTGGGGCTCCCAGTTGACATGTTCATCAATAAAAACACCTAAGTATTTGATGTAATTTTTACGACTTATCTTATTGATGTTAAAATTAATAACATTTTTCCTTGGTGATTTAACAAGCATATAAATTTATTTATTTTTTATTTATTGACAATTTATTAATATTACAGTAGTTGTATACATGGGGTTGTTCTTCATTCATGACGTTTTCAAGGTCATTTGAGTTTTTACTAGAATAAAATATGTTGGTATCATCTGCAAATATTCTGAAAGATAGTTTGTTTGATACATTAGGGAAGTCATTAATATAGAGAAGGAAGAGAAGGGGACCAAGGGTTGACCCTTGATGCACACCACATTTTGTTTTAGTTGATTCAATTTTGTCAATTTTTACATTATTATTGCTTTCTATCTGTTAGATAACTTTTGAACCAATTGTTAGGGATGCCTCTTATACCATATTTATTTAGTTTAGAAAGGAGTATGTTATGATCTACAGTTATTAAATGCTTTGGAGAAGTCGAGGAAAATTCCACAGGTTATTTCTTTATTATCAATTGCTGTTTTAAGGTAATCAGTGATTTCAAGTATGGCTTGCTCAGTTGAATGATCCTTGCAAAATCCAAATTGGTATTTGTATAAAATACTATGTTTTTTCTAGAAAGAACATTAGTTGATCAAATATTATTCTTTCTAGGGTTTTAGTAAAAGGTGATAGTGTAGCAATTGGCCTATAGTTATTGGGGTCTGTGATTGTATCATTTTTATAAATTGGTGTAACTCTTGAGATTTTAAATATTTCTGGTACAAATCCTTCTCCAATTGACTCATTAAAAAGATATGTAAATATTATGGATAACAGTTCCTTAAGTAATTAGTTTAACTACTGTAAGTTATTTGGGACGTCTAGAGAATATTTTTTTGCATCAAGTGATGAGAATAGGTTAAGTACTATTTCAGGAGTTGTTGCCGATAAGAAGAAGCTATTAATAGGACTCTTATTAATATATTTAGTGGGATCATCATTACTGTTGGAGATTTTAGAGGCCAAGTTAGGTCCTACGTTAATAAAATGCTCATTAAATTGTTCGGCAATATCTAGTTTTGAAGTATATGTATTATTATTTCTTATTAGTCTAGTTGGATATGATTGTCCCTTCATCTTACATTTTCTAAGTGTTCCAATAAGTCTCCATGTTGCCTTAAGGTTGGTCTGGCACTTAATAAAGTGAGAGTTATAGTATTGTCATTTGCTTTCATTATTTATTCTGTCAAATAGGTTGGAATATCTCATAGCTATTTACTTTTTGTGTATTTTTACATTTAAAGAAATGTGTATAATACATTTTTTGTTTACTCTTAATAGATTTTAAAATCCCATCTGTTATCCATGGTTTTTTTAGTTATTTCATTTTTTTATTCGATGCAACTTTAATAGGAACATTGTTTTTCCACAATTTCTTTAATTAAATTAACTGTATTTGAGGCTTTTTCATTCAGGTTATAGTCTCCATAAAGTGTGTTATTCCAATTAGTGGAATTAATTTCATCAATAAATAGTTATTAAAATGGGAATAATCTCTATAATGGCATATAGTATCAGAGATACAGAATATACATGTAGGTAAATGATATGAGAGGCCCACTGTTGCAATACCAGATTTTGCTATTTTGTGAAATGAGTTAGTGAGTATGAGAGCCATATTTACGAAAATTTATATTCATGTCACCAAGGATGTAAACTTCATAGTTATTTTGGTTAAGATTCTTCATAAGGTTGTCAAGTTGTTCTGTAAATTGAGTAAGATTGGCACCAGGGTGTCTATATATACAGCCAATTACTACATGTATATGTTGTTCAATGTTTTTTCCTGCATCAATTTCAATCCAGCAGGATTCTACGAAAGGCATTTTGAATCTTAAATCATGCCTGAAAATGGTATTTAGACTTGTACTTGTATAAAGTCCTACACCACCAGCCATTGTTGATGAGTTGTCATGATAAAAATTATAATTAGGGATATTTACATTCAGCACTGATTGACTATTTAATCTAGTTTCAGTAAATGCCAATATATCTGGTATTTTATCAAGGCTATGTAATAATTTGTTTATAAGATCAAGGTTCTTTCCTAAACTTCTGATATTACAATGGAACATTGTTACAGCTTTGGGTGTAAGGCTATCTAGTAATTAATTCATTTATCTTGGATAGAGAATAATAATTAGATGATGGTATTGTAAGCATATAGTCTGGATCAGATTCATCATTTTTATTTGGGTTTGGAATAATATCAAATAGGTCATCCAAATTCTCATATTCATAAGTTCCTAAGCCACCATTAATTATAGTACTCTGGTTAAGTTCAGAACTTGTTGATTTCTGTGCAGCCATTTTAATTGTGTCCTAAGTTCAGTGAGTACTTACATTAAAGTTTTTACTCTGTTTATCCTTCTTTAAAGGCATCAAATTCATCTATTGTAGTAAATCCATATATCTTCAAGGTTTCGTGCCTCTTAGCATGATTTTCGCACTTTGTGTCCAGATGAATTTGAAGTTGTTTTCGGCTTTGAATGAGTAAACTTTCCCAAAGAGTTTCCTGCAATATGTTGTAAGTGATTCATTGATATGTATCTTTCCGTCTTTATGGACACTCTTTCCAAACTCTGCGTTCACAGAAGGGAGATTCCTCTTGTCTCGTTGAACGAACTTTACAATAATTGGGTTTGTTATTTTCTTTAGGTCAGGTAGCCGGTGAGCAGTTGAAATGTCGTTCTCGATTAGCTCGACGTTAATCAGGGCACTTAATTCACATACTAAGGCTTTAGGATTATCCAGGGGTAAGGTTGGGATACCATTGATCTCAAGACTGTCATGTCTGAGATATTGATGAATGTTGTCCATTGTGTATTCACTTTCGGTAACTGTCTCTTCCAGTTCATCTATGGCAGTTGATAGTCGGGTTACTTCGCTTTCTGTGCCTTGGGTCTGTCGTTTAGTTGATTTGATAGTTTCCAAGACTTGATCGTATTTGTCCGCAATGAAATTCAGAGATTCTTCGATTTTGTCACACCTTGTCACAAGTGATTTCATCTCCTCTTGCATTTGACTGACTTCTGCTTTAATTCTGGCTCTACTACTCGGTAAGAGCTCGTTATTCCACATGGTCTTGAATGATTCGACAGTTAGTTGACACATGGTGAACATTTTTTACATGTTTATCGATTTTAGTGAGTAAAATGAGTAATTTTCTTCTTAGGAGGAAAGTTTGACATCCGCCATTAGCAAATATGCTATTGAATCGGTGATCACAAAATATAGAGGCTTCCCAATCTACATGTAACCTGGGCTGTGAGATAGCTGAAGTGCAGTGTTCATTTTAGGAATTCATTATATTGGCTCCAGGGCACATAACATCTTAATTTTAATTGGGGCCCTTAACCTGGGTTAACAGCTAGATGATTCGACATGTTACTAAAGTTTTTTTAATTTCTTTATTTTTATTTACAAATTACAACTTACTGATATTAGTAATTGGGGTTATTGTTTCTCCCAGGGTTTTTAATAGGTTTTATAGCTAGCACATTAAATGTGAAGAAGCTACATGTATAGATTAAAAACTTCAAAACCTTCCCTTTCATACTCTTTTCAAGTCTCGGTAAAGTAGCCAGCACAAAATATCCAGAGTAGATCAGCACATTTTGCTGGCTGTTGGCTCTTATTGAAAACTCTGCTCTCCTCTCAACACTAAGATGAACCAAGTTGAATAATTTAATATGATAACCCATTCAGCATCTTACACAGCAGTCACATTGTCTGATGGAAGAGAGGCAAAGCATCAGCAATATTCATATTTCTTTATCCTGGAAAGAAAATATTGTTTTAATGATTAGAAATAGAAGATACAAAATGTAGTAATCCAATTCTGTAAAAATAATATGCACACTTAAGGTGTTCAACAGCTGTAGATAACTAGTGGATTCAGCAGCTGCTTGTCAACACCTTTGTAACTGCATTATTTTGTATAGGACATGGGAAAACCATCATGTTTGGCTTATACCAGTAACATAAAATTTGATCTCTGCACCTCTCTTGCTCGAGTCTGCATTTATAAGAAAATAATACATGCTGAGCTAAATTCCTGTAGCCAATGAAATTGCATGTTGCTAGGATTTTCCCCCCAGAATTGATATTTTAAACATTAAAATAACAAATACATGTATGATCAATCTAAATGATTTATTGCTTTTTCTTCAGCTGCCTTGACAGAACTTCTGAAAGCTCAGAAGTTTTCTGACTTCACTGTGAACTTGATGAGTAAGTATTTGATAGTCTATGCTGCTTCACTCTGACAGTTATGGCAATGTTGTGGGACAATTCTGAACGCTGTCTCAATTTGTTTTGAACCAGGGCAAATATTTTTGAACTGGGGCAAATATTTTTGAATTGGGCCAATTCTCAAGATTCTAAAAAGGGATTTTATTTTTTGGGGATGTATAATAAAAACAGAGGTTTATGTATTTTATTTGGGGGGGGGGGGTGATTTAAAAAGGAAAAAAATTCACTCACCCCTCCCTTGCAAAATAAATTTGACTACTCTCCCCTCCCTTCCCCCTTTTCCCTTACCCCTTTTCCCTTTCCTAGTCCCTCACAACCAACTTTGTAATTCACTCATTAATGGCACATTACCACTTTTGTTTGAATTTTTCGTTCACCAGTAGTGGGACTCGAACCTGCAACCCTTCGCTTGGAAGAGACAGTCACTTTTTGGAATAATATTATAGCTTTTCTTATGGAAATTAGTTACTGTAAACACCGGCAGATAAGCCGCACTCGCAGATAAGCCGCACCCAGAGTTTCGAAGCTCAAATTTTGGAAAGAAAAAAATTGACAGGAAAATCAAGATTAGAAAGCTGCATCACCTTCCTTGCCTCGTCGAACTTTCAATGATATAACTTCGTAGTTTTACCCATAATTTTAGATCTGAAAGTGTCTTAGTACTTACTTACACATAATAAATTATACTAACAATAGAACTTTTCATAGCGTTTGCTTGACAGTACTTTTTCGTCCAACATTGATTGTTAGCTGAATGTAGTCCTGAATTACATCAACAAAAACATGCTTGCACTAAGTTAAAAGTTAAAAGCTTCTTGAAATAGATGTGTTTTGAGTCAAGACTTAAACAACCTAACTGAAGCCGATTCCCGGATATTAGTCAGTAGCTTATTCCAAAGTCTGGGTTTATACGTCTTTAGGTTGGCAGTGTGTTCATTGAGTAAGTTCTTTGAAGATGATCTTAGACAGCGTGAAGAGGTCTTATATACAATGTAACTAATCAATTCCATGATGTAATGTGGCACGAGTCCATTCAAAGCCTTATAAGTCAATAACAGTACTAATAACAATTCTAAAATGTACAGGGAGCCAATGTAACTTGACTAGTGTGGGTTTAATATGATCATGCTTTCTAGATGAAGTAATGATGCGGGCAGCCGAATTCTGAACGTGCTGTAGCCTATCAACAAAATAGTTAGGAAGACCATGAAGCAAAGCATTGCAATTATCTAGCATAGAGGATACAAAAGCATGCACCATTATCTCAGCAGTCTCCTGGGTCAAGTATTTCCTTATCTTAGCTAAGTTACTAATATAAAAATATGAGCATTTACAGATCTTTTTGACATGCTCCTTAAAGTGCCTATGAACCTTATTTTTTTTATTTTAGATATCAATTCTACATCAAGTGAATAGTAGAATGGTACAATATACAGTACCGCCCAGAAACATATGTACATTTGTTCGCGAAATTTTCGCGAGCAGATCGCGTGCAGTGTTCGCAATCTGTTCACATTTTTTTCGCGAACTGTTCGCAAATTGTTCGCGATTTCTTCGCGAATGCAAGGTGTTCGCGAACAAACAGCGCGAGCATATACAACTGTAGCCCAAAAAATTACACGCACAAGAAGTCCCGCAAAAACTTCTTGCGGCGCCAGAACCCGCAAGAAATTGCAAGAACACACAAGAAGTTTAACGAGTTGATAACTGCCTTTTTGCGGCACTGCAAGAACGTGCAAGAAGTCCACTCAATGTATTTAATAGAACTTCGAGATGCGAGTACAGCGCACGCTAATTGCTAATTTGTGTTTTGTTTACATTTTTGCACAGCAAATTATATTGAGGGCCTTTCGGTAATATTTTTTGATGAACTCATTTTCAAACACAACGAGATGTATCTTAATATTTAGCTTTCGTTTATGGTAGTGTTTCGCTGCACTCTACGAAATATCGTGCGAACTCTGCGAATATTCGCACAAAACTTCGCTTCTTCGAAATGTCGATCCTTCGAAATTTCGATCCTTGCCTGTCCAAGATCAAGTTACTTTTTCCGGCTCACTCGGTCAATTCGACCAACCCGAGTTGTAAACTTTATTCGGACTTTGATTAACTGAACTTTACGGCTCACTTTCGAACGGTACAGGAGGACAACTGTAGAGTTTACTTCAGTTCAGTCAGTTCAGTCAGTATAACTTTGAACTCGAATCGAAGACCGATAGGGTAATAACCGACATTACTATAAATCACACGTCCCAACTTCGGAAGTGTTCAATTTTGTAAACGTTATCCGTATATCCACAATAATATTCAGATCCGTCAGCCTTCCAGATCTTTGTAAAAGTCATTGCATAAAGTTTTCAAGTAAATTTGGACCATGCAGTTATCGAAATATCGTGAGCCGTAAAATAAACAAAACAACGGCTGCTCGCTTAGTTCCCTCACCGGCAGTGCGTCAGGCCTGCTTTAAAGCTTGACTCACTCGCTGAGCGCAAAGCATAACACCAAATAAACTTTTGCTTCAGTGTAGTTTCACATTTACGGCAGATCCTTGTCTTGTTACTAAGTTTCGGCAGAATTCATTGTAAATGTTTGCGTTTTAAAATCTCAATTCTTCTTGGAGTCTGAATTTCCACGTGCAAATCAGTCAGGCGTGAAAGTGTCAGTCTGAGTTTTTACAGAACATCAACAGAATTTCTAAGCAACGTTTGTCGTATTGAAATACGTGCAAAAACTTCTATACTCTTACCAGAAAACTTCTGCTGGGAAAGTGCAATTCCTTTTGAATTAAAAGAGCTTTACATGTAATGCATCGGATCGGATCAGTCAGTTCGCGTATTCAATGGATCCCGCGGTATTTGTGTCAGAAATGAGACACGCGTCTGGCTGACAGTTACGATTGATGGGGACTTTTATTATATAAGAATCTTGACTTTTTGACGCCTCTGGTACGCAGGGTATTTACTAAAACCATCTTACTGTACGTTTGTAAACTGTTTGTCATGAATTCGAATTTGTCACGCGTTAATCCCGGTGAAAGAAAGGTTAAAACACGAAATTGTGCAATGAACACGCGTACGCTTCGAAATTTCGTCGAAGTTTCGGATCACGATATTTCGATAACCTTATCCGAATTTTCGTTTGACAATATGGGAAATTATATCTACAACACAAGCGTGATGGCTCGATTTCGTAGCTTGAAGAAGTGATCATCCACGGAGTCATATGACTAGCGAGATGAATGTCAAGAGTTGTTCGCGATCAACTGCGAACACAGAAGTTGTTCGCGATCAACTGCGAACACAGAAGTTGATCGCGATCATTGCGCGAAATTTTCGCGAGCAATTTGCGAACACAGTGCGAACAATTCGCGAACATGGTGCGAGCAATTCGCGAACAGATTGCGAACACTGTTCGCAATCTGCTCGCGGAAATTTCGCGAAAAATGTACATATGTTTCTGGGCGGTACTGTATCTTGCTTTGAATGCTGTGCCGCTGAGCTAAGGAGGTTTAAAGGGAACCTCGGCTGAAAAACAATGTTTGTTCTCAAGTGTTTGCTATGCATGCCTAAATCTGTTTCTGTGTTTGTCTCCAGCAAATTGTAGACTAGATGTCATTTATGCTCCGATATTCCTGTTGATAAAACTCATTTGAATTCCCTGTGCGCCGCCATCTTGGATTTTATGACGTCACAGTGTTGCCCTATTGTCAGAAAACAATAGCTCTTTTGTTGTGTAACAATAGAGACAACACTGTGACGTCATAAAATCCAAGATGGCGGCGCGCAGGAAATTCAAATGAGTTTTATCAACAGGAATATCGGAGCATAAATGACATCTAGTGTACAATTTACTGGAGACAAACACAGAAACAGACTTAGGCATGCATAGCAAACACTTGAGAACAAACATTGTTTTTCAGCCGAGGTTCCCTTTAATATCCAAAATGCTAATTACATGATGTCAGGGTAGGCATCAATTATTATACAATTTTTTTGTTCCAATTAACCCTTTCGCTCCTGAGCCGGCCGTAACCGGCCAATATGAAGCATGTACCTGGAGAAAATTATTGCATCAAACCTAGACACGCTGGAAATACGATGTTGTGATATTATTTCAAGGGATGAATGACTTCAAAGCCACAGCTATAAATGGGATCGCTTGACTCTCCCACTTTGGAGAAAAACTCATTTGTTTTGCTGATCGTTTTTCGTTTCTCCGATTTTCGCCAATTTTGAGGAGCTGAAAATTGCCCTCCAAAATCCTTCCCATTCGCCCTTGAAATCAAAAGCAAACACAAAATCAGCACTCAGTCGTTACAGTACCTTCTTTAATCTTTCGAACCACCTGGTTTGTTTGCACAAAACACACATTGCGACTGTGAAGCGTGCTATTCTTAATACTGCACTTCTCTCCACCATGTTTTTCCTGCTCCCACCACCAATTGCATGCTGGGTAATCAACAAAAAATCACAAGGGGACCCCCTCTGGGACTCCTGTAGGTTTTTTTTATAAGTCTTTTACCCCTACAACCAAGAGCGGTGATTTGGACTCAAGCCGTTGCTTTAAAGTGACAAAAACACATCCTAATAGGTTGAGCAGGGGGAAAAGACAACCAACTGCAGAATTTCAAGGGTTTCAGTGAAGAATTATTTCATGTGTCCCAAAGCAGAAACACAAAAGAAAAACCCTATGAAACCCCTCACAAGGCCTACTAAAAGCAAACCAAGTACTTTTCAGCCGTCATCAGACTTAATGATGTCCTCTAGCTCTCTTACAGTGGCTTATTTGTCCAAAATTAGAGCACATTTCATTGGAAAACCTACAGAAGAAACCATACTCACCGCCGCCGAGTCTGTAGAATTCTGCCAAATGGCATCATGGGGAAAGTTTGAGCCCTTGGTTTAAAAAGTCAGCAGTATTTAACTAGCCCGGGCTAGCCAAACTGGAACTGAGGGGGGAGGGTTGAGTTAGCACTCTGCATTTCACCCATTGAGCCCAAACATGTCCGGGAGTGAAAGGGTTAAACAAATTTTTCAAATTATCAGTGGTTGAAATAAAATGATGTTTGAAATGTGTTTTCCTATATCAGTAGAAATGCCCATTCACAACCACTAAGAAGTGATTGCAGATACCCTAAAACCTCCTTAACTCAGCGGCACTGCATTCAAAGCAAAATATATTTTACCATTCTACTTTTCACTTGATTTAGAATTGATATCTAAAATAAAAATAAAAATTGTTCATACAATGTAGGCACTTTAAGATCAAAACATTGGTCAAATATATACTTTGATTAATTTTGCGGTTAAAGTACTAAACAGCGGGAAAACAGTTGGTCGTTTACCATGTGAGTACTCCAGAATAGTGTGGTATTTTCTGGCTTGCGGAGGAACTATAACTGTTGAAGTTAGTGGGAAATGGCGACACTGCAAAAAACTTTGCAGTGGAATGGAGGTTCTGTGTCTGGTGTCATTTAGTTGTTTGAGAAAAGCGACTGTTAACCGCTGAAAAGAACTTTAACGAAGAAGATTTAATGGAACAAGGGTCTGGAACAAGTAACAAACAACACAAACAGCTCTTTTAGGAGCCACCAAGCTTGCAAAAGTGATGATCAGTGCTTCCTTTCTTTTTGTTTTGTGTAGGACTTTGTTTCTTTTTTAATGTTAATTTATGGAAATTTATTGAACCTTTTCTAGATGTTCTCGCAGATAAGCCACACCCCTGATTTGCAATAAAGATTTGGAGTAAAAAGGTGCGGCTTATCTGTCAGTGTTTACGGTACTAGTTCCCTTTCAGCCACTTAATTTTATTCAACACATGTGCACTACTAACTAAGTCAGACTTCGAAAACATTGCTGAGTTGCATGATTAGAAGCGGGAAACTGTGAACCAAACCGACTTTTATAGAGTTAAAACCGAACTACCTTATTATAGGAAATTAACAATGCACGTTGACAACGCGAAGAAAATTTACGTTACACTAAATTAACGCGAATTTTTCAAAAGTTAGGTTTACATGCATTAAATTAACGCGAATTTTTCGATAAGCATCTTGCTTTATTTACTGCGATTTTCATAATTCTGCAAACTCGCACTTTACATTTCTGAACGCCAAACTGCGTTTTGGCTTCCGTCAATAAAACCTTCCAAGACAAGTGCACGGATGTTTCTAAGTTTTTTTTAAAGCCGAAAATTTGGGTTTGAAGCCTAACTAGACCCTATCAATTCAAAAGATCTTTCAAAGCCTCACGGTGAAATCACCAAGAGCTGCTCACTCGTTTGATTGACGGAAACCAAACCGCAATAGTGACTCTGAAGAGCCAATAGAGGAGTCATGAACTAATAAGGTTTTGAAATGAAATAAAGGTGCTTTAAAATAACAATGTTGTAAAATAGCGTGCATTAAATTTACATCGACATTAATTAAGATACATTAAATTAACGCGAATTTTGTAAAATCGCGTTAATAAAGTGCATTGTTAATTTCCTATAATAAGGTAAAAGAAAACCAGAGAATAGGATTTCACCTCTCACTTTATATTTAGTAGGAAATGTCTATGGAAGAGTGAGGCGATATCTATAAAAAGCGATGAAAGAAGAGAATCTCTGACACTGTGTATAATCCTGTCATCTCTCAAGTCGGAGCAAAATATTTTGTCAAAAACCTGACAGGGAAATGATTTCAAAATGTTCTCCTGTGACATCAGATCTAGAGAGTTATATAGCACAAGGAGGACAAGAAAAATTGCCAAAAATGGCCATGAATGAAATCAGTCTTAGGCAGGTATTACATCATTGTATACAACTCAAAACGTTAACTGTCAGTGTCAGTTTTGTTGTATTGTGTCATTCTCATGCCCATCAAAAAACAATTAGCATAGTAAAACCAGTTCTCCGGTAAGCATCATTGTCCCTAACATCGATAAAAGTGTATCTTACATATTTTCACAATTGTCTTAGGGGAGCCGGGGTGGCACAGTGGTTAAGCGCTTCGCCTGTCACTAATGTATGCTTTTTAGGGCTAAGTCACTAAACAACAGACAAATATAATGCTTCTTCAATTCTCCAGTGAACTATTAATCCAAACCCTAACTATACTGTCATTTAAAAATACCCTAACCGTCCACAACAGGTGCTCACTAACCTAATCCTAATCTATTTAGGGTGTTTAGAGCTACAATGCAGTCACTAATTTAGGGTGTTTAGAGCTAGTCACTGATAATTATTTAGGGTGTTTAGAGCTACTCACTAATTTTTTTTAGGGTGCTTAGAGCTACAAATGTAGTTACTAATTTAGGGTGTTTAGAGCAAGTCACTAATTATTTATATGTATTAGGGCTAAGTCACTTAACAACACAGACTATAACCCTTCTTCAATAGTCATGTGAACTAATTGAATCTTGAGAATTGCCCCAGTTCAAAAATATTTGCCCCAGTTAAAAACCAACTGAACCAGTGATCAAAATAGGGGTACTGTCAATCAAATTGAACCTTCCTTTAAAAAAAGGTACAGAAATACCATCCTGAGATAGAATGGAAATACCATGGTATGGTTTTCAAACTTGTTTTGAGAGGATGGCAAAGATTAAAGTGGATTACAAAAGCTTATTCTAGAAACTTGATTTCGTTTACAGTGAACCAATTTCAAGTTGCTCTAAATTTCTTTATCTTAAAAATAGTATTTTTCATCCACTCTAATCATTGCCATCCTTCATTTTTTTTTTTATGGGGTTGTATATTTTTAGAAAAGTGCATAGCAGTCAAAAGAGCTAAGTGTAGAAAAATATATTACAGTACAGGCAATGTGAGATCCAGTATTAAGACATACAAATGTAATATACAATAAGAATATAATTATTTACATTATTTACAAGCAGAAGTTTGAACTTTCATTACTGATTATCAAGTAGGTAAAGCTTATAATTTATCAGAATTGTCTCATATTTTCTCCAGTATATCTGTAAAGCATACTCTGCTAATCTGAGTACCGTAAACACCCGTGTATAAGCCACACCCCAAGTTTTGAAGCTTGAATTTAGGGGAAAAACGTTTTTTGAAAAATACAAAAAATAATTAGAAAATCTTTTGTCCGAGTTCATAAACGCTTGTACATGATGCCAAACTTCTTCCAAAAAAAAGAATAATCTTTTGTTGGAGTTCATAAAAACTTCATCAGATTGTCATAAATATATAATCGCAACTTTAATTCGATCGAATATGGTTCAACTTGCCTTGTCATTTCTTGTGTATATTTTAACCTGCAGTCTTTAAATCACTCCAGAATTCTTCCGCTTTTATTCTCCCATTAACTAACAACAATTCCAAGGAACCGCTTTCCTTTAATCGCTAGAGCAAGAAAGGTTTTCTGGCGAAACTATACTTGCACGATTAAGTCTGAGGTCCACCATCTTGGATTTTCATTAACTAGTGCCAATCTCCCACGTGTAAAATTGCGAAGAATGCCTGGTTGTTTAGATGCCTGCTTTGACAAGCGCTGCGAATCAGTGTGTTTTGGAAGGTAAATAAGCTTTTAAAATTACATTTAAATATTCACGAAATTCTAATAAATTAGGTCTAAGGTGGGTCTTAGAAGAGTTTTTGCTTTAATTCTTTCAAACTGCATGTTTTTTTTTCAATGATTATGTTTAAATTGCTATACTACACGATTGGATGCAATTTGAACATGATTGTAATATATGCACCGTCGTATAATAAAAGCTTCATACAGGTTCATGATATGTAAATATATGTTAATGTTGGGTCTCCTTTCTAGGTGTTCCCGTAGATAAGCCGCACCCCCGATTTTGAACGAAAATTTTGGGTGAAAAGGTGCGGCTTATCTACGGGTGTTTACGGTATTTATTTTTGTCATGAGAACGTTTATCATTTTAGGCTTGACAGTGCCTCTTAATCTCACTGTGAGAATTTGGTGACTTTTTTAACTTTGGATAATTAAATGTATATTTTAACAAATTAATGATGTTTTGTTTTGTGATTAATAGGTTTAATGGCAGAAAACAACAGACTACGGTTCATCCCCAGTGTGGCTAGTTCGTTCAGTAAGCTAATGAGTGCTTCAAGAGGAGAAGTAATTTGTTCCATTACAACAGCCAAGGTTGGTGATAATGCCTCTTTTGGGAGGGCTGGGATAAGATTTAAAACAAAATCTGCAAACTCAAGATTTTGTGGCAATTAAGAAAGCAAAATTATTCAATACTAGGTCTTTTGGGGAAAATAATTGTAATTGAAAATGTGTACACACACTTTCCACACTGGTTGAAAAGAGTAATAAATTAACTTTTGATCTTTAATATGTGTGACTCTTGAATGGATAGCAAGCATTTGAGAGTCTTGGAATTTGGTGTTTTCATTGGTGTGGGGTTGGACTTTCTTTATGTTGCACAAATATTTCTTTATGGAGTTCTTGGAGGAAGGCAAACCATTTTAGGCAATTATTTTTTGAACAGAATCTTAGAAAAATATAGCAGGTATTTCATTAAAAGCTGGCTACTTTTTTTGTCCTCTTACAGGGTTCCCACGGTCAGGGAAAAGTCAGGAAATTTGGTCTGGGAAATCTCAAATTTGAATGAAAACTCAGGGAATGTTTATTTTCAGGCTTCACATACCAATTTTTGGGGCTGTTTTGTTCAATGTTGCTGTCCCAAAATAGCGATTGAATATTTGGCAAAAATAGGAGTGTGTACTGGAGGTCAGTGAAACATGCTTCTTGGTCAGTGAAATGTCAAGGAATTTTTTTTTCTGCAAATGTGTGGTAACCCTGTGTTACTGCCACCTACTTTGCTTGTCACTTAGTGCCAATTAGGCTATTGAATTAAAGCAAATACACTCACGGTTGCTAACTCCAAAATCTATTTAAAGCCAATGAATTTTAAGTCATCTCAAGAATCAAATGAGAATTTTGATATATTGAACATGGCCTATTGAGAAAAGTGTTATCTATTTTGCAGCCACCAACTTCACATTATCGCACAACTGTACGCGAAGGAAGGTACTGTACATGTAACTTGTGTTATACTAAATGTGATGTAATAATAATATTGTTTTGTTTATAGGAACTTGATGCAAATCATATGAAAGAGCTACAGGTAGCATTGAAAGGTTTCCTTCAAAAGGGAGAAACCCTTAAACTAGAGACAAAGGTTAGTAAAACTGGAAAGCATATACATAAGTATATCAATCAAGGTATTAAAATACACTTGTGGAATTTTTATAGATCTTAAAAAAGCATTTGATACGGTGAATCATGAAATACTTTTAGGGAAACTTTATAAAATAATACAGTATTAGAGGTGTTACATGTATATACAACTGGTTTAAGTACTGTTTAAAACACGAACAGCAGTGTTTTATCAAGTTTTAAAATTTGAGGGCGAAGCCTGATAATTTTTAGACTTGATAAAACGTGCTGTGAGTGTTTAAACGGCTTCAAAAACACTTTACGAATGCAATGAAAGAAAGATGCACATCTCAAGGGAATGAGATAAAAAAAAATATTTTTAGTAGGATGAAGTTTTATATAAAGTTTCATCCTAATTAGAAATTCACTGATAAAGGCCCAAAATTTGCTGCAAGTTTATTAAACAACTTCAAAAATATAAAGAGGTTAAAGAGATACGACTTATTTTGGCCGAGAAAATCCATGCTTTTACCTTTTTGCCAATGATACCAGCATATTATATGGGAACAAAGATTTGAAAAAGCTAGAAATGTGAAGTAAATACGGAATTTTCAAAAATTTGTGATTGGCCAAGGGCCAATAAATTAACACTTAATACAAAGAAATCAAATTTTATTATATTCCTACCACAATAGAAAACTCTATTATTTAACCCTCAAATTAAAGTATTTGATAACCTAATTGACTTGAGAGAAAGCTCAAATTTTGACAAATGGCACCACACAAGGAAGTTTGACTCACCGATTAACTTTTCCCAGTGATGAAATGCTTTTAAAATCCTCATTTTCTTGATTTTTGGAACAGATTTGTACACAACCTGATTTACAAATCTCTGCAAAGCCCGCTTCAAGACGAAAGCCGGCTGCGAGTCTGTTAAATTATTGCATATGAAAATTAGCCAATCAGATTGCGAGAAAATTGGCAGTCGTTGTAAAAATGCTCTTTGACATACTTCAGAAAGAGGACAACTATGATGAGGTCTCCCAAATATTGTCTCAGATCAAATTTAAATATTAATAATAAAATATAATGGCTATAGTAGTGTTAGCTTATATCCTGCCTACATTAATCCTCATTCTTTTTGATAAACTTATAAATTACACTTCTACATTACAGAAAAGCTTCAATCTGTAGTGTATTGTATTAATAATATATAAACTGTTAGTGTAACCAAAAATTTTTGTCCTTGCCTCGAATAGCTCTTAGTTCACTAATTGAAGGGGTCCATGCAAGAACAGCGTAAGTGACTTTTGATGAAGCTCTAAATTCCCCCTTATAAAATAAAGAATATCAAGCAAGGCTCGAAATAGAAATAAAATATGACCTGACATTTCTTCTTTTTTTTTGGGAAGGCCATTGAGTGTTTTAAATCATTTCCAAGCATATTTTCACCTGCCATTCCTAAAAATTGGCCTGCTTTTTGGCCATTGGCAGGTCGCTATTTCGAGCCCTGTTAAGAATAATTTGGAATTTTATCAGTAGTCACTTACTCTGTTCTCAATTGCGGGTGGCAATAATAATTGTAAAAATTAATTGTCTATTAAAAGTTTGTTGTTGAAAGCAGTGTCTGATCTTATCATGTACATGCAGCCTTCTCAAAACCAGTCAGTCAGCAGCTCATTGATCTGCCTCCTGAGCTCTCCTCTGAGGCTTCAACCACATCCATCAGAGTAAGAACATAATCGAAACTTCCTATAAAAAGTATCAGAATAACAGCTACATTGGCCTACTCCCAAGATATACTGACCTTCTCTAAAACCTTTTGAGATGGCTGTACGGAATTGAAGATCAGACTAAACAAAATCAAATAAAAGTTTCTTCTATAAAAAGTACCCAGTAAGGTTCTAAAGCTGTTTACCACAGTGAAAAAAAGTACTCAAGCCAGTCACAGTGTGTGTGTATTTTAAAACCTTTAGTATACAGTATACTGAGAAATGCTATAATTAAGATGTTGAATTTTTTTTCTGTCAGGTCAATCCAGAGTTGATTGGTGGTATGGTTGTTGAACTTGGAGATAAGCACATCGACATGTCAATCTCTAAGAAGATCAGAAACATCACCAATGCTATGAAGGAAAGTTTGTGATCACTGTTCATTTTGAGGGATTGCGTGTAAAGAGTTTGATTTGTCAGTTGTACAATAAATGTTTTATCACCCCAGTCATTGCTGGGTAACTACTGATGTGTGTGGATGTCTGAACATTCCAGGGATTTTGTTGAAAGTGGTAGATTAATAGAACAATAATTATTTAGTAGGACAGTTAGGGCAGTAATTCAGTGCTTTTTGCAAAAACCTCAGACCAGCATCCTATGGTGTTAAAAAGCTATTGGCCATTTTTGCAAAATGATTGGTCATAGTCTGCTGTTTGCCAACAATCTAAATCCCTGCATTCGTGTTTGCAGGTTTTATCTGTATTGCTGTAAAAGGAATCATTGACATGTATACAGTAATAGAAAAGGAAAAGCAGAGACCTCTTTACCACAAGCTTTTCATTTGTTTTATTTAACAAAAGTTATCAAATTTAATACATGTCTATAAACTAACAATAATAACATATAATGTATGTATATTTTATTAGTCTACGAGCTCAAAGTTTATATCGGCTGATAGTTGACGAGGTAGCATAACTCCGATTCGACTATCAGCCATAGAAACTGAGAGCAAGTAATCAAATAATATTATTGTTTTAGTAGTAACCAACTAGTAGTTCAATCTTAAACTGAAACAAGAATATTTTTTTGACATTTTGACGACTTTACAGCTATTGTTTTGCTTTTGAAAGCCGGCTTTTCTGCTACTCACTATCTTTCACAGGGTAGTTAGTGAGTGGGCTGCTTAGCCAATCAGATTGCAGGATTTGTAATAGAACACTAGTTGGTTTCTTAGTATTAATATCTAATAGAAATACATGTACACATTAAAATATGTCATCTAAGTTTCCAAAATAGTTATTTGATAGCATTTTATTAAAAACAAGAGCCCATTTGGGCTTTCACTCGGGCCACATGAGATTGATGAAATACACTTTCATTTGAAATCCTCTTAGTAACAAGTCGTGCTTTAATTCGCCAGTGAGAACATCATAAAAACGTCTGGTCTATTAATTGCTTTTATGACATGACTATGATAACGCAGGATTTGAACAACAGAATACTGGCAATTCAAGTGTATAAATGCAATACAATGACATATTCAGACTTTGAATTTGATTGAAAATAGATCAAAAACTCGGGGAAATGTCCGGCTAAAACTGTATGAATAAATGTGAAATGAAACATAAATTTCATAGCAAGAAAAAAATTGTAATTCCTAATAAGAAAGCTCTTCAAAGGCCGCTTCTCAAATTCACAGACTGTTTTACAAAAACATTTGCGCTTATCGACACAAGAGTTCAGTTGACCTTACGCATACTCTAAATCACAGAGATGTTAAATAAAGCGATAATTAGAAGAAAAAGTACATCAACAGACAAACTGAGAGGAAATTTATTCAAATCAAAAAGAGTTTAACTTACAGTACTTACGTAACTGAATCTTTCGTTTTGGATCTTTTGGTAGTGTTGTTGACAGCATCCCACCTTCGTGCACATATGCACTGAATCGGAATGAAAGTCGAAGCCTACCTCAAACTTAACTTTCAGCTAACCTGAAAGGTCATTCCACAATGAATAATAATCTCATAAAGTAAGCCCGTAGCTTTCAATAAATTTGCCAGTGTCTGAATGAAACAGCTAGATCCTTTCCAATTTCTCTCACGAGTCATGGCAGAAGACAGTCTCAAGCTACAAAACTTTAATTTTGATCCTCTTCACAGTAACGTAATTTAACGTCTCAGATATTATATATATTCCCTACTTCAGCTAGCACTGTGCATTTCAAGTACTTTTTCCTCTCTTTGCTGGCAGTTCATGCTTCTTGTTCGTGTAGTTGCCCCACTGAGCCGTAACCAGAAAACGAGCACAGCATTTCAGTTGGCATACACTGAAAACATGTAAATATTCCACTTGGCTCAATGAGGGTTTCTGCCATCAAAGTTATTTTTTTCGTTTCAGTTTTCCCCATATTAGCAGACATGTATAATGTCTCGAGCTCTCGATCCAGTAGAAAGACTCTGGTTATTCTGTCGTAAAACATGCCATAGCCTGTACAAGACCTGACCCAAATTTAGGTTGTATTGCATAATTGCCCACGATGGAATAGATTTCTGACAATGACTCATTGAAATTGATATCTCCTTGTCTCGCCTAGTCTGAGAGCTTTGAAATTTCTTATCTGAGCGCGCCTGACGAAATCTAACCTTTGATTATAATTCGATACCCGTTGATATCCAAACCTGTTTGGATATTGTATTTCGCTTACGTTTCTAAATGTACATTGGATCTGTCCAGACAGCGCTGATCGAATGTATTTTGGCTCCTGGTTGTTCATGTATTTTTATGGTCAACAAGAGCGCCAGTTGAAATATCCTTAGCCTGTTGGAAGGCTTTCGCCCTCGCGGGTCGACCATTTTGATTTACTGTATTAAATTATGTAAGTAAATTAACCTGGCGAGTGTTACGTGACCAGCACAGTGTGATCTGATTGGTGGTGAACTTGACCTTTAACGCATGCACAGAAATTTTGCGACACCCAACAAAAAATAATAATTATGGCTTGCATTTTAAGACTCGGTGCTGCCACAGGCAGCCAGAGTAAAAAAAAACAATAATATTACATTATTACCAGTACTTTTCAAGCCTCCTATTTTAACCATATTGTTAAACTCTGGAATATTGCATATAAAATAGCTCTCCCTAATTATAGTAGTTTTCCCAGTTCCGGCTCTTTTCAAGTATTTCTCACTCAAAGGTATTTTTTTTAGTTGACTCTGTTTTGTTTTCTGTCGATGTTGATATGATACACTGTATGTATGTGGTCTCTAGTGTGCGACTGTCCTTGCCACAGGACATAGTTTAGTCATACTTTAATTAGCTCATTGTGTTTTGTTTTCATGTATTTATTCATTGCATCTAGTTTGTATTGTATTTTTCTGGGTGGGCACCTTGCGTGGGTCCTTTTGTTTTGCCTGTCACTATCCGTTGTTTATTGTTATTGTAAGTTGTGTCTAATGAAGCTGTTAAAGAAATAACAATAATGTAAAATGTATTTTCAAATTCACCTTACCGTATGTTGTTTTTAAACTAATAATTTCTAAAGTTATCTGACAATACTTTTCAAAATAAATGGTTATAGTTAAAAAAAATGTAGGCTTTCTTTAATTCTACAAAACATAGGCCTCTGTTAAAAAATATATAGAAAAGTCAAACCAGTTAGTTTTAAAAGTGATGGCATGGTACTTATCAAAAATAATCATTAATTAATTAATTAATTGATTAAGATACTTGTAATAGTCTAGTTTAGTATTCTCATGGACGAGCTCAAACAAGTACTCAATGGAGGCTACAAAATAATAATGGTGGTATATTTTCTAATGCGAAATAGGTTTTAGCGAATTTCACACTGCATGAGCCTCAATGCTTATCTGCGAGTATAGGAAACTTGCCTTTTGGAATATACAAATTAATGTATCAGCTGGACCTACATTTGTACATTGTACATGTATAACTACAAAATATGGTTACTGTATTTAGCTTTCAACTAATCTTGGCAAATAATATTGCCATGTTAATTATTCAGAATGTTTTTTTTTTGTTTTCATGCTATCAACTGCCCATGAAACCATACTACACATTACAATGAATAATATTACACTGAGAATACTGTAACCCTTAACACTTTGGGGAACCAATCACATTGCAGAATGAAAACAAAGCATTCCAACTTATGTTTACTTGAGCCAATCAGTGTTGAGTTAGCCTGAGAAGACAGCCAACTCTTATCGGTCCCCCACGAAAGAGATGTCTGAGCAATGAGCCAGAAAATTTTATACTGTCACAACATATTGTTGTTTGCTGATGCATAAATTACAGCAAGCTCAGTAGCCAAAGAGGTGAACTAAGAGTTCTTTTAAGGTATTTAACTACCGAGGCTGCTCATTTGCTTGGCATTGGATCACGATCATCAACAATCATGAAAGCCAAGCATATTTAGTAATGTCAGTGGCTTGTTTGCTTCGTTCTTTCAGTGGCTTAAGTAAAGAGAAATGTCTTATGACTGTCAAAACATGTAGGTGATCAAAACAAAAGTCAATAAATTATTGCAAGCATATTGTAATTATAGTAGTTTATAAAGATTTCATCCTGATTTATGTAAACTTTGACTTGGATATTCTCCACCGAAATAGGTCGTATCGCCAAAATAACTGAATTACATGACTCTATAAAGTTTAAAAAACTAGCAGCACATGTTTTATCAGGTCTAAAACTCTCAGGCTGCGCCCTCGAGTTTTAAACCTGATAAAACACTGCTGTTCGTTTATTAAACTATACATAAAGACCTTGAATACTATCTAATGAGCTATATAAAGGATCTTGAATACCTAATCAGGTCTTCATATTGAAATTCAATGGAATGTTCAAATAACAATGAAGTAAGTCAGTTAACCTCTGCATTCAGCCATATACATCCCGAGGGCCATCGGTCCTTGGGATGTATATGGCAGAATGCTGTGGTTCGAGGTATTTAACTCTTACATACCTACACACACTGAGCTACCACAGAACACAGGGCCACTTTTCAAGCCAGTTCTTGCTAGAAACTGAAAGAACTGACCATCACATACATGATTCATACCTTGAAAATAACTGCATTCTGTAGTTCATAACCTCTGACTACTGACCTGTCAAAAGAGCTGGCTTAAAGTGCCTCTAACCCTTCTTGACATTTTTTTACTTACCGGTCGGTACCGGTATGAACCTGTGAAAGGTTTTGAAGACTTCTGCGAATAAATTTTTGGTTTACTGATAATATTTTATGTTCTATGTTTGTTTGAAATGGTGAAAAACTGACCTTTCCTGACCACATAAGTACATTTGTAAAAGCCTGGGTCGATTTCCCGGGGTGACATTGTCTAATTAATTCGACTTTGCAATAATTTGAATAAATACTTAGGATTTTGTCTAAAATGACTTTTTTCTTTACTAAGAACTCACAAACTGTATATTTTCTATTAATATCGATGTTGTTGTGATAGAAAAGCACCATGGAGGATAATGCATTGATGAGATGATGTCAACCCCAGGAAATCGACCCAGTCTTTTACTTACGCGGTCATGGGTCAGGAAAGGTCACTTTTTCACCATTTCAAACAAGCATAGAACATTATCAGTAAACCAAAAATTTCTTTGCAGAAGAACTCAAAACCTTTCACAGGTTCATAAGTAGAAAAATGTCAAGAAGGGTTAGAGGCACTTTAAAAAGTGGCCCAGTGTGTTCTGTGGTAGCTGTGCTGTATGTTAGGTTTTGAAATTATAAACAACTTATGTCAAGCATATGTTTCGACAGTCATAGGCCATTTCACTGGGAGTTTTAATTATACTAGCCACTGAAAGATTAGCCTGTGAATACAGCAGTCTCGCATCTGGTGCCACAATCAAAATGCTCTTATGATAATTAGGCATACCAGCCAATCAGATGATGACCAGATCCTGGCCACACTACGTCATCAGTGTGGAATTTTTTGCCTCGAATCGCAGATGTCTCTCGTGGGGGACGCGTTTTGATTGTGACTCCTGATGCGAGACAGCTGTATTCGCAGGCTACTGAAAGATTGAATCAGAGGAGCCACCAACATGCTAAAAATATGCTTCACTTTCATGGTTGTTCATAACCATGATCCACTGCCAAGCAAATGAGAAGCCTTGGTAGTTTATACCTTGAAAATAACTCTTCAGTTTGCCTCAGCTTCCACTAATTTATGCATCAGGAAACTGCTACGTTATAAGTATGGAATTTTCATTGCTCAGACGTCTCTTTCGTGGGGGATGCAGTTGGGGAGTGATAAGAGTTGGCTGCCTTCTCAGGCTAGTGTTAAGTACAAGACAATAGCATTTTGCTTGTTCGAGCTTCATCCACAGGGATGTGGTTAATAGCTGGTTAAAATGGGCCGATGTATCCATTTTAATAACCATACATGGATTTTCAGCCAGGAAAATCAAGCTGACAGCCGGGTATTTTCTTCAGCTTCCAGCTATTATCTAGTCTACATCCCTGCATCCGGTAGAAGGCAAATTTGGTCAATTACATGTAGTTCTGAAGTCAAAGTCTTTCAAATTAAGAAAATCACATGGATATGCTGATTTGTACTTTGAAATGCTTTATTTTCATTTTGCAATGTGTTTAGCTTTTGTTGTCTAAGTGGACCTGGTTACTGAAGTTGCACTGTAACGTATGCAATGTACACAAATATAGTTTGATTGACAGCTGTTCAAAATACTTGTTGATTTGATCAAAATGTTTGTATATTTTAAAAGCGTTGGGTGCTAAGTTCCACTGTCTGACCAGTCTTGATCATTCTTAACATGTACACTGAATTACCAGTAGAATGAGTTTACAAGTTTTTTGTTTTGAGGAATAGATGTCATTGCACACATGGCAGAAAACATGTTTGTTTCATCTTTAGCTCAAAAACTTTATTTACAACATTCTGCCCTGACACTGCAAAACAATAATATTATTAAGGTTAAAATGCCTATAAATAGAGGTTATTAGTCAGCTAATAACAGCTATGTGTTTTATGAGTCATGTATTTTGGTGAGCCTTTAGTTAAGTCAAAATGCAAACGACTTAGTAAGACTACACAGCCTTATTAGCTGCAGATTAGGTAACTACATGGATTGTATAAATCTGCAAAGAACCTGCAATGTGTTACAACCACAGTCTCATATTTCTTGCATTCTTGTGCATTATTGCATATATTCTTTGTAAATTTATATAATCAGGCCAAATTATAATTATATCATTGCACAACAAATCAAGTCCAGGTTGATTTACATGAAATGTGACAGATACAGGGTTAACACCCTAGTAGCTTTAGCATACCCAGTATGCAATTGTATACAATGTATCATTTGTTTATTTACATGAAGCAGTTCATGTTGTAAGCAGATAGTGTGTGATGGTGATAACTACATGTAAGCTGAGTTAATAGATCAGCCTTAAACAAGAACTCACACTATAAAGGGATTGCTCCTTCCCTTTTCACCCTTCGGGATTTGAAATTACAATTCAGGACAGTGAAGCAAAAAGCTAGTTATCAGTCCTCTCTTGTTAGTTGCTCAGTTATGCCTGTCAATAGTGTTTTAGAACAGTTTATACTTTAGTGTTATTTTACACACTGAACATTCAAGTGTTTGATATTAATTTTGCATGATAAAAAAAATCAGAAAACTCCAGTGGAAAATCACATATTGTATGCAGAACTTTGAATAGAAATGTTCACTTGACAAAGGCTGAGTGACAACTGAAGGCATGAGAGTGCCTGGCAGATACCTTTTACAGCGCAGGTCCCTGTTTAAGGACAAACAGACAGTCTTCACTAAGGCTCGGGGCAGAACTGACAACATCTTGAAATAGCTCTCCTTTCAATCAAGTCATCCTCCATCATCCACAACCCAAATCTTACTTGGTTCAGAAAGTTTATGAAGCTGCTGCTATGCCCAAAGTCTCTGTGCATCCTCACATTGTCGATAACAGCATGGTCGTCATCATGTTGTGTTCTAAATGGTCCATATGCATAAACTTGTAGTGTATACTGGGCGACATAATGCCGCAGCACTATGTAGTGCTCCAGGAAGGGATCTTCTCTTCCCTCTTCCTTGAAGTTCTTCAGGCGTCTAGGGTTAGCTAGCAAATCTTTCTGTCTTTCCGTCAGGGCATGTTCCATTGAACTGACTTCTTTTTTCAGATGTTCTAAGATAGATTTGAACAGAGCATGAACATTTTGTATCATTATCATAACACTATTGCTGCTGTATGTAATGAATAAAGACACTTATCCTTTCTCTCAGTCTGAATGAGAGATTCAGTCAAAATACTCTAAGCTAAATACTGTCTAAACTGGATGTGATTCATGAAGTTCTCAATAGCCCACTCTGAATGGAGTTGCTGTACATAAACATGTGTTTTGCTCACAACTAAGATGAATAGAAGGGCAAAGAATTAAGAAAACTAAGAATTTGAAGGAGAATTTAGAATGTGATCAAGAGACACTTATGCCCTTGTTGCACACAGCCCTTCTTTTTTTCTTTTTTTATATAACGTACAGATGAAGGTGCAACCAAGTCGGTGACCCCAGCATTACTTTTCAATCCTTAATAATATTTAATATCATGTTTGCATTGCATTGTGATTACCAAAATTTAGGAATTAAATGCTGACACCTTGCCTTTCTTTCCAACTAAAATACTTAACAATTGTGCTCAAGTGAGGCTTACCTATGTAGGTGTCTTTGTCATGTATTGTGGAGCCTTCTGGTATGTACTGAGCTCCACCAGTTCCAATGTAGTCAAGTGCAGGATCACCTAATAGAAGTGACGATTGGTTGATATATAAAACTACTGAACAGTAACATTATAAGTTAAATCATGAACTGAAACCATAGCCTTGCTCTGACTGGCTGTTAGTTATGTTTGGACATGCATACTGTTAATAGAAATGTTTGTGATTATTCTACCAAAGAAACAATCAAAGTCGATTGGTCATGTTATTTCAGCCAATCTAACTAAAACCAAACATAGTTAGAGCAGTTTTCCATCTAGTGTTATATGAAAAATAGTTCAATTTGAGTGGTTCAGTTATCAATGTTTGTGTTTATACTTTTCCTTGTGATTAGTTCAAGTAAAACCCATCACGAATTTCTTCGAATCATGATTGGTTCTTTGCGTTTTTGCTTTAAAAACCACTCCATCCACAATTGTGTTTACTTTTCTCACCTTTTTTGGGGGGGAACAAAATTAATAGCAACATACCATATTCCATACACTTTTTGACTAACTTCTTCATCCATTTCCACTCTTTTCGTTGATAGCCCAGCATGTAGCAAACTTTGAGAATGAGTAGTGGAAGCAGCCTTGGGGAGGCCAAGCACTGAACAATGAAATTGAATTAAATGTTACTACCAATAACATAGCAGATTTGGCACATTTGTAGTAATCTGTAACCATATCCAATTTTGATGTGCTATAACATTCAAAAATAATTTGTAGGTACAGTTAAATCCTGCTTTATGGACAGTCGCTTACCGGTACTCTGCGGCTACACAAACTGGAGCAAATGTGTACAAAGAAAAGCATTGACTATTAAATTTGCAACAAATCTCAGGGCTCGACCTTAACTTTTTTCGCTAGTAGGCTTACGGCTAGTAATTTAAGAAGTAAAATTAATGTTCACTAGCCAAAGAGACGTTTCTGCTAGTCATTAAAAAATGTAACGTTCGTCATATACAATCTATATTTATAGTTCTTCGAAGTTTCTCCTTTAGAATCATCACTTACTCTTCTTTTCAAACTATTAGAGGAATCTATTCGTGGAAGATAAGAAGTCTCTAAAAATCCATTGAAGCATTGGAAACAATAATCAATACAGACAAATGTATCTACTGAAGCAGAAAAACAAGATGAATGTTTGATTTATGACTACTGCATGATGGGTAAGCTAGAATCCAGTCTCTTGGGCGAGTTCTTGATTTTTCAAAATGGCTAAATCACAAAGGAGTAATCATTTCTACGTAATAACCCACTTCCGCGATATGCTTTACTTGTCACGCACAAAGGTTTCAATACGAGGCTCCATGCTAAATTAAATTTATTCTTTTCACAGAGAAAATAATTAATTTAATTTAGCACAGAGACTTATATTGAAACCTTTGTGCTTGACAAGTAAAGCATATTGCAGAAGTGGACTATTATATGCTAGTATTCGTGCAGTATGCTAGTATTAATTTTGTGCAGTATAAGGTATGATCATGGCATTTTCCAGTTACTAGAAAAGTTGTCACAGCAAATTTAGTAGCCAACATGGCTTGTAAAACAAGCAACTTCCAATAGCCAAAACTGTAAATCCATTAGTATTTGGCTAGTTGACTACCATTAAGGTCAAGCCCTGAATCTTTTGTTATCATCTGCTCTCTGATTGGCCAACTTCAGGTGTGCCTGACTGGTCCTAACTAATTGGAAGCCTATACATTTCTCGTAAACTGACCCACTAAATACACTTTTTATTCCCTACAGTGTTTGTATTAAAGCGGGGCTCAACTATATTTAAAAGATACAAAGCTGAAGTTTCTGCGAGCCTTGTTTTATGGAAGGTTAGAACCTTTTACAATAAGCTGTTCTGCCAATAAGGAAGCATCTGGTCCATTGTGAGATTAATTAGGGAAAAAAACAATATTATTCTCTTGTTTTATTGTTATGGCAGCCCCACCACTTGATTGCTTTTGTGTATATATTGGTAGCAGGCTTCAAGAGGGTTTTTATACCCCTCACTCTTATTCGAGAGGGGGCATTAATTTTGGGGTTTTTAATTTTGGACTGGGTAGAGGTGTCCTCACTATTGCAATATTTCACAAAGCATGGTGGAACTATTGTGGCAAAAGTTTTTCAATACATCTACTGTGCCAGTAATCTGGAAGAAGGAGGACTTGAGCTTCCAGTTACTATGACGTCATATGTGTGTACCATTAATGCGAAGAATAAAGCTATCATCGAAAGATTGGAACAGTTAGTGCAGAAGTACTAGTGATGGACAGATCCACGAGATCAAGAAGAACATGCATTATACAACACTCGGAGAAAGCCATGTTTGTCTTAGGATGAGTGTTTTGTTTATACTGGTATGGTATATGCAAAGTATATATGACAAGAGACATACTGAAGCACTGTTACCATAATACCATATAATAATTATACTTCAATGTCAGGAATAAATGCCCCCTCACTAATAAACACCTGGGGCAGTTATTTCTTTTTATAATATAGATACGATAGTACGCGCGCTCTGATTGGCTAAGAAGCCATGTTTTATCAGAGTATATAACATGGTTAGCCGTGTTATATAGTTTTCAACTGGCGGTTTCCTTTCATCGCGCGCGTAAATCTATATTATAAAACAGATAAAGAAGCCTTAAATCCATGTTTTATACTATCATAAAACACTAGATGGTCATTTGAGAACACTCTAGAAATGTTGAAAGCACGCGCCTTCGGCTTGTGCTTTAACATTTCTCTCATGTTCTGAAATGCCCATCGTGTTTTATGATAGTATAAAACATGGCTAAGGCTTCTTTATTTGTTAAATAAGCCTGCCAAGGGGGGTGTTTATTCGAGAGGGGCACTTATTCGAGTAAATATGGTAGTTTTATTAATAATTTATTACATTAGCATTTAGATATAACTTTGGAATTCATTAGTATTAAATAATTTTCGCTTTTAATAGTATAATTTTAGTATTGCATTGTATTATAATTATATAGTTTAGTTCTTATCAGTTTCTTTACTAGATTGTTTATTGTAACGATTGATATGTATTTTATCAGTCGAATAAAGACAATTAATGACAGCCTTTCTCTGGCTGGTTCTATTATATTCTTACCTCATCCACTGTTCCAAAGATAGCTTGCAGAAACAATAACCACAATGTTTTTGTACATCCATACTTCTTAAACATGTCGGTGCAGCCCATCCAGTGTGCTGTCTGATTGACACGAGGTGGAATATTGGCTAGAAACAAAACGCCAGATAGGGTTAGAGAACCTATTTATTTGGAATACATGTTTGTAGAGATGTTGGGTTGATTTTAGGGTTCAGTTCCCCTTTAATCTTCAGTTGGTACAAGGTGTCTTTCTTTATTCTAGGATTACAAGTAGAAATGCACTACTCTTACTTCATCAAATGATAAGTTTTTAATCCCATATCAGTAGTCCATGAGTACATGTCAATCAAACTAAAGAATACCTGTAATCCAGGGGTAAATTTGATAAAACTTATACACATGTATTTTACAAGTCTCGCCATGACAATGACAACTTTTAAAACATGTGTAAAAGTTTTATTGTGTTGGCCCCAGGATTAGCTTAATCAGGCTGTGAGGAACTAGGCCATGCCTAGCTTTAAATCGGAATACTTACGCTCAAAGATGTGTGCAAAGGCCTGGCATGCAGAGAAAACCACGAGCCAAAGAATGGGGTTATAGTACCATGCAATGAGTTCAAAACTGTTATAGAAGTACAGGTACGTATGAAGTTGTGTGTTGTTCCAACACTGGTCAGGAGTATATAAATCTCCACTAGAATTCTTGACAGCAAGTTGAAAGTAAATGTTTGCCAAGATGTAGATTATTAGTAGAGGTAGCATCATGAAGACCTGTAAAGTAAAGTAAAGCAACTTTATTTAACGTTGGTAACTAGTGACAGTCTGGTGAGACTGATAAACTTGAGGCCGACGGGAGACCTACGATTTTACGTCCTTATCCGAGAAGACGTGAAGGTCTAGCCATTTGCAGTTGTTTCACAAAGGCAGCACCTTCTACTCAGTTATTTTAAGACCCTGAGTGTTGGTCCGGCCGGGGCTTGAACCCGCGACCTCCCGCTCAACAGACCGGAGCTCAACTGACTGAGCTAACCGGGGTGCGGTTAATAAATGTCACAGCACAGAAAAATACAAACGTTTAGTGTTATATTCTGCAGTTTTAATATTATTCAGGAATGTACATAATGCATGAATAGCAAACTAAAATTGCATTCCATGCACAATATATTTTATTAGAGCTTGTTAAGATTCAAACGCAGATCTTACCATATTTATTAATTCTTACATGTAGTTTTGGACTTAATTAGTTTTCACGTTTAGTTTGGAAGACTTTGCTTCGGTTTTATTAGTCAATTAATGCTGAACCGTATGTCATACGTTGTTATTTATAGCCTTTGAGCTTACCTAATACTCATTAGTTGAAATTACATTAAACTGGCTTCGATCCCTATGAAGCTTTGGCACCTTTGCACCAGAACTTGAGCTGACCGTGTGGTGGACTTTTGGTCTCATACTTTGAAGGATATTTCTTGAACATTTTGGGTACTTCGAACCAGATAGCTAGAATAATCGATTAGAACAGAGGTGTTATAACAAACTTTGATTTTATTTTAAATATCTAGGTTCATTCTCATATATTCATTGTAATTTAGTAGTTGGGCTGCATTAAGCTCAGGTTTGTCAGCCCTTTGTTGTAATGTATTTTTATTAACTACATGAAATTAAGTTAATAATACCGGTATTTGCTTTTGTTGTATTTATGGTCAACGTTAAAAGTCTCAAAACCTGATCCCCAGGTGCCGTTAACAGAATTATTGAGTGTTTAATCATTGTAATATCTTAATATTCTAATGTTTTCACTTCTTACCCCCATCAAAGGAGTCTTCTGCAGCAGCCCCCATATGAGATACCACACCAGAAATACTGTTGCCACAACTGCGGCGCCATTGGGAATAAGCACCTGGAAGTTGCTAAGCTCATAACACGGTTGATCAAATCTAAACTGTGCAAAGGCTGTCAGCATTGTCAGTACCACAAGTGGCTATAGAAAGAAGAAAAACAGAATTAATGTCAGACAAGAAAATTAAGAACAACAAAATGAAAACCATAGACCCTATTCCAATATGTCTGCTCTAATTTGCATAATGCCAAACAATGTAGGCTATTAGGTGAATTAAGTGAATGCTGCCTCTATTAAAGCATGCCTTACTAATGATCTTATGCTATAAATTTTCACCCCTTAAATTCAGAGTATAATGCTAATTTTTGGCATATTCTTTAACTTGGTAGCATTTAACTGTTATTTACTGTTCTATATATTTACTACACGAGATTCAACATTTTGGAACAGGGCCTTAGATACAAATGGCACCTGCTTTATGGGCCTTGGGGTGATGGGAGTGTACACCAGTACTGGAGTTAAATGGGTATACAATTATGGTACTTCATCAGGAAGGGTTTTAATGGGGTACAATTTTTTTATACTTCTCCTTTTTGGAGAATACATTAATAAATTATTTGCATGAAGGCGTAAAAGGAGAATGGTAGCAAAAAAGTATCTCACAATGAAAAGTTGCATCTCTATGCATTATAGTGTAAACCCAAACCAGTGTGTTATGGGGTATCAAATAGAGGAATGATATTACTTTGTAAATATATGGGATGTGGGACAGGGTAATTAAACACCAAGAGAGCCATGGTGGCCTGGGTTTGTATCAAAGCATTGGGGACTGTGATCGAATTAGCCGGTAACAAAACGAGCAGGGGACTGGAACCGAGTCAGTAAAACTAATTCAATTAATAACTAGTCAAAGTGAGCATTATTTTCGAAAAGAACAGATCAAACTTAGCTAGTCTGAAAGGTTTGGTGAACTTTGGCTCAATATTGATGATGCTAGAAGGCATCAAATATGTCAATTTTCCCATACAAACTCTTATTTTTTAACGTTGTCCCTCCAAACCTGATACATTCATTGTAAAATTTTGGAGGGACAAAGAAATTTCAATTGCTTATAATTCAAACAAGATTAACGTGAATCACATCAAACTTGGCACACATGCTAATTTCAACATGCATGTGATGAACTTCATTTTAGAATTAGAGTAATTATAGTCCTCTTCCGCGATATGCTTTACTTGTCACGCACAAAGGTTTCAATACGAGGCTCTGTGAGGCTCTCAGAGAAAGTAATTAATTTAATTTAGCACAGAGCCTCGTATTGAAACCTTTGTGCATGACAAGTAAAGCATATCGCGGAAGAGGGCTATTCTTATAAACTCGGTCCCAGTCCCCTGCTCGTTTTGTTACTGGCCAATTCCTAGAGGCTCAGATGACCACAAAAATATGCCAGCTAGTCCATCTCCATAATGGGGACTAAACAAATATCTGCCAGTGACTACCCTCTTTGTTGGCAAAATAATGAGGCCCTACTCTGTGTGATATAGGGCTGCATGTACGACTACTAAGCAAATGAGACCATAATCACAAGTAGCTATAATATTTTATAAAATAGTTTCGATAGTATGCGCGCTATGATTGGCTGTAAGCCGTGTTTCTATAACTCTATAGAAACAGACAGTTGAGCGCGCGCTTGAGCTAGTTGTGAGAATTTACGTTTTGGTTATCAAATTAAGCGAGCGTTTCCGTGCTTTTATTCGTTTATTTTATAAACGAAATAGAAAACATTTTCCCCTTGTTTCTATAGAGTTATGGAAACACTTGTGGAGGTTTGGAAGAACTCAAAATAGCTGTGGAAACACTCGCCCTCCGGGCTCGTGTTCCCACTGCCATTTCTCGTTCTCCCAAACTTCCACTCTCGTTTCTATAACTCTATAGAAACACAGGAAATGTTTTCTATTTCTTAAATAGTATGTTGATAGAATGTGACCTGCAAGTGCCGAACAAACTGGAAACACCCCAATCTATATGAAGATTAGCCCCCCCCCCCCCCCCCCCAAAAAAAAATACACAATAATTTTATTTTTATAACCTAATTAGCTTGTGTAGTATGCAAGTCAAACTCACCATGAACAAGTAGTGCCCTAGTTTTGTTAAAAACTTGGTGTGAAAAATCTCGTTGAGATACAGCTGATAATGCAGACTGAGGCCTGTAACATTTGTCAGTGGAGCTACAAATAACCTAGCTATAAACCTAGGTATAGGTTTATTAGACCTTAAAATACTATCGCAGCATGATCGCCAGCATTTCATCTCCCAAGTGTCTGGCCAGTAACGCTTGGGTGCACGGTTCTGTAGCAGGACAAAGAATATTGAACACATGAGTGCAACACCATGAAATATTTTATAGCAAAATAATTATCTAATTAATGACCTTGGGAGTTTCAATGGATGCTGGCTACTTGCCCTCCTACCTCACTACCATGGTTGCCGAGGTCACGGCCTCACTAAACTAAGTGAGAAGGACCTCTGGCACCCAAGGTATATATCCTACCAGTGACTGACTATAATTTGAAATGAAGCAAATACAGATGCTTACTTTCAATTTATGGCTGCTTACTACAAAATTTATTGAAAGCCCTGATTGGCTAGATTTTGTCTGACTGTAAAAAAAAATATGTAGTGTGATGCCAGGTGGTATTTGTGCAACGTTACCTCTGCTCTTTGCAGTAGTATGATATGTAGTGTGATGCCAGGTGGTATTTGTGCAACGTTACCTCTGCTCTTTGCAGTAGTATGATATGTACTGTGATGCCAGGTGGTATTTGTGCAACGTTACCTCTGCTCTTTGCAGTAGTTCTCTCCTATTGGCTTCGATTTCCACTGATGGAACATAATCAGCTTCATCTTCCCCTGAATGTACACCCTGCCTTCCTGCCATACTCCCATAGCCAATGGCACCCATGTTGGATGAACTTCGTGTTACAGACTCTGCATGCGACCTTACATTGTGAACTTTGAGCTGACTCCATAAAGATTCTATAAGTGGAGGAAAAAACTTTTCTACTCAAAATCTTCTTACATGTTTATTAATCCTAACCTTTTCCACAAATATAGTATTTAATTCCCCTGATGGAAGCAAATTAAGTCCCCTGCATGGCACCACACCCAAATCCTCTGCCATTATATATATATTATTATTAAGGGAGTAAACTCTAGTTAACACATACTCTGGGTTAGCCAAAGGCCTGACGAAATAACATTAATAGGTGAAGAGCTTTGCCTCTGGTAAAAGCGATTGAGAATCTTCCTTGTATTCCATTGCTGAGTTTCAAATCAATACAACATGTTAACTGGTTTTGCTGAGCTTTGGTAAGCTAATGAAAATTACTGAACATTCAGCACTCACAGTCATGCCTGGTAATGAGTACATTAACCAATTGGATGATTCTTAACCTAATATTTGCAAGGAAGTGAGATTCTCAATGGATTTGACCAAAAGCTCTCCTCTTTCTCTCCACCCTTAATTGTATTTCTTCTGGCCTCTGGAACCCTGTACACTGATTGATGCAAATATTTGAACCACTACACAATTTAAGATAAAATTATATGTTTGTTGGCTGTTGGAAGTTCTTCTACGTGGGTGCTGTTTAGGAGCAGGTTTGATGTTGGGTTCAAGCTGTGGTGAAAGTAATTGGTACAATGCTGCTGTTGAATGCTTAGAATATCATGCACACTGCACAACCCACATGAAAACAATTTACTTACGGAAGTACACGGCGTAACTGGCATTGATTTTATTCTCACTAATCTCTCCATACGCTTGGTCATTCTCGTCACAGTATGGTAGTCTGACAGGAATACATGCACCTTCGGTATAATTTCCATCTGCAGGAATCTTAACTTCAGCCTTGTAGGTCTTGCTTTGTTGGTCGGCAGGGTGCAGTAGTTTAAGCTCTGCCATTTTCCCAGCGACCATAATCTTAATGTGTTCAAAGAAATTAACAATCAATTTAATCTAGATATTAAAGACCATTTGTTTTCTTATTTGGTGGGGGGGGGGGGTAAAAAAAAAATTTATATGGAGAGGGTAGTGAAAATCCCACTATTGCCCCCCCCCCCCCCCCCTCCCTCCTGGTAAAAAAAACATGGTCCCTAAGAAAAGGGAGTACCGCCAGATTTAAATTATGATGGGGACTGCAGACTTGGGAATTCCTTGTTATCATTTGACCCCAAAAATTGGCTGCAATTTTATATCCAAAAACTGATTCCTCCAAGACCTGCCCCCTGACGTTACTAATTCCATGCATTTGAGTCTCTCCTGTCGAAAGGAGATGCATGATTGTTCATAACGGGGTCATACATATGCACAGATTTGAACATTAGCTTTGAGCTCACTCTGTGAAACGTGGATAAATAAAATACTTCTACCATGGGGCTGGTCGTTTATTATCTGAGGGGGGAGGGGGGGGGGGTCTTTTTGAAAATATTGAAGTTCTACTGGGGGGTCATTTTTCATTTACAAATGTTCCTTTGTCTTCATTTCATAAGGTACCCTATGTATTCTGGTCTATTTTAACGTGTCTCAACAGGAGCCCATTATCACCACCTGGTCTCAAGTAAACAAATCTTCAAATGCATTTTAAGACACTATGAAAAAAACAAATTTCATCTAAGGGTCGTGTCACAGGGGGTGGGGGTCATTTTTATACGTTTCATATCGGCATGTTCAAAACTTTTGTAACCAAGCCAAAACTGCCAACCCCCCTCAGATAATAAACGACCAGTCCCTATTATCATTGGGGGGTTGGGTCCCTAAAAATTAAGCTAAGGAGGGGAGGGGGGAGGATAAACTTTTAAAAATTGCAAACCTCTTGTTCAATGTATCGTTGTTGGCCACCATCGGTTTGGTATGGCATGGCAGCGGCTGCTGCAGCCTGAACTTTTTGTAATCTGTTATTGCCTCTTGCATTTCTTAACCTGCATGGCTTCCAAGTGGGGCCAAAGTCCACAAACACTACCACTTTGTCACCAATATCAGCGAAGTTGGTTGCATCTTTACCAGGTGCACATAATTTGACAACAGGTACTTCACTTGGTCGATCGCCCATTGGGTCATAGGTTTGCTGTCTGCTCTCTACACATCCCATCTCGGCCTGGAGGGAAACTTTTTGATTTTACTCATCTTTATGCATGTCAATTTCAGTAATTTTTTGAAGGCCGGCTACAAACGGCTTCTATTTAAAGCGCATATTTTGGGATTTATGCCATGGATACAGTCTGCTCTAGTCTAAAGGCCCGTTTACACAGGCGATGTTTTGTACAATTTTTGTCACGATTTCCACTGCAATTTTGCTTGCCATCGAAGTTGCACTTTAAAATTGCGCGTGTAAATAAAACTAGCGGCGATTTTGATGCAATTTTGTCGCCACCAAATCGCACTGGTTTCGAGCATGTTCGAAACTTGATGCAAATTTGCGGCGAGAAAAATTGCAGTGGGACGCGACAAAAATTGCATCAAAAATCGCCTGTGTACACGGGCCTTTATAGATGCACACAAAAGACGAGGCCTCATGGATACATTATGAGTGTGAACTGCGTGCGGGAATCAACAACAAGCACCAAAGTGTCTTCCTTACCTTTCTCCAAGTATAAATCCGTTTTCTTTACTACTTCTATCTCTTGACGGTACGAAGACTAACTCGGATGTGAGTTCGTAGAAATCGGGAAATTCCATTTGTAGCAAGAAAGCCGGAAGTTGATAGTAAATTAAGTGACGTACGTGTTCTCGGATTTCAGTTGTGCGAATAGGGCTGGGGCAGCGAGGGGAAAACCCTTGCAGTTTTACTGTAGAAATAACGCTTTTCATTTTCTAGTAGTACTCACTTTTGCCATTCTTTACAATTTTTAAGCAGTAACCAGAAAATATGCAAGTTACTTTTCATTGAAAATTCTGCAGTTTATATCGAGAACTGTGATTAATGTTGGATTGACTTCTGTATTTACTAGACTAGCAAGGGCTCTCAAATAATTCTCGTAAATCCAGTTGAGTCACATGCCTCACGCGAGGAGTCTTAGCCCGATTAAAATTAGGCGGCAGCTTTTGATCTAATTCGGGTTCGCCGTTGTGGTCGTGACGTCGCTGCTGCCGGCGAGCCAGTGTTGTTGGACCCCGGGTGTTGGACACGGTTTCTAGATTCGCTTGCCAAGAAACAATGCCGAGGCGGAGCCGAGGAGTGCCAAGAAACCATGCCGAGGCGGAGCCGAGGAGTATGGTTGGCGAAATGGTGCAAAAATTCAACAAACGTAATGCATTCACATTCAACATTGATATGCATTCACGTTCAACGATGTTATTCTTGTTCAAGAATATATTCGTTGGCAACAAAAATATTCATTCACATTCAACGATATTATTCTTGTTCAACGATATATTCATTCACGTTCAACGATACTTTTCGTGTTCAATTATATATTCATTCACGTTCAACTGTATTATTCTTGTTCAAGAATATATTCATTCAACAAAAATATTCATTCACATTCAACGATATTATTCTTGTTCAACGATATATTCATTCAACAATTCGTGCGCACCCAGCTCTACGCATCATTGTGCCCAGTCTCCCACGGCACTATAATTCGTGACGAGGACATCACGATTTCACTCTATTTCACACGATTTCATATTTCACAAGATGGCGTCGAATTTAATATTCGGCGGTGTGTCCGCGAAGAGATGAGAACATTTCGGGGGAGAAGGACGCAAAGCCTTTTAACACCGAATTATGGTGGGAAACGGAGTGTGCCCGGCCATCCATTTCGGCCCCTGTCATTGTCAGGCAAACGAAACAAAACGTGCAACCCCCGATACCGAAAAGTGTGTATCTAATCGACTGTGTAGCACAAGATAGCGACGATGAGGAGATGGCAGATTCATTTGCATTTCGCGAACAGTAATTCAGCCTTGGGAACTTTCAGTTTCACATACAAGTAGCTTGTTCACAGGCCCTGGATACTAAAAAAAACTAAAAGAAGCCATTTTGTTTTCGCCACGTTTTATTTTCGTCATTTTCCCCAGTATCTAGAGCCTGTGAACAGGCTAACATACAAGCGGCCCTGGCCACAAAGGTTTTTCACATGGGCAAAGTCCCACTTATGGCCATGTGACAACATTCTTTTCCCTTTGAAGAAAATCAAAATCTGATTTCGTTATGCTTGGAATTTTTGTCTGAAACACCTCCACAAGCTCATTTCGTATTTCATCTTCAGAGTGTCCAGGTGTCAGATCAAACTCTCCTTTTATGACTGCATACTGTTCGCGAAATGCAAATGAATCTGCCATCTCCGCCATCTCCTCATCGTCGCTATCTTGTGCTACACAGTCGATTAGATACACACTTTTCGGCTTGTGTTCCGTGTACCGAAATCACCATTTTGTTATATATTAAACCGTGTTATATAATTGTATTATAAACTGGCATTATATAACCATTCCTACCGAGAACACTAGGCACAGTGGAACACTAGGCACAGGCACACTCCGTTTCCCACCATAATTCAGTGTTAAAAGGCTTTGCGTACTTCCACCCCGAAATGTTCTCATCTCTTCGCGGACACACCGCCGAATATTAAATTCGACGCCATCTTGTGAAATATGAAATCGTGTGAAATAGAGTGAAATCGTGATGTCCTCGTCACGAATTATAGTGCCGTGGGAGACTGGGCACAATGATGCGTAGAGCTGGGTGCGCACGAATTGTTGAATGAATATATTTTCGTTGAATGAATATATCGTTACGTTGAACAAGAATAATATCGTTGAATGTGAATGAATATTTTTGTTGAATGAATATATTCTTGAACAAGAATAATACAGTTGAACGTGAATGAATATATTCTTGAACACGAAAAGTATCGTTGAACGTGAATGAATATATCGTTGAACAAGAATAATATCGTTGAATGTGAATGAATATTTTTGTTGCCAACGAATATATTCTTGAACAAGAATAACATCGTTGAACGTGAATGTATATCAATGTTGAATGTGAATGCATTACGTTTGTTGAATTTTTGCACCATTTTGCCAACCATAGTGGAGTGCCAAGAAACCATGCCGAGGCGGAGCCTAGGAGTGTCAAGAAACAATGCCGAGGCGGAGCCTAGGCATTGTTTCTTGACACGAGGATCTAGAAACCGTTTCCAACACACTGGCGAGGATTAGAATTACTTCTCGTTGTACTTTAGATATTCATGGCACAGAGGCCAATGACAAGAGACCTATCATAATTTTCTTTTGTGCTAGTTGAGAATGCATGCGTTTTTGCAGTCCTAGGGTTTCAAGTTGAACATTCCTTTAATAGAAAACCTTGCAGAAACACATGTTAGGCGCTATTTCTTCAGCGGCGCCGAGCAGCATGGATCGGCATCCTGAAGGTGGACCTCCACCAAAAAGATTCCGGTTACCTTTAAGCGTTGAGGAAACGCTAGAGAATGTAAGAAGAGCTGTGCCCCGGACTACAGAATAAAAGACGCGCTGGGGAATTAAGGTTTTTGACGCCTGGCGAAATAACAAAATCCCAGGCCTGGAGGGAAACCCTTTTGAGTTTTGCCGTTGATTTACTGCATAATGTTCGTCCAAGAGGTTTGCATTCCTATGCATTTTTGTCTTGTTTTATAGATTATCGTCGAATGCATCTACTTATCACAATGGAGATACTATGTAAAAGGTTAGTACAGCAAACTGAATTAATGCAAAGAGGCTTATTTTTCGGACGGAGTAATACGCAGGGTAGCCGGCAGATCACTGTTGCGTCCACGTACGTGGAGTTGTAATGCACTAGTCAATTGAAACCCGGTACCGGGGAAGGGTGGGGGATAACAGGGGCATTGATCACTTTTGAACCACACTCTGTCCCGTGGGGGTAGTAGATTTGACTGACTTCGACTTTTCGGATGTCCCCACCTCGGGGAAGAGGGGAACTGGGAACTAGTATGGAAGCTTCCAAGATGGCGGACAAGCTGATACTTCTTTTGAATAAATCTTTCTACAGATGGTGGGTTGATTTTAGAGTACAGACGAGTTCTCCTTCAAGCTGAACTTCAGCCAAGAGAGACGTAGTTTGTGTAATTACTAAAGAAAACTATAAAAGCTACACAAATCTTGGAAGAAGAACATTAAAAATCTCTCCTTTTAAAAGTTTTTTTCCCTTCAAAATTTTTGATCTCAACTTTCTTGCATCAGGGATAGGGGCATTTGATCTGAACTAAAGCCTCTGGGGTGGGGGTATTGATGATTTTTGATCAGGTCTCTGTCAAATCCCCCACCCTTCCCCGGGACCAGGGGGGTGGGGGTTTCAATTGACTAGTGCATAAGCCGCGCCACTTCCCTTGAGACGCGTAATCAACTGGAGGTAAGTGTATATTTTGAATATCTGTACATATCGGCTGTGTGATGCAAGTTTTATCGGAGGGAAAGACAAAATTCGCAGCTTTAGTTAAATTCCGCCGGACGAAAAGTGGAAAGTAGTTTTCGTACGCGACACCAAAATGCTAAAGTGCTATGCATGGTTGTGGGGGGTCGGTGAGGAAATCGACTGAAGTTGGTGTCGACTAAATATATTGTGATTTTCGGTTAATTTCCGTAAAAATGGGTGAATCCGATTCCGGAAGTCCGCGAATCACGGACTTCCGTCACCCTGAGAAGTCGTTTCTCGCACAGCGCCTCAGGCCTAGGTTTTGGTTTGGATTTGGACGTTCACCCGGTATCTTAATAGTGATCTTTTGCTTGCTAGTGTCAGGGCAAGCCTTAGGGAGTCTCTTTCATCTTCTGCCGTTTTTAGGTTGGATTTTAAGGCTTTATTTTCATGCATTTGGCTCGTGTTTCTTTATCGTGCGATGGATATCAGACATCACAGATTCCTGAGTGCACAAGAGGATTCCTCGCTGAAATCGCGAGCAACTGAATACACGGTAGAAGGAAGTCAAGGCATTTTTACTTACGATTCTCTCGTATTTTAGCTCCTTGAAAGCTGGACTTCGTTACATTCCCATACAAACGCTTATATTTAAGCGATCAGCGCCTGTTCACAAGTAAACGCCACTTCTGAACATTGTTGTTAATATGGGAATGTATAGTATTACCTATCTGTTACGGTAAATCCCTCGGCTATATCCAGTTGAGTTCGATTTTCGAATTCTGAGAATTCATGTACTGAGTGCGATGTGTGTTTTCGATGAAGTGATATGAACTCCCGAGTGGATACAAGCAAATATCTAAGAATCCCTGTTTTTTTTTAGCGGCATCCATTTAGGTAAAATCCAACGGTTTTTAGCGTTCAGATAACCCGGCCTTAATTTCCATACACCCTGGTCCCAGAGGTTTTCTAGAGAGAGAACAGCCGTGGAGAAAGAGCCGCAAAGCGGCGATCAGCGAGCTGCGAGAAGCGAACTGCGAGAAAACCTCTGGTATCGGTGGGCGCCAATCTCACTTTCATGAGGGTCAGAATCTGACTGTATTTTCTAATTGGAGGAATATTTAATGAGCTCAACAAGAACTGTGATTGGTTAGATATATTGTACTCAGAGGAGCTCCCAATAATCAAATACGAAGATATGCAATCGCTATATATGTAATGCAAATTAAATTACAAAAATAAATAGCCAGGGGTCTCGTCGTATCACAGGCAGACCAATCTATGGGCTTGTGCATGAAAATAGAATATGTATGGGTTTTTATAAACCCTTTCGAATTGCCGTAAAATGTATAAATAAACATATTTTCGCTTCCATGTTGTTCCTTTGTGGGTTTTCTTCTCTTGGAACCATTTTAGGGTGTTTTTAGATTAAAAACCCCCTAAAATGGTTCCAAGAGAAGAAAAACCACAAAGGAAACAACATGGAAGCGTACGGCAATTTGAAAACCGAATACATATCTTCTATTTTTACAAACCCATAGATTGGGCTGCTTGTGACGAGTGAAGCCATTTTTCATGTCTTCAATTTCGTTATGGGACCGTGTAGGCTAGAGGAAAATTAAACAACAATGCTATCGTAAAGGCGGGTTTATGATTAGTTTAAATAATTGATCATCGGACATATGACTTGTGATGAATTTCTTTGCGTTAAAATTTTCAAGGATGCGGAAGAAATCCTTTATTGTATCATGTTTCACATTTAATAATAAAGTGGAATTCGTTTTCTATATCTTTATGGCAGGTGGGGCATATTCTCTCTTCTGGTTTGGTGTATGGTCTAGTGTACCTCCCTCTTTCGATTTGTAAACAATGATTACTTATTCTAAGTTTGGCTAGAGCCATCCTATGCTTGATATTGGAGACAACCACGAGGTACTTTTCTAATTCATAAACAGTTTTAAACGATCTATATGTCCGAATAGTTTTCTAAATATTATCTTGGGTTAAACAAACGAGCCCCCTAATGTGGCTACTCGGAATGAAGTTGGAAGATTATCGTTGAAATCATTAATTTACCGGAATATGTTACACTTCTGGATGCATCTTCAAACCCTCCCCGAAGATAGTATTGCCAAACAATGTTTATATATTTCAAATATCCTTGCGTCGTCTAATAAATCGAGCTTCATGACCTCCAATAAATAAGATTTTAGAAACATTCCAGCAAATACCAAATACAAGACCCCCTGATCTCGATCAACATAAATTAATGAAAAAATATATATCTGATATAAATTTGAAAATTACAAAAGAATCCAAATTACATCCATGAGGAGCCGCAAGCCTTGGATACTTGTTTACCGGTCATCTGAAAAGTCCGATTTAAAGGGCCAGAACAAAGGTGGCGTTGACATATCTCACCGCAGGAACCATCGATTATATGTCATCACACCAATTTCCCAGCAAGAAATGTTTTTATTAGATTAATGAAACTGGAAGCATAATCGCATTTTGTCTCATATCACTGATATTCGGCCACGTTGAAAGCGCCAACTAAAGCAACAACTGGTCGGTTTTGTTCTATTTTGAGATTTTATTCAAACATTTTAAAAACCTGTCCACTGAGCTTGGTTCATTCTCAAATTAAATGTAACACACACGGTCGAAAGAATTATATATATATAAAAATTGAATAGAAAAATGTGAACGAGAGCAACTCAGGACTGTTATTAAAAATTTACTAAAACGTTTCGGCCTTCGGCCTTCATCAGTTAAAAAGGTTAAGTTTTTTAACCTTTTTAACTCAGTGATGAAGGCCGAAGGCCGAAACGTTTTAGTAAATTTTTAATAACAGTCCTGAGTTGCTCTCGTTCACATTTTTCTATTCAATTTTTATAACAATTACTGTGGACAAGAACTTGGAATCAATTTTATTGATCCTCTTGGCTGGACTAGCTGTTGGCCTGAAGACATTTGGACATTATATACATACTATATATATATATATATATATATATACACTGAAACAAAAAAACTCTGCAAAAGACTTATATATATCATATATATATATCCTTTATATTTCCATCAAACTTTCTTGACAGTTGTTGCTTTGGTAGACACAAAGAAACATAATAGGCTTTGTTTTCCTTTGTGTTTGACGGTAACAGAGTAGCATGTTCAACCGTGAAACTCTGCCATTTTGGCCTGCAATGTTTTGATCACACATTTTCAATAGTAAAAGCGGTAGCCGGTCAGTCGCCTTTCTTTTGTTGCTCAATAATCTAAGGGCCGGTTTACATGACGCGTTTACTGATCCCGGGGCAAGATGTGTCACGAGATGGAAATGAGTTGTTTTGTGTATGAATTTATCCCTCATAGCATTACATTTTTTTAAAGGGAATGATAATAATCCAACTATAAAGAAATTTGATAAGAAATACGCCGCGGGATTAAACGTGTCATGTAAACAGGCCTTTAGATGGGCCTGCTGACTAGCTTTTCCGTTTGTTTAGGACAACTCATTTACATAACGCCCTTAAATGACGTCATTTCAAGGATTTGTAATGCTTTTTATAGCAATACAACGACCATAAATCGCCCCAAAAATGGTTGAAATTGTTTTACTGGTTGAACTTTACTGCGCCCAAATAAATGATTTCTGGCTAGGGTTATAGGCACTCGGTAACTCGAGCTCCGAAGCCGTCATAACTTTTAAGATTTTTGCCAAATTCTGCTCAAATCTTCACAAATAGTACACAATTTATTGATACAACTGATAATGCCAAAATATGACCCGTTCACACATACTAATGACATAATTGTGACGTAAGGCAACCCGACGTTTTGACATTTTGAGTCGGCATTACTCAAAATCTAGTCGAATGATTTTATTCTTCAATCAACTGGAAACTGTTCAAACTTATAACACCCGTACACAGTGCAATTTTTTCGAAACCCTTGGGCGGAATTGGCCAAAATTTGGGCTGTGAATTTCTCATCTTACTAACGTTGTCAAAGTTGAAAGGACCGTAGCTTTCTGCCAATGGAAGTGATTAAAATCCAAGCTGGTTTAAAGTATTTCCCGAAGCTTAGTAAATCTTGATAGCAAACACAATTGTGCTACCAAAACTGAACAAAACAAAAGTTGCAAAAACTCAAAATCTACAAATTTCAGGTTTTCAAAAAAGCCGTCAAGAGAATGTTTTTAACATTTCTGAGCTATAAATTCAATCTTACGCCAAAGCAATACACCAAATACTATCGCTGAGAAATATCTATAATTGGAGATATAATTTTTCAAAGAGGAGCACACCAGGGTAATAAGTTCATGTCCTAGATACACCAATATGTTACTGACGTTCTATGACCGAAACATAATAGAACGTAATTAACCTATTGTTGTATCTAGGACATGAACTTATTACCCACACCAGAGCCGAGATGTTGGATTGTGCTTTGCTTACATCTAGAGTGACCACGGCTGACTAATAGGCACGTGCATTCAAAAAGTTGAGAAATTATTATAATGTGAGGGGGTACAAGCGATAACTAATTTCTGTAAAAATATGTATAGATTGTCAGAAACTGGTTGTGCATTATACTCCTGGTCATTACGATAATTTGTAAACTTTTGAATGCACGTGCGTATTCCGTCAGTCAGCTGTGGCCGCTCTAGATGTAAACAAACACTCTCCAAAACCTTTGCTCTGATTTCTCCACTTTGAAAAGTCATATTTCCAATTGTAGTAATTTTCAGTGATAGGACTTGGTGTATTATTCTTATGAATGATTGAATTTAATGCTCACAACGTTTTTAAAAAAATATGTAGTTTTTTTTTAGAAAAATGTTCACAACGTTTTTTTCTGTTTTCGCTAGTACAGTTTATTTGGCATCAAGATTTTGCTAAGCTTTGGGGAATACTTTTAAGCAGTTTGGATTCTAATCACTTCTATTGACAAAAAGCTGCGGTAATTTCAACTTTGACAACGTTTATTTAGTAAGGTGAGAAATTCAGAGATCAATTGTGTTGTTTTCAAAAAAGAAATTATTCGACTAGATTTCGAGTAATGGTTCAAAATGTCAAAAAGTGGGGTTGCCTTACGTCACAATTACGTCAATTGTATCAGTTGTATCATTCAATCAATTGTGTACTATTTGTGAGCATTTGAGCAGAATTAAGCAAACTTAAAAGTTATGACATTTTGTTTAAATTCGCAAAGTGGCTTCGGAGTTTCAATAGAGACGCCTTAAACGCTGCACCGTTTTTTAACGAAATAAAAACTAAAATACTCTCAAAATATCCTTTGTTCATTTCTGTATTATATATTTGAACCCATGGGTAGATGGGTATAAAAATTAGTTTTGTCGTACTAATAAAAACAAATAAAAACAAATTAGTTAGGTTCAACACGGGTATTTTGGATCAGTTCAAAAGCCGCAATTTTCTTGCAATATAAACAATTCGCTCGTGACACATTTTGCCCCGGGATCGGTAAACGCGTCATTATTTGAGCAATTATTATTAGCATTATTTGAGCGATTATTGAGCAACTAAAGAAAGGTACGGTGGCCCACATATGCCATGCCAAAACTCTTTTATGCCATGACAAAACTCTTTTATGCCATGACAAAACTCTTTTATGCCATGACAAAACTCTTTTATGCCATGACAAAACTCTTTTATGCCATGACAAAACTCTTTTATGCCATGACAAAACTCTTTTATGCCATGACAAGACTCTTTTATGCCATGACAAGACTCTTTTATGCCATGACAAAACTCTTTTATGCCATGACAAAACTCTTTTATGCCATGACAAAACTCTTTTATGCCATGACAAAACTCTTATGCCATGACAAAAACTCTTCATACTTTTAGCCTCGTTTCCATGAATGTTTGTTTTTGCTATGAATTCTGGGTATCAAGATGGCGACCACAAGTGGGAGGAACGAAGAACTAGAATGCCTTATCAAATACTACTTTTCTCGAGGATTCGAATACAAAGATATTTTAAAGTTTTTGTCTGAATATCATGGAAAACATATTGCCGAGAGAACCCTTCAGAGAAAACTTAGAGAATACAATTTAAAGCGAAGAAGGCTAGAATACAACATCGATGAAGTAGTTCAGGAAATTCGAAAAATGCTCGATGGTCCTCAGTGCATGGGTGGGTATAGGTATGTGTGGCATGCTTTAAAGATGAAGGGTATCATGGTTCCACGCGTAGTGATACAGGAATTACTGCGGGAGTTGGACCCAGAAGGATGTCTAATGAGAAGAGCGCACAGACTGAAGAGACGAGCATATCATAATGCAGGACCCAATGCAGCATGGCACGCAGATGGCTATGACAAACTAAAACAGTTTGGTTTCCCAATACATGGATGCATTGATGGATGGTCAAGGAAAATTATGTGGCTTTATGTAACGCGTTCAAATAATTATCCAGATAATATCGCATCGTATTACTTGGACGCTGTTGAACAATATGGGTGTCCAATTGAATTGTGTACTGATCTTGGAACTGAGAATGGAACAATGGCTACCATACATTCCTTTTTCCGAAACAAAGATGATGCACACAGATATGTTACTTCCCCCCAAAATCAGAGAATCGAGGGATTATGGTCTTTCTTCCGCAGAAGTAGGTCAACATGGTGGATAAATCTATTTCAAGATTTAATTCAGGATGGGCAGCTAAATACTTGTGATCCTCTAGAGAAATGTTGTCTGTGGTTCTGTTTTTCAGACTTAATCCAAAAGGATTTGGATCAGGTATGCAAACACTGGAATACTCATAGGATCAGGAAATCGAGATTTGATACAATATCTGGACAACCAGATGCTCTGTATTTTTTACCCAACTCCAAAGGAGGAATGGCCAACCTAGCACTGTCAGTCCCTACTCGTGAAATGTCCTATGCACGTGATCAGTTGGTTGACAATTTGGTTGAAAATGAACACCTGGAATATTTCAAGTATGTAGTGGAGACTAATGGGATAAGGGATCCTGTCAACTGGAGAGAAAGTCTACAGTTATATTATTGGCTTTTGAGAACAGCAAGGCAAGGTTGACAGTAATTTTAATGTATAATCAATCTTTCTGTAACACTTTACAGATTTCGTATTTATCAGAATTACAGTGATTATTTTGGCAACCTTAGGGACCATTGACATATTGTACTTAGGGTTAGACCATTATATAGGGGCGAATCCTGCCCAATGAAACCGAAAGGAAAAAATTATGTAAATGCCATGGTGTGCAGTCTACATTATTTTGTACATTGTATACTCATGAACAACATTATTGCAAGCTAACTGTGATAAACAAAACCAGAAACACATACAATGTAAGGGAGTTGAAATGTGTAATGGCCTTACTTTGCTTTAGTGCCATACTTTGGATTATTCATCAAATAGAATCAACCATATATGGAATAAAATGGCAGCTGGACTAGGCTGTTTATTTAAATATGGCACCAGACTAGACTGTATTATCCAAATTATATGGTTCTTCTTATTCGCTGAATAATCCAGAGCATGGGAATGCTGTTACATGTTTCAACTCCCTTATATGTTTCTGACAAAACCTATTACAGATCTTAGCTAGTCGTAAAAATAAGTTATATCCAGAACAAATTGTCCAACTCCCCCTCTAAAAAATTAATGGTCCATCCCTTAGTGTTCCACTTATTAGAGGTTTCATTATAAGCTGGTTGCCGATGGTTACCCGCCATTACTAAGTCTCACATTCAATAGAGTTAGTCCTAATGTCAAGCTGTATGTCTGCCTACTTACGAGGTTTGGATGTCTACTCTAAAACTTAAAGTGCAAGTAGTGCCATAAAACAACATGAACTCTTTTTGCCCCAAATTCTATTTCTGATAATACTTTAGTTGTCTATGCGAGGCAGGAACAGCAATTAAACTAGAATAAACACTACCCGAATTGCGGGATTGATTCATCTTGTGATGTCACAATGGAAACCTACAGGATTTTATTGTCAGTAGTAGTTTTCTCTTGGGAGGGAGTTGATTCATCTTATGACATCACAGGATCCATGAAAAGTAACCAAAATGAGGGATTAAATGCCAGAAATGTTACAAAATTTGCAAGATTAATACCTTTTTGTGCGAAACAAACACAATAGTACAATTTTTTTTTTTTACATTATACCTGCACTTTAATAAAGCTAGCCTTGCTTAATCTCCAATGGATGTTTAGGGATGAGGGGAGGCAGGCATGGACATTAGCGTGGGACATTATGACCAAAACAGTCCGAAAAATGAGGTCTGATCTTAATGTCCATTGAATGTTAAGCAGGCACACATAATATGTTGATGGTCCCTTGCCTTCTGCTTTTTTTCAACATAAAGCATTTCTTGAAAGTAACATGTATACGATGTGAAGATATATTTATACTATAGGGTCCAATAACTAAACTACAGTTATCAAACATGATTGTTGCAGAGCAAAATGTACATGTAATTGAAGGGCTGTGTGCCACAAGGGACCAAGTGCCCCATTAAGGACTGTTTTAAGCTACTGTGAACTGACTTTTGGTTTTTAATCAAAATTTCAGAGGGGGGGGATTGTCCTGACCTGAAAAGGGCACTTGGTCCCTTGTGACACACAGCCCTTCAATTAACATACAACTCTGTTTTATGATTATGAATATGGTTGTTAAATTTTAAGGAAGCAAGTGAATAAATTGTAGCAAAACAATAGTCCTTTTTGAACTTCCAAGTTAGCAAAAAAATTATTGATAAGCAGTAAAGAACTTTAACTAAATGCATCAGTATCTCAGACATTGAGTGTATAAAAATGTTTTGCACCAAAACATAAATGTAGCATTGCAACTCTTTATTTTCAAAATCCACAGCTCTCCTTGATGTCAGGTTACTGAAGGTGAAGGTGTAACAATTACCATTTACATTGTACAGTAGACTGTGTAAATGATGACAGTTTTGCTCTAAAGCATAAACGTTTCTACCAAGTTTTAAACTTTTCCAAACCCACAGCTCTCCTTAAGTGAGCTGACCATTAGCTCAGTGAAAATACCCACATCATCAACACCACGTGGCAGGTAGAGATGTAAGCTACATGTTGAGGACCAAGGTCTTCTTTTTTCACATCCCTCTTTATCATAGAATAGGATGGAAATGAGCCTACTGAAACCTAGAGGTGGAACCTTATCTGCCCCAGTTACAAAAACAAGTATGTCTTCTAGATGGCACCCTTGAATTGCACCTTCAGATACCTAGGAGACAATGGTATAAAGTCAGCGGTTCATAATTAGCACATTTAATTTGAGTGTATGAAGCACATGTAGTTAATCAATCAGCTCTTCAACCAATTTCTTCATAACCCTTTATACCAAGGGGTTTTAACTGATTTTTAGCTGTTTCTAGACTGAAAAGAACCCTCCCCCCTAAAAATGTAGTCATTGTTGCCATGGAATTTTCAACTGAACTATATTACTGGGGGCTCAAAGTTTCATGGGGGATTGGAACAAATATGGAAGCAAGGAATCCTTGTGCTGGCCCAGCCCCTTTGGTTGGAAGAAACTGTCAAAAATAAAAGAGGGCCAATATACAGGCTAGCTGTTTCCATTTCTACATTTTAGAATTATTTTCAAATAATAATTTGATACATTGCTTGTGGATGGGTGGTATATGCTTATTTTAAAAAGTCTAGACCCTATTCCAAAGTGGTGAATCTTGTGCGAAGAGTATACAGAGCAGTAAATAACAGTTGAATGCTACCAAGTTAAAGAGTATGCCAAGATTGGAAATATTCTGAATTTTATGGGTGATAGCATAAAATGGTACTAAATAATAATATTGAAACACAGAGTTCTACTGGTATATGAGTTTGAGCCAGTTAAGCCTAACTAGCCTTGATATTGTGATTTTCCCTGTATTTAAATGTCTATATTATAACTTTGCAGCAAATTATGAAATACCATGGCCAAGCTTCCAATATGCCCAGTATTACTTACTATGGTATGCATTGATATAGGTGGCATTCACTTCACCTAATGTATCCTACGTTTTTTTGCATTATGCAAATTAGAGCATGCAGCCATATTGGAATAGGGACTATAGAGCTCATATTTCAACAATCACCTGCTTAATAAATTGCTCCCAGCAGTATATTGTATCTTCTTCCTCATCATGTTTGTTAGAACCCTCCTCAGACCACTTTATAACGTAGAGTCCCTTCAATTGCTGCACAGTCAAAGGTGCTGGAATGTCAATGAACAGCTGGAGGAATGCCTTTGGGTTTCTTCTCACATATTTTGTAAAAAATTGACCAACCGCATCCATTCCAGCAAGGAAAAGGTCAATTGAGGGCTTCACCCTATAAATACAATGTACAATTTTAACAACTCTTACATGAAGAAAGTACAATGACGCACCTTGCAACATTGAGTAATTGTGTTTTAAGGCCTGCCACATTATGTCTCGACGTGTAAGTGTTCTAAGCTACAACCATTTTACTTGCCATGGCAACTAGCTATTCACACTGCATGGTGACAGTTTTCACAGGAGTGTCACTTACTCTAAACAAACAAAACCAAAGTACAAATGTAGCTTGTTCAACATTATTACACATTGTGAAATATAAATATATATTAATTGGCATACATTAGGTATTTAATCTACAAATATATATTATATATATTTTTCCCATTGTGCGATCACATCTGAAATGCATTCTTCAGATACCTCTTGGGTCAGGCCTATTGAAACATATATTTTCGAAGACACCCCATAATGTCATGTATATTTTATTAGCATTGAATACGACTTGTACTTACAGATGATATGTATATATTGTAGGAAAACGTTGCTGCAATTGACTGTATATATATATATTTGTTTTTCTTCTCATAAACTTCATCACATAGTGTTTCCAAACTTTGATCTTCTTCTTTTCTATTAAAAGGGAACTGAACCCTAAAATCAACCCAATGTCTATACAAACATATATTCATAATAAATAGGTTCTGCTATTTAATTTTTCTGTGTTGCGCATCTATAGGAAAAGAAAATCCGAAAAACTTACTCACAGCCTCCGGTATGTACAGATGGCTCGAGTCTCTTAATTTGTGACGTAGTATATGGGGAATAAATTAGTTTTGCGATGCTGTCCCCGACATTGAATAGCAGGACTAATGGCTTCTAATTGCAGACCATTGTGTTTTCTTTGTGCTGGAGGTGTGATCGTTCTTCCTTGGTATGTGTAACATACGTTATGGGGAAATTTGCACTGAATTGAGCCGCCACACAATAGATTTTTCAGCGGAAAATCGAACTTGGAGACTAATTTTCTCCTCATAGACGCGCAACACAGAAAAATAAAATAGCACAACTTATGTCTTTAGAATACATCTTTGTAAAGACGTTGGGTTGATTTTAGGGTTCAGTTCCCCTTTAAATGACCAAACTACATGTAAACAGTAGCCAACTTGAAAGCTTATGCTACTTTGGCTACTCAGTGCACACTGCTTATATAAATAAAGTAACTTTTCTTTTCTCACTTTTAATTACTATTATTATGTCCTTTTATTTATAAATTCCACCTAAAATGTATTATATATGTATTTTGCAAATAAACTTGAACTGGACTCAACTTTCAGTTTTGCCCAATATCAAAGTCTTGACTTAAATATTTTGCCATATTTGATTCTGATGAATCCAATAAGTGTATAATGTAGGTGACACCTTAATAAAATAGAGTTTATTGTTATTTGTACTGAATCTAAATTATAATACACTAACTATTTTATTTATAATAGTTTACCTGTATAAAAGAGCTTGTTTAATGACTTGCATGAGCAGCACATCTTTTTCTCCTGCTCCATGCAATGAAATTCCTTGATCTAGTAAGCAGTTGGAATTTACTCTCTTAAATTCCTTATACTCTTCCTCAGTGCTGATTTCCAACAATGTTTTTGCCAGCTTTGCAGTTCCTTCATCTGCAATGATTAAAGCAGCACGTGATGCAAGGACTTCGTCATGCAAATCTAACATCAGGTAGAAGACATCTTCTGCCAAACATTGAGGCCCTGGGCCACCATGTAGTATGCTCCAAGCAGTAAACTGACCAGCTATGAATGGTTTTCTGTTGACAATAACCAAGTGATTATGGCTAAAGACAAGATTATTTTCAGAGCCTTCAAATACTCCCAGGTCTTTGCATACAGCTTGCATCAGTAGTCTGAAAAACTCTCTGCGTGGGCCTCCAAGGTCTGCACAGTCTTCTCCACTGAAGACCAGACATGGTTCTTTGGTGAAATCAAAGTTTTGGTCTTGTATACCCTTCATACATGTTTGTAATAGTTTCTTTCTCAATATTACAATAGTACAATGCTCTTGTTTTGCAGTTACTTTCTTAAATTCAGCAATAAGCTCTTGTAGCTCAATCTCTTCTGCTGTATTGTTCTGTTCCTCTAAGCTACGTGCAGTAGCAGCTCTAATCAGCTCACTTTCATCTATGTCATCAAACTCACCCCAAAGAAATTCATCTGGGATATCATAGCCTTCATAGGCACATGTAGTACCTCTCGGGTTACAGGTTTTAGTTGTGATTGTCTCAGCTCTGTCTGCCAGGCCGGGCACAGTGGCATTTGATGCACCAGCTTCACTATTGCTGGGAAGTTCATGTGCTGTGCTCTCTAGTTCATCAACCTTACTCTTTTTGCTCTTAGTGGCAGCTTCTTCCTCCCCACTTGAGGAATCTGAAACAGCAACTAAGCCAAGAATATTACAGCGGTGATTGTAATCAAAATCCTCTTCTGAACAAAGGTAAAGGATTATTCGGCGATAGTCACGACCTAATTCCTCCTTGTAACGTGATAAGGAGAAAAATTCCTTTGTATGACCAGGCAAAAATCTTGCTTCACTGCCGTCTTCAAACAAAAGCATGTAACTCTGCTCTTCAGTGATGTAGTCTTTTCTAAAAGCCTTCCACTTTGCCAAGCCATTCTTGAGAATCTCACTACATGTTGCATTTGATACAGTTTTTAGGGGCAATCGCTTGCCCCACTTTGGCTTCAAAGTCATGCTTCTCGTGTCAAATGTCATGAGACCAATATTGATTGTCACGTGTTCAGGCTCAATCTTCTTTTTCAAACTTGATTTCTTACGGAAAGCACTAGAGGTCTTTCCCTCTTTCCACTCCTTGAAACTTTTGCTCTTCCCAAATGCACCGGTAACCCACGACGATGTTTTATCAGTTTCTCCACTTACAGACTGATTAGAACTAGAAGTTGGTGGCAAAAGGCTTGCTTTTACGAAGCTTGATTGACCTTGCTCGTGGAAGGCAGCGTGATGCTCACAAGCAACACAAACATCAGGGGATACATAGGAGTCAGCAGGATCAGCAACAAACACCTGGCAATTTAACTCGCACGTGCCTTTAAATAGGCACCTTCCATACTTCGCCATGCTGGAATGAAAATAATAATTAACGCTGCTGGACACGCTGCCGATCAGGCGCGCAGGCGCAGTAAGCAAATTCGATAAGGACTGGGTACGAAAGGTTAAAGAGTTTTGTCATGGCATAAAAGAGTTTTGTCATGGCATAAAAGAGTTTTGTCATGGCATAAAAGAGTTTTGTCATGGCATAAAAGAGTTTTGTCATGGCATAAAAGAGTTTTGTCATGGCATAAAAGAGTTTTGTCATGGCATAAAAGAGTTTTGTCATGGCATAAAAGAGTTTTGTCATGGCATAAAAGAGTTTTGTCATGGCATAAAAGAGTTTTGTCATGGCATAAAATAATTTTGTCATGGCATAAAAGAGTTTTGTCATGGCATAAAAGAGTTTTGTCATGGCATAAAAGAGTTTTGTCATGGCATATGTGGGCCACCGTAGAAAGGCGACTGACCGGCTACCGCTTTTACTATTGAAAATGTGTGATCAAAACATTGCAGGCCAAAATGGCAGAGTTCAATGTTGAACTTGCTACTTCGTTACCGTCAAACACAAAGGAAAACAAAGCCTATTATGTTTCTTTGTGTCTACCAAAGCAACAACTGTCAAGAAAGTTTGATGGAAATATAGAGGATATATATATATGATATATATAAGTCTTTTGCAGAGTTTTTTTGTTTCAGTGTATATATATATATATATATATATATACAGCCGTTTGCAAAAATTCTGACCCCCTTACCATATATAAATATATATCAAACATATATCTAACATTATGGGATGTCATTGCTGATATTTTTTTCAAGTTGCCTATCATCAAGGGCTTCAGAAAAAAATATAGGAAGAGGTATCCCATAATGTTTGATACATTTTTTATATATATTTATATATGGTGAGGGGGGTCAGAATTTTTGCAAACGGCTGTATATATATATATATATATATATTATGCATTAGTACGATGAATACAGTGAATAAAAGGAACATTGATAAACTCAACACACACAATCGAACTACATATAGTTATATATATTCAGCTTTAGTACGATGAATAAAAGGAACATTAACAAACTCATTAATATTTTGCATATTTGCAAATCGTATTAGTCGGGTACATTCAGGTTAACAGTATTGCCGGATCGTTCAATGACTTGATGATTTCTTCTGTTGTTGGCAGACAGACAATCTTTATTTATCCACGGTTTAAAAACCTCCGTTGTACACGTAAGGTGTACCATTGCAATAGTAAAATATATACATTAAAAATAAAAAAAATGTAATAATGCATTAAAACTGTTTTACATGTTTGCCGTGTGGGAGTCCGATTTAGCATACAGGGTATCAATTTCCCTTTTGAAGTGCTTTATATGTTTAAACACTCTTAGGTCATGTAGGAGATTATTCCATAAGAATGCCCCACTGTAGCTGAAGCTACGTTTTAGGTAGTTAGTCCTCGGTTTAGGTATAAATAATTTACTTTCAGAATCTCTTAGATCATAGTTAGTATTACGAGTTGTAAAGAGATCCTGAAGGTAACGGCTGGGGTGAGCTTATGCATGGTTTTGTACATCCCATTGCTTTTTGTTTTTTTCGATGTGTATATACGTTGTCCCAGCCAAGCATATCAATCAGTAGACTTGAACTCGTGTCGTAGCTTGATCGAGTAATTACTCTGGCTGCCCGGTTTTGCAGTTTTTGCAGTTTATCATTTAACATGTGGAAATAACATGTGAGGTCAATGGTCAATACTTGGGCCACTTCTATTTCTAATGTATGTAAACGATCTGCCAAATTGCCTGAGCTCCACAACAGCACGGCTATTTGCGGATGATACAAATTTAACAGCAGCTGGTGAAACTCTAGAGGAAGTAGAACTGGCAATAAATCGTGATTTGGGGAACGTTAAAAAATGGCTTTCGGCAAACAAACTGAGTCTTAACGTAGCAAAAACTGAATACACCCTGATTGGATCTAGATATAATATTAATCATCTTTCAAAGGCACCAGACATTGCCATTGGGAACCAACCAATCAGGAGGGTTAATAATTGTAAAGTACTTGGTGTCCAGATCGATGAGTTCCTTACGTGGGAAAGTCATATTGATTATATAGCTAAGAAAATCTCATCGGGTATTGGTGCTATAAAAAGGTTAAGACAGTTTGTAGATCACGAAACATTGATATTAGTATATAATGCATTGGTTAGGCCGCATTTCGACTACTGTAGTGTAGTGTGGGACTCGATAGGAAGTGTCCTTTCGGATCGTCTTCAAAAACTACAAAATAGAGCCGCCAGAGTTATAATGAAACGCAGTAACGAAGCCGGACAGTCTGAAGCGTCCCTAAATGCTCTTGGGTGGTTGACATTACAGGAACATAGAGCTCAAATGAAGGCAAAACTTATGTTCAAGATACTCCATGGTTTAGCACCTTCGAGGCTGTGTCATTTATTTCAAAAATTTAATCAAACTAGCAGTTATAACTTGAGAGGATCTTCTAGTAAGCTAGTCATGCCTCGTCCAAGAACCGAATTCTTAAAGAAAAGCTGGAGTTACAATGGTGCAAAGTCATGGAATACCTTGCCAACTGAAGTAAGGGACTGCGAATCGTTTAATTCCTTCTGCAATCTCATTTCTTCCTCCATTAACCGTTAGCATGCATCATTCCTTTCCTTCCGTACATTTAAACTTTTAAACAATTAGTAACGCTACCATTAAATCAGCAGTTGACATTATAGTATATTATAATGTCATATTATTGTAAATACGTATCATGTGTTTTTAACACATCTTAAATACCTTTATATATATTTATGCATTATATGTGTTTTTAGCACATTTAAGTAGTCATCGACTTTTGTATTATAGTTTTAATTAATTGTATTGTTCACGCCCTTCATGGAAATCAGCTACAAGTTGTAGAGGCTAGCGTGCCTAAATAAAGTTATTGATTGATTGATTGATTGAACTGCTGACTTAAGCCCCCGGGGGGGGAGGGTACTCCTGTTTGTGACGTATTATGTATGTGCCGCCCGGGTGGGTCAGGGTTTTGAGCTCAGTTTGGGCAGGTAGGGTCAGGGTTTTGACCTGATTTGGGCAGATCAGGGTCAGGATTTGAGTATAATTTGGGTACAGTCAGGGTCGGGGTTCAGTATTTTTTAGGCAGTTCATTTTTTTTAGCTACTATGTCAAAAACGACCTTCTGTTGCCGCATTTGTATCGCCTGCCCACATGCAAGCACTGAGGTTCCCATAGATCGTGACGCCGCTAATTTTATCTATGTCGGTACTTCATCTGCTGATTTGTTTACCCAATGCCACGTCCCGACTTGAAATGTTCCGTATTTTGCATCAGTGAAATCCCGGTACGCGGTATACCGGCCAGGATATATATCCGACCGTGTTTTGAAAACAATTTAAAGAAGGGGCAATCAGGGTTTTTTTTCCCAAAAAGGGGGCAATCAGGGTTTTGGAGCTCGGATTGGGTCAATCAGAGAGCGGGACTAGAACTCGTGGTTCAAATATGACAGTTCAATGTACGTGGTCATAGTATATAAACAGACCGGATGACCTATCGCCACCCACTGGTGTATTAGAATCTCCACGAGCGACCAAAATGCAGTATGTTTTTTAGTACAGTCTACTTTCCTTTAGACTGTGTGAATTTCATTATCTGGCTACAGGATAAATAACTCGGTGTTAACCTCCGTGGAATGCAGGATACCAAAACATACTTGATTCAGCTTCGGCCCAATACATAACACTAAATTATGCCGATGGCCGATCAAACAGTCAAAGCCAAGGATGTAGTTGTTTTGGATCTCTTATATATCATATGATTTATCCGAACAATCCAAAAGCCGCTCAGCCGAAATTTCCTTTGGGTGCTTGTATTAAATGAAGCCAGTAAGCGAAACTGCGGTTGACATGATACAGAAGTTATGTTTATGATTTTTATATTAGCCCGACTGATTTTGGAGAAAACATACGTTTCCCCAGAACATTTTCTGGGCATATTAACGTGGCGGAAGCCTAAAAGTTAACGACCATATTCAAGCGCATAAATAAAAATATTTCAAGCACTTCTATTAAAACTATTAACTTCCTGTTATGTATGTAAGAACTACGATGGTGCCTGATTCTATTTTTGAATTTATTTTGAAAGTAAAGTGCTGTTCATATTCTTTCGAGTTATATTCCCATCTCATGATGTGCAAACAATGCTGCATGTGAACGAACCCAACACTGCGGTTACATCGCATCAGATTGTTTATCTTGGTGGCGGCCAAATTGCTATAGAAAACTTGTTACAAAATCGCTTGATTTCAAACAACAACAACAACAACAACAACATAAGAGAAGTTACGTTGATGATTTAGAGGTTGATAACCCGGTTAATTTTGGAGGAAATGTACATTTTCTGAGGCCTACATTGTACTGGTAATTGTTGACAGATCAGACATGCATAACTAATTAGGAGGCGTTGCGGGCAGGCGTTCCCTTCCCTTCTCCTCCCCTCCCCCTACTTCCTTTTTGTCCTCGCGCCATTCTTCCCTCGTCCAAATATATTGCGGTTTCCCAAATAAAACAAAAGCTACAGAGGTTTGACTGCATGTATGAGAATAACTCCCGATAATGCGAATTCTCGCTATTACAGAAATGCGGACACTTCACGCGGTCCCAACGTAACATTTTTATTGTTTCGGCTCTCGTTATTAAACTGACACCCAGGCCTTCAAATATTTTTTCTTACTTGGCCGGACATGTGTTGGCTTCCAAACCTTCCCAGTCTCTGGAAGTGAAATGGACGCTCTCAGCTACGATTAGTTGATGGCGTAATGTCATGTCCCTCTATAAACGCTCCACCTTAGTGTACATTTGGGGACCGCTAAATGTCAATAACGTGGAGTTGTTTCTTCTAGAGCGCGGTCAATTTGCACTCGCAAGCGAGTTTAACAGGCTTCACTCAGGGGAGAAAGTCAGTGAAACTGCTGCCAAAAGCAGAAAGTCACAGAGCAGTATACATCGGACGCTTTTTCGTGAAAGAATGACTTGGATATCTCGGTCTGACTGGCTGAACGCAGGTTACACGGAACGACTATGCCTTGTCAGCGCTTTCGGCTTATTATAATCGCCGAAACGAAACGAAATAGAAAAGTTATAATCAACGAAATAAAAATGAACTCGCGGGAAATGAGTCTTCAGGACATCTCCAAATGGTTATGTTATTGTTTCTGAAACCAGAGTTCACTCACGGGTCACTTGAGTTCAGTAGTCTTGTTCGAAGTTTTATTTCGTTGATTATTACCAAGTAAATAAACTGAATATTCATCATGGAATATTCTATTGCATTGAAATTGGGATATACCCGGGTTCGGGAAGTCTTCGAGTTAAAACAGCAGTAGTTCTTTGAGGCTAGGGAGCCTACAAAGACTTGGTGGATGCGAAAAGTGATATCGAACCAGACGACTGAGCTCAAGTGACCCGTTACTGAACTCTGTCTTCAGAAACAAAAACATAACCATTTGGAGATGTCCTAAAGACTCATTTCCCGTGAGTTCATTTTGATTTCGTTGATTATCACTTTTCTATTTCGTTTCGTTTCGGCTATTATAATAAGCCGCGCTTTCATAGATCCTTCATTAGCCGATTCCCGGCTCGGGCACCGTATATGAGTTAAGACTAGTGCTACGCGGCAAACATGATTTCATATCATAACATGAGTTAGGTTGGTTGTTGATTCCTTATCTGCATTCGAGGGTTTTTCTCCGGTCTACGGTTTTCCTCCCTCCGTAAAAATCAACCGTGAGTTAGTTAGTTAGTTAGTTAGACGATGGCCGATGCCTGTATCTTCCGAATGGACTCTTTCCCTACCTAACTGTACTTTGGTTGCTTGGTGAATTTTTTAAGTAATTTGAACCATCCTTTCAAGTTAATTGGTTTATCAGAAACCTGGATTACAACACATAAAGACACTTTGGCCAATTTTCATTTGCCTGGATTCAAGTTTATTTCCCAACCAACTAAATTTAGTGCTGGAGGTGTAGGATTCTTTATTGATGAAAATGTTAGTTTTAATATTCGTGAAGACCTCAGTTCTACAACCGGGCTGAAGTTAGCTGCCAATTCAAATCGAATTGGCAGCTGCCAATTCGGCTTTTAGAAGTTAGCTGCCAATTCGAAATTTCAAATGCGGAAACTGGCTCTTGATATGCGACGGCATAGGTATCCATTAACTAGCTCACTGCCAAAAGTGCGCACTTGTTCTTCAAAACCACACCCATTTAGGTCAACAAAAACATATCAGATGTCTCATGTCCTCTCTAAAACACAGTACCAAAAATTAAAACTTGAATAACTCCTTCTAAACAAACACCATGATCAAGATCTTTTGCAGGATGGAAGACCTTCGGTCATAGACCCCAGACCAGAGTAAATGAGAGTAATTCCTGTCGCGCCTTCTTATTTAAGGGGGGTAGGGTAAAAACCTAGTTTGCCTTCTCCTGATCATATTTACGTTTTCAAACTTGAATAACTCTTTCTAATCAAACACCCTGATCAAGCTCTTTTGCAGGATTGAAGACCTTTTCTCATAGACCCCAGACCAGAGTAAATGAGAGTCATTCCTGTCGCGCCTTCGTATTTAAGGGGGGTGGGGTAAAAACCTACTTTGCCTTATCCTAGTCATATTTACGTTTTCAAACTTGAATAACTCTTTCTAAACAAACACCCTGATCAAGCTCTCTTGCAGGATTGAAGACCTTCGGGCATAGACCCCAGACCAGAGCAAACGAGAGTCACTCCTGTCGCGCCTTCTTATTTAAGGGGGGTAGGGTAAAAACCTAGTTTGCCTTATCCTAGTCATATTTACGTTTTCAAACTTGAATAACTCTTTCTAAACAAATACCCTGATCAAGCTCTCTTGCAGGATTGAAGACCTTCGGGCATAGACCCCAGACCAGAGTAAATGAGAGTCATCCCTGTCGCGCCTTCGTATTTAAGGGGGGTGGGGAAAAACCTAGTTTGCTTTATCCTAATCATATCATCGTTTTCAAACTTGAATAACTCTTTCTAATCAAACACCCTGATCAAGCTCTTTTGCATGATTGAAGACCTTCTCTCATAGACCCCAGACCAGAGTAAATGAGAGTCATTCCTGTCGCGCCTTCGTATTTAAAGGGGGTGGGGTAAAAATCTACTTTGCCTTATTCTAGTCATATTTACGTTTTCAAACTTGAATAACTCTTTCTAAACAAACACCCTGATCAAGCTCTCTTGCAGGATTGAAGACCTTCGGGCATAGATCCCAGACCAGAGCAAACGAGAGTCACTCCTGTCGCGTCTTCTTATTTAAGGGGGGTAGGGTAAAAACCTAGTTTGCCTTATCCTAGTCATATTTACGTTTTCAAACTTGAATAACTCTTTCAAAACAAACACCCTGATCAAGTTCTTTTGCATGATTGAAGACCTTCTCTCATAGACCCCAAACCAGAGTAAATGAGAGTCACTCCTGTCGCGCCTCCTTATTTAAGGGGGGTAGGGTAAAAACCTAGTTTGCATTATCCTTGTCATATTTACGTTTTCAAACTTGAATAACTCTTTCTAAACAAACACCCTGATCAAGCTCTCTTGCAGGATTGAAGACCTTCGGGCATAGACCCCAGACCAGAGCAAACGAGAGTCACTCCTGTCGCGCCTTCTTATATAAGGGGGGTAGGGTAAAAACCTAGTTTGCCTTATCCTAGTCATATTTACGTTTTCAAACTTGAATAACTCTTTCAAAACAAACACCCTGATCAAGCTCTTTTGCAGGATTGAAGACCTTCTCTCATAGACCCCAAACCAGAGTAAATAAGAGTCACTCCTGTCGCGCCTTCGTATTTAAGGGGGGTGGGGAAAAACCTAGTTTGCTTTATCCTAGTCATATCATCGTTTTCAAACTTGAATAACTCTTTCTAATCAAACACCCTGATCAAGCTCTTTTGCAGGATTGAAGACCTTCTCTAATAGACCCCAGACCAGAGTAAATGAGAGTCATTCCTGTCGCGCCTTCGTATTTAAGGGGGGTGGGGTAAAAACCTACTTTGCCTTATCCTAGTCATATTTACGTTTTCAAACTTGAATAACTCTTTCTAAACAAACACCCTGATCAAGCTCTCTTGCAGGATTGAAGACCTTCGGGCATAGACCCCAGACCAGAGCAAACGAGGGTCACTCCTGTCGCGCCTTTTATTTAAGGGGGGTAGGGTAAAAACCTAGTTTGCCTTATCCTAGTCATATTTACGTTTTCAAACATGAATAACTCTTTCAAAACAAACACCCTGATCAAGCTCTCTTGCAGGATTGAAGACCTTCAGGCATAGACCCCAGACCAGAGTAAACGAGAGTCATTCCTGTCGCGCCTTCGTATTTAAGGGGGGTAGGGTAAAAACCTAGTTTGCCTTATCCTAGTCATATTTACGTTTTCAAACATGAATAACTCTTTCAAAACAAACACCCTGATCAAGCTCTCTTGCAGGATTGAAGACCTTCAGGCATAGACCCCAGACCAGAGTAAACGAGAGTCATTCCTGTCGCGCCTTCGTATTTAAGGGGGGTGGGGTAAAAACCTAGTTTGCCTTATCCTAGTCATATTTACGTCTCAAACTTGAATAACTCTTTCTAAACAAACAACCTGATCAAGCTCTCTTGCAGGATTGAAGACCTTCGGGCATAGACCCCAGACCAGAGTAAATGAGAGTCATTCCTGTCGCGCCTTCGTATTTAAGGGGGGTGGGGTAAAAACCTACTTTGCCTTATCCTAGTCATATTTACGTTTTCAAACTTGAATAACTCTTTCTAAACAAACACCCTGATCAAGCTCTCTTGCAGGATTGAAGACCTTCGGGCATAGGCCCCAGACCAGAGTAAATGAGAGTCACTCCTGTCGCGCCTTCGTATTTAAGGGGGGTGGGGTAAAAACCTACTTTGCCTTATCCTAGTCATATTTACGTTTTCAAACTTGAATAACTCTTTCTAAACAAATACCCTGATCAAGCTCTCTTGCAGGATTGAAGACCTTCGGGCATAGACCCCAGACCAGAGCAAACGAGAGTCACTCCTGTCGCGCCTTCTTATTTAAGGGGGGTAGGGTAAAAACCTAGTTTGCCTTATCCTAGTCATATTTACGTTTTCAAACTTGAATAACTCTTTCTAAGCAAACACCCTGATCAAGCTCTTTTGCAGGATTGAAGACCTTCGGTCATAGACCCCAGACCAGAGTAAATGAGAGTCATTCCTGTCGCGCCTTCGTATTTAAGGGGGGTGGGGTGAAAACCTACTTTGCCTTATCCTAGTCATATTTACGTTTTCAAACTTGAATAACTCTTTCTAAACAAACACCCTGATCAAGCTCTCTTGCAGGATTGAAGACCTTCGGGCATAGGCCCCAGACCAGAGTAAATGAGAGTCACTCCTGTCGCGCCTTCGTATTTAAGGGGGGTGGGGTAAAAACCTACTTTGCCTTATCCTAGTCATATTTACGTTTTCAAACTTGAATAACTCTTTCTAAACAAATACCCTGATCAAGCTCTCTTGCAGGATTGAAGACCTTCGGGCATAGACCCCAGACCAGAGCAAAGGAGAGTCACTCCTGTCGCGCCTTCTTATTTAAGGGGGGTAGGGTAAAAACCTAGTTTGCCTTATCCTAGTCATATTTACGTTTTCAAACTTGAATAACTCTTTCTAAACAAACACCCTGATCAAGCTCTCTTGCAGGATTGAAGACCTTCGGGCATAGATCCCAGACCAGAGCAAACGAGAGTCACTCCTGTCGCGTCTTCTTATTTAAGGGGGGTAGGGTAAAAACCTAGTTTGCCTTATCCTAGTCATATTTACGTTTTCAAACTTGAATAACTCTTTCAAAACAAACACCCTGATCAAGTTCTTTTGCATGATTGAAGACCTTCTCTCATAGACCCCAAACCAGAGTAAATGAGAGTCACTCCTGTCGCGCCTCCTTATTTAAGGGGGGTAGGGTAAAAACCTAGTTTGCATTATCCTTGTCATATTTACGTTTTCAAACTTGAATAACTCTTTCTAAACAAACACCCTGATCAAGCTCTCTTGCAGGATTGAAGACCTTCGGGCATAGACCCCAGACCAGAGCAAACGAGAGTCACTCCTGTCGCGCCTTCTTATATAAGGGGGGTAGGGTAAAAACCTAGTTTGCCTTATCCTAGTCATATTTACGTTTTCAAACTTGAATAACTCTTTCAAAACAAACACCCTGATCAAGCTCTTTTGCAGGATTGAAGACCTTCTCTCATAGACCCCAAACCAGAGTAAATAAGAGTCACTCCTGTCGCGCCTTCGTATTTAAGGGGGGTGGGGAAAAACCTAGTTTGCTTTATCCTAGTCATATCATCGTTTTCAAACTTGAATAACTCTTTCTAATCAAACACCCTGATCAAGCTCTTTTGCAGGATTGAAGACCTTCTCTAATAGACCCCAGACCAGAGTAAATGAGAGTCATTCCTGTCGCGCCTTCGTATTTAAGGGGGGTGGGGTAAAAACCTACTTTGCCTTATCCTAGTCATATTTACGTTTTCAAACTTGAATAACTCTTTCTAAACAAACACCCTGATCAAGCTCTCTTGCAGGATTGAAGACCTTCGGGCATAGACCCCAGACCAGAGCAAACGAGGGTCACTCCTGTCGCGCCTTCTTATTTAAGGGGGGTAGGGTAAAAACCTAGTTTGCCTTATCCTAGTCATATTTACGTTTTCAAACATGAATAACTCTTTCAAAACAAACACCCTGATCAAGCTCTCTTGCAGGATTGAAGACCTTCAGGCATAGACCCCAGACCAGAGTAAACGAGAGTCATTCCTGTCGCGCCTTCGTATTTAAGGGGGGTAGGGTAAAAACCTAGTTTGCCTTATCCTAGTCATATTTACGTTTTCAAACATGAATAACTCTTTCAAAACAAACACCCTGATCAAGCTCTCTTGCAGGATTGAAGACCTTCAGGCATAGACCCCAGACCAGAGTAAACGAGAGTCATTCCTGTCGCGCCTTCGTATTTAAGGGGGGGTGGGGTAAAAACCTAGTTTGCCTTATCCTAGTCATATTTACGTCTCAAACTTGAATAACTCTTTCTAAACAAACAACCTGATCAAGCTCTCTTGCAGGATTGAAGACCTTCGGGCATAGACCCCAGACCAGAGTAAATGAGAGTCATTCCTGTCGCGCCTTCGTATTTAAGGGGGGTGGGGTAAAAACCTACTTTGCCTTATCCTAGTCATATTTACGTTTTCAAACTTGAATAACTCTTTCTAAACAAACACCCTGATCAAGCTCTCTTGCAGGATTGAAGACCTTCGGGCATAGGCCCCAGACCAGAGTAAATGAGAGTCACTCCTGTCGCGCCTTCGTATTTAAGGGGGGTGGGGTAAAAACCTACTTTGCCTTATCCTAGTCATATTTACGTTTTCAAACTTGAATAACTCTTTCTAAACAAATACCCTGATCAAGCTCTCTTGCAGGATTGAAGACCTTCGGGCATAGACCCCAGACCAGAGCAAACGAGAGTCACTCCTGTCGCGCCTTCTTATTTAAGGGGGGTAGGGTAAAAACCTAGTTTGCCTTATCCTAGTCATATTTACGTTTTCAAACTTGAATAACTCTTTCTAAGCAAACACCCTGATCAAGCTCTTTTGCAGGATTGAAGACCTTCGGTCATAGACCCCAGACCAGAGTAAATGAGAGTCATTCCTGTCGCGCCTTCGTATTTAAGGGGGGTGGGGTGAAAACCTACTTTGCCTTATCCTAGTCATATTTACGTTTTCAAACTTGAATAACTCTTTCTAAACAAACACCCTGATCAAGCTCTCTTGCAGGATTGAAGACCTTCGGGCATAGGCCCCAGACCAGAGTAAATGAGAGTCACTCCTGTCGCGCCTTCGTATTTAAGGGGGGTGGGGTAAAAACCTACTTTGCCTTATCCTAGTCATATTTACGTTTTCAAACTTGAATAACTCTTTCTAAACAAATACCCTGATCAAGCTCTCTTGCAGGATTGAAGACCTTCGGGCATAGACCCCAGACCAGAGCAAAGGAGAGTCACTCCTGTCGCGCCTTCTTATTTAAGGGGGGTAGGGTAAAAACCTAGTTTGCCTTATCCTAGTCATATTTACGTTTTCAAACTTGAATAACTCTTTCTAAACAAACACCCTGATCAAGCTCTCTTGCAGGATTGAAGACCTTCGGGCATAGACCCCAGACCAGAGTAAATGAGAGTCATTCCTGTAAATGAGAGTCATTCCTTATCGAGGGTAACACTTAATATCATACAGATGATATACACGTGGCCCTCAACATAGAGAAAAGAAATAAATAGATGATAAACAGTGACAACTAAAACACTAATAAATACAGTTTCAAATTACAACAACAACCAGGAGTTCTTTCAACTCCATTTTGCATTAGACGTGTAATACAATACTTACAATACTTTATTTAACCACGTGTCACCTAGGAGCTTATACAACTCGTTTAAACGTGAACGTGAACAAAAGATAGGCAAATGAAAATACATACAAACTTATAATTTTAAAAGGTTTAGATACACTTGATGTTTAAGAGTATTAAACAGTCTTAAAATATTACGAAGTCTTGAAATATTACAATATTAAAAATGTATATTAAACTATGCATTTATACTCATTATAATAAAATTATATTAGAAATTTCCAGGTAATTATTTATGACGATAACATATGTGATCGTAAAGCGCTTTTAAAAGATATAATTTCTTTGCATTCCCTTATTTTAGTAGGTAGTTTGTTCCACAGAACACTTGCTATATATGAAAACGATTTATGAAGCCATTCCAAATTAAAACGAGGCTGTTCTAGTCTGGTACCATTTCCGCGCAAGTTGTAGCTTACCATCTTAAGCTTGAAGAAGTCATTTATATAAGCTGGACCCCGATCGTTTATGCAATTGAAAATTAGAATTAGAGATTGACGGTTCCTACGTTCAGCCAATGTTCCTGTGTTGGGGTATTTGAGAAGATAATCGTATGGCAATGCCTTGGACAAACCCAAAATAGTCCTTAGTATGTAGTAGTTAGTGTCCTCCATCTTCCTAGTTTCGACCTTTCCAATCCCTAACAGGAGTGGACCGCAATATTCCAGATCCTTGGGAGCGAGTTTAGGGCTGTGCTACATTTGCTGCACAAACGCCCTTCTCGCTCCCAGTGCTTCCTCGACTTAACTGAAAAATCGAAGGCTCTGGTAAGACACAAACGGAGCAAGATTGTGATTGGCTGTTGAACAACGACTGCGAGAAGTTCAAAAAGTTAAAACTCTTCACGCACACCGACGGTCGCCCTGTATCTCGATTTCCATTGGCCGAGAAAAACGAGACAGTAAACCGTTGTAGATTTCAGATTGTTCATTTCCTATTGTTAACGGCAAGAGACAAGAGGACGCTACGAAGCGGGAAAATAAATTCCCTTCTTCGATGGTAAAGATCAAAGCTTTCTTTAGTTTAAATTAAGGTAGATTTATTGAACGGTAATTTCAAGGTCTTCTGTGCAGTTCAAACCAGAGTTTTGAAACCGAAACCGTGTCAATATGTTGAATCAACGGTAATATTTACTTCGCCAGCACCGACTACATAATATTGTTTCATATTATTTCATTTCTGTGGTTTTTGAATTGTACTGTAACGGGCCAAAGTAAATTTCCTACTGGCATACGCAGTTTCAATGTCCTAGAATGTCTTATCAGAGCCTCCGATTTTTCAGTTAGTCGAGGAGGTACTGGGAACGTAATTAAGGCGCATGCGCCAGCATTTGTTTCTTTTGAAATTCAGCCGAGGTAATACTTTTAAAATATCATACAGATAATATACACGTGGCCCTCGACATAAAGAAAATAAATAAATAGATAATTAATAACAGTAGCAACTTCTTGTGAAATGTGTCTTGTTTGTTCAGCCGGGCAGCAAAATCCGCTCGTTTCCTCACCCAAGACACATCAGCATCAATGTTTCCGCAACAATGTTTTCTTGTTTGCGAATGTCTTAACAACAATTTTTCGTGCAGCATTCTTGCACGTAAAGTCAACATTGTGTAACATGTCGCGCTCGCAATCTGCGTTAAGGCAACATTGTTGGGATTACTTCGAGTGACACGGCTAGCCGTTAACTTTTCGCACCACGTCGTCCCAGAAACCTGTTCGCTACGCACACGGAAACGATACTACACCAACCAACAAACACCAGCCGGCTCACCCAATTTTATTATTTAACGAGGGTCTAGGTGTCTACGTGCTAGCTATGTTGCGCTAAAATCGTCCCGTGTAACATACCTGATGCCGCATCAATGTTTCGCTAAAAGTTGTGTCAATTGCATTGAAAATCGTCGCGAAATTGCCTCATGCAACATCACCTTTACTTTTTCGCTTTTGCAAAAGCGCATGAGCTAATTGTTATTTTTATCTTGTTCAATTTTGAATTAATTCACACCAGAGTGCATTTCAAAGAGTTGAAATTTCGTTCGGTGTACGGAGTTCACCCAGTTATAAATGCTCTTTGGCAAACCTACTTATGCGCAGTTATCCGAAACTAACTTAGAAAGAGTATGATTTAAAAACCTACATATTTGTACACAAAGTACTGTAGTAGCTTAGAAACATGCCCTATGTATTTGTTACATAACATATACAACGAATTTTTTATAATTATTTTAGAAAAGGTCGCAAAATGTTATTTTGTTCTACAAATAAGAACGGTGTGAGCGTCCGAGAGAAAAACAACGGATAGATCATGATCAGATCAGATAATTTCGACGTATCTTTTATAACCTCTTGTATTGAAAAGGTAAAACTTGATAAGAAAAAAAGGAACTTTATGTCCTTAGACATTTGCTATATTGCTCAATCCGTTTTTAACATACGGCGTTTCAAAAGCTGGAGGACTTACCTTTTTACGAACCATTCTTGTACGTCTATGAAGTTCAGATCAATACGGGCTCCGCGACATTATAAATGAAACTTTTCAAGTGTTAATGCGTTTATACACTTGTGAATGCCGTCGCAGGTTTTGCAATAACACTGTAATAGTTCAACAAAGCCACAAATTGCATACCCATAGAGGACGTTAAATACAGTCATACACGCTTTGGTTTATATATTTTAATTCTACCGTATATATAGCCTTTAGTTTACGAAGGCGTTTCCATTCCAGTACAGGAACAACATTTCAAGTATTTGAGATCATATCCTGCGCATCCTTTCAATTGAGCATATTCCATACACTTGCTGCACGTAATTCTCTTATCGCTCTTATCTTACTGCATAGATCACGTTCAACACAATATATCATGCAGGGACAACAGACACGATCAACCTATTGACTTCAGTTCATGAATTTATACACTTGTCTTGAGAACCTGATTAACTGACTCTGTAAGTTTATGTTGTCATAATATGTCATTGACAAATGCTACATTCATCCTCGAACCCAGGCATTTCACATTAATTGCATTACCCTAAATAGAGTTTACACGTTTTCGGCAAGGAAGTCCCTTATCGGACCTGCACCGCCAGTAGTATAGGAGGGATGGAATTATCCTGTTTTTTAAGGCGCTATGCTAATTTTTAAGGCGCGCTCATTAATTCAATGACGTCACGGTTCATTGTCTTAGACTCGTGAATAAGGTGCGGTGGTTTCTCATTATCTATTGTCTGGGGCTCATGAATAAAGTGGTGAGCTCATGAATAAAGTGGTGAGCTCATGAATAAAGTGGTGAGCTCATGAATAAAGTGGTGAGCTCATGAATAAAGTGGTGAGCTCATGAATAAAGTGGTGGGCTCATGAATAAAAGGGGGTGAATAAATTATCTATTGTCTGGAAATTGAAGTGGAATCTCATTAAATGAAGTGGAATCTCATTATCTATTGTTCCTTTGGATGAGGTCATCGATCTATTCGGGCATGTTTGGGCAAAGCCTATTGTTTGGAGCAGCTATAAAACCAGGAGCAATCGGCCCTGAATACATTCGAAGTTGAATGAAAAAAGTAATAAATATCTCGCAATATCTAAACCCCTTTGTAGAGTAAATAGTAAGAACAAGCTACTCGTGATAGGCTCTAAACTGTCTTTATTATTTTCCTTTACAGTTAATAACTCATAAGATAATTGTATACAAAATCCACTGTGACTCACGAGATAAATTTTGCTATTGTCCTTAGGGATTAACGATAACTGAAGAGCCTATTGTTTGGAGGAAAACTCTTGTGATGCAAATTCTTCTCTAAAACTGAACTATAATTACCATACGAATATAAACAAACCACCAGATAATTAAACATCGTTTTCCTTATCCTCGCGGAGTTGATAACTTTCTTATTTCTCAGTTCTTGGGTTGATATAATGTACCGTGTTACAAGATTACACTGATTTATGTTTCATTGATTTTTTTTCTTGTTGACAAATGCTACAGACAGTTGTGTTTTTACCGAGGAGAGGAAAATTAATGACCTAGGTAGTCTGGTCAAGTCTAAAACTATACTTCAGCTATCATTTTCTAGTCTAGTCTAGAAATTGTTAACCTAGGTAGTCTAGTCTAAAAACTCTACTTTAGCTATCATTTTCTAATCTAGTCTAGAAATTGTATTCTTTTCTAGTCTAGTCGTTCTAGACTACAAAGTATCTAGTCTAGAAACTAACAACACTCACAACACCCGATGCCCACAAGCCCTGAACGCCCGTCAACGCCCACCGCTCGTCAACGGACGTCAACGCCCGCCGCCCGTCAACGCCCGTCAACGGGCGTCAACGCCCGTAAACGCCCGTCAACGGGCGTCAACGCCCGCCGCCAGTCAACGGGCGTGACGGGCGTTGACGGGCGTTGACGCGCGTTGACGGGCGGCGGGCGTTGACGCCCGTTGACGGGCGTTGACGGGCGTTGACGGGCGGCGGGCGTTCAGGGCTTGTGGGCATCGGGTGTTGTGAGTGTTGTTAGTTTCTAGACTAGATACTTTGTAGGCTCTTCAGTTATCGTTAATCCCTAAGGACAATAGCAAAATTTATCTCATGAGTCACAGTGGATTTTGTATACAATTATCTTATGAGTTATTAACTGTAAAGGAAAATAATAAAGACAGTTTAGAGCCTATCACGAGTAGCTTGTTCTTACTATTTACTCTACAAAGGGGTTTAGATATTGCGAGATATTTATTACTTTTTTCATTCAACTTCGAATGTATTCAGGGCCGATTGCTCCTGGTTTTATAGCTGCTCCAAACAATAGGCTTTGCCCAAACATGCCCGAATAGATCGATGACCTCATCCAAAGGAACAATAGATAATGAGATTCCACTTCATTTAATGAGATTCCACTTCAATTTCCAGACAATAGATAATTTATTCACCCCCTTTTATTCATGAGCCCACCACTTTATTCATGAGCTCACCACTTTATTCATGAGCTCACCACTTTATTCATGAGCCCCAGACAATAGATAATGAGAAACCACCGCACCTTATTCACGAGTCTAAGACAATGAACCGTGGCGTCATTGAATTAATGAGCGCGCCTTAAAAATTAGCATAGCGCCTTAAAAATTAGCATAGCGCCTTAAAAAACAGGATAATTCCATCCCTCCTATACTACTACCGCCCTCACGAAAACAAGTTCACATCACGGAGTTCACTTTAATATGCCAAAACTTTGAAGAATGTTACCTGACTCAGGTTGAAAAGTCAGGTTGTCAAGTCTATATCAATAAAGGAAGCAAGAGAAAGGAACATAAGAGTGACAGGAGGGATCAAATTCATATATTTAACACGGCCACGAACGCAGGATCTATTATTACAGATGACAAAGTATTTCTTGACAAGGCGCTTATCTCCCATCTCAACCGATTACTTGTTGGCGTCCTTTTACAATCACGTCCTATGTCAAACACAAACCGTAACATGACCTCATATGGGATAGACGGGGTGAATGAGTATATGAGGTCACGCTAATAAAGCCGGGCAAGCTAGGCTGCTAGGGCCAGGCTAAGTTGGATAAAATTCAGTTATACTAATATCAAAACACGCTGGAATTACTGTCAATACTTCTCAAAAAGGTGCAGGGTTTTGAAATTCAACATTCATGCATGGATGTTGGGTTAATCATTTGCAGCAGTTTGCTTAATGCCCCGCGATGTATAGTGATAACCTTACTTTTACAAACACGAATACGTTCACATATCTTCCGTACTAATAAAGGGATAGACGTTGTGTAACTGCAATCTTTATTAAATGCAACCTTAAATAGTCATTCAACCGTAAGTTGAGATACAAGGTGGTTTTGTGTGGGTGTTATTAAGAGAACGTATTAGGAGCAAGCTAGGGGTGCTTACCATTTATATATATTGGAAAATATTAACACATGCATGGTACGCGTCATTTCGTTCCGAGATATATATGTACACTTTCCCCGCTCTTTTCGGTCGTTCCGTTGCACGCGCGTATCATTGTTATGTTGAAATTTATGTTATTTCCCATCTCTATTTTTTTCTTAAATTTTCAACCAGATCGTTTGATGTTAAATAGTAAGCAGCCAAGGTCTTTGGTATTCAAACACACGCCACCCCCAATTTCATGACCACGACTTTTATTGTCGCAACAAGTAGATAGAACAACATTAGGCCGCTAGGGATGCAAACAGCCATTTCTTACCCTACCCCCATCCTATCAGAAGTCTCTATGCTAACGATTATTTCTTTGGGAGCGAAATATTTTTGGTTTGATGTTTGTTTTGAAAGAGTTATTCACGGCGTTTGAAGTTCTAAATATGCTTAGGATATTGCAAAATATGTGTTTACCCCACCCCAGTCAAATCAGAAGTTTCCACCATAATACTAGCATAAGGCAAACTAGGGTTTTACCATACCCCTTCAAATAACAAGGCGCGACAGGAGTGACTCTCATTTACTCTAGTCTGAGTTCTATGGCTAATGGTCTTGTAACCTTCAAAAGATCTTGATCAGGGTGTTTGTTTAGAAAGAGTTATTCAAGTTTGAAAACGTAAATATGACAAGGATAATGCAAACTAGGTTTTTACCCTACCCCCCTTAAATAAGAAGGCGCGACAGGAGTGACTCTCATTTACTCTGGTCTGGGGTCTAAAAGAGAAGGTCTTCAATCCTGCAAAAGAGCTTGATCAGGGTGTTTGTTTAGAAAGAGTTATTCAAGTTTGAAAACGTAAATATGACAAGGATAATGCACACTAGGTTTTTACCCCACCCCCCTTAAATACGAAGGCGCGACAGGAGTGACTCTCATTTACTCTGGTCTGGGATCTATGCCCGAAGGTCTTCAATCCTGCAAACGATCTTGATCAGGGTGTTTGTTTAGAAAGAGTTATTCAAGTTTGAAAACGTAAATATGACAAGGATAATGCAAACTAGGTTTTTACCCTACCCCCCTTAAATAAGAAGGCGCGACAGGAGTGACTCTCATTTACTCTGGTCTGGGGTCTAAAAGAGAAGGTCTTCAATCCTGCAAAAGAGCTTGATCAGGGTGTTTGTTTAGAAAGAGTTATTCAAGTTTGAAAACGTAAATATGACAAGGATAATGCAAACTAGGTTTTTACCCTACCCCCTTAAATAAGGAGGCGCGACAGGAGTGACTCTCATTTACTCTGGTTTGGGGTCTATGAGAGAAGGTCTTCAATCCTGCAAAAGAGCTTGATCAGGGTGTTTGTTTTGAAAGAGTTATTCAAGTTTGAAAACGTAAATATGACTAGGATAAGGCAAACTAGGTTTTTACCCTACCCCCCTTATATAAGAAGGCGCGACAGGAGTGACTCTCGTTTGCTCTGGTCTGGGGTCTATGCCCGAAGGTCTTCAATCCTGCAAGAGAGCTTGATCAGGGTGTTTGTTTAGAAAGAGTTATTCAAGTTTGAAAACGTAAATATGACAAGGATAATGCAAACTAGGTTTTTACCCTACCCCCCTTAAATAAGGAGGCGCGACAGGAGTGACTCTCATTTACTCTGGTTTGGGGTCTATGAGAGAAGGTCTTCAATCATGCAAAAGAGCTTGATCAGGGTGTTTGTTTTGAAAGAGTTATTCAAGTTTGAAAACGTAAATATGACTAGGATAAGGCAAACTAGGTTTTTACCCTACCCCCCTTAAATAAGAAGACGCGACAGGAGTGACTCTCGTTTGCTCTGGTCTGGGATCTATGCCCGAAGGTCTTCAATCCTGCAAGAGAGCTTGATCAGGGTGTTTGTTTAGAAAGAGTTATTCAAGTTTGAAAACGTAAATATGACTAGGATAAGGCAAAGTAGGTTTTTACCCCACCCCCTTTAAATACGAAGGCGCGACAGGAATGACTCTCATTTACTCTGGTCTGGGGTCTATGAGAGAAGGTCTTCAATCATGCAAAAGAGCTTGATCAGGGTGTTTGATTAGAAAGAGTTATTCAAGTTTGAAAACGATGATATGATTAGGATAAAGCAAACTAGGTTTTTCCCCACCCCCCTTAAATACGAAGGCGCGACAGGGATGACTCTCATTTACTCTGGTCTGGGGTCTATGCCCGAAGGTCTTCAATCCTGCAAGAGAGCTTGATCAGGGTATTTGTTTAGAAAGAGTTATTCAAGTTTGAAAACGTAAATATGACTAGGATAAGGCAAACTAGGTTTTTACCCTACCCCCCTTAAATAAGAAGGCGCGACAGGAGTGACTCTCGTTTGCTCTGGTCTGGGGTCTATGCCCGAAGGTCTTCAATCCTGCAAGAGAGCTTGATCAGGGTGTTTGTTTAGAAAGAGTTATTCAAGTTTGAAAACGTAAATATGACTAGGATAAGGCAAAGTAGGTTTTTACCCCACCCCCCTTAAATACGAAGGCGCGACAGGAATGACTCATTTACTCTGGTCTGGGGTCTATGAGAGAAGGTCTTCAATCCTGCAAAAGATCTTGATCAGGGTGTTTGTTTAGAAGGAGTTATTCAAGTTTTAATTTTTGGTACTGTGTTTTAGAGAGGACATGAGACATCTGATATGTTTTTGTTGACCTAAATGGGTGTGGTTTTGAAGAACAAGTGCGCACTTTTGGCAGTGAGCTAGTTAATGGATACCTATGCCGTCGCATATCAAGAGCCAGTTTCCGCATTTGAAATTTCGAATTGGCAGCTAACTTCTAAAAGCCGAATTGGCAGCTGCCAATTCGATTTGAATTGGCAGCTAACTTCAGCCCGGTAGTTCTACATCAGATCAACATGAATCACTTTGGATTGAAATTATTAATCAGTGTGGTAAGAATATTATTTGTGGCATCATTTATAGGCACCCAGCTAACAGTTCTCTTCAGTTATTTCTGGACAATTTTTATAGTACTGCATGTAGACAAAATTCACAAGGAGTCTAAACTTGCTGTCTTTATGGGTGATCTTAATTTACTCAATTGCGATTCCCACAGTAAAACTGGTGAGTTTATTAATACACTTTCTTCTTATTCTTTCCAACCTCATATTCTTCAACCTACTCGAATAACTAACCATTCAACCACACTAATTGATAATATATTTTTTAATTCCCTAGAGCATCTCACTTATAGTGGCAATATTATGTATGACTTATCTGATCACCTCCCTAACTTCTTAATTATTGATGCAGTTTGTTCTCTTCCAAGCAAAAGACATGTATTCAAAAGGGACTATTCAAGACTCGATGAACAGGCTTTACTAAGTGAATTTGAGCAAATTGATTGGAACCTTCGTTTCTATGGTCTTAATAATATTAATGATATTTTTAGTATGTTTCTAAATACATCTAATGAAATAGTAAATAAGCATGTCCCTCTCAGAAAGCTATCTAGGAAAGAAATCAAATTCAAATTGAAGCCTTGGATTTCATCTGGTCTTAGAATATCCATTAACATAAAGAATAAGTTATATAAAAAATTTTTACATTCCAAATGTGAATATGCCCATGCTAAATATAAACTATATAGAAACAAGCTAAAGCACTTGATTAACATTAGTAAAAAGAAATACTACGAAGACTACTTTTTATACAATAAATCCAACATTAAAAATATATGGACAGGCATAAAGCAATTAGTATCCCTGAAATCTAAGGCTTATGTCACTCCAAGTAAAATTATAAATTCCAGAAATGTAGTTCTGACAGATACTGACAAAATTGCCAATGAATTTAATCATTATTTTGCTAATGTTGGCAAAAACTTGAGTCAGGATATCCCCAGAGCTAATACTAATTTTTCACAATACCTTCCACTACTATCACCCACAAGCTTCTTCCTCACCCCCACATATTGTCAAGAAATCCAAGACATAATCTTAGGATTTAAATCGGGGAAAGCTTCTGGACCTAATAGCATACCTATTCCCTTGCTCAAACTAGTTAATTCAGTTATTTCCAAACCTTTAGAGATACTTTACAACCTTTCATTTTCCTCCGGCACTGTCCCCAATTCATTTAAAATTGCCAGAGTTATCCCAGTTTTTAAAGCTGGTTCCCACCTAGTCCTTTCTAACTATAGACCAATATCTCTTCTTCCTATTTTCAACCAAATTCTAGAAAAATTAATGTATAATAGGTTAATGAATTTCCTTACTAAGTTTAAAGTTATTTATTCAGAGCAGTTTGGTTTCCGTGCTAATTACTCTACTGAACACGCTTTGCTCCTTATAACTGACAAAATTCAACGAGCTATTGAAGGTGGTCAATACTCCTGTGGCATTTTCTTAGACCTTAGTAAGGCATTTGACACTGTTGATCATAATATTCTTCTATATAAATTGCAGAGATATGGTATCCGTGGAGTTCCTCTAGATTGGTTTACCTCCTACTTATCAAATAGACAACAATTTGTATCAATAGGTAACTCCACATCATCATATACTTCAATTTCTTGTGGTGTCCCACAGGGTTCAGTGCTTGGCCTCCTGTTCCTCCTCTACATAAATGATTTTAACCGTTGTTCCAAGTTATTTGATTTCCACCTGTTTGCTGACGACTCAAATTTGCTCATTTCAGATGAATCCTTAGATTCACTTGAATTGAGTGTTAATGCTGAACTGAAAAATGTTCACACTTGGTTATGTGCAAACAAATTGTCTCTAAATATAGATAAATCCAATTTTGTTATTTTCCATCCACATCAAAAGAAATGTTCCAAATCAATTTTTCTGAAAATAAACAAAAGAACAATTACTCAGAAGCAGAATATCAAATATCTTGGAATTATTATTGATGCAAATCTTAACTGGAAAGAACATGTTCATCAATTAATTAAGAAAACCTCAAGAGGTGTTGGAATTATTTCTAAGCTACGTCACTTTGTCTCTATAGAAATTTTAACTCAGCTATATTATTCCTTAGTCTATCCTTTCCTTACTTATGGTATTATTATCTGGGGAAATACATATGACTCAACTTTAAAACCACTTATTATACTACAGAAAAAAGCTGTAAGAATTATAACTTTCTCTAAATTTCAAGATCATTCCTCTCCTCTTTTCAAAGTTTTAAATATTCTAAAATTTCTTGACGTCATCTACTATTTAAACTGCATATTTATGTATAAGTTTCACTTTAATTCGCTGCCCTCTGTCTTTGATAATTTCTTTACACATATATCTTCAAGGCACAGGTACAAAACCAGGCTAGCTTCAAGATTAACTTATTGCATTCCATCTGCTAGAACTAACTATGGGAAATTTAATTTACGTTTTAAAGGTGCTGTCATTTGGAATGACACACAAGAATCTTTCAAGAGTCTCCGTTTGAACAAATTTAAAGGTGTAATTAAGAAAAGTTTTATTGATTCTTATTGAACTGAATTTCGACTAAATCTCCTCCCGTTGATTGTTGCAATTTTCTTTGCTCCTGTTTTTTATTTCTATTTTTTTATTTTGTGTCTGTGTGTGTTGATACGACTATTTCTATAATTTAATATATATAAACGTTAGCTACCTAGCTAGATTAGCTCTCTTATAGTTATTCTAGGTAGCCAATACCCAACTACTGCAATACTCTATCCACTTTCGTATCCAGTTATTTGCGTGGTATTAAATAAATTGTTGTTGTCGTTGTTGTTGTTGTTGTTGTTGTTGTTGTTGTTGCTTTTACCTTCAGTCCGGCACTCTTCAAGCGCTCCAAGACCGCTTGTAGCTGCGCCCAGTGTTCCTTCCAGGTCGGCTTGTACCGACTAAGATGTCGTCAAAGTAACAGACTCGATCCCATTGCAACCCACGAAGCACCATATCCATGAGCCTTTGGAAGACGGCTGGTGCTGTTTTGGCGCCGAAGGGCATTCCCCGGGGGGGGGGACTCCCCATAAATAGACGGGGGTGCTCGACGTGAGAAATGAAATTCACCCCTAAAAGATAGCAATATGGGCGTGGCTCACAAAAAAGTTACCCCTAAAAGATAGCACTCCAAAAGACAAATTTGTGCAAACTAAAGGAAATAAGAGACAAAGCTCTGCCCCATAACCTCGTCTTTAATATTCGGATGGATCAAACTCTATATCGAAGCCGTAAATACCGATTCAACTTGTGGGGTCTCATGCTCGAGGATCCAGCGCTATTTTTTCTCGGCCACAAAAATTTTGGGTCTTGGAGACCCCTAAAAGATAGCAGACCTTTGGAAGACCCCTAAGAGATAGCACTGCTAACGATTTTAACCCCCGGGAGGGCATCACTGTCCACGTGAACTGGCCAAAATCCGTTGAGAACGCTAGCTTGTCTGCAGCGTCATCAGATGCTGGGATTTGCCAGTAGCCTGCAACTAAATAAAGTGTTGAGAAGATTTTGGCCAGGCGGAGGTTTTCCAAACAGTCACTCGGAAAGCATGTTCGGAAGGGAGTAAGGATCTGAAGCGGGTTACACTGTTCAGGCTTCGGTAATCTACACACAGCCTCCGTGTAGCAGTAAAGTAAAGTAAAAGTAAAGCTACTTTATTTAACGTCGGTAACTCGTGACAGTCTAGTGAGACTGATAAACTTGAGGCCGACGGGAGACCTACGATTTTACGTCCTTATCCGAGAAGACGCGAAGGTCTAACCGTTTGTATTTGTTTCACAAAGGAAGCACCTTCTACTCAGTTATTTTAAGACCCTGAGTGTTGGTCCGGCCAGGGTTTGAACCCGCGACCTCCCGCGCAACAGACCGGCGCTTAACCACTGAGCTAACCGGGAGCATGCCTTCGGGACCATGAGGATTCGAGCCGACCATGGGCTGGAAATTTCTTTCATTCTTACAGACTCAAGACCAGCCTTAACCTGTCGTTTAACTTCACTCCTTAAGGAGTAAGGTGTGCGTGTCCGTGGTGTGGCGACAAGAGCTGCATCGCCAGTATGGACGTTGAAGTGAGTTAGGTGCGTCAACCCCAGCTCTGCGGAATCCAGTGCGAACACGTTTTGGAACTGTGAAATAAGTTTCCTTGCTTTACTCTGTTCAGCCTTGGGGAGCTCTTTCACGCCTATCAATGCCGCTATCCGCTCTGTGCGTTCCTTTATTATCACGGTCTACAAATTCCCTGAGCTTTTTTATTGCCCCAATTCCCGATGAGACTTTCTTGGCTATGTCATCGATGTGTTTATCCCATGTTAGAAATTCGTCTATGTGTACACCCCCGGGGGGGGGGGGGGGGGGGTACTCTACCTAAAGTTGGGTAGGGGTGTGCCGCTGGGGCTCTGAAACCCTTACCCTGTTTAAGACAAAAAAACTCATATTTTCATACCCTGTTCAAGACAAAGTGTTAAAATTTTCCCTCTATAAGACAAATAACAAATTATCTATACTTGGATGTCAGTGTTTATTGTGATCTTGTATAATGAGTGTCATAACTAAATAAGTCTTCAGCAAGCACTAGACTAAATAACGGCACTAGATAAATACCATACCCTGTTCAAGATCTGTCGATGTGAAAATGGATACCCTGTCTAAGATCAGAAACTCGAAAAACCATACCCTGTCCAGCGGATCATCCCCGTATAGTCCAATAAGAACATTAGGTTCTGTGGCAATATTTTGTATTTTGGGTCTTGATCCAATCAAAGTGTACTCTGTTTTGGCTATATTCAGGCTTAATTTGTTAGCTGATAGCCATGATACGCTAGTATGCGTTTATAATGCCCTTGTGCAACCCCACTTCGACTATTGTTGCGAGGTGTGGGACACATTGGGAAGCATACTATCACAGCGTCTGCAGAAACTTCAGAACAGGTGCGCTAGGGTGATTATGAAGCGTCCGAACGAAGCTGGGCAATCTGAAATAGCTCTCCGCTCATTGGGTTGGATCACACTTGAGGAGCGGAGAGCTAAAATTAAGGCTGGACTCATGTTCAAAATAATCAACAATTTGGCACCTCAACGGCTCTCTAGCATCTTCAGTGACTCGTATGCAGTCAATTGCAACTACGACCTGCGGAATACACGTAAAAAAGTTTCTGTTCCTCTTCCTAAAACTGAATTCCTAAAAAAGAGCCTTAGTTACAATGGAGCCAAAATATGGAATGAATTACCTATAGAATTAAGAACCTCTGAGTCATTAGCCCAGTTTCGCTCAAAGATTTCTCCCGGCCTATTAGCGTAATTATATGCATTAGTATCTAACTATAGTAGTTAGCAGTTTATATATAGTAGTATTTATAGTAGTATTTATCATAGATTGACATGTATTAGGTTAGTTTTTAGCTTAGAACATTATTTTATTTATACGAGTAGTGCACGCCCCTTCTGGAAATCAGCTTCTAGTTGTGAGGGTGCTGCGTGTGTTTAAATAAAGTTGATCTCTCTTGCTTCGGGGGTATGGTCACGTACACTAACACTAGCTGCTGCTGGTAGCGTCGAGTCAGTTGCCATTATTACTTCTTCGGCTGTACTGATAACCGTACCAGCCTTGAGCGTTACTGCGACGTCATGTGGATTGAGTACAAGGACAGGTAGTGTGCTGTTGTCGGCGGTCATGCCCCGGTCATGGTGAAGATAGATGCCCCAACACAAAATGGTGGGTCAGTCTGTATCGGACTCTTATTTGTGGGGAACTCGGATCAGTGTTCTCTGTACTCTGTCTGCAGCCCGTGCTACTATACTTGTCGCTCCGAACGAGGTAGAATCATGACGTCTGTCATCATTGAGAGACGAAGTATTTGTGGGGGAGACAGGTCAGGAGGTGTGGGTTCAACGATGTCTATATATCTCGGCGGTTTGACCGTCCATTGCGATACAGCCGCGGTCCATCGACACCGTAGGATCCGAATGTTCCTTAAAGAGGACATCAGTACCCAGGATGGAATGCCCGTTCAGGTTCTCTACTACTTCTATGGGTGAACTCTGCAGCTGAATTGTGTTGTTTGATCCAAGACACAGTTTGGGGTACAATCGTCCCAGTGGTTTCAAGGTGTGTCCTGATGCCGATTGAGCTTTAAGGGTACTGGGATGTAGCTGTATATTATCGTTACGTAAAAGCCAAGATGGTACCAGAGTTACTTGACTGCCGGTGTCAAGGTAAAACCGTGACTGAAGTTTCCGAACTTCAATATTTCCAGTGGTTGTCTGGTTTGCAGGAGATCGCAGTATAGGCACAGTGGAGTCCCTGCCACTCACTGTGCATTCTCGTTTCCCTGCTGCGACAGCTTTTGTTCACAGGCGAGGCGTCGCTCTCTGTGTCGTCGACCACAGGCGGTGTATGGTGGGGGAGCAGTTGTACATGCTCTGGCCATGTGACCTGACTTCCACACACCCAACAATATGTATCAGGCCCTCTTCACTGCGAGCTGGGCCTGGACTGGTTGCCACATCCTGCACATGCTGTTGTGACGTATTACTGCTGAGTGCTTGCTAGCTTGTTAGCAGTTGTAGCACCTGAGCCATCTGTGCCTGTAGGGCAGCAATTTCTGAAGATTGCGGGTTCTGGGTTTGACGTGGAGCTTGGTCAGGCTGCTACTCGATTTGTTGCAGCGGAGGACTGGTAATCTTTGTCGCGGTATAAACCTTTGTCGTCTAAGGTGCATGGGTGGATCTTCCTGTTGTCCGCCTGTATGCGCGCACCTTTACATACTGCTTTGCCTGTTCCCCTAGCTGAAGGTAGAATTCCATTTTAACATAAGATTTGCGATAATCGTGGTCAGTGCCATAAATACGGGTAGCGGCCGTGTTCAAGCGATCATAAAAATCAGTATAACCACAGGCAGCCCAAGCTCTGTATTTGCACTGTGTGACCACTTTTGTATATGTCAATCCCATATGAGCCTTCGTGCAATTTTCATAGCTATGAACCTCAGGAAAGTTTTGAGTACTTCTGCGAAGAAATTTTTGGTTTACAGAGAATACTCTATCTTCTACGCTTGTTTGAAATCGTGGAAACGTGACCTTTCCTGACCCATGACCGCGTAAGTAAAAGCCTGGGTCGATACCTCGGTAGATGTCATTTAATTAATTCAACTTTGCAACAATTTGAATAAAAACTTACTAACAGCTCATAAACTGTGTATATTATCTAAAAATCGATGTTGTTGTGATAGAAAGGTGCCATGGAGAATAATGCATTAATGAGATGACGTCGACCGAGGTATCGACCCAGGCTTTTACTTACGCGGTCATGGGTCAGGAAAGGTCACGTTTCCACGATTTCAAACAAGCGTAGAAGATAGATGAATTGTTCAAGCAAGCAACCGTGAACGACAATCCTGCTGGTGTACGTTGGATCAAACTAGTGATCTAATCGGCTATCAAATAAAAAATAACTATGAAGAAGCAAAGACCGATACAACGTAGAATTTTGAAATTAGTGGTACAATATTTCGGCTGGCCACACCAGCCTTCTTCAGGTACAATGAAGAAAATTTACATTGGCGTGTATTTTTGAACTTGATACTGAGCTGTCATAAAACAGATTACAATATGATAGATCGTGAAAAAATGTCAAGAAGGTGAAAACAGCTAATATCTAGTATGACTCTTCCCGGATGTTAAGGCCATGAGGTTCAAGTGTTCTCGCCTGTGCGATTAAAAACGCTTCTCTGCCTCTGGCCTTACGTATAGAGTCTCTCTTTGAAAATACTTTTTCGATAGGAATAAGTTGCATGTCGTTGGCAGTGTGATTAGGAGAATTAAGAAAATGTTCGGCAACTGTTGTGGGTTTAGATTTGTTGTTAGAGTTATCTATCGTCCGGCGGTGTTCGTTAAATCTGTCTTTTAAGCGTCGTTTGGTTTCACCTATATATTGTAGATTGCAGCGGTTACATTGAATCATGTAGATTAGATTTTTGGTGTTACAGGTCAGGTTAGATTTGATAGAGCGCGTTTCACCGGTAGCAAAGAAAGTATAGTTAGTCCGTCAGAAATGTAAGGGCAAGTGGCGCAGTTCTTCCTACAACGGAACGAGCCAGGTGGGAGTTGGAGCTGGGAATTAGTCGAGTTAGAAGGGAGTTTAGCTTTAACGAGTAGGTCACGCAGGTTGGTGGTACGTCTAAAGGCTACCATGGGCAAGTGTTGAAAGGTTTTCTTACAGCGGTTAGAAGAGAGCAGCAGGCTGTAATGTTTCCTAATGATGTTAGAGATATGTGGAAGGGATGGATTAAAAGTAATAACAAAAGGGATACGGTTAGAACTATGTACGTCTTTCGTTTGTAAAGTGAGAGTGCGAGGAATTTCGGCAGCGCGTTGTATTTGTCTAGCAAGGAAGGTGCGGTTATAGCCTCGTTTAAGGAGGTATGTAGTTAATTCAGCAGTACGGGTCTTAAAAGATTCGTCGGTAGAACAGATACGTCGCAAACGGAGGGCTAAGCTAAAAGGAATAGCTTTTTTGGTATGTTGGGGATGGCAAGACGAATAGAGTAAATGTTGGTGTTTATCAGTAGGTTTAGTGTAAAGGTCAGTCTCAATATTACCATTGTTTAAAGAAACATTAACATCAAGGAAAGGTACGTTAGTGGAAGAGTGTGAGCTGGTGAATTTAATGGTAGGGTGAATGTTATTAAGATAATCGATGAATATTTTTAGGTTATCCAGTCCTTCCGTCCAGATCATAAAAATATCATCGATGTATCGTAGCCAGGTGTGAGGTTGAAATGAGGCTTTTTCAAGGGCATTAGCTTCGAAATAGCCAAGAAACAGGTTAGCAAAAGAAGGGGCCATTCTGGTACCCATGGCCGTACCGTGGATTTGAAGGTAATGGTTGTCATTAAAAGAAAAGTTATTTATGGTAAGAATCATGCGAATAAGGTCACAGAGTGTGCCAGTAGGAATGGTTATATGAGCGCGAGTACGCAAAAAATTATCACAGGCGTTAATGCCTATGGGATTGACATATACAAAAGTGGTCACACAGTGCAAATACAGAGCTTGGGCTGCCTGTGGTATAACGCTCTCCTAGGCGTCGGCGAACTGATTTCAATTCCTTCATATTTTTCTCTTGCCTTTCCCATGTTATTTCTCTTGCCTTTTCCACGAGTCTTGTTCCCAAGCTTTTTCGTTAAAAAACGTAGTAGATCCTCTGCTGTCCGACACTCTGCAATGTCGTTTGGCCAGAGCTGGAGTACCGACGCGTCTATGCTTGCCAAGAGCCGGGGTGGCGCAGTGGTTAAGCGCTTCGCCTCTCACCTCTGAGGCCCAGGTTCGATTCCGGACGCGGCGCCATATGCGAGTGGAGTTTGTTGGTATCTCGCCAACAAACTCAGAAGATTTACTCAGAAGATTTTTGGGTAGGAGTGTGCCGCGGGGACCTCAAAACCCTGACCCAGACCTAAAAATGCCGTTTACCAACCCTATCCAAGACTTGAAGCAAAAAATCTATACCCTGTGCCTCACTTGAAGCAAAAAATCTATACCCTATTCCTCACTTGAAGCAAAAAATCTACCCTATCCCAGACCCAAACCATAGATTCGTACTCAATTACATTACGAAAGCCGTTGTTTTGTTTTATTGTCGTTTTGTTTTTAAGCTGTAGCGTGGTCGATAGGGCGCTAAGCATGGCGTTAACGACAAGTAAATCAAAATCCATACCCTTTCCCAGGCCAAAACCGTAAAAAGGCTACCCTATCCCAGACCTCGAAAACCATACCCTTTGGGGCGGCGCATACCCGTACAGCCCATATAAGGGAGTACCCCCCCCCCCCCCCCCCCCTTTGCTCCGAGGGCTTTTCACCGGGTTCTCCGGTTTTCCTCCCTCCGCAAAAACCAACACGCTAAATTCCAATTTGATCTGTGGATTAGCCGGGGCCTGGCTTTGATCAGCCCCCATGGTTGTTTCAGGTCTCGTTAGAATTTCAGAGACTAACTATGAAAGAGAAAGATATAACACTCGAACCTCGAAGCTTGCACTGCTTGCTTAGAATGGCGGCACGGGCTTTTTCCGTCTCATCCCAGTCGCTGCTGAGAGTAATTTCCTCGTCGAAGCCAGTAGGGCGCCCGTAACCTGAGCCTTGTAACTATCGAAAACTTTGGGTTTGTCGATTGGCCCTTTATGCGTTGCCAGAAGCGATTTCGCGGTTTTACTCGAAATTTCGAGGCATTTGCTTACATTAACCGGAATTTTCGGCTTATAATTTATCTTCAAATGAGTCGTAAGTAATAGTAATGCCACCAGTGATAACTTGATTGTTAAAGAATGCCAATCAGGATTAATGCTTTGCGAGCTTGAACAATAGAAAACCGTTACGATTGCCATTTTCGTACAGTACGAAAATGGCGATTGTAACGGTTTTCTATTGTTCAAATGTAAACACGGGCTCGCAAAGCATTTCGCATGGATACGATTTCAAGGACTTAACTCAACAACAAAACGGTTGGCTGTGTGACCGCGCCGCGCGCCAGTGTCCAATTCCCTCGGCCGTGTCACACAGCCACCCCGTGAACGCTATTATCATAATTTACTCGTTATTTTCTATTCAAAATGCACATTGTCTAATAACCCAATTAACACATCAGGCCCTGATTGAGCAAAGGCGAGTGAGTTTGGCAAACTAAAAATCTCTCTATGGCTCTATATTGTTTCCACTTTGTTACCCTTGTTTCATTTTTTAATCGAAAATTATCAACTATTGGTTGCACAATCATATTCAAATTTGTCCAACGCACTTGCCATAATCTATAATTACTGCTACTTGTTTAAAACTAGAGAAACTTGCAAATCATTACTAATATCGCTAGACAGTAGCTCTATGCATCCCCTCGCAGCGCTTCACTTTCTATTAGAAACTTCTAGTAATACAATTCTTTATACAGGAAACTCCCGTCACCCTTAAAAGGCCATCCCACTATTATAAAAATGTTTCGCTTCCCATTGCCCTCTAACTCTCTCGCGATGTCCGTCGGGCGCAACCTCGTCCCCAGTGCCTTCTCGGTCAGATCCAAGAGAAGCCGCCATCGCAACGCGTTCTCGAGGTTAAAAACAATGATTATAATTATTTGTCAAATCGCTTTAAAATAATGATAATCGTTATTCTAAAGACAAACCGAAGCCTAACCATCGGACGAGTTCACGGGTAAACGACGGGTTCTCACTAACCTAGAGCTAGGGTTCACAGGTAAACAAGAGGAGAAGGTAAACGAGATAAAAAAAATTTGAGCGCTCCTACTCGGGCTCGAACTCGTAACCGTTTGCGCGTAGTGCTTGGCAGTGCAGACGTCATGACCACTACACTAAGCGCATCTACCGCCGTTCGGAATTTGACAATTGTTTATCTTTATCCTCGACTGGTTTTAAGAATAATGATTATCATTATTTTGAAGTGATTTGACAATTAATGATAACCATTGTTTTAACCTCGAGGTTGTGTTGGGTTGGTCGGAGAAAGACAAAACGTTAGGGGATCTGGAACAAGTCGGCTTGAAGACGCGCGTAAAAGTTTTCACGTATTCCTCGACTACTCTTTCCTCTACTAGTTGTGGATTGACAATTTGTATGAGAAAGGCAAGAAACTAATACGTAGAGAAGTCGGAAAAGAGGTAGTTAAAAACATTTTCTTCAATCTTTTTTTTAACTTTACCAACATTTTATTGGGATGGCCTAAGATGGTTTTCAGGGAGGACTTGTTACAGAGGATATATAGATAGGTTTCACTCAATCCCCAGAGATGCAAATGACACTCAATCCCCAGAGATGCAAATGACAAAGGGCATGGCGGCCATGTTGGTGTACCTAACAAAAGAAGCTAACGAAGAATCTATTGTTTAAGGTACACCAACATGGCCGCCGTGACGTCATGTGCAACCATCTATAAGCATACATAAAACTATATACTAAATTACAAATATAGAAATAAAAAAAATAGAGAAACACATGCACTATCACAAAGAAAGAATAAAAACTAAACTTATGAAATATAGAGAGCAGGCTGGGTAGTATAAAATATATTTAAAAGTATATACCACACCAGTGAATATCACTTTCGCACGCTCCGATTGGCTATATGATTTCATATTCACCTCCGAGCGAAGCAGCGATCACCTCGCGGAGTTTTTGTTCATTTGACAGAAAATAAAATAACTATATGGTGCTGGCTATATTCACCTGCAGCGTGGTATATATAAAAAATAATTGTTAGGTAGAGACAGTACTCAAATTGTTGTTTTAGGCTCACCAACATGCAAGACACTAAAAGGACTGCAAATAACAATGAAATGAGCGCCTAAAACTGTTGATTGAGTTACTTGTTGTAATAGCAGCAGGAATACCATTCCACTCCTTATAATAAGTACGAGGAGAGAAGCTGGCCTCTAGTACACTTAGATCAGTTGTAGGTCTAACGTCACTGGCATGACGTGTATTATGATTATGCAGAGTTGCATCTGTAATAAAATTATAATTGTTATCTAAAAGACCATTAAAACATTTATAAGTATAAGTAAGTTTTGATTGTCTTTACGTTTTTGAATGGTATCTTTTAGGGGTCGAACTAAGCTTGAGCCACGCCCAGATTGTTATCTTTTAGGGGTTGAATTCAATTTTTCCGCCGAGCATCTCTGAACCTATCATATGGGAGTTTCCCTCCTGATAAATAGTGCATGTGCATATGTAACGAAACGGTGATGGCACAACCTCATTCCCAGGGGTCTTTACGCGCCTAATCCAAGATGGGAACGAGGTTGGTGATGGCATACTAATCTCGTTCCAGCATACAACAGAAATAACCTGACATGTATCCGTGCACGCGCAGATGACACGGAAATTAAAGTTGGAAATTTAATATTTTACGCGTTATGGCAAAAAATGAGACTGATTCCCATAAACGGGAGAATTGAACGTAAAGGACAGGACGGCGTTAAATAGCCAAACAAAATCGAGGAAGCCGATTCGGGACTCGAAAACCTCATCGGGCGGGCGGTCGGGCAGCAAAATTTATCATGCAATAAAGTATAACCTGCTTGCAAGGCGGTAGATAGTTTTTTTTGTTCGCAGAGAAAACCAGAGTATCGCGAAACCGGCCGCCATGTTGGACGCGCTGTAGGATCGAGGCTTGGGAATGACGCGTCCAACATGGCGGCCGGTTTCGCGATACTCTGGTTTTCTCCGCGAACAAAAAACTATCCACCGCCTTGCAAGCAGGCTAAATAAAGTAAAGCAACTTTATTTAACGTCGGTAACTTGTGACAGTCTGGTGAGACTGATAAACTTGAGGCCGACGTAGGACCTACGATTTAACGTCCTTATCCGAGAAGACGTGAAGGTCGTTAACACAGTAGTTCCCATGGTGTTAAACTATACATTACCGGGTACAATTTGAATCAGCGATCATATTTGCTTATCTTTTTGCAAGAAATTGGCGAACATAATATTTTTGGAACATTAATATCTCTTGCTGTAGAAGTTTTCATTCCATCGATTTTGTTAAAACGCGTTCCCAACAAAGCTCATGTGTTAGTTAATCGATAACAGCAATTTTAAAGATATCTATCGTGTCGTTTTGAAGATTTTCGCGAAAGAAGCACTCATATCTCCGCAAATATTATGTATCTTGGACTTCAGTTTTGTGTTTACTATTCTTCAATATCAGGAACACATGGTCCAAATATCTCAAAGATCGGCCAAAAAACATCCCGCGCAAAAGTGCGCATCTTTAGGATGCCAATTCGGGTGTCACGACACTCGCGAGCCACCTTGATCATCTAACTCTATAATCCATACAGGACGAACGCCACTTGTGTGCTGTGCTTAAGTGTGTCCATTTGTATGAGTGATCCAGTTAGTTTGTTAGAGTGTGACCACAATCTTTCCCACTCTGTGATTATGCAACCCTTGTAAGGTTTTGCTTGCATCATCTAGTGAAACTGTGTGGTGAATAACTGGCCTGAAAATACAGAACATTGACATGTACGAATTACTCAATCAACTATTTAATAGCCTGCATAGCGGCCCTAAAAGGGGGGGGTTAGAGGAAGAGGGGGGAGTGGGGAAGAGGAGGGCCTGCAACGAACCCCGTGATTATTTTCAAACCGCCCCTAATTATGACCAGTCAAGTGTAACAACATGTCAAAATAAACCAATCGAGTATAGCGATACTTCGTGTTGAAAACATTACATACATACATACATAGATATAACTTTATTTCCGTACGCTAGCCACTACAACAGTAAGCTGGTTTCCACGTGGGGCGTAACAATAAATATTTGTACAGATTAAAAACATATATTGATAACAATCAGTAGAAATCTGCTATCAGCATAACTCAGTATCAGGAACAGACACTCCTCTTGAATTGCCGTAAAGATTTGGCTCTTTTAGCCTCATCTGGCAGGTTATTCCATAGCATAGCACCACTGTATTTGAAACTTCGCTTGAGGATATTCGTACGCGGTCTTGGAAGTGCTACATCAGTTTCAGAGTTTCTTAGCTGATAGCGTTTATCGCAGTCACTTGTTTTAATAAACGTTTCTCAAATATGGTGCGGATTGTTCATTTAAGATCTTATAGATTAATATAGATTTCATTTGTTTACGTCTGGCTTGGAGGGTTTTCCATTCTAATTTAGCAAGTATATCAACGGATCTTGTGTCGTAATTCGTGCCTGTAATCACCCTAGCGGCTCGAGATTGAACTCTTTGCAATTTGTCTTTTAGAGTCTTGCCGCAAGTATCCCATAGTGGGGAACAATAGTCGAAATAAGGTTGTACAAGTGATTTGTAAATTACTTCGAGTGAATCGGTGGGGACAAATGGCTTAATAAGCTTTATGGCACCTATACCAGCACTTGCCTTTTTACATATCTTATTTATTTGATTTTCAAAACTAAGTTTTTCATCGATTTCAATCCCTAGGCAGGTATGTGAGTGTACTCGCGATACCTTGTTATTGTCTATGGAGATATTGTTTGGCTGGCTTTTGGTTTTATTATTTAAATTATAGGTCGATCCAATTATCATTAGTTTGGTTTTGGAGGGGTGATACTTTAGCTTATTCACATATGAGCCAGTCACATATGTTATCCAAGTCAGAATTAATATTCGATGTAAGTTTGTCCAAATCAGGGGCAGATGCAAAAATCTGGGTATCGTCTGCATATATACATGGGGTAGTAAAATTAAGGCAATTTGATAAATCATTGATATAAAGTAGAAATAACAAGGGTCATAGGACCGAGCCTGAGGGACACCACAAATTAGCTCTTTCGGGGAGGATAAATGACCATTTACTAAACATTGCTGTTGTCTATTAGTTAAATAGGAATCGAACCATTTTTGGCCAAGGCCCGAAACACAATAAAACTCCAATTTGACAAGTAAAATGGAATGGTTAATTTAATCAAATGCTTTTCGAATATCAATAAATACTACTCCCGTTAATAAACCATTATCCATATATACTTTCGTACAGTGTATCGCACATTTGGATCAGAGCTGTGACTGTTGAATTAAGTGGACGAAACCCAGATTGGAATTTAGAAAGCATGGAGTTAAGCATCAATTAAATAGCCGTATAACTGTCTGAAAAACCTCTTTTTCAAACACTTTACTGATTATTGTTAAGATAGATATAGGGCGATAATTTCCAATTTGACGCCGGTCGTCAGCTTTGAATATTGGATTCACGCGCGCTCTTTTCCAATCTTCAACTAAGACCCCAGTAGAGAGTGATAGATTACATACAAACGTTAACGACGGTGCTATTGTTTCTGCGGCAATCTTGAGTACGTTGGCCGGAATGTTGTCAAGGCCTGTAGTTTTGGAAGTATTCAGCTGTTTCAACGTAAGCAAAACATTATCCGCCTGGTATTTCAGAAAACTTAAATGGTGTGTCGATATCCGGCTTGCTGCCAAGATAAGTGTTTATGTTGTTGGTTGACTGAGTGGTTAATTCAGCAGCCAAATTTGGGCCAAGGTTTATGAAAAAGTTATTAAAGGCCTCAGAAATATCTTTGGCATCGGTGATAATATTATCGTTGATTTGAAGTTCATTTATGCGGCTGCTTTTATTTTGCTTTCCAAGAAGAGAGTTAATCAATTTCCATGTCTTTTTAGGGTCTGTTTGCGAACAATTATCTATTTTAGTACGATAATAATCAGACTTTGCTTTTCGCAATTCAACATTGACTCTATTCCTGGTTGTTTTGTAGAGTTCCCAGTGATGCTGACCTCCGTATTTGATGGCACGCTTTTTGTGATAAGCTCTATTCCACATGTCGCGCTTTATTTTAGAGGTGAGCCACGGTATAGACTTTGCTCTCAATCGCTTGCGCCTGATTGGAGCATGGAGATCCAAGATCTTGTTAAAGTCGGATTTCCACGCTCGCCAAGCACTATTTGTGTTTTCAAAATTGTATACGTTTTGCCAAGGAACTCTATTTAAATCTTCAATAAAATCCTCTGCCACAAAATTCTTAAAATTGCGTACTTCTTTGATAGTAGGTCTACATCTAGGAATGATAATATGGTATGTTAATCAATTGCTCTAATTGATAAATAGAGCTAATAAATTGTAACTCGCGAGTTTGGGTCTCAGGGGGCGTTTTATTCATGTCACAATTGAAGTCTCCATTATCATTATTTCCTTGTTTTCATTGTCACATTTATCAAGGAATTTATCACAATCACAATCATCAAGTATCTTTACATCCCAGCTTGGAGGTGTTATGCTAATGTACAACCATGACTTTGTGTCAGGAACCAATAGATCTCTGGTTGGCACATTAATGACAATAGATAACGTGGCAGTAAGTATCGCTATAAGAACAAAGTCATTTTCATATCTGTTTCTTGTGTGAAACAAGCGGTCGAAAACCAAAGGAAAATAATCCAAATGAAGTTTGTCGAATTTGTCGAAGTCTTAGGGTGAAGTATGGGCCCTGTGCAAACTGGAGTGAAATTCCACGAGAGATGATTAAGGATGAAAATCACGCGCAATGTGGAATTTACCACGTCGGTAATCATGTGCAAGAGTATAAGACTGCGAAAGGTTAACATTTTGGCCCATTTAGTGCTAGTCTGCGGCGGCACCACAACGAAGTCCAGAGAGTTTTGCCGAAGATGCATATTCTTCGAGTTATATTGCTATGGCCGCTCAGCATCCCGTTCGCCCGGCTATCAACGTTCCGGCTGTCGCCGTTCCAGCTGCTGCACAGCCTGTTGGCGTTCAACGTGGCGTTGCTGCCCAACCGGTTGTTTAACGTACCCGCTGTCGTTGCCCGCAACCAGTTGCTGTCCAACCCGGTATCGCTGCCCAACCGGTTGTTGTTCAAGCCGAAGTTCGGCCCGAAGTTCAACCTCAACCGATTCATGGTCCAGCAGCTCCGAATTTGGAGATACACACACATATACCTTTTTTCTTTGTTCTCGGGGATTTCTTAGCTTCCCCTTTGAGGGATATGTGAACCGTGAGCTGAGATTATTCAGCGTGAATAATATTTGTTATATATTACCAGGCCATGTGAGCCGTGAGCTGGAATCATTCAGCGTGAATTGTGCTTGCTATAGCGGGCCATCTTAGCCGTGAGTGGAATATATTCAGTCTGAGTGTGTATTATATTTGCGGACCATGTGAGCCATGAGTTGAAATTATTCAGCACGAATGTGTACCATATGTTAGCTGCATGGTCATGTGAGCTGATATCATTCAACCAGACTATGTGCTGTATATTAGCAAGCCATGGACCGGGACTTGAAGGCGTTAAACGGAACATAGGTTGTTCTGAGGGGCAACTGGAAGGGGCCTCGTGAGCGGGGACCTCGTAGAGTAAAGGGTCTGGGGGTCGTATGACAAACCTATCGACGCCTATTAACTTGGCGGTGTGCGGCCTCTGTTTATATCTCTAGAATCAAGTGCAGCTCCTGCAGGCCCAATTGGAGCAGTTCCAGCGGCCGGTTACCAGCTCATCGACGGACTAGGCCCTGCTGATGGCCAGCCGGCCGGTCAATGCGTTTGACCCCTATGGCTTGCTCTGAATGCTGGAGCACCTCGAGGATGTGGCTCGCCGGTCAAACCATCTGGACCTCCGACGCTATACTGTGGTACTGTCGCAGTGCAAAATACTACCATCTACTCCAAGATTGGGTGATATGGTGGTTCATCTGTCGGGCGACGATGTTGAACGAGAGGTAGCGAAAACCGTCGCAAAGATGTTTAAGGATCACTGGAAGGCTGGCCAACAGGGCACCAGAAGCCCGTTAACGTTGTCCCTCGCCTTTGCTTTACGAACTTCTCCACAACAAATTGCCAAATGTATCTATGAATGCGTGAAAGAAAGAAAGAAAAGGACAACCACCACAACTTCATAACACTCTGTGATTAATTTTTATTAATTGACATATCTTGTCTTTTATGTAAATATATTTGGGTTACCGCCAATGTACACATTGGTATAAGGCTCCAAATAAAATCATTTGTCTGTCTGTCTGCCATTGGGTGGGACCCGTGGGAAAAGGGGAGGTTGCATCAGTCCCGGACTCTAGCCTTCCACAGGTGGGGGGAGGTACTGATTGCTATGGGAGATGAACCCTCGCCACAGCTCGCTATCCGCGACCCAGATTATTTTATCGCGTGCGAGATCCATAACACGACGGAGGTCTGGGACTGAATGTCTGAACACCTCGCCAGCAGAGCAGAAATCATGGGCATGGGTCCAAAATAGGGTTTAAGTTCGGAACTATCTGCAACCTTTCGATGGTCAATATGCGGGCTGCGCGTACGATTCCAATTTTCTGGTTCGTCAACAACGTCTTGCCCTTTGGATGGAAGATATCACCCTACATCTATCAATCTCTAGGCTTAGTGGAAACGCAGGAAATATGACATCGTGGAGTCCTTGCTCTCAGTATATTGATGACCGTCATTTAGGACAACTTTGGGTTTAGCGAGCGCGGTCGGCCTTTCTCGAGTCAGGTAGAGGTTACGTCGTTTGAGCCGGGGTTTTCAGCTAGCCCTGAAGGCGAATATAATTGCTCTTACGACTCTGACCTCATTGGGTTATTTTATTAATAATAATAATAATGTCTTTATTCACCTAATAAAATATATTGAGATGTTACAATATTTAAGAATAAAAATCTCATTTAACGCACGTAGATCACAATTAAGGACATACTAATATATACTTAAAAATTAGCCTATTAATAAAGCTATTTTTGAAACACTCGGTGTTTACTTTCGGCATGAATTAAGGTCTCGATAAAGGTTCAAAATGGAAAAGTTTCGAAAATACGTTTTTTCGCAAATTCTAAATCTAAAAGCCCCAATCTAGCATCACAGAAAAACTCAGACTCAAAAAAATGATTTAAAGCCTTGAAAATGCGACTTTCTGATTTCCCGCTAAAAAAGGCGCGAAAAATGATTGACAGCTGCTGTCATTCACTGGGCATGTTATTTCATTCTCGCTATGCTGTGATCTTCTGCGCTACTTTTCGTTCGTAAAGATTTCCTACGTTTATAATGCAATGCCCAAAAGTGTAAAAGTAGATCTTTCTTGGTGCCGTATTCAAAAAAGGAGAAGAAGAAAAAACACAGCACAATTTAGTTTGTAATAATTTAGTTTGTGAGTAAATTTGGAAGCGGGTGTAAAGTTCTTAGGACAAACAATGGCTGGAGGGCCGGGATTATACTCTAGTTCCAAGAAGTTAGAATCATCGAAAGTCCACAAAGAATGAAGCAATAAAGTTTGGTTATCTTCGATCGGCCAAAAATTTAAAGAGAATTCAATGGAGAAAGCTACGGCTTGGCGGTTTTGTTTCAGCGCGATGAAATTTTTTTAGAATGACATAAACAGTCTACCGTGTACATGGTGTGGATCGAGCTGCGCTTCAGTGGTTTTCCCTGCATGATATTAATTGTTTGCTTACTGTGGTTCCATTTTTCTGTACTCCTAAAAGAGCTTTTCTTCTTGAAATTAAGCTGGAATCGACACTATAGCTAACTAGTTTCTGTAGAAGTATCGAGCATGAGTTCAACTAACCAAAGAGTTAATTTCGTAGAGTTATGGCGTAGAGTTATCATGATGGTAGAGTTAATAAGTCCAAAATCTTGAATTCAAGATCTTGGAGTCCAAAATCTTGAATTCAAGATCTTGGAGTCCAAAATCTTGAATTCAAGATCTTGGAAACGAAGTCCAAAATCTTGAATTCAAGATCTTGGAGTGCAAAATCTTGAATTCAAGATCTTGAACAAAGGCGGCTCTTTGTGATAAATGTTAATTTTACGGCGGAGTCGAATAACTTTTTTCGCAGTCGGGCAATATTTTTTTAAATGTTTCTATCGTGTTCCTTGTCCTTTTTACATTAAGTATAGTGTGTTTGTAAAGTTTCTAGAAAAGAATTTCGACGTTTAAAATGAAAACGGCTAATGTTACTTTTGTAGTTTTGAAAAATGTATTGTTGTTTACCAAAATGTTATAGGCCGTCGAAGCTCCAATCTTGTTCCATGGTCTTCATATCTCTTTCTTAATATTTTTATCGTGTTCCTTGTCCTTTCTACAATAAGAATACTGTATTTGTTAAGTGATGAATTTCGATGTTTGGAGGAACAATTTGTGTGACAGAAGAATATGACTCCTTGAATTGCTCTCCCTTGTCTGCTTGCTCGCTTGCTGCATCCATCTTTTGGACTCCAAGATCTTGAATTCAAGATTTTGGACTTCGTTTCCAAGATCTTGAATTCAAGATTTTGGACTCCAAGATCTTGAATTCAAGATTTTGGACTTCGTTTCCAAGATCTTGAATTCAACATTTTGGATTTCCAAGATCTTGAATTCAAGATTTTGGACTTTGTTTCCAAGATCTTGAATTCAATATTTTGGACTCCAAGATCTTGAATTCAAGATCTTGCCCGCTGTAACTCTAACTCTATCCATAACTCTAGGAAAATAACTCTAGAGATAGACGGCCCCATCGAGCATCGGTGAACTGTATTAGCTTTCTCTGCATGTTCTGCGGTTCGTCTGAACTTTGTAATCGGCCGACACTGAACACAACATGAATCGCTCTGATTGGCTAATGTTAATGAGATTACCCTTGGAGGCGGAACTTCTTAGTCAACCGTGAAATGAATCGAAAGCCTTTATCGGGCTGATTCTCGGCTCTTTTTTTTGGCCAAAAACAGAACTTTGTTGAAGTCCAGCCTTTTAGCATTTTGTCCAATTTTCCTAAATTTTTCACGAGTCGTAGAAAACAGCTGTTTCTCAAATACTGTGTCGGGGAATTTTGAAATATTTTTTCGTTCAGGTTTTATGACCAGGTTTGTATCAAAATGGGATGCAAAACTACTTTTTCAACTTTGAAAAGGGATAAAATCTGTAATGCGCAATATATCAAAAATGCCCGACACAGTATTTGAGTCAATTTAGTTGGGATTCGAAAGGGCTAATTAAGAAACAAATTGTTTCAAAGCCTGAAGGGCTGAACTCCTTCTGGCGGACGGAGTCATTTCGCGTAGAAATATATACAACATCTATGCTTTTAACTTTTCTTCAAAACGGATTAAATATATACTTTCTTCAATTCAAGACCTTTAAAACGGTATTTAGTACGTCCATGTGGCTTTAATTTCGACGTTGCAAGAGCGTTTTTCCGAAATGACACGTCGAACCTTTATCGAGACCTTAACGTCTCCAAATCCATCTTTGTGCCTGTGCAGAGCTTGCTATTCCTGGGGTTATGCTGCTATTCCGTGCTCACCAATTTCTCCCTCCCCTGGTCAAAGTGGAAACATTTGCCACCCTCAGAGAAAGTATACTGTGTCAACGATGTGTGCCGTTAGTGGACCTTCAGAAGCTCATTGGCAAATGCATCTCGTTTCGTCTGGCGGGCCTGCAGCAAAACTCTTCACCAGAGAGATGAACATTAGTGTCGAATGCCTTACAGTCCAAAAAGCTGATCGAAGTAGTAGGCCCCCTCCGCAGTGAAATTGAGCACTGGCGTTTCCTGGATACCTGGGAGAGGCACATGCCGTGGCGAGATGAGAGACATGTCTCTGTATCTTTCGACGCTTCCGGTTCCGGATGGAGAGGAGCTCTTCTCCAAAGTAAGGGGTTCCCTCCGATTGAGGTCGGAGATCTATAGGAAGACCATATGCGTCCACAGCCTGTCCACGTCAAGGAAACCATTGCCATGTCACGCGCGTTGTCGGCATAATGGAATCATGTACGAAATCGCCGAGTGGATGTCCTGGTGGACAGTAGGGTGCTCTTGGATTGCTGGGAAAGGTAATACTCTCGTTCCCCCGGAATGCTTACAAGCCATGAAGGATCTCTTCTGGACCCTACTCGACCTTAATGTGACAATTTCTCCTGCCTATGTGAAGTCGGAGAACAACCCTGCGGACGCGGCATCGAGTCGCTTGTCGCACTCTCCCCGAGACTGTGATCTCGGCCGATTGTACTGCTAGCCACCTCTTAGCCAAACGCGGCGAAAATAAGACACTCCTTCGTCCGACCAAAGACGGTTCGTAGAATACGGTCCAATACCGTGGGATCTTCTGGCTTTCAGGTTATGTTTATGATGATTAACGCACATGCCAATCCCATGATGGTCATTGTCTGCTTATGCCTAATTACCTATTTTGTCTTTTTTCATCTGTTCCCAGCCCCTTCGTACAGTACCCAGGACCTGGTTGCCTGCGGTGGCCTGTCCACAATGTTCATATCCGAACGATAGCATATTCCGTTTTTGCCAGCAGTGCGGGTACGTACGATGTGCTTTGTCCCCACTGCCTCCAGAGAATCGCCTCGACAATTGATGTTCCTTGTATTGATGCGCGCCTCACCCTGTTATTCTCCAGCGAATCTAAATATGATAATCAGAAATCTCAGTTTGCGCAACTGTTTGCTCGGTTCTTGGCGTCGCTGCAGTCACCTAAAGATATAATGTCCGCCAGTCCCCAGGACATCGTTCGTTTCCTTGCCTGGAAAGATAGAACAGGAAAGACTCAGGTCCACATTAACGATTGCCCTCATCAAGACCTAAAAGGCTCTTTTCAGTGTGATTTCCCGATACGCCTGGCAGCAGAGACGGTTGACTCACTGATTGGAAAGTTACGGGCGATTTTAATGGCCGTGTGGGGGAGTGGGGGAGAGACCTGAGTTGGGCAATCCGGCAGCATCCCTATTGGTAAAGCGATATAGTAAGCTCACTTGTAAGGAAGAGCAAGCAACAGCGGGTATAACGCCTAAGCAAACCACACCCATATTTGTGGATAAGCTTGCATGGTTGGCTGAACACCTTGATAAGCGTTTAGAGATATCATGGGGCAACCCCCTTTCCATGTTTATTTTGGCCAGAGACCAGGGCTATTTCAAGACGCTGTTTTGCTCATGCGACAGGCCGGGGAACCTTACCCAGTCGAATGAAATCCTCAGGTTCCCCAATGATGATGGCCTGCTGTTGAACCATGGGGAACAACGTTGAGGGGCAACAAATTCAACTTGTTTGGGATAAAACGATGTTTAAACACAAAGGTTTATGTGGTTACAACAATTGAGTGGTGTATGTCCACAACACGGACGTTACAGATCGACTTGACTTACGGATTCCTTTCTTGGTCAACGACCAAGTCTAGTGACACTATCCCTATGTCGTCGGAGGCGATGGGCAGCTGCCTGAAAGTCTATCTTAGGGAGCTGGGGATGGATGAAGGAGAGACCACTCACAGTTTCAGGTGCGGCTGCGCAATAACATCGCTCTCACTGGATCTCGGCTCGCGGATGTCTTTGAAGATTGAGCACACGACTCACTATTACATGCAGCTTGCTAAGGTTCTTCGTCACCATAGTACAAGTTCCTGTCTGGCTGCAGCGGTCGATGACCACCATCCCACGACTGAACTGACGCAGTTATACAAGGGCCTAAACTGCCTTAAGGGCTTTGCCATGGCCTTCCCCACGGTGTAGTCACACAAACGGAAGGCCAGCCCCAACTTCCAATCTGCGTGAATTGCATTAAGTGGACTATAAGGGTAGGGGGAAGTTGTAAGGTTTGGGGAAAGGGGAGCAAAAGTGAAAAAGGAAATGCTGTTGGGGGTTGGAGGAATCCCCTGGTATGAACGTAGTGATCCACCAATTATACGTATGACGGGAACAATGGATTTCACTTATTTGGTACGAGTGCAAATCTCTTATAAACATTGATGTAAAATTCGCAATTTTGATTGTCTGTAACCAATTTCCCACCCCCAACTTTTCTTTGCTGGTAAATGCCCCACCCATAGAAACACAGTCAAAAGCCCCGGGTATGCCGGGGGGTGGGCAGGTTTGGAATTGATAGATACATAATGAATGCTGTGTCCAGAAACCAGTAAGTGCAGATTAGACTCGAAATATTGTTGACATTGATCAGTTGACATTAGATTCCGCATCAAATTTGTGATTGCCTATTCAAGTCGAACTGTTGTTAATACAGTGGGACAAGACCTTTGTCAAGACTGTTTAAAGAGCACAGCAAGTTACAGAGTTGTCTAAAAGCCAGCGTGCCTGATGAAGTGGCTATATTCTCGAACAAAACTTTGTTTCAAGAAATGCAACTGCATTGCATTGCCCTGTCTTTGACAATATTGTTAGAACGAGCCGCGAATGTGGCAATAATGCGATGCAAAGGGCACAGTTTTTGCTGAATAGTTGCTTTACAGCTTGCAATGCTCTTCTTTTAACTCATAGTTGAAACCCTTTCTTTAGGTAAACTTCAAACTTCAAATAAACTCTTCACAAATTTGAATGCTAGCCCTTTGTCAGAGCAATCTTTACAGTCTTTCCCACTGCACAGACAAACACTAGGTTTTAAAAGACGTTCATGTTTATAAACATTTATTTTGTTTGGAAACCCCACCACCAAACCCCATAAATTTAATGAAAAATAGCAAATCATATCAAATCCCCCAGTAAATAACTCCCTTTTACCTGATCAGAGAATTTGCCAACTTGTCCATCAGATCAGTTAAAATATCTGATCAACAGTGAAGGATTAACGTACTATTTTTGTATTACTGATACATCTAATTTTGATATTGTTGTCATAAAACACAGTCTATAAAACACCAAATTATATGACAAGGATACGAATATATCTTCCTTGTTGACCTGATGAATTAAAAACAAACAAAATTGACTACTGTTTGCTGAATTGACGAACTCCACATACTGTATATACGAAGTGTATGCAAAGGGTATGATGTCAATTATAATATCGGAATTGACGAACTCCACATACTAGAAAAATGCAGAAGTATGTAAATATAACAGAAACAGAAAGCAATGATTATGTAGCTAATAATCATCTGTTTCTGTTTCTGTTATTTGTACTTCTGCATTTTTCCAGTATGTGGAGTTTGCCAATTCTATTATAATTATAACTGACTTCATACCCTTTGCACATACTATACTATGTCCCTTCATATGCTGTAGAGTCTTAATTAATTTAGTTTAATTTAATATTAAACAACCAACCTAACCTCTGGATAGAGTCTTAGTTTAAATTAATTTAGTTTAATTTAATATTAAACAACCAACCTAACCTCTGGATAGAGTCTTAGTTTAAATTAATTTAGTTTAATTTAATATTAAACAACCAACCTAACCTCTGGATAGAGTCCAGGTATGCTCAAATAGGAAGCTGACAGAGGCGCCTTTGAGGTACAGAAGCTGAGAATCAGGAGGATCAAGCTACAGAAAGACAATAAGAGGTTATTAACAAATAAACTCTCGTTCAGCAGAGTCAGCACTATCTAACATTATCAAACTGATTAATAATTCATGAAGCAAAAACAAAGGAAATCAATGAGTATGGAAGGATCTGTATATCTGATGCAGATACAGTCTCATTTACATAAATAATAATAATAATTATTTTCTTGGCCAAAATAGGTTGAATTTATTACTGAAAAAACAGGACTCTGTACATCTACATGTTTGATAAGCCATTTACAAAATTTGAGTCTGTGTTTTATTGGAGGCATTAGATCCTCACCTCTGGCTCTGATCTGTATCTACTGTTATCAAACTCATTAATATTTCATAAAGCAAAAACAAAGTAAATAACCAACCGATTTATAAGTGATCTTTAAATCTGATACAGATTTTGACCTGACTTACATAAACTTTGGCTTCAATTTTCTCGGCCAAAATAAGTTGTATCGCCAAAATAACTGAAAACATGACTCTCTACATCTAGACGTTTGATTAAGTGCAATAAAGAATTTGCGTTCAGCTCGAGTTGGTAAATCCCATAAAGATCGGCCGCTCATTCTTTATCTAACACTTATCAAACTCATTAATAATTCATGAAGCAAAACAAAGGAAATCACCGACCGATAAGTGATCTTTAAATCTGATACAGATCTATTTCGTCCTGATTTACATAAACTTTGGCTTTGACTTTCTTGGCCACAATAAGTTGTATCGCCAAAATAACTGAAAGCATGACACATACTCTACATCTAGACATTTGCTAAGTGCAATAAAGAATTTGCGTCTGGATGAGTCTTTATGGGATTTACAAACTCTTGCTTTCAGCTCGAGTTTGTAAATCCCATAAAGATGACGTCCACTCATCCTTTATCTAGTACTTCTCAAACTCATTGAGGTGAATACAATAGAAATCATGACCATGGCAAGTATTTAGAAATAGTTTCCAAATACAGCTTGCATTTCAAGACTTTTAGATCGCTAATTTTATTATTAAAGTGGAGTTTGAGAAGCCATCTAAAACACAGTCTCAGAGCTTATTTTAGAAGCGAGTTACTATAAATACAGTGAGAGGGAGTTGAAAGACCTTGGCAAGACTCTCTACATCATGACTCTCTACATCTAGACGTTTGATAAGTGTGATAAACAATTTGCGTCCGATCTTTATGGGATTTACAAATTCTTGCTTTCAGCTGGAGTTTGTAAATCCCATCAAGGTCGTCCACTCATTCTTTATCTAGTACATAAAACACAGCCTCTCACTTTGTAAATAGTACATTATAATATTAACTATGAGCTCAAAGTTTCTATTCTCATATCTATCTTCTTTATCAACTTTATTCTTATATATCTTCCCCCAGAAGGTAATTGGATAAAAGAATAAATGAAAAATTGAAGGTGTATTCCCATGGTAGCAGAGTCACAAGGACAGGCAACCAATGAACTCCATGACGTTAGTGCAAGGGCCGGCGTGCGCGCGGACTCTATTAACATTTTTATCTAGTATATAGCAACAAACCTGTAAGTCTGATTGGGAAGTGACCCAACGTCCACCCACTCCGAGACAGCAGATGATGTCATGTTTTGAAGGCACTCTTTGCTTTTTGCCGATCACACTGTGTAGTTCTTCGTCCAATAAATGTTCTGTGAATTCTTCACTATACTGAGAAACTAAGCCAAAAAATAACAACATACTGTATTCTGAAATGGTAACTACAGCTGGAGCCAAAAGTCTTGAAACTCTTTGCTTCCATAGTGCCCCCCCCCCCCCCCCTCCCCCCACTACTAAGCAATACAGGGAAGGGAGTGTTTCAAGGACAGTCTTTTGTCCCTAGCTTTAGGTTGGATGATGATCATGGAGATGTAAAAACATGCATTTATGCCTGGGTGGGTGGCCAGGGGGCTGGAACTCGGCCGGGGACTCCCTATTTGAAGTGATAGGGGCGATCGGCCGGATCGAGCTTCAAAAATGACCCCGAAAAGGTATGCATAAATTAAAAGAGCCTAGAAAGTCAAAATTATTTTGACCCCTAGAAGGTCACAACCATATAACGTCTGTTAAAATAATTGTGTTTAATCACAAGCACAGTAAAAATACATCTAACTACATCGATCAAACACTTTTTTCATGAAGATTTCCAAAGCATTTTCAATCAGTTTGAGAAATGAAATGTCACACCCTAAAAGGGTATGGACTTGTGTTGCATAATTAGCTTTTATCAAAGGACCCCCAACATGGTATGTGAACAATGAAGACAACCCCTAAAAGGTATGGCCCATCACCTCTATCACTTGAAATAGAGGAGTCCCCCCCCTCCAGATTTATGCAAGTCATGGACATAAATGATGAACACAAAAAAAACAGGACTTTTCCTGGATTTTGTGCTTTATGTCCAGGGAAAAAAAATGAAAATATTACACTGCCCCTGCCATAAATTATGTACCAAGATGGTGGGATTTCTTGCCTGCCATAACTGCAGCATATTTTTCAAAAAAGAGCAATCAAATCACCTCTATTTGTCATAATGGACAATGTATAATAATTATTATATTTACTGCCCTAATACAGCAATAACTATATGCACTAGTATTTTATACCTCCATTATCAATGATGCAGTCTATGCCAAGTCCTCCAGTTTCCTCCATACAAATAGCTGTTAGTGATGACCTAATCTTCCCATAGTCAATAACTCGAGCTAGGAAAAAAAATTCCTCATGTAAAATTGAAAGTACACAAAAACTAGTTGGAAGAGTTGCTGATGCTAAGACTAAAAACTATGAGCTCTCCATATTATAGGTCAGTTGAAATTTTCAAGGCAACAATGACTACATTTGTTTTTTGGGGGGGATATGATCGAGCTGGGTTCTATACAATCTAGCAATAGCTAAAAACCATGCAGTTAAAATACCTTGGGGCTTAAATGGTTAATACTAAGCCCTCCTTAAATAATTAAATTGATAAGAGAAAATGCATAAATTGAAAGAAGGGCTTTTTAAACTTCAGGTTTACTAAACCAAGTAATTATCTTAAAGTATTATTATTATAATTATTGTGAGACAACGATTTACAAAATGACGGTGGCGGTGGTGCTGTTGTTGTTGTTAAGCTCCCTCCTTCAATTAAGCATCCCATTACATTTGATTAAAGTACAAGCCAGAAACTTTGCCATGCAATGGTTGAGCCATATTTTGATTATTGTCAGTAGTAATGTGTTTAATTTGGGATGGCCTGAGTCAGGACCTCTGTGATAAGCTGCAAAGACTACAAAACCGTGCAGCTCGAGTTTGTAAATCCCATAAAGATTGTCCGCTCATTCTTTATCTAGTACATACATGTAACTAGTATAGACTGAAGACACTACCATGTATAAATAAAGCTGATCTATCTAATTATCTATCTTGAACATGAAATTTGAAACAAGCACTTGCTACATTTAATCAAGGAAATATAAGTTTATTAACATGGAGAGTAATCACAAAATGACACAACTGCATTTTTGAATTTGCAGTTTCTTGTTATAAATTACTGGTCAGGATAAAAATCTATCTGAGCCGTAAAACAAATCTAACCTAGCTGAGGTTGAAGACTTTCCAGTAGGAGTACTTCTTCTTCTGTTGCTGCTGTTGCTAAAACCTGTCATCAAAATTAATTAAGAGATTTTATACAACCAATATTACTATTACAAGTACAAAAATTGCAACTAGCAAATAATATCAAGTTAACATACCTTTGCTCCCCATGACTGGGCCAACTGTATAGCAATGAGACCACAAGACTACAAAATACAACATGAATGCCTTTTTAATATACTATTAATAAGTAAGACAACAGGATACATTGAAGTCACTAGAATTCACACAATTTGTGTCTATATAACATAGCTAAATTCTTACCAATATTCATAAAAAAGTGCAACATCAGGTTTTTAAATACCTTGTTTTGCATTCACGATTAAAATTTATATCAGAGACATTTTCAATATTATTTACCGAGGCACCATCAAAGACAAGTACTGTCTCTCCCCCACACAGTCTGGCCTGATAATGTAAGGCTGTGTATGCCCAAACACCATCCCCAACACACCCTGCCACGTCAACATGGCCAATCTTTTCTGGCTTTGAAACTGAATGAGAAAAAAGGGAATGTGAGAACTTCATGACAATTAAGTGAGACTTCAGTCTACACCATATCACCTTAAACTTGTTTTTTTTAAATCTGATATACTTCTTAAAAATGCATTGTTAATTAAGTTAATTTGTGATATATTAAATAATACTTACCAACATCATACTCTGACAGGATGCAAAAATTGGCACAGCCTGCCGACTTGCTGCCCAATGGAACCAGACCTGAAGAAAATAATTTTATAATTACATTATATAATTAATATATAACACTAGTATGTCACTAGTATATCACTAGTACAGTATAAAACTAATTTGTCTTTTGCTCTGACGAAGGGCTAGCACTTGAACCATCAGCTGCTACTTGTTTCCCATGGTAGTTATATTATACCTTAATTTACTTTAGTTAATTATACCATATACAGTATAATTTGGAACTTACAATTCTTTGGTTAATTGTTTTTCTTTAGTGATATTTTTGTTGTATTAGACTGCAATACATCTTCAATAATTGATAACTGAGAATATGTATTGAGGATATTTTTAACCATGCAAGATATGCAAAAATATATTTTTTAAATTTTGATTTTAAATTTATTACTTTTAAGAAAACAGGGAATATACCAGTAGATCTCAAGTATTTTTGGTGTTGGCAGACTGCCATAGCTGAGATCCTACCTGCAACTTCATCTCCCACTGAAATTCTTGTCACTGCAGAACCAACTGAAAACGACATCCATCAAGAAGTTTTATGATATTAAATAATAATACTGGTATTATAATTATGAAAATAGTGAAAACAAATAACAATAAAATAATTATTATAATAGTTATATAATTATTATAATACATGTAAACAGTAGTTTCGTTATTTCTTGAGGAAGGGGTTGGAAAATGTTAGATAGGGGTTGGAGATATTGAAATATGTTTATTTTAGCTATCGCATTATTTTTACCACAACAGCTGCTCACTTGAACTACAAATGTACATTGTACAGTATTTATTATAGTGTTGATCACACAACTAAAACATAACAATAAATCAAAGGAAATCATAAAACTGTTTACCACTAGTAACAACTCCTGAGATCTCTCTACCAACAGGCTGCTCATGTCCTTCTGTTGAGTGAAAATCCTCCAGCACCTACATGTACACATTCATATCAAACTGTTAAATAAATACAATAATTAACAATACACTGGGCATCTCTAAAGATGAATGGCAGCTGGAGAATCAGCCTTGGCACAAACCCAGGTTGAGAATCTTACCAAGATTTTGCCAAGATTTTGCCAAGATCTTGGCCAAGATCTAAAATCTAATCTTGGCAAGATCTTGGCAAGATTCTCAACCTGGGAAGCCATAGAAATGGTTTTATTATGTCAGATCACTAGAGGTTTAAATCTAGGAAATTAAGGCCTCATGCAGAGACCAAAAGAAACATCTTCTAGTGCTCCAAAATTATGCAACTCCCAAAATAGAGTCCTAGTGGGAGGCTTGAAGACAATTGTGCCAAGTCAATAAATAAATATCATATAGTTGGACACTGCTCTGTATTGACTAGCATTGGCTCAGCAAGAACTTCAAACTAAGCAAACAACAATCACTTCTCTCTCTGACAATGTCAAGTATGATCTACATGTACGAAGCAAGGAGCTAATCCATGATGAGGTGTTGAATGAAGACATTAGGGCCCAGCCATTGAGGAAACAGAAAAAGGAAATGGAGAGAAACGTGCCTGTCAACATGCACTGCAGGCTAAAATAGCTATCAGAAAGTCAAAGAAAAGCCAGCCTAAGCTGGAGGAGAACCAAGTTGGTATTATTATGTCAACCAAGAGCGCTTTTTCACTGATTTCCTTTGTCAACTGACGTGTTTGTGAGATTACATCAAAATTAAGCCTACAATTGGAGACACGAGTGTTGAGACACTTTCACCTCTTCCTTCCCTAATGTTGGGTAGAACGATTGGGCCAATTGAGTCCCAACACTGAGGGAGGAGAGGAGGAGTAAAAAAGCTACCGTACTGCACAACTAAAAAATCGCGATTTTTTTGGAGTGTCCCAACAAATCATGTCTGTAATTGTAGTCTCAGCCGTTCTGGATGCTAATTTTTCTGATTGGGTTAATGGGATCCATGTGGTTTGTACTGGTTTGTGGCATCACTGCTTATTCTTGTCTGGAACTTGATGAGTGCGGTGATGTCACAAATATGTACAAACCACAGGGATCCCATTAAACCAATCAGAAAAATTACCAGCCAGAATGGCTGGGACTAGTCTGAATTTTGATGTAATCATTACAGTCAGCTTAGACAACCAATAGATACATTATGTAACTGTTTCCCGAGTTCCTTTCGCTTCATTCCTGGTGTTTCAACCCTGTTACCTTGCTTGTGCCATGCTTTGCTAGACCACATGCCTTGACTTTGACTACAACACTTCTGCCATCTGCAGGGGGGCACTCAAACTAATAATGAAAATAAAAAGTTTTTGTCTTTCTGATCATAGTTTTGCTTATTTTCAGGGACGGATCCAGACCAGTTTCCACTGTTTTATGGAAAACAGTCAGATTTCTGAAACTGAAAAATCTCCAGGGTCGTGATTATTTTAATTTATTTTTTCTTGAGAAATAAGGTAAACTCCCAATTTCATAGCTTGACAAATGCCTTAATTTGAATAATTTGGCAATGCGACAGTCAATAGGTTTTGTTAAATACATGTACAATGTAGCCATACGTTTTCCAGATACAACGTATGCTCTCATTGGTCTGGAGTAATCAAAATCCCATGTATCCCATGCTGAAAACAATTCAAATGTATCTTGATGATCACATCATGACAGAAGAGGTGTGATATGTTGCATGCACCACTGGTTAGCAAAAGGCGGGAAAATAAATATTTGTTTACCAAAACTCAGGCAAAAGGAATTTTATAATATTTTATTGTTGCTGTATAAGAAATCGCTTAATGACTGCAAATTGGCACCTCAAAATCAGTGTGTTGTTTTCCCTCGGAAACAGGATCTCTGGGAAACAACGCTCACTGTTTTCCTTGGAACCATGTCACGGATGTTATTGCACACATACACAGCAGTACCCAAAGTCGGCTGAGTATAACAAATGGTGCAATATAAAGCATGAAAGTAACATTCTTATCGTTTAGGATGTTATAACTTCCAAGCCGATTTTCAGTCTCAAGAATGCAGGATATGGCATTTTAGAGAGTAAAATCTCAAAACATTTCGGGGGGCATTCCCCCTGATCCCCTTATAATTAGATGCTCAGGCATTCGGTAAACTTAGCTACATATTGTACATTATGCTTGGGAAAAAAAGGGGAAAATGCTTTTCGGCGTTACCCATGAAAACATACTATTATGTTTGAAATCATGCTTGACTGCAGGTATTATGCTCGTAATAATTATTACTAATTATGCTCGGAGAAAGACATGGTTGACCCTCCCACCCCCGCCCACCAATCTACAAAGAAAAGATTCATTAAATGTTATACACCAATGCAGTATTGAGTCTGCCACCAGAAACATTTTCAGGAGTTAATTCACATTCTATGCTCTGTCACTGCGCTCCGCCGCATAGAAAATATTTATGTTGTATATTCTACATACGCATCAAGCGAGGCGTGTTAGGAGGATGCCGACCAGTTATGTCAAGTTTATTGCCGTATAAACATTACATATTAATGTTAAACTAAAGACGAATCGCCGGATACGAAAAACCAGGTTAAAACCTCACTTTGAGGAAAAAACTATTCTGGAAACGTATACTCCAACCCTATGCGAATTCGCCAAGACCCCTGGAGGTTAAGGGTCATCAAAAAACTTACTTACATAAACAACCGCTGTATAAAGCCGGGATTACATAGTGTCTATAAATTTTGGCTCGGATAACCGACCGTGTAAACTGGCTGGCGTCAAGTGAAAGATATATGCAAATATCATCTTAAATAACAACTCCAAGTCCTTAGGGAAGAACACTAAGTGCTAATTACGAATGCCCAACAAAAATACATTGTGTAACGCCCAACCCGTAATGCCCATACTTAGCTTTAGTGCCATGCTCTGAATTATTCAGTGAATAAAAATGACCATATATGGATAAAATGGCAGTTGGGTTCTGTGACTAGACTAGACTGTATTTTCCAAATGATACTTTTTATTCATTGAATAATCAAGAGGATGAACCTGTCGTTACACGTTTCAACTCCATTATAAGTCATATGTTTCTGTTGCCACTCTTTGAATTCCACACAAAAATTACATCTGTTTTTAGAAGAATCTTAATTTTGGTACACTTTTCTATTTCCTTTATTAAGTGGATGCAAAAGTCATTAAACTATACGGAAAATAGCACAATTATGCCGGCATAATTCCCGATTCCCAAACCATAGTATTGTGCTCAAAATTATGCCGGCATATATGATTATATCCAATAACATTGGAAAACGCCAGCCGCCAGGTCCAAGCCAGAAAGTTTGTATGAGAATTTGAGAAAATGCATTATTAATGAACCAAGTGGTGGGGTATTCTCCCGGGGGGGGGGGGGGGGGGGGGAACTCCCATATAAAAGGGGTAGGGATGCTCGTCGGACATTTTCGATTTAACCCCTAAGAGGTATTAAAATGGGCGTGGCTCAAGCTTATTTTGACCCCTAAAAGGTACCGATAAAAACATGCCAACATATTAAACTTTCGATGCCTTTTATTGCTATTATTTGATGTTGTATCATCAAGCACATTCTTCCTTGTTGTTTTCAAAAGCGCTGTCATTCTCTAGCATTCGGTGACACCCGACCCCTAAAAGGTACCGCTTTACATAGAAATGCCGAAATGTCTGTGTTTGATCGTGGATACCCTAAGTGGTACTAAACTCCTGATTTTGACCCCTAAAAGGTACGACGAGCATCCATGTACCCCTCACATAAGGGAGTCACCCCCCGGGGGTATTCTGCAATCGTTCCACACTAAATTATGTCTTTTTCCTGGATCCGCGTTTGATGCCTGTTTGTTCACAACGACTGATTTGCAGCCATTTTGACTTACCAATTCTTTGAGCTCAAAATCTCCTCCTGAACCACTTTCATTCTTCTTATAAACTACTGCCCTGGTTTGCATAACTGAATTCGATATTGATAACAGGGATCATCAGACAGTTGCCATCTTGGACGTGTTGACAAGAAAGACTGGTGACTACGATAACAGGAAGTGTGTGCTACCTGTGGTATTAAGGTGCGTGTGGCCTGCTGGGATTTGTCGTCCTCTTGCTCGATTTCAAGATGGCGCCGTCCACAATCCAAAAACTGAAATCCGCCATTTCAGGCAACGAACCGCAAGACGATTCACTTATCACCGAGGTAGGAATATCCGTTCATTATCCATAGCTCTGCTTGTCTGGTTATTTTCTGTGTCCTTAGTGTTAACAAGCTGGGTTTTGTACTTTTCACCATTTTTGTGAGCGGGGTTGGTAACGTTACCTGACGTGTAGGGACGCCTGACATATGGGGACGCCTGACATATGGGAACGTTATATAGGAAAACATGCAAACACATGGACACGTATTATAAGCCAATTATAACCAGCGCGTAGATTGATCGCAGATGAGTTGATATTGGGCAGTTGTTCCAGATAATCAGTGCCATGCCCAGGGAAATATTGGGGGAGGGGAGGGGAGGGTAACTTTACCACATTAAGTTACCTGACGTATGGGGATGCCTGACATATGAGGACGTTATATGGCAAAACATGCAAACAAATGGACACGTATTATAAGCCAATTATAACCAGCGCGTAGATTGTTCGCAGATAAGTTGATATTGGGCAGTTGTTCCAGATAATAAGATAATAATATGTAAGGTAACGTAATGTGGTAAAGTTACCCTCCCCTCCCCTTCCCCAATCTTTCCCTGGGCATGGCACTTATTATCTGGAACAACTGCCCAATATCAACTCATCTGCGAACAATCTACGCGCTGGTTATAATTGGCTTATAATACGTGTCCATGTGTTTGCATGTTTTCCTATATAACGTCCCCATATGTCAGGCGTCCCCATATGTCAGGTAACGTAATGTGGTAAAGTTACCCTCCCCTCCCCCCAATCTTTCCCTGGGCATATATGGCACTTAATATCTGGAACAGCTGCCCAATATCAACTCATCTGCGAATAATCTACGTGCCGTTTTCCTATATAACGTCCCCATATGTCAGGCGTCCCCATATGTCAGGTAACGTAATGTGGTAAAGTTACCCTCCCCTCCCCTCCCCCAATCTTTCTCTGGGCATGGCACTTATTATCTGGAACAACTGCCCAATATCAACGCATCTGCGAACAATCTACGCGCTGGTTATAATTGGCTTATAATACGTGTCCATGCGTTTGCATGTTTTCCTATATAACGTCCCCATATGTCAGGCGTCCCTATATGTCAGGTGTCCCCATACATCAGGTAACGTTACCAACCCTTCTGATTTTTGTTGCAAACCGGTTGACGGTGCCGAAAATTATGATCCGCCTAGTTCCAGCCCAGGGGGGGTGCTTACATGAAAAATGGGTATGTATGTGAGGCCAAGAGGCTCAAACCCTGACACTGTTCGACCCAATCCGAGCTCCAAAACCCTGATTGCCCCCTTTTTAGGGAAAAAGCCCTGATTGCCCCTTCTTTAAATTGTTTTCAAAACACGGTCGGATATATATCCCGGCCGGTATACCACATACCAGGATTGCCGTAACATTTCAAGTCGGGACGTGGTATTGGATAAACAAATCAGCAGATGAAGTACATAGATAAGTACTAAAGTACGAATTAGCGGCGTCACTATGTAATTTTATTTTAATCAGTAAACGACAATGTTAATTTCTTTTGAATACTTAAAATGTGCCGAAAATCGGTAGTTTTCTAACAAACCAAACTGGATTTGAACACGATTTGAAGTTACTCTATCTGCTCCACGTCACAAACAGGAGTACCCCCCGCCCCCCCGCCGGGAGTTTCAGCAATGTAATTTTTTTTGAATCAGTAAACGACAATGTTAATTTCTCTTGAATACTTAAAATGTGCCGAAAATCGGTTGTTTTCTAACAAACCAAACTGGATTTGAACACGATTTGAAGTTACTCTATCTGTTTGAATGTGATAATTGTTTGCTTGCAATAGCTCCTCAGGTTGCTAGTGGTCAAAATCTATAATTGTTTGCATTCTTGAAAGTGTGGGATGTCTTCAGTGCTCTGGGCTGTGGACAGTTCTTGTTTGGCTTGTCTCAGGCTCGCTTGGGCTGTTCGGTTGCCAGGGTTACCTGGCAGCTGGGCTCTAAAGCACTGCTTTATGCAGCCCTGGGTACTGAACTTCCAACCTAGATTCTTCAACATTTGCTCCATGTTCCATTTCTGAATTAGCTGGTTTGTTTAATAGTAGTAGTAGCAGTACTTAGTAGTATTAGTAGTAGTAGTATTTAATTATTATTATTGTTACAATATTTATACAGATATCCGATGCAACAACCTTAAGCTGGTCCACGAGGATAAAAGGCTTCATCATCTGTTTTTGTATTGGATGTTTCTTTTCCATACTGGTAACACTTTTTCCCAATACTTTCATATACATGTGTAGTCCTAAAGTCATCTCTGAGCTAATATTTGGCCCCTCATCTAATTAGCCAGGGTTCTCTGTATTTATTTGGTCAGGTGCATGGCCAATAATTGCCAACAAATACACATTTGAATGTAACTCAATTCAATTCAATTTTTATTTACACTATTTATAAGCACTAGTTACGTAGACATACAGTAAACATACAGCAGAGTAAAGAAAAGAAAATAATATACAGAGGTTATAAAAGGTACATGTAAGTGTGCAGCAGCCAAAGTAGCATAAGCTTTCGAGTTGGCTGCTGCAATGTTTGTGTAGTAGTCAGACTTAATTAGCTCAAATAGTAAGTGTTAATTGGAGAAGCAAAGGAAAAAAGGAAAACAAAAAGTCAAAATTGGAAGAAGAAAAAGAAGAATAGAGAAAAGCTGGCAGGTACTGGAGTAAAAGGATAAAGAGAAATTATTTCTGTCTACTAATCAGTAATTTTTTGCATTGTTTTTTAAACGAATAAAAAGAAAAATATTTTAGGGGTAAAGGTCATATAATTCATGTATAGTATAAGTTTGTTAGCATATGTAAGTTGAGATATCTCCTTAATTTGTACAGAATACCTAAATTTTTAGCAACTTTATTATTAATGTGTTAACGTGTAACACAACAAAACACCAACCGAAGAAGAGCTGAAATAGGAAGAGCATATACTCTACATCAATTCTCATGTCTCCTTTGCCTGTCTTGCAGGGAGTCATCATGCTCTGGAAAAGTGTTAAACTTTTTGCTGTTTTCTACTCGCTTGGTAATATAACTGCACTTGCAAGGTATGGTATTTATGGACTGCAACTGTGTAAAACTAACACTTGTGTATCTTTGTCATGCATTTTCTGAAACTAATTGATATCAATATCCTGGCAGTTTTAGGAAAATGCCATATCTTTGACATTAGCTTGAATTTAAGCTAATATATTTGTTCTTGAAGATTAGCACAGTAAATTTCTATCAGTTTTAACAGCTCCTAAGGATTTTATTTTTGGATAAAACAATCAACCAAAAGGTTTGAAATAAATGGTGACTGTCCTAATTTCTCTTGAATCCAGGAGTACTGGTATATTATAAAATTATTATTATTATTTATTAAAAAGAAAAATCATTAAATAAGAAAACACAACCCGTCAATATAGCCCACTTTTGATACTTTGTCAACACAAAGGTTTCAATATGAGTGTACATATTGAAACCTAGTTTGTGTGTGACAAGTAAAGCACATACATCAAAAGTGGGCTATTTAAATGCAACTGACAGGCGATAACAAAGCAGATAACGATCAGAGATGCTGCTCCAGGACCATGGAAACTCTGCAACCAGAAACCAAAACATGCTGGAATATTTAGCCTAATTAAATTGCATTGAGACTTGATTAATTTCCTGACTTATTTATTTCAGCACATGTTTTTTAATGGGTCCCTGTAAACAACTGAGAAATATGTTTAAAGAAAAAAGACTGATTGCAACCATTATCATGCTGGTAAGTAGAGTGGAATTTTTTTTTTATTATTAACAGTTTTCTCACGAAGTGACTTTTTTTCCTGGATTATGGAGGAAAATTTGTACAAACGAATTTCTCCAATACAGTGCTGGTTAGTTCAGTGGTTAAGCTCAGGTCTGTCAAGCGGGAGGTTGTGGGTTCAAACCCTGGCTGCACCAACACTCAGGGTCTTAAAATAACTGAGTAGAAGGTGCTGCCTTTGTGAAACAATCTCATTCTCAAAGTGTTAATGGTTAGACCCTCACATCTTCTCGGATAAGGACGTAACATTATTGTAGGTCCCACGTTGGCCTCAAGTTTATCAGTCTCACCAGACTGTCAGGAGTTACTGGCATTAAATAGAGTTGCTTTAAGTACTTTACTTTTAGTGTAACCTGTCAGAGTGACCGCATTATAAGTAACCATTTTTCTAAAAACCCATTTAATTTTGTTTCTCAGTCCAATCACTACATTATTTTGAAACCACTTGTAATTGCCATTAAAGGGCCTGTATCACAGTAAGAGGGCTTTGTATTCCTAGTCTGGGCCAGACATTCTTTCCAGAATTTTGTAGCTTGAGTTCTCAACTCATTAATAATTCATGAGGTTAACAGCCAATTGGTTCATTCCATTTTGGTCAGGTGCATGTACCTTGATATTCAATGAAACACGAGATCAAAATCTTAATGGTTTTGATCAAGATCAAACATGGTGATCAAACACTTGCATGTTAATGAGCATGCATTTTAATAAGCGTTACATCACAGGAATGGTGAGAAGTAAAGGAAAAGAAGGAAATAAAAATCCACGTCTGGAGTGTGACTCGGTCCTCCCTTGCAACCGGCTGCTAGTCCTCTGTCTTGTCCACTATGCTATCAGTCCGTTTGTTGAAACGACCATGAGAAAATAACAATCACAACCATTCTAGTCTATAATTGCATGCAATAAAATTCCAGGCAAACAATACTTTCTAATGATTTATGGATGCAGGTATTGTTTTAAACTTGAGAAGTCATCAAAAACTCAAGGTTTGTGTTTCACCAAGGAATCCAAACACCTCGAAACAATAAAAGCACTTGGCCAAAGCAGCCTTGTGCTTTCATCTTACTCTGTGTTTGGATCCCCTGGTAAAACACTAGCTCTCGTTTTTTATATATAACCTCAAAGAACCCACAAAGAAAAACATTGTGGCACATTTCAGAGACACAGTGGGTCATCATAGCATTTTCATTAGCAATCAGAGATTTGTGTTCATTTTCACAACTTCATTTACCATTTACTTTTAGGACTATTAAAATAGCTAGTTTTTGTGATTTGCATGCTTAATTAAGGCCCTTAAGTGTATGTTTAGTGTAGCACGTGGACAAAATGTAAGAATCCTACAATGGCATGATCGCTGGTGAGGACACTGGTGATCTTCATACATGTGGCATGGTTAGAAGCAAATGACTAACAAACTGAACCAGTGTTCAGAATTTCCCCACAATATATATACATCTATCAATATTTCAAGGAAAGTAAATTGCATATATTTTCAATCGAGCATTGAGGGAGGAGACCTTAACTGTTTGTAGCCAATTAACAGCCACTGATTGAACATTGACTCCATACACGTACAACACCGTGACATAGCCCCTTTAATTGCTTGTAGCCAATTAACAACAACCAGTTGAATATTGACTCCATACATGCACAACACCATGACATAACCCCTTTAACTGTTTGTAGCCAATTAACAGCCACTGATTGAACATTGACTCCATACACGTACAACACCGTGACATAGCCCCTTTAATTGCTTGTAGCCAATTAACAACAACCAGTTGAATATTGACTCCATACATGCACAACACCATGACATAACCCCTTTAACTGTTTGTAGCCAATTAACAGCCACTGATTGAACATTGACTCCATACACGTACAACACCGTGACATAGCCCCTTTAATTGCTTGTAGCCAATTAACAACAACCAGTTGAATATTGACTCCATACATGCACAACACCATGACATAACCCCTTTAACTGTTTGTAGCCAATTAACAGCCACTGATTGAACATTGACTCCATACATGCACAACACCATGACATAACCCCTTTAACTGTTTGTAGCCAATTAACAGCCACTGATTGAACATTGACTCCATACATGCACAACACCATGACATAACCCCTTTAACTGTTTGTAGTCAATTAACAGCCACCAATCGAACATTGACTCCATACATGCACAACACCATGACATAGCCCCTTTAACTGCTTGTAGCCAATTAGCAGCCACCAATCAAACAGACTCCAGACATGCACAACACATTGACATAGCCCCTTTAACTGTTTGTAGCCAATTAACAGCCACCAATCGAACATTGACTCCATACATGCACAACACCATGACATAACCCCTTTAACTGTTTGTAGCCAATTAACAACAACCAGTTGAATATTGACTCCATACATGCACAACACCATGACATAACCCCTTTAACTGCTTGTAGCCAATTAATTAGCAGCCACCAATCAAACAGACTCCAGACATGCACAACACATTGACATAGCCCCTTTAACTGTTTGTAGCCAATTAACAGCCACCAATCGAACATTGACTCCATACATGTGCAACATGGTCCATGACATAGCCCTTTTAACTGTCTGTAGCCAATAAATATTAACAGCTACCAATCGAACATTGACTCCATACATGTACAACACCATGACATAGCCCCTTTAACTGTTTGTAGTCAATTAAAAGCCACCAATTGAACATTGACTCCATACATGTACAACATGGTCCATGACATAGCCCTTTTAACTGTCTGTAGCCAATAAATATTAACAGCTACCAATCGAACATTGACTCCATACATGTACAACACCATGACATAGCCCCTTTAACTTTTTGTAGCCAATTAACAGCCATCAACGAACATTGACTCCATACATGCAAAATCAAGAAAGTCAACCATTTTAAGAATAAGAGCTTTTGTATGGTGCATAATATAAAAGAAATACCCAAAAATGTCATTTCCTAATCTTAAGATCAACACACAAGCACATACAATGTATGCGGTGGAATGGTTCTAATCAGCTAGTCTTCTTTATTTACTTTACATCTAGCTTAATAAAACTAGACATTATTTTTTAGTCAGATCAGAACCACAATACTGAATAATCTTGACACATTCACTTATAAAAAAAGACGCTCATTACATATTCAACTAATCTAGCGAAATCTGATTGGCTGGCACTTGACAGCACAACAATAGACAGTGTTTCCTTTCGATTAGGAACTAATTTCTCTTTTCCTTCATGCACTTCGCTACGCTTGTTTACTCATCCAAAGAGAAATGACATTTCATTATATTCAATCTAGAAAATACTGTGGTTTTTGTTTGGACTTTGTTACCTCCTTTGCAAAAAAATGTTCCAGTAAATAATGACATATATATGTATTCTTTGCAGACATGTCTCATACTAACACTGTGTGCTGCCTTGTGGGTGAGTTGGAGCTGAACTTGTTTAACATTTAAAACATCATTGATAGGTCTTGGTAAAGGTTCAAAATGGCAAAGTTTCGAAAATACGTTTTTTTGCAAATTCTAAATCTAAAAACCCTAATCTAGCATAACAAAAAAAATCAAACTCAAAAGCCTTGAAAATGCGACTTTCTGATTTCCTGCTAAAAAAAGGTGCGAAATATGATTGACAGCTGCTGTCATTCACTGGGCATGTTATTTCATTCTCACTATCCTGTGATTTTCTGCGCTACTTAATTTTTCGTTCGCAAAGATTTCTATGTTACTTAATGCAATGCCCAAAAGTGTAAAAGTAGATAGTTCTTGGTGCTGTATTCAAAAAAAGAAGAAATGAGAAAAGCAGCACAATTTAGTGAGTATACTAGAAGTAATCATAGATTATCAAAGTGCGTTCGACATATATTTATGTACGAGAAAGGATTGGGCTCCCTGTGGTGACACAAATGAAAATACACACCCTTTATTGCAACAGTGGTGTGGACTGTGTATAAACGGAGGGATTGCAGAATACCCCACCACTTGGTTCATTAATAATGCATTTTCTCAAATTCTCATACAAACCTAACCCTGAAATTCAAAAATTCAAATCATTCATAGAACGAGTCTGAATACACCTGAGTTAAATGGATAATTTTGCACAATTTTTTTTTGAAGTGATCTTTCGAAGTGGTGGGGTATTCTGCAATCTAGCCATAAGTTATTCAAGGGGATGAACCTGTTCAGTTAAATAGGTAATCAAATGACTGGAAATCAATGTGGATCTTGAGAAAAGTTTTAACAAATTCAACAGATATAATGCACATTGATAGTTTAACCAAACTTCAGATGACCAAGGCTAGCTCCACAATAGACTGATTTAGCTTGACAATTCAGGTCACCTGACTTTTCCCTTGAGTACTGTTTTCTTGTTTTTCTGTATCCCAAGAGGAAATGTATGAATTCCTCTAATTGGAAACCAAAGCACTGAATCCTCTGGAGAGCTGTCACATGATCTGAAATGGGACAACAAATGTACAAGCTAAATCGGTCTATACTGACTAATGTTGGTGCATGATTATACTTCTGTGTAGAACTATATACTGTACCCATGTGTACAAACTACACTCCAGTCCAGAGCATTCAAATTATTCTTCAAGTGAGGTCAAGGCTGCCTACAGAATATTGAGTGTCTATTGTTTAATATTGCAGAATAACTTCTGATCAATGTCAACATATCATTTGGCTTTGCCATTGATTAGAGTACATGAACGTACTGTAAACAGCAATAAAAGTTATACTTCCTAATCTTAAAGGAGCAGTGTCACGATTCTGATTGGTTGTTATAGACAATGGCAAAATCACGCTATGTCACGTGCCGCTGCAAATTTCCCTTTCGATTGAAATAAATAAAATGCTGCTTTATAAAAATATAACATCAAACCTAACCAAATAATACTGAAGTATAGTTTTAAAGCAATTTCGGCTTGAGATATCGTGCAAATACGCCGATGCAAGCAGATTACTCACGGACTTCTACTTCTGTCACATCTTTTGATTTCTTGTCCGCCTGACACATTTTCAAAACTTTGGGCATGAATACTAATCGTGACACTGCTCCTTTAAGATCAACACACAAGCACATATGCGGTGGAATGGTTCTAATCAGCTAGCTCCAGTCTACTTTATTTACTTTACGTCCAGCTTACATAAAACTAGACATTATTTTTTAGTCAGATCAGAACCGCGATACTGAATAATCCTGACACATTCACTTATAAACAAGATGCTCATTACATATTCAACTAATCTAGCGAAATCTGATTGGCTGGCACTTGACAGCACAACAATAGACAGTGTTTCCTTTTGATTAGGAACTAATTTCTCTTTTCCTTCGTGCACTTCGCTACGCTTGTTTACTCATCCAAAGAGAAATGACATTTTAAATTTCCCTCACCTTGTGTTGATATTTGTAAAAGTTCCTTGACTTATCCAACTCCTAGTGTGTTACTCAACTCTTAATTTGTCTAAATGCAGTGTTCACATGCATAAGCGCCGAGTGTAGTCACACAACCTGTCAAATATTTCTCTTCAGGTACGATTAGATTTATAGTATCTTGATGTTTGTAGTTTTCGTATCTATTCAGCGAAAAAGTACAATCCAATACAGCGAGCAAGCCAACGGAATAGATCGCAGATTAACTCGGTTTGTCGATTATAGCTCCAGTCAGCACACATCAAGTGGATATAATTTTCAACTCGTCTAAAGAACATGTTCGTCTTAAACCATGCCAACAAAACAGACCATGGTTGACTTGATATAGTTTGGACATCAGCCAATGCTCCAGAAGTAGTACACACTTTCCTCTGGCATTGATAAATCGTACTTGCAAACTTTTTGAACATCACTGCATTTTCTGCACCGAAACCATATATGTGTTGTGGTTTCAAATTTTTTTTTGGTATGAGATTTCTCATACCAGTTTCAAATTTTCATACTGGTTTCAATTTTTCATACTGGTATCAATTTTTCATACTGGTTTTATTTTTTTCAATCCAAGATTCTAAAAAGGGATTTTTTTTTGGGGGGGATTCATAAATAAAATGGGGTTTATTTTTTTTGGGCTGAACTCCCATCTTCTATTTCTCCCCTCCCTTCCTATTTCCATCTCCTTTTTTCCTTGTCCCCCCTGATCTTATTTATTTATCACTTACCTTGGCGGTCGCCCATCCACTTACTAACCTCGCCCGGTCGGGCTTAACTTCAGCTTCTCGATGGACCAGTCGTCTAACGCAATGCGCCACAGAAGCACTTGTTGATTTGAACACCATCATTTATTGTATAAGTGACTAATTGTCGAACCCAGTCCCTCTCTTTATGCTAATTTGTTTCCAGTCTCTTAATTTTATTCGTGCATGCGCACTACTAACAAAATCGGACTTGAAACTTTGAAATCTGATGAGCGATCGATGCGATCTACAGACAGTAAATATGGCAACTGGAGGCGAAGTTGAATATCTCGAAGAGTTGTGTGTCGACGGTGAAACTTTCGACAAAGCAATAACAGAACTGAAACTACAGAAGAGAAGCAACACATTGCCTCTGAACTTCTTTCTTGAAGACCAATTCTATGAAAAAGCGAAGGAATTTCTGAAAGTCCCAAATGAAAAATAGAAGAAAAAACTGTAAAAAGAAAAAAATGGACCTATGCAAACAACAAACTATTAATTCCAAAGTCGAAGGAACGACTGCAGAATACCCCACCACAGCAAGTAGACTTTATTCATGTCAACGCGTCAACGAGTAGACTGCGGTTGATTGTAGAACGAAGGTAGTAATATATAGAGAACACTATTCATGTCAACGCGTCATCGCGTCAACGAGTAGACTGCAGTTGATTGTAGAATGAAGGTAGTAATATATAGAGAACCCTATTCATGTCAACGCATCATCGCGTCAACGAGTAGACTGCGGTGTTTGTAGAACGAAGGTAGTAATAATATATAGAGATAATAGCAAGATTGATAATGGACGTTATGTCAAATAAAAGAAGTTCAAATTTTATTAATGCAACACATAACCTCACCCAAACCCAAAGGTAATTGATACTTTTTACTGCATTACTCATAAACACATGAATCATTTTGCATTTTTTAATACCAAAATACAATAGCTTACCCAATAATAATAAAAACCCTAACCGGTCAGTAAATCTAAGTTTCCAGTAAACTAATAAAAATAATAACAAAGACTGTAATCCTTCAATGGCCTGCATGACAACTAATACAAAACCTAACCCTACATTTAAAAACACCCTAACCATCCACAACGGGTGCTCACTAATTTTGGGTGTTTAGAGCTTAAGTCACTAAATAACAAAGACTGTAATCCTTCAATGGCCTGCAAGACAACTAATACAAATCGTAACCCTACATTTAAAAACACCCTAACCGTCCACAACGGGTGCTCATTAATTTAGGGTGTTTAGAGCTTCATGTACAATGTAGTCACAAATTTAGCAGCTAGTCCCTAGGCATTTAGAGCTATATAGTCACTAATTTAGGGCTAAGTCACTAAACAACCCTTCAATAGTCATACATGTATGAACTAATCCAAACCTTAATGTAACCCAAAATACAAAAAAAAACTAAAGTACTAAAGAAATCAACAACAAAAACAAGATACATGTAAGGTATTTTTATTGCCAAATACTTTGGTAGATACTGCAATGCCATCCTCAACCTACTAAATACAAATTGTACTAGTTTAGAATTATAAAAATTTGAAACCAGTATGAAAATTTGAAACCAGTATGAAAAATTGATACCAGTATGAAAAATTGAAACCAGTATGAAAATTTGAAACTGGTATAAGAAATCTCATACCAATAGAAATTTGAAACCACAACATATGCATGCACCGAAAGTCAAAGCGTGCATTGTGTCGTTACCAGTTTCCCGGCCGAGATAATTTATTAGGAAAGTGTGTCCACCGACCCAAACATCTCGATTTCTTAGTAACCCACACATGACCACAGGGAGTCCACCACAAGATTAGGATGCGTTCTCCTTCGTCAAATGCAAAAATTTGGCAGTGGGTGTAAAGTTCTTAGGACAAACAATGGCTGGCTGGAGGTATTTAAACTCTATATGTAGTTCCAAATAGTTAGAATCATTGAAGCCCGAAAGTCCACAAAGAATCCAGCAATAATGACTTGTTTTGTTATCTTCAATCAACCAAAAATTCAATGACAATCCAATGCAGGTAGCTAAGGTTTGCCAATTTTGTTTCAGTGTGGTGAAATTAGAATGACATAAACAGTCTACTGTGTACATGGTGTGGATGATATTATTGTTTGTTTTGTGGTGCCATTTTTCTGTACTCCTAAAAGATTGTATATTCTTGAAATTAAACTGGAATCAACACTAGTTTCTGTAGACTGAAGTATCGAGCATCGGGTGAAAAGGTAAAGCTATTCATTTATATAGTGCAAACTGTCAGAACTGAATACATTTGTAGCTAGTTTCTCTGTTTTGCAGGTCATCTGAACTTTGTAATCGGCCGAGACTGAACACAACATGAATCGCTCTGATTGGCTTAGTAATGTTAATGATAAGGCAGGACTTCTTAGTCAACCATGAAATGAATAAAAAACCACTTAGGGATGGACCATTTGAAAATTGATGGGGGAGGGGGTACCTAGTTTTTTTTCTTGCTCAAAAAATTTTTAGAGCTCCTATTGCTGCAAAAAAAAACAATTTCTGGCATCAGACCTTGCACGAAAAGACATTCAGTATTTAGCTAATGAACAAAGTTTTCACCCTTGCTCAATTTTTTTGGGGGGTGATTTTGGCTCTCGAAATTTTTTGCTGTGCAAATTCAGCTTGCTTGTTTTTTTGTTTTGTTTTTCAAATGGTCTGTCCCTTATCTGGCTGTTTCTCGGCTCTTCTTGTTGGCCAAAACTGACAGAAGTCTAGCCTTTTCAGTCGTTTTGTCCAATTTTCCTCATTTTTATGTGAGTCATAGAAAACAACCATTTCTCAAATACTGTGTCAGGGAATTGTGAAATTACTTTTCGTTCAGGTTTTATGACCTGGTTTGTATAAAAATGGGATGAAAAACTACTTTTTCAACTTTGAAAGGGATAAAATATGTAATATACAACGTATCAAAAATCCCAGATACTGCATTTGAGACAATAATTTAGTTGGGATTTGAAAGGGTAATTAAGAAAATAATTGTTTCAAGCCTGGGCTGAACTCCTTCTGGTGGACAGAGTCATTTTGCATTGAAAAATATTCAACATCTACACTTTGAACTTTTGTTCAAAACAGATTAAATATACACATGTATACTTTCTTCACTTCAAGACCTTTAAAACAGTATGTGGCTGTAATTGCGACGCTGCAAGAGCATATTTCCGAAATGACACATTGAACCTTTATCGAGACCGTAAATGAGTTATCATGTGGTTATAAATACATTTATCAGGAGTACTTACTTTAAACTACTTAACTTAGTAGTACTACTACTTCCACTACAACAATACAATACTTTATTTAGACTTGAGGAAGGAAGCTTATTAGGCCTCTAACTACATGTATAAAGCTAATGAATCGAGTGAAGATTAAAATTGCATACTATTTGATAGAGGAACAAATAAACGGTAATGATCATAAATAAGGATGGTAAAGAGTAAGAAAACTATTATGTAATTTATTTCTAGGAACTATAAAAAATAGGATTACTTAGTTCTTATTCTTTCATTTTGTAGTGGGAAAACAAGGTATTGGCATTGCTCTTTTGCATTTTGCAGTACCTGTCAATGACGTGGTAAGTGAAAAAAAAAACAATTTTTGCCCACCACTTGGAGTTGTCAAGCTGTGTAAAGGTGGATTTCCACTGCAAAATATTATGTTTTACGTACATTTTGTACATTGTCTGATTTCCACTGCCATGTTTTTTTTTCATGTCTGTTACACTACATTTATGTATGTTTCGTGAACGTAGCTATTGCAAGCATTGAACAAAAGCAGCTGACCAACTTACATGTCACATGCCAGCTGGCCCCAGTGGTGTGTGAGAAAAACATTTTCCACTTATTGCATTCCTCAGCCATGAGAGGAAAATTAACCATAATGTAATGCTGGTCAAACTGTTCAATGGTTAATTGTTAAATCAACAACAAAACACTATTTCAGTCTAAAACAGCTAGAAAACCATTCTCTATCCAGTGACACAAACCTGTGTACCATAAAATTAGCTTATATAAGGGAGTACCAGCTGGGATTTTACAACGTGCATGCCAATTGCTGGAGTCTGTTGCAATCTATATAATTACCATGTAGTGTGCTTTTCCTTTGTTGTAATTTCTGGGTTGATATTAATAATACATATATTTTAAATAATATTGTGGTTTAAAAAAAGAATTGTTATTTTACTTTTTAGGTATTGTCTGTCATACATTCCATTTGCAAGGTATGTGTTACACAAAAGGTTCTCTTAGCTGTACATATGCCTCTTTTTCATGTTTCACACTTGGGTTATAGTTCATATAAAATCTCATATTTTGAAATCTTTAGTTAATGCCTTGGTAAGCATTGCAGATTCACCTATCACACTTCATAGTATTGTTAAATTAGTTGTGCTCTTTCTGGTGGTAAAATTTATGTTTCTATACTTGGAAGTTTCAAAATAAGACTGGTGATTTATTCTAATTACTATAATATTTGTTGTTCTTTCCAGGGATGCTGTCAAGAAGTGTTTCACAAGCTGCATAGCATAGAATGGCCCGTGTCAAAGACATAAACATATGATGCATTGAATCCACTGAAATGAAAAGATGTGTCCTTTACATTATTTTATGATGGTCAACTTGAATAAATACAAGTTTGATTTCCCTTGGACTAAGAAACCCCCCAATAATTTACTTCACAATCAGTTATTTACCATAATAATGGATAACTATGTAATATTATGTAAAAAAGAACCATGTGTATATGCCTTCATCAGTGGGAATTAGCTAAACACTTTGGGCCGATCTTTTAAACAAAATCTAAGGGAGCTTTCCATTTATTCAGCCGGTTGGAATTGGGAGGACTGGTTCTGGTTGGTCCACAGGAAGCTGTTGCTGCAGTGGAGGCGATGGCAGCCATATTGTATGCATTTTGGAATTGAACTGGTTAGCTCTCCTCCCAGAGTAGGATCAGTCTGTCACGAACCAGTTCTCACAAGTGTTGTGTTCCATTTCTAAACTGGCCAATCAGACCAGTCGACTCATGTAAATGAAAAGTGTCCCAAGTATAAAATGTGTCAGTCTATTGTAAAGACCTGTTCAAAATAATAGATAGATGGCATCGAAGATTTAGACTTCACTAAACAAATTGGGCCAGTTAGTTTTATAGGCAACTGAAAGTGGATAATGCTAGACTATGTGCACCTTGTTACTTTTTCAACTTTTAGATGATGAGATGACCATCGAGCTGCTTTTGTGGCGCATTCTTTTGGGGCATATTCTGGGTATTCCGATAAAGGAATACACCACATTTAGCAAACACACAAAATAATTGCGAAAGGACATACTAAAAGTACATATCAAAGCATGGATATCTGCAGGATTTTGAGGTATTCCGATTTTGGAATAGCCAGAATAAGTCGCCAAAAGTCGTTCATTAAGACTTGATGAATCTTACATTGAAAAACAAATCAAATATGGGTGTTAGAGTATACTTGTTGGTAAATGCTTTTTTGCGTATTTTATAACTGTTCAAAAGAATTTGTTGTAATTATTGTAGCCTGACCAATTAGTGTTTTTTTCGAGGAGCCAGGGTGGCGTAGTAGTTAACTGCTTCGCCTCTCACCTCTATTACCCGGGTTCGGTTCCCGATCGCCACGCCATAATATTCGAGTTGAGTTTGTTGCTATCTCACCCTTGCTCCGAGGGCTTTTCTCCGGTTTTCGTCGGTTTTCGTCCCTCCACAAAAACCAACACGCCAAATTCCAATTCGATCTGTGGTTTAGCTGGGTTTGACTTCGATCAGCCTCTATGGCTATTTCAGGTCCGTTTTCAAGGTTCAGCCATACCCTTGCTTCTTCGCAGCTCGCTGATCTCCGCGGCTGTTTTGTCTCTAGAAAACCTCTGGAACCAGGGTAAGGTCCAGAGGTTTTTTTCCCACAAATGTCTTTAAAGCAAAAGTCTTATGTACAATAATTATATTACCTCTGATAGTATTCATCTCCATGACATCTCCATGCCCAGCCGCAAAAAGTTGGAAGATTTTCCCGACATTAATTTATAGATTGATAATAGTTGATTTAAGTTATTGTTTGATTTGAGGGCATTTTGGGGACAGGACATGCTTATCAATTTATTGCTGTCAACAAGTATAAATGTCTGTGATTTTTCGTATTATCCATCGTAAAAATAAATCAGTTCTAGACCTGTTCTCATGTCACACCTTAACTGCCTTCAATCCATCACACACACTAACGAAACACACACAACCCCACGTGGAGATATATAATTCATCTCGATATCTTGCAAATTAGCGTTGCAAGATATCGAGTTGAACACAAAGATGAATTTTATTTCACCAAGCGTCCATGTTTTCTGTTAATTTTGTAAACAATATTCTGTTGACTTTATTGCCCGATAATTAGGCGAGAAGATTAAGTGAGGCGTTACCACACACGTATAATCAGTAAAAATAAGACTTTATTTAGGGTAAAACATAACTACCGAATAGCAGTAATTACCGAAATTAAAATAAAGAAAAAATGACACTGAAAGTAGTAAAATATAAATAATGCAAGTTCAAAGTGCTCGGCGGAAAAGTTGTAAAATATATACCCTGTTAATTCACCTAATTATAGCGAAAAATTATTTATTGAGAATATGGAATCTAAAAGCTACAAAATTAACTGCTATGGGTTACAGTTAACTACAATTTTTTGCGCGCACTTGTTGGTCAAAAGCGATCAGTGATTAAGGTATCAGGAGTCCTTCAAGAGCGCTTCCCGAAAACATTTAATTGCGCGCGTTAAATTCATACGTTAATTAATACGTTCGTCTTGTAGTTCACCACAACATTTTGGCTAGACTTTCTCAAAGTCCTTAGCCTAACCTCTCGCTTCGATTCTCGCGTTCGCTTTTTGACCCCAGTAATCGCTTACCCAGTGTGTACATATTGTCCAAAAGTGGTCACGTGACTTGATAGTTGCCTTCCGGAGCACGCCCAGGGGTCCTTACGCGCCTAATCCAAGATGGCGTCGAAGTACTTCAGGCGGTAAGACCCCCGGGGGGGGGGGGGGGGGGGGGGGGACTCCCCATAAAAATAGACGGGGTGCTCGACCTATCTTTTAGGGGTTAAAATCGTTAGCAGTGCTATCTCTTAGGGGTCTTCCAAAGGTCTGCTATCTTTTAGGGGTCTCCGAGACCCAAAAATTTTGTGGCCGAGAAAAAATAGCGCTGGATCCTCGAGCATGAGGCCCCACAAGTTGAATCGGTATTTACGGCTTCGATATAGAGTTTGATCCATCCGAATATTAAAGACGAGGTTATGGGGCAGAGCTTTGTCTCTTATTTCCTTTAGTTTGCACAAATTTGTCTTTTGGAGTGCTATCTTTTAGGGGTAATTTTTTTTGTGAGCCACGCCCATATTGCTCTCTTTTAGGGGTGAATTTCATTTCTTACGTCGAGCACCCCCGTCTATTTTTATGGGGAGTCCCCCGCCCCGCCCCGCCCCGCCCCGGGGGTAAGACCCCTGGGAATGAGGTTACTTCCGCAGATGTGGCCATAGGCAAACTACAATAATGAAGTGAAAGCTATAATAAACCGTTATTGTTTGTGAAGTGAAAACGAGAATAAAACAATGTTATCCCTTACAGTTTGAATTTGAATTGAGCAGTCTTAAAAGTAGGGTGGGAGGTGAGGGAGGGAAAAAATCACAAAAAGTACGTAAAACACGTTTCATTCTCGTTTTCACTTCACAAACAATATGTAAACACGTTTTATTATAGCTTTCACTTCATTATTGTGGTTTGCCTATGATGTGGCTATCAGACGTTATCATACATCTCTGCCAGCAGATAATACTTAGCGCTCGATGGTATTAAAGCAAATACGACAATTTTACGCTAGATAGCAGGGTACTTATTTCGTTATTTTGAGCCATTTTAGCGCTCAGCTATGTTGGTTCCGCTATGTTTCTAGTCATTCTTTCTCCTAAACTCGTAAAATAAATGCAATTTCTAGCTCGAATTGATACGAAAGAAAACATAAATCATGCAGAAAGCAATCGTAAACAAACCAATTTTATGCGGCGTTTCATTTAGCTTCGTTTACGCATATGGTTTACGATAGCTTTCTCTTTTGCTAAAACTTTGCTGGCTTGATTAGCCCTTTTGGTTATTCCTTGCAATTAATGAAAGCAAACTTGACTAAAGCATTCTTGACAAAGACTGCAGCATTAATGGCTATGAAATAATACGGCGGGATCGCAATCGTAATGGGGGAGGTATCTTACTGTATATCAGACCTAATTTAAATTACACCGGGTTCGCTCCGACTTAAATTTTAAAGATTTGGAAAATATCTGAATTGAAATACATAAGCCTCGCAGCAAACCGTTCATTGTCTGTTCTTGGTACAGACCCCCCTCGTCCAATATCGACGTACTTACCCATTATGAGGCATTAGTGGGTAGCATTCGGATGCTGAGGGCAAAGACCTCTTTCTACTAGGCGACACAAATTGTGACCTGTCGCCACCCATCAATAGTAACACCTCTAAGACACTACTTCGCATTAATAATATATCAGTGGTCTGAGCCAGATTATTAACGAGAGTACACGTATAACCGCAAACTCTAACACTTTGATTGATCACGTAATTACAAATGCTCCTGATAAAATTATCTGTTCTGGTGTCCTTACTATAGGCATCAGTGACCATAATATGGTATATGCCTACCGTAAATTAACCTTAGATACAAAGACGGGCCATACATTTGTCCAGTATCGTAGTTTTAAAATTTTCAGTAGTCTGGCATTTCGCAATGACCTATATACGTAATCAATCTTGGGGCAACATGTATGAATCAACTGATCCCAACCAAATGTGGGAAGTATGGAACTGAACTACATTTCTAAAAGTCGTAGACAGGCATGCACCCACTAAACGTCGAAGAATAAAACCTAAGCGCAGTCCCTGGATAACCAAAGATCTTAGACAAAAGATGCTTGACAGGGACAAACTTAAGGCAAAAGCCATTAAATCTAATAATTCTGACGACTGGCGGATCTTCAAAAACGCACGTAATAACGTTAACAATCTAATTCGTAAATGTAAGGCAGACTACTATAATGCTTCTATCAAGACTAATAATGAGCGTGATCAATCAAAGATGTGGAAAATCGTTAATGAATTAACTTCAAGGAATTCCTCCTCGACTTTTATTAACGAGTTAAGGATCGATGATAAAGTTATTACTAACTCTGAAGAGATTTCAGAGACTATGAACGAGTATTTCACAGGTACGGTATTGGCCCGAAATTAGCTAATACTATTCCTCGCAGCGATATCTCTTATAATCATTACCTGAATAAGATTGGCTGCACCTTTCACCTTCAAAAAGTAAGCAATACTGAAGTTCTTAAACTCTTGAAAAAACTATCTCTAAGGCTACTGGCCTAGATAACATCTCGTGTAGGCTGCTCAAAGACGCAGCTGATATTATCTGTGATTCAATTACGGACATTTTTAATTCTTCAATCAAATCAGGCATATTCCCTTTCTGAGAGTGGAAACTAGCGAGTGTGCCCTATCTCTGGTACAGAAACGTTGACAACGGCTTTGTCAGTTAATGCTATTACATTTCTAGACCTAAAAATGGCCTTCGATACCGTTGACCACGAAATTCTAATTCAAAAGCTGGCATTATATGGTATAGAAGGCGTTTCGTTGCAATGGTTTGGGTCTTATCTAAACAATAGACAACAAAGCTGCTGTGTCAACGGTAAAACTTCTACCCTCAAACCTGTAATATGTGGTGTACCTCTCAAGGCTCTATACTAGGGCCTCTGTTATTTCTCATATACATAAATGACTTACCGAATTGTTTGCCAGATGCAGCTACGCATATGTATGCTGATGATACAACCCTCACCGCCACTGGAAATGATTCAGAGGAAATTAACGAATCTGTCACGAATAACCTGACAGAAGTGAGTAAATGGCTTGCAGCCAATAAACTTTCACTAAATGCATCAAAAACAGAGATACTACTCATTGGCTCAAGCCAGAGACTCCAGAAATTTCCCAAAGATATGTCGTTTCCAATTGGTGGTGAAGTTGTAAAGAGAGTTTCGTCAGTGCAGTACCTCGGAGTACACCTTGACGAATGTTTAACATGGAATACTCATATCGAAAAACTTACAAAGAAAATATATTCTGGTCTTGGTGCGCTTAATTATAAACGCATGAAGCCATTGTTCCTTTTGCGACTCTCTTAAGTGTTTATAGGGCATTAATTCAGCCCCACTTTGACTACTGTAGCTGCATATGGGGAAACTTAAACCAAGTTACAAGTTACAAAAACTACAAAACAGAGCAGCCCGCATACTAACTGGTCTACCATTCCACACCCATGTTGACGAGCTACTGAGTAACCTAGGGTGGAAAAGACTAGAATCTCAAAGGGTCATTCAAAAAGCAGTCATGGTCTATAAAGCACTGTACGGCCTTGCACCCGAGTATCTGACTAAAATGTTTGAAAGAAGAACCGATCGAAGCTATTCAATATAATCTCAGAGGCTCGTCGACTAAAATCTACTTTCCTCATCCGCGCACAAACTTCGGTAAAAAATGCTTTCGTTTTGACGAGGCAAAGATATGGAATGCACTGCCCGAGGATGTCAGAGCCTCCGATAAAATAAGTATTTTTAAGAAAAAAATTATTAATATTGTAACCTGACTATTAATATTGTAACCTATTCTTAACTACCGTGTAGGAAGAATTTTTTGCGGGAGGAAAATTTTGCGGATTGCCGACTCAATTTGTTTTGCGGGAGGAAATGTTTGCGGATCGAGACAGCTAAAATTTCTGCTGGGAGGAAATTTTTGCGGATTTCTGGTCAAGTATAAATAAAATTCAAGGCAGTATCGGTATTAAATTGAAAGTTTACTTCCTGACTTACAATTTCGACCGGAAGTTTCTATAGTTGTTCTTCTAGCGCCAACATGAACATAGACAACGACAAAACCTGAGTGAATTATTGTACGTTCTTGTAAAAACGTATTAGACGATTATGATAACAGTCTCCGTTTCTTTTGAGGACGTGTCTGGAGTTGAATCGGGAATACAGATGACTGTTGTGCCAGTCGCCTCGTTGTTATGAGAGTACGCTTTATTTGCTGCAGGAATTAAGTCTGTAGATTAATCCATTGAGTACATGTACTTTGGAATTGACTGTACGTTGTCAGTCTTTATTTACGACAACTGGCGTTGAACGTGACACAGAAGCGGGAAAGTACGGTTTTCCGTTAGGGGCCGACCATTTGACTTTTGAGGGGGGGGGGGGGTGGGTGTTCTTGTCTGTGCTCGATTTTTTTTTCTTTAGCAGTGTTGTTGCACGAATTTTTTTTTTGCGAAAAAAGCGGAGCCAGAACAAAGCTTTTCCGCTTGCAGGATATTTTTTTTCGCCACCGTTGGCTTGCAGGTTATTTTTTTTCAAAAACACCCACCCCCCTCCTCAAAAGTCAAATGGTCGGCCCCTTAGAAGCCGGCAATGTGAGAGGAAAAATGTATTTTATTTACTTTGGCTAGCGTTTCCTATTATGTTCAATGTTAAAAAGTTCCTGTTAACCCGATATAACCATTAAAACAAGATTTCCAAATTTTTCTCTGGGAGTATATTTTTGCGGCGGAAAATTTTGCGGGAGTTTTTTTCGGCGGGAGTTTTTTTTTGCGGATCGAAGGAAATCCGCAAAATCCGCAAAAATTAACTCCCGCAAAATTAAACTCCTACACGGTATCATACTTCAACACACGACATTCATGTAAAACAGTAGGCATATTTTAATTTTTTACAATCTCTGTATTTTGTAATTGTTTTATGCTATTACTGATGTTTACTCGTATATAAATAAAGTGTATGTATGTATGTATGTATGTAACCTGTACCCTAATTAGCTAACTTTATTTTATTCATGTAAATCTGTCTTAACTCGGGTACAAATAAAAAGTTGTTGTTGTTGTATTAGCTACTGAATGTCTAGATCCAATCATCATTGCCTCAGACCTCTTGTGATTACTAAGTTGAGCCAATCGTCTATGCGACTAAGGTCTTGATTGACGCACTTGATTCGAGCTTGCGTGAATTTCTGTGCCATCAGCATACAGCACAACGTCACTGCTTTGACAAGCGTTGGAGATCCCATTTATATGTATGTTAAATAGAGTCGGTCCACAAGGTCCGAGCCTGAGGGACTTCGTAGGTGATCTTCCGCTGTTTGGACAGGAAACAAACTGAAGCCTCTCAGAGAGATATAGCTCTTGAACCAGTCATGCATGCTCGTTGTCCTTCACACCATGCCTAGTGCGCAAGCCTCTGCAGGAGGACGTTATATGATCAATGACGTCAAAGGCTTTTCTAAGATCGAGAAAGGCGCACACCATTTTCTCACCTCTATCAATGGCTATTTTCCACGAATCAACAGCTTTATTAAATAACAGCCACTGTGGTTGATGAGTGTTTCACACATGCAAATTCGTGTTGTTTGATAAGTCCAATGGGTAAGCTTAAATTAAAATTCATAAAGTGATTCCTTCGTGTACGTTGTAAAAGAACCCTAAAACTCTAATTCTGAACTCCTTAAAGGTACGACTCGGGTTGCGTAACTAACTCATGTGACCAGGACCCCCTAAAAGCGCCGAACACCCCTGTCAGTTCAATATAGGGAGTCCCCCCTCCCTCCCCCGGGGTGAAGATATGTCCAAATGAAACAGTTTACACCTATCCTAACCCGACATGCTCTCAAAGTGGAGTACACAAATACTGCATGGACAAAATTATTGACTACTAGAACTAATGTACAGCTCTCACACACTGCATACAAAAAGAGTATAAACTCGCCAAAATCAAGCTACTGGAGTGAAAAAATTCAAGACATTCTGTTTTCTAATGGATATGGTTGCAGTCAATAGATCAAACAACAAACGTGAGCAAGTTTTTGAAAAGATATTAAACAAACATAAAAGAGATATTTGATGAGCAGTGAAAATGATATGTTAATCGAGGGGCAGCATAAAAGTTTTATTGCCAGGTCGTCAATAATCTCTTTATGCTGCCCCCTGCATTTAATAGTTAATAATAATAATGAAAGAAACAAATTAAGTACATACAGGATATTCAAAGTAAATTATAATCTGGAGAACTAATCTCAGCAGAGTAACTATTATTAGTATATACCACACCAGTGAATATCACTTTTCGCGCGCTCTGATTGGCTACTCAAACAGTGAATATGATTTCATATTCACCTCTGAGCGAAGCAGCGACCACCTCGCGCGAGTTTTTGTCCATATGACAGAAAATAAAGTAACTATTTGGTGCTGGCTATTCACTAAAGTGTGGTACATACTAAAACAATTATTCACTTCAGTGTCGGTGAGTAGTGGTGGATATTTACCTCGCTGAAGCGGCTCGGTAAATATCTACCACTATTCACCTCCACTTCGGTGAATAATTGTTAATTATAGAACCCGCGGGGGGTATTCCCATATCAAACAAACAAACAAACTTTATTATTAGCATTCCCATATACATAAATGGTATTGCCTAAAACATAAACAACATAACTAAAAGAAGCTAAACTAACTTTGAGAACAATTTCTAATATTACAATGATTTCTTATTTCATTAAGGCTTCAAAAATATAGTGAGCCAATTTCTTACATACTGAAATGGGTGTCTTTGTAAAATGTTTGTATTTATTACAAATGTCGTCGAAGAATGCTTTTCTAATGTTATTATATAAGCTGCAATGAAATGTGAAATGTATTTCGTTTTCTAGTGCACTCGTGTTCCGATTCGTTTTAGATCAGATCGACTGTGTGGCGTACTTTCGCATCCGATATAAAAATAGATAAAAAGTTGGTATGACATTATACATATCTGAATATCTAAAAACTACTAAGAGTATAAATAATCTAATTAAAATCTAAGTTGTATCTAAAGTTTAATCAAAAAATGGTTTAATATGTCATTTTGGGACCGTGTAAAACCAAACCTGGAATGAAGAAGTACAGCGGTATCTCCCTGTTTGATTTCAGTGCGTGTGATTGGTTCATACTGATCACGTGGCTTCTCGTCTTGGCGGGGAATACGCACGCCATCTTCGCTTTGAAGGATTTTATCTCGACATCTACGTCGTGTTTTACAATGGAAAAGATGTCTGGTTCCCCTAAAGAGAACGGTAAGTCTTCAAGTGTGCAGAGCAAAGCTTTTTCCTACCGATATGTTGGGCTCATCTTCGCACTCGCTTTCTCTCTAGAACCGTTTGACGATGCGGTTGAAGAACGGATGATCAACGAAGAATACAAAATATGGAAAAAGAACACTCCGTTCCTGTATGATTTAGTAATGACACACGCACTAGAGTGGCCTAGTCTTACTGTCCAATGGCTACCCGATGTTACAAAGTGAGTACACGAGTTGGAAATTGTATTTTGTGTTCATATTCTTGGGTCTTCCAAAGTTGTAGTTAACCGGCGTGACAGCCATCAACTGATTAAGACTATTCTCTCAACACCACATACACACCACACGTGGTATCTGTCTATTTTGTAATTCCCTGTACATTTTAAGGCTTATGGCATTTTTGGCTGTTAGTGTTAATGGTAAAGCCTGCGTTGTCGAGTTTTTATTCTACTGCTCGTAAGTTTGTGTACAAATGAACGAATCTGAAGTCTAATTCTAAATTAATATAATTTTCTCTTCATTTTAGTCGTATCACTACTATCAGTTTACCTGTGAATCACTATAACCAAAGTTTTCATTAAAACTCTAAATGAAGCAAAGCAGTACTCCATATTATCACACCTCACCGTGTGAACAAGTTCCTTTTTGGCTCGACTTTTAGCATCATCTGGCACAAATCACATACAATGTTCCATTGTCTGTACTCTTATTTCAGATTGTTTCACTGCATATGATGAAAAAGAGTTAACTAAACCCATACCTGTCTACCCCCGGAGTTCTAAAATCTGGAGAATGTTGGTTGAGGCTTTGTTATGACGTAATGATTTCCGAATGTTTCCAAAGATACCCTGATTGTGTTCCAAAGAAAGTTCTCGGAAAAATAGAAGGGGGAGGGCAGAAGGGAAGGGGAAAGAAGAGCCCCTGGGGTCACTTACTGTAAAGACCAGTTCTAAGAATCTTAATTGGATTAATACACATAATAACTGTGTGACATTAAAACGTCAACAAAGCTCAATAGCACTGCTGATTTGATTTCAATTTTTGAAAAGGTTTTACAAATAAAAAGCTAAGCGAGAAAGAGGGAATAGAATACCCACAGGGAAAAAATATATTTAAAAACACATTAATGGGAATTTGCCAAAACCCATCTGACATTAATGGGAAGAGTTCAACTTTTCCTGGGAAAGTTGAACTCTTCCATTAATGTCTGATGGGTTTTGGCAAATTACCATTAATGTTTTTTTTGAAATTTTGCCTCCCAGCATAATCAATCTAGTGATATTGAACGGAATTTCAATCGAACGCAATCAAACTCAAACCACCGATAAGGCTTTATAATAGTGGGAATCAAGACGTCTCTGATTCAAAGTCAAAGAACTAATACGAAATCAGTTGGTCCACAAAAGTCAAAAGCTAGCCATGACAAACAGTGCCGGGTTTGCTAACTGTTGTCCCCAATCATTGCCATCAGACCAAATAGTATACCTCCAAAGACATTCAGCACTGGCTAATTCTGCTGTTGAAGGAAATGTTTTCTCCTGACATTCAAGCAATCACAAGAGTAGCCACTAAAAGTTGAAACCACAAGATCTACTGTTACTGAAATGTTGTCTTCAAATCCAGTTGGTAGCTCACCAAAAACATATCTTCTTTCAACAATGTTCTCAATTATAATTCTTTGCTTAGGTTTAAGCTCGTTAAAATTGGGAAACGCTTGCAAACTTGTCTCCAAAGCACTTTAAATATCTTCGTATAAGTTTGACCTGAAGTCTGAAGAAGTTTAGTTTCATGCCACTTGCACATAACAGGACTCAATAGGATGCCAAACACATTGTTTAGTGCAACATCGCTGATTGGCTGCAATTTGGAATGGGGATGCACATTCCAAATTGTGGCCAATCAGAGCGAGTGAAAATTTGCTCTGGAACTGGTCTTTACAGTAAGTATCCCCAGGGGTTCTTCTTTCCCCTTCCCCTTTTCCTGTGGATACTGTGACACCCAATCAGCCCAGAGCAATGGATCACACATAAGAGTGGACAAAGGAAACAGGGGAGGGAGGGAAAAGCAGCATGCATGATTGCAATGTGCCAAGTGCAAAATTATGCAGAACAACAAGCAGTAACAACAAGATAAAGAGTCCTGGATGACAGTGACTCTGACCCAGGGCAGCACGAACACCACCACCAAGCACCCTGGTATACGTTGGTATTTAACCCTTTCACTACTAGAGCGGCCAATTTGAAGCATGTACCTGGGAAAAAATATTGCATCAAACCTAGACACGCTGGAAATACGATGTTGCAATATTATTTCAAGGGATGAATGACTTCAAAGCCACAGCTATAACTGGGATCGCTTGACTCTCCCACTTTGGAGAAAAACTCATTTGTTTTGCTGGTCGTTTTTCGTTTCTCCGATTTTCACCAATTTTGAGGAGCTGAAAATTGCCCTCCAAAATCCTTCCCATTCGCCCTTGAAATCAAAAGCAAACTCAAAATCAGCACTCCGTCGTTACAGTACCTTCTTTAATCTTTCGAACCACCAGGTTTGTTTGCACAAAACACACATTGCGACTGTGAAGCGTGCTATTCTTAATGCTGCACTTCTCTCCACCATGTTTTCCTGCTCCCACCTCCAATTGCATGCTGGGTAATCAACAAAAAAATCACAAGGGGACCCCCCTCTTTTACCCCTACAGCCAAGAGCGGTGATTTGGACTCAAGCCGTTGCTTTAAAGTGACAAAAACACATCCTAATAGGTTGAGCAGGGTTAAAAGAATGCCAACTGCAGGATTTCAAGGCTTTCAGTGAAGAATTTTTTCCTGTGTCTGAAATCACAAACACAACGGAAAAACCCTGTGAAATCCCCTCACAAGGCCTACTAAAAGCAAACCAAGTACTTTTCAGCCATCCTCAGACTTAATGATGTCTTCAAGCTCTCTGACAGTGGCATTTTTCTCCAAAATTAGAGCACATTTCATTGGAAACCCTACAGAAGAAACCATGTTCACCGCCGCCGAGTCTGTAGAATTCTGCCGAATGGCATCATGGGGAAAGTTTGAGCCCTTGGTTTAAAAAGTCAGCAGTATTTAACTAGCCCGGGCTAGCCAAACTGGAACTGAGGGGGGAGGGTTGAGTTAGCACTCTGCATTTCACCAATTGAGCCCAAATGCGTCCAGGAGTGAAAGGGTTAACCATGTCTACATTTAGTTTTGATTAAATTCCACACTAAATTCCAATTCAATCTGTGGATTAGCCGGGTCCTGACTTTGATCAGCCCCTATGGTTGTTTCAGATCCTGACATGATATGACAGCCCCTATGGTTGTTTCAGGTCCTGACTTTGATCAGCCCCAATGGTTGTTTCAGATCCCGTTAGAAATTCAGAGTACAGATGATGGAAACATGTATGCAACTTGCTTTTTACAGCAAACTTTAACTGCCAAGTAGGCAGAGCCTTGAGTTTGAGTGAAATTCACATAATCCTGTTCAACAATTGTGTGTACCATCATTGGCCATTCTCTTATTGATTATAGGCAAGAGCCAATCAGTAAAACAAGAAATTTGAGTTTTGTTGTTAATTTTTTTTTGTGATCACAAGACTACCCAGTCATGGAAAACTAATGCTGCTTTATTTATTATTGTTCTAATTATTATGATCACAGGCCAGAGGGAAAAGAGTATTCTATACATCGCCTTATTCTAGGGACGCACACGTAAGTTATTTACCTTTTTTAAATTTATTTTTTTATATTAGGGTACAGGGCTTGAAATAACTAACGGCTAAACGCCGGTCATGTTGTCCAATCAAAAGTAATTTTGTTCGGACACGACCCATTTTGGGCCGGTCAGATATTGACAAAATAGAAACTTTTACAATAGTGGCCCCGCCCACATGCTCAAATGTCAGTCAAGTTGCATGATACCAATTTTTGCCTTGACAAAAATGTTCCATTGTCAAGTTAGCAATGAAAATTACAAGGTAATAATTTTACTACTCTTATTTGCAAATAGCCTGCGTTGCGGCTCTGGAGTATCTGAGCGCAGCGAGTGGAGATTAGGAGGATTGGGGCAAGAGAGAGAAAAGAGAGGGGGGAGGGGGTGGGGAGGAGAGGAAGAGAGCCTGCCGGCAAGCCATGGTTATTTGGTATCCACCCACTAATTAAAATGCATAAAATTAGTAAGTCATTCGACCGATTCATCCAATCATCATGCGGCGGAAGTGAAAACCATGTTTAATATCTGTCAGACTTATGCGTGGAATCTCAAGGAATCTCAACTCGAGCGCAAAATTAAAAACAAATAATATACGAACTTGGAGAATGTCAGCTGAAACTCCCAAAAAACAAATGTAAATGTCAACGACTTTTGCAGGATATGTGATGTATGTTTTAAGGTAGCGTTTTGGAATTCAAATATTTCCACGGTGAGAATCTGTTCAAGCCTTTAGAAAGAAAAGAGAGCCGAGGCTTAAATCTAGCTGGTGCCTGCAAAAGTATTGGTCTTCATATTCCGCAATCTGCTGCTCTACCAGAGCGGTCCTCATATTCCGAAATCTGCTGCTCTATCCGGGCGAGTCTGTCGTTCCTGAGGAAGGAAGATTCGAAATGCAGTAGAGAACTACACCTTTGTTCGAGAAGGTTTGCAGGAGAAAGATAACCAAGATAAAGAGAACTCGTTGCCGCTGAATATAAAGTCGCCACCAAATAATAAAAGAACACTGCCGCCGGACCACAATAACACCAGAACGAAGTTCTGCCAAAAGAAGTGCTAAAAACCATCCACGCAGCGTTACGAAATCATCAAAGCAGCTCGTATTTTCGGAAGCACAAGCATGTTCCTCAAACACACCTGTCCATGTTTCAACCGTGTGCGATTCGTCGACAACAAGATACAAGCAAGACGCTTGTGGAGTTCCGATGCAGGGTTCTTCAGCTCATCGCGAAATTCGCTCTCATTACTTCTCCTGCAGAACTAAACAGCAATTTGAAGTTGCACTTCTGTAGTTCCTCGGGTATTAGGTCTGAAAGTTCGGCAGCAGGATAACCTAGGAACTTAACTGGTTCAATTGATCTTTCACAATAATAGCCAAAGGAGCAATATTAAAGCAAAACGACAACCCAGCCTGGCATCATTTTCGACATCTTTAACACTAATGAATGCTTGGAATATCCTACTTTTTCCAAACCCAGTTGGTATATTAGCTAGAACATCTCTTCCAGACAAAAGATCTCTAATAGCCTTTCTCCTATTCTTTCTTTAAATTCATCGCTGAAGGAATTCTCGGTATGTTTGTCACCATATTAATTGGTTTCTGCTCTTATCGCATGGCATGCATGAATAAAATTTAATGATTTCTGTCAATCACACATTTTAGCCAATAGCAATACGAGGCCTTCTGAGGCCGAGAGTTATGAAAATAACCATGGTTGCGGCAGGCTCTCTCTTCCTCTCCTCCCCACCCCCTCCCCCTCTCTTTTTCTCTCTCGCCCCAATCCCCCTAATCTCCGGTCGCTGCGCTCCCATACTCCAGAGCCGCAATGCAGGCTAATTTACAGAAGCAGCCTCCGATTCAGTTCGTCATGGAATGTAAGGCAAAGATAAAACGGCAACGTTAGATTAAAACGAAAAATCATTTATCACATTTTAGCATTAGTTCTACAATTTATTGAATTTCAAACATACTAAATTCATGGAAGCCGAAAGTTTCGACGGACCGATCAGCATCTCAAGATAATGATAAAAGAATCTTAATGTAAACATACATGATCTACAACAAGAAACGCTTACAAGTAGAATCCATGTTATTGTAATAGAACCGAGAATTACTCAATGATAGACTTTATTGTACGCAAGTTTACAACTAACTGATCAACTTAACATTGTCGACTCGGGTCTCTAGAACCAACTAACTTTACACAATCTCAACGTTCCGATGCTCGTGATAAAGACAATTTCTGATATGCTAATTTGCGGTCGCGGATTCGTGACATCCGTGTTGTGGGAATTTAAAACTAACAGAAATTTGTCAGCCACTACTGACTAGTCCATCTTCATTTGTCTTACGATAAAATTATCTTTTTTTTCGGGAACATGAATGTCTAACGTGATTATAAACTAGCTCAAAATTACGTTTTCTTTTATTAAAGGCGCATGTGACCGGTCAACATGACCGGCAATCCAAGGATTTGTCCGGTCAATACCCAATTCTGACCGGACATTGTCCGTTGACCGGCCGTTATTTCAAGCCCTGAGGTATCAGGAGCCCTTTATGTGATATTTTTTGTGAAAAAAAATCTTATTGATTTTTTAGAATGTTCAAAGTTAATTCTAAAGTTTAGTGAAAATAAAATTTCAAAACATTTTATTTCCAACGAGAAATTACGGCAAAAAGAAATATGGACGGGAAAGCAGCCTGGCTGTCATCGGCTTATTAGCACTTGTGAAGCGTTCTCATGGAAACCGCGAAAAAACATGTGAATCTTTTATAAATAAACACGAAACACGCTCACTCGTCTAGCTCATCGTGAAATAGTAATTTGGCAGCTTCAAATTACGAATTGAGCTATATAAGGGAGGGCTTATGTCCGTTTTCTTCCGCAAAGAAACGAAAGTCGCCACTGACGGAAAGCGATCTCGGTTGGCTCATATTGTAACCAAGCTGATAATCAGTGGGCAGAAGTTGAAAGAGTGCAAGTGCCCATAAATTTCGCCACGAAGTTTCGACTGTAGATTCGCCTTCGAAGACGAAGAACCGACTGAAACCGAACACGATCTTCTTCGTTTGGTCTGTTTCTTTACGCTTTCTTCGTCTTTGCCTTCTCTGTGCACTCATGATTTCTGTGAAATACCATGACAATAGTAACGCTAAAATTGAACTTGTCTACTGCGATATACTGATCGCACTGAAGAGCTAACTTATCGTGGTCTGCGTAGTTCACAGAAGCGCGCAAAATCCATGAACAACATTGTATCGTGTTTCACTATACCTACTGTTCAACATCAAATACTGGAAAAACGACATTCTTAATGACAGTTAATTGTGTCAACAAACCTCAGTGGGATGCCGGGAAACTTTGAAACCATTTTTCACGGCGTTATAAATGCAAGTTTTGTAGCATGTATTCGAAGCTCCTGTCCCTCTAGATTTGAATAGATCGGATTGAAAATTGGCATATGGCTAGATCAATATGTTGACAAAAAAAAGAGTGTCTCAGTTTTTTAATGCATTGTTTTGTTCTTGAGATACTTTCATGTTTCTTTCTTCAACCCCTAAAAAAGGTGTTCCAGATCTTTGCAGTTGATTATTTTCGCGACGGAATAAGATATCAGAAAACTGAGACACCCTTTTTTAGATCAATATCTCTACTTTATGAAGGTCGTTTCAGCGCGGATTTCCGTCCAATTCCCGAGGGACAGGAGCTCCAGGTATAAGGTATGGTAAAATTGGATTAAAATCACAATAAATAAAAGAGTATTTAATAATAAGGAAAATCAAGCTGTTTTCTACAATCTATGTTTATTAAGCTTTCAGAAAATATATACTTTGTTGGAGTTTTCTTTAATTTAACGCGCGCAATTAAATGTTTTCGGGAAGCGCTCTTGAAGGGCTCCTGATACCTTAAGCAAAAAAAAAATTTACATGAATATTATTTTATTCTTTTTTTTTACATTTTTAACATTACCAATAATATAAAAGAAAAGGAAACATTATTTGAAAAATACCTTATTGGAAAGTAAAGCAAGAAGGTAAACAGAGCAAGTCACTTTCTACTGATATTATAGCAGATTAATGATCAAGCATACACATTTGATTTTATTACTAAAAGCCAAGAATGTTGGAGACACTTCCTTGAATTTACATTTATAAACAAATCTCTTTGCTAACAAAATAATGTGGTTTATCAAATGATTGAAATTCTTAAATTGAAATTCTCATGTTTTTGTATCTAAAATGAGAATTGAAGTAGGTCGTCTTAATAGTAGGGAGAGTGGACTTGCGATTAACAAAACAGTTGCAGGGGTGTAGCTAAGATTTTTGCCTGCCGGTTTATTAGATAAACCAGCCGGTTGTGTAGCTGAGACGGTGAATGAGCGGCGCGAAGCGCCAACGCTGGGGAAGGGCATGGGAGGGGGTGTCCCCCTCCCATTAGGGGGATACGGGGAAATTTTGAAAATTGCAATGCCATTCAGTGCCCTCTGGTGCAATCTGGGTCCTCTTTTTATGTAATAAGAAACAACACCACAGTAGTAAAAATGCATGCAGGGGTCTACTAAGCTTCGTGTTTACAAAATGGCGGATACAAGCAAAAGAAAGACACGGTAGACCAGTGCTTAAAACAATACTTTATTTCAATATCATTACCCGTGATAGTCTCTGTAATATCGTAGCTAGTGCGGTGCTTATGTTAATCTTTTCGTGTAGACAATAAAGTATTCTAACTACGTAATGCCAGAGCTGCCTGATATTCCTTTATCGGCCGATCGCCGGCCAAATTTCAGCCGGCGATCGCCTCTTTCTCGGCCGGCGAAAGGCAGCCGGCGGTTAGCGACAACATTGCAGTTGTAAATTATTTTTTAAGATGCTTTACTTACAGTATCAGAAAGGTTTTGTCATTGTTTGTTAGATGAAAATCTAAAGGCTGTAAACAAGTAAATTTGACGAGAATTTGATATTAACTCTTTTTTTTCCATTTAATTGGAAGAGCATCATAAACAGCTCTTAAATAAATAATTCATTAGCACTAAGATTTGCAAGATTAAATCTTAATATCAATCCATCATCATCAAACAGATCGGCAATTTTAATGAAGTCTTTGCACTTTAGATTATTATTTAAAAAAATTTTTGTTAACACAAATAAATCTATTATTTCAGAAATCTGGTTTGCAAATTGAAGGGCTGGGTGGAAGAAGGGCAAGAAGTAGTACGGTGGATCAATTTTGTTTTTCTTTCGCTAGAATCATGAAATTTACACACACAATACTCAAAGTAGTATGTTTATAGCTGCTTAATTAAACTGACAAAAAACAAAGTAATTATCATCTAGCATGCTAAGATATTACTTGAAATGTAACAGGAATGAAATACGGCTCAAAATAAGCAAGCCATCAAGCCATTTCTACAGCAAAAATATTTATTTTTGTTTTGTTATTCTATACTGGGGGAAAGCCCAGGTTGAGAATCTTGGCAAGATCTTGGCAAGATCTTGGCAAGATTCTCAACCTGGGAGGGGGGTGGAGATAGATCTAGAAACAACCTTATCACGCGCACGCTCATTTGCTGTACGTTTCGGCAGGAAATACCTTACCGCTTACAAACTGAATCTCAAACAGACTTTCGCTCTCTCTGAAGTCAGATGCCAAGCTGGAGAGATGGTTGAAACAGTGGAGATACTTGTTGGAAAGACAGAGTAACATTTCGAAAAAGCAACTCTGTGTAAAGGGCCGTTGGACATCATTAAGTCGCTGGCTTAACTCATGGTTGAACAAAGAACTGTTTGACTAAAAGGCGGTTTGTTATTGCTGGAGATTTACATAGAGTCGCGTCTTCAGGCAAAGCAAACTGTTAATATTTTGTAGCTAAGAAGGCCATTTCGGTAAGTTTTGTGGTCTGAGCTTTCCAAAGATAGTTGTGTCGGGCCTGGTTTGTGCTTCGCCTGGGGACTTCTAAAAGATTCTTAAGATGAAACCGTATAGAGTTTCCCTGTCAAAATTTTTACTGTGTACCCACAATTCTTTTCGGCCCGTGTAAAGTTAGCGACTAAACTCTGTTGGCCATGCAATAAGTCCTCTTTACAATCAAAATAAGTGAAAGTGTGAAAACCTAAGTACTTAAACAACGTTTCTTTGTGACTGGCACACTATAGCATGAAGCGAATTTTTGATGAGTGAATGGCTAATGTACATGTATTCAAATTTGAAAAATCAATACGGCAATGCAAGGAAAAATAAACAAACAAAATTAATGAAAGGCTTGAAAAAACTAAAAGAAGCCAAAACAGAATTAAGTTAACTGAAACTAAAAGAAGTGTTTGACCTGTACTGAAACTGAGTATTGTGTGTGTAAATTTCACGATTCTCGCGAAAGAAAAACAAAATCGATCCACCGTACTACTTAGGCCCTTCTTCCACCCAGCCCTTCAATTCTTCAATGTGTGTAGGCTCTTCATTTTTTAACTTTTAACCAGGAAATCAAACATTCTTTGTAGTATTTAGGCAAGTCTAGTGGAATTTTAGAATACTCAAAGTTACAATGAAATAAAAATTTACCACCAACTTTTTTTAGATATAGTGATTAGTGATTATTAGTGATTAAAAGAGCTTCCAAAAACCCGGTTTACCTTGTAAAGACTTTTAATGCATATAATTCTTCAAGTTTGTATATCCTGCCTGACATTGATTCAATGTCAGGCAAGTTATTTACATATAATAGTCCGGGTAAATCTAACATCTGGTAATGAAACTCAATTGAATTCAATTGAATTGAGTTCAGTCATCCAACATAATTGAACAGAGAACATCTCTATGAGTTTAGGGCTTTCGAAATGTTTTTGAGTAGGAGGTCAACATAGGAAAGTGGGTATCTTAAAGAAAATGAGGACCATTTCATTGTTTAATGATGAATAGAAAATGATCGGCGATATACATTGTACGATGTACCACAAAGCAACCACAGGAGCTCCTTCGGCCGCCGGCTTGTTTTGAAAGCCCTGGAGTTTGATTATCAAACTTATTCATACTAATCAAATCTTAATCAAACTCAAACAATGGATTGAGTTCCAGTGTCTTTGAAAATCGAACATAAGATAGTAACAGTAATGATTTATTATTGTTGACAATAATACAAACAAACAGTTCACTCCAGTTCAGAAATTGAACATTTGTTGTGCTCAATGATAAAAGTTAATTGAACTCAATCCATTGATTGAATGCAACTGAGTCTGATTGATATTCTGTTCAATTTCATTTGATTTACTATGTCAGAAATAGTGTATGATGTTTGTCAGGAGCCCATTACCAGAAGCATCCATTTAAGTGTAAATAATGTTGTTGTTGTGGTGAGATATTCGATAACCAAATAAAAACATTATGGATGCACAAGGAGGGCAAGAGGAGAGTTCTGATTGTTCATTTGGAGGTTCCTTGGCCATCAATAAAGATGATTTATTTCACTCAACAATGGAAACAGTACAGTTGCATGGGAAATCTCACACTAAAAATACATTGTAGATCAGCTTGGATTTTGCAACCTTGCAAGTCCAGCTATAAAGATGGACAAACCTGGTAATGGCTAATGCCTTTGTTAAAGAGTTCTCATTGTCAAAGGTTGGCCACTAATTTCCTAAATTAATATTGATGTTCCATTAAAACCTTACCTTTGCTCTACTACAGTTCAGATGAACAGAATCACGTCGTCATAGCCAGTGTTCAGTTACCAAATGATGATGCACAGTTTGATGCCAGTCACTATGACAATGATAAAGGAGGTAACTTATAGTATAGCCTTTTAAGTACATAACTGTTATTTCCCCATAAAATAATTATACATGTAGTTGTAAGTACAGTAGCAACAAACATCAAAGGATTGACGTAGGGTCACGGTAATTACATGTATGGCAGACCAATGGATAATCCACAATTACATTACATTTACATTTGTGCTTACTGATGTAGTTTGCTCGACATGACTTGTAGCTTAAAGTGCACCTAACCCCTTTTGCGATTTTTATACATATGAATCTTTGAAAGGTTTTGAGTACTTCTGTGAAGAAATTTTTGGCTTACAAAGAATACTTTATGTTCTAGGCTTGTTTGAAATGGTGAAAATTTGACCTTTCCTGACCCATGACCGTGTAAGAAAAAGCCTGGGTCGATTCTGGATACTACATCAATAAGTTGAATAAATGTTTAGCATTTTGTCTAAAATAACTTATTGATGTAGTATCCAGAATCTACCCAGGCTTTTTCTTACGCGGTCATAGGTCAGGAAAGGTCAAATTTTCACCATTTCAAACAAGCCTAGAACATAGAATATTCTCTGTATGCCAAAAAAATGTTCACAGAAGTATTCAAAACCTTTCAAAGATTCATATGTATAAAAATTGCAAAAGGGGTTAGGTGCACTTTAATTTTAAGTCTTATTTCCTTTGATGCTTGTATTAGGTTAATTCCAGTTATATACTGCCAGTGTTAAAATGTTGACATTAAAATCAGTTTGTTTTGTTTCAGAGTTTGGTGGGTTTGGCTCAGTCAGTGGAAAGATAGAGATTGAAATTAAAATTAACCATGAAGGAGAAGTCAATAGGTTGGTGAAGTGTGTATTGTATCTGTAAGAGATTACCAAAGTGTTATTTTTCTTCCATAGGTTTGAAAGTAGAAGTTGAAGTCACAGTCTACTTATTTTGAATATAGTAGATATATACATCATCAGTATAATCTTTTCTTTGTAGAGCACGCTTTATGCCTCAAAATCCCTGTATCATTGCAACAAAAACTCCAACTGCAGACGTGTTGGTCTTCGACTACACAAAGCACCCCTCAAAACCAGGTAAACCAGGATCCACATTCTTTGTTGTAAACTACATGTACATTATACCAGTAAAAACAAATTCACTTCATAGTCCCTCACAAAAGACTAGAATATAGGCCCCCTAATGAAAACACTTGTGTGGAGTCCTGCATGGTTGGCTGGATAATTAAATAGATAATTAAAGCAATGACAAAAGAGTAGCAGAGATGAAAAGAACTCAACTGTAAAATATGTTCAAGGATTACATAATAAACTGGCTCATAAGAGCAGATTTTGTATGAGTTGGACAAAGTACAGTCCTGCTCAAAAACTTTGCAACCACCACCAAACACCAGACAGTTTTGATGTTTCTTGGCTGTGTCAGTGCCACCTGATGGCGTCAACTGTCAACGGCCAGCCACCAAATATCTTGAACCATCAACAGCTACATTTTGTAGCCACCAGGTGCCATCAACCATTGACGGCTTGCTGCCAAATATATTGAGCCATCGACGGCTAGCCGCCAACCATCATGAACTTTTCATGGCTTCAGAAATTAATTTCTCAGGACAGCCCACAAAAAACTTGGAGAAAGCTTATTCTCCTTCACACTAAAAATGTATTCAACACCATTATTTTAGCAGATACACAAACCAGCTCACACAAACTTGTCTCCTTGCTGCTTCACACTATAAAGTTACCGTAACCATACTGAAAATCTATAATAAAAAAATATTGAACTAGCATAAAAATAATATGGAGCTGTAAAGTGCCACTACGACGAAAATTTACCATTTCGATTTGCCACTTTTCAGTGTCAATACAATATAGGTCATTCAGTATTAGAAATATCCGAAATAGTAAAAAATATTCCCAAATGGGCATGCTAAACCACAAAATATTAGGATAGTTTACTGGTAAAATCCTGTCCGCCATTACTGGAAGCCCTTCTCAGTATTAAGTGGAAGTGATGTCATACACTTGACACAACAACCTCGTGGTGTGAAATAGTGTGCATAAAAAAGTAGCCAACCTCACAAAGATAAATATAACTTTCTTATTATGTACGTGAAGACCTTTTTGGTAGAAATATGCCTCCAAGGCATTGTGTTCTGCAGGTGAGCGTTAAGTGTATGACATCAATCTTTGTTTAAAGCTGAACAAAGGGAATGGCCTCCAGTAATCATATTGGTGGACGTTTAGATTCAATATTCGGAGCTAAAAACATGACTTCTTGTCGCTGTATCGAAAAACAATTTGAACTGGTAATAATATATCACCTCTACTTTATGAATATGCAAAAACATTGATATGTCAAAATTTGGGATAAAATCAAACCCAATTACATCAAGTGTGCATATGGTTTTTGATTCGCAGCAATGAATTTGCCTTTGCCTGCTTCATTTTAACTGAGAATAACTTGTAAAACCGTATGTGTTCACAGGATTAATATATAAATGTAATTTCTAAAGCTTGTGGTTTGCAAAAATTACAGTCTGATCTAAAAAAAATTAAAATGTTCCAGTGTTCAAGGAATGTGTTTGAAGTCATGATGCATTGATTGTGTAATATTAAATATTATTGTAACGCTTTACTTGTCGTCGAACTTGAATGGCGAAAGAATTGCGGTTCAAAGGAAAGTTTGACTTAAAGTGCATGAAGCGAAAATCAAGTTGATCTAATTTTCAAATGTTTTCGAAATGAGGAATAATGACGTTTTCCTTTTGTTGACATCTCATTTCAGAGATGATAGTATTCAGGTTTTTGTAATATACAAATGAGATGACCTATGAAGTCATGTTGGTTGCACAGCCTGGAGACAAATCACAAAATGAAGAATATCTCTGCAAATATTGAATAAAAATTACTGAAACTTTACACATGTACGACACTATGGAAAGTACACATCATTGTTCAAATTATGATGTTGCCATGGAAACTCATGTCCCCACGCACCTTTCACCTTGAACATAAAATTCCAATTTCATTCCTTGTTATTATAAGTACGGGAAATTAGTGATTAAATTTCCCTGCAAGCCAAGGGAGAGTTTGTTGACTTTTACAAACTCTCCCTGGGATTGAGGGGAAATTTAATCACTAATTTCCCAAATTGTCATGGTATAACTTTGTAATACTCTGATTGCTGAGGAACGGAACAAATCTCTGAGAAGTTTAGTTTTCTCTGCCTAAACTAAAAACGTTGCAGTTGAGTTGCTTTCGAAAATGTTTTAATGCTCGATTGAATGACCTTGGCTTCCCCTGCGGACAAGTGTGTTGTTTTTGAGAAGAATAGCAGTAAAACACAATGTAATTATGTGCTTGATTAAATATTTAAAGGTCATGCATATATGGTTTTAAGTATCCCACATGGAAGAAGCGGGTTTGATAAATGAGAGAAGAACGTGCAGATTGAAATACGTGATCCCACATGGATTACGTTGAAGGTTGTGATGAAGCCAGGTCAGTTTGGGTTCGATTTTTTCACTTGGGAGCGCAGGGCTAGTTGTGCCAGAGGGCAGCAAGAGTTGATGCTTTTCACACTCATGTCCAGCCTGCATTGTCTTCTAATTTTACCTCATTACGATGCAAGGGAAATTTAGAAATACGCATTGTCTTCAACAGGGAAATTTAGAAATTTAGAAATTTCCCTGTAGAAGACACTGTGTATTTCTAAATTTCCCTTCCATTTGTAATGAGCCGGGAATTTAGAGATTAAATGTGCATGAACAAACGAAGGAATCCGAGGCAATCATGGTATTACAATAAATAGGTTACTTATACTATTCACATATAATGCCTACATTGTTCCAAATCTTATTTTGGACCCACACCAAAGAAATGAGTTTGACAAAGGAGAAATTAGGAAAGTTTGTGTTATTTGTAGAGGAAGCCTGGGGCCATAGTGTTTCCATGGCAACATAATTTGCGCAATGATGCGTATTTTCCATAGTACCACATGTGCAAAGTTTCAACAGTTTTTCTCAAATATTTGCAGAGATATTCTTCATTTTGTGATTTGTCTCCAAGGTTGTGCAACCAATATGACATCATAGGTCATCTCATTTGCATATTACAAAAACCTGAACATCTCTGAAACGAGATGAGATGTTGACAAACGGAAAGTGTCATTATTCCTCATTTCGAAAGCATTTTAACATTAGCTCAACATAATTTTCGCTTTGTATGCACTTTAACCTGGTTCAATGAAGATAGAATGAAGAAGACGGAACAAAAAATAACATTGATCGCATCTGTACAGATGAATTTGGCAGAATACTGGACTCTTCAAAAATATTTAAAGTGTATTTACATGTATCTTAGCCACCTAAATGTAACAACATTTTTTGTTGTAAATTACCCCCAGGATATCGTTGTGAGTACATGTACCGTGGGAAATAAAAGTTAGTCAAAATTAAATTAATGTAAGTCTGGCTTATAGATTTGATTTGATTTTCTGCGTTGGTGGCTATCCACCAAATGTTTTGAGCCGTCAACGGCTAGCCGCCAGGTGGTGTTGACAGCTTACTGCCCGGCCTTTATTTTCGGTGGCACCAAATAGTTAGACCTTCAAGTCTTCTCGGCCAAGGACGTAAAACAATAGGAGCAAGTCAACAGAGAGCCATGTGGAAGATTACTGAGCTACATGTTAGCAGTAAACGTGTTACCCTCTATAAATAGAGTGACTTTACTTTTTTTATTTTAAACCGCCCGGCATTTAGCCATCGAATTCTGGTGGCTCTAGTGCTGCCAATAGTTGCAAAGTGTTTGAGTGCGACTTAGAAATAGTTTCCCTATTGTTTTGGTCCTGCTGATCCAATCAAATTACAGACTGAGTTACAGTACAGTAAATTACAGTACAGTTAGGGAAAGCTACAGACATGCTGTAGTTTGTCCCACTCATATGAAATCCGCTCTAGTCTGGTTTACAATTTAGCTAAAATGTGCTGGAAAATATTTGTTTTCAGCCTTAAAAATCTCAATTTCCATCCTGAAATGGAACTAGGTAATAGTATTATGGCTTTCTCTGTAATTTTTCCAGACCCCAACGGTGAATGCAGTCCTGACCTGCGACTTAAAGGTCATACAAAGGAAGGCTACGGCCTGTCGTGGAACCCCAACGTCAATGGACACTTACTGAGTGCATCTGATGATCATGTAAGTGTAATGATGATTTTATGACTTGTCAACTTTGAATTTAGTGCTTCAATATTCCTAAACTCTCCTTATTCCTTGTGCAAGTAGAGTTAATTATTTGTTAATTCATCTTTGTGACCTTACATTGATTCCAGTTTAGCATCTCCTCATACTTGGCCTGTTTAGATCACTTTCTCGTCATTCAAAGTTAAGCTTACCGGATACCTTGATCAGGGTACACATTAAACATTGTTGTGTATTAAACTGTCAATATAATGGCTGTACATGGGCAATCTATATACCAATCACTGATAAATATTATCTGTACAATTGTTTTTTTTACTGTTGCTGTGGTAATGTACAGTGTAAGTTGGAAAAATATATTTTCATATCAGTAAATTTCACATATTTTATGAATTATTTGTATACACTGGTATGTGCAATATAACATATAACCTGAAATTTTGCATGAAAATGTAGAATACCATGGAATTCAAAACTGTGTCAGCAAATTGATATTTTGCTTTAATGAAACTAATTTTATGGCATTTTTTGTCCCTTTTTAATGCTTTCCACTGATTTTCACCTTCAAGTGGTTAATACATGTAACATATAGCCCGGTTTACATTGCAGACAATCTGCTTGTGGGATATAAGTGACGTGACCAAGGTAGGTATCATTGTTTTTGTTTCTGAGTTTAAAATTGTTTAAGTACCTACACTAAGTGTGATTTAATAATTCGTAACATCTTTCTCTCCCTTTTCAGGAACAGAAAACTGTTGATGCAAGTAGAATATTCACAGGCCATTCTGCAGTCGTGGAGGTGAATTTTCGTCTTTTGTACTATAATGGTGCATGGTTTATCCTAAACCCTGAGTGCCAAACTGCTTTTGAATTTTAATGAAGTGTAAGATAGCAAGAGACTACTGTTACAACCACTGCACATGCTTACTAGTTAACAATTAGACTGCAATGAAGTGTAAGATAGCAAGAGACTACTGGTACAACCACTGCACATGCTTACTACCGTAGTTAACAATTAGACTGCAATGAAGTGTAAGATAGCAAGAGACTACAACCACTGCACATGCTTACTAGTTAACAATTAGACTGCAATGAAGTGTAAGATAGCAAGAGACTACTGTTACAACCACTGCACATGCTTACTAGTTAACAATTAGACTGCAATGAAGTGTAAGATAGCAAGAGACTACTGGTACAACCACTGCACATGCTTACTAGTTAACAATTAGACTGCAATGAAGTGTAAGATAGCAAGAGACTACTGGTACAACCACTGCACATGCTTACTACCGTAGTTAACAATTAGACTGCAATGAAGTGTAAGATAGCAAGAGACTACTGGTACAACCACTGCACATGCTTACTAGTTAACAATTAGACTGCAATGAAGTGTAAGATAGCAAGAGACTACAACCACTGCACATGCTTACTAGTTAACAATTAGACTGCAATGAAGTGTAAGATAGCAAGAGACTACAACCACTGCACATGCTTACTAGACAAGTTAACAATGAGACTGCAAGCTGGAGGTTTCTTTCAGCTGATAGTTGGCAAGGGACGTGGGTAAAGGTGAAGCGACCTTATTTAACGTTGGTAGCTTGTAACAGTCTTTAAAGACTGATAAACTTGAGGCCGACGGGAGACCTACTACATGTACATTGTATTTAATGTCTTTATCCAGGAAGATGGAATGGTGTAACCACTTCAGAAGAGATGGTTGTCATTCCAAGTCATGCCAACTGCTGTTGCAATGTGTCTACCACTTTCCTTGTCTTTTCTTGTGTATATTTTAACCTTTCTGTTTTTAAATCACTCCAGAATTATTATTCTTTGATTCCCCATTAACTGACAAGATTTTCAAGGAACCTCGTTCATTTAAGCACATGAGAAAGCAAGGTTTTCTGGTGAAACTATACACACACAGGTCAGAGGACTTTGAGAAAGTCTAGGGTATTTACAGTAGTTATGCTAATTAATAATATTCTAACTTAGTTTGTTGTTGCTGTTTTTCTTATCTGTAGGATGTCTCTTGGCACCTTCTTCATGAGAGTTTGTTTGGATCAGTTGCTGATGACCACAAATTGATGATGTAAGTATCATTGACACTTAAGAGTGCTTGTTTGTCATATCAACTTGGTCACCTATAATCCTTTTGAAAGAACTCAGATGCTGTGATTTTGCTATAAAATTAGACAACCTTAGTTCTAGTTAGTGATGACATTTTAACTTGCAATCTGCAGTTGGGACACTCGTCAAACCAACAGCAATAAAGCCACCCATACAGTAGATGCTCACACTGCAGAGGTTGGTAATGCAACAGTCAATATTGTAACTCTCACCCCCTCCAAACCCACCTTTGGGGAACGGAGAAGTGTGGTGCATTTTTCTATTCCTGGGGCAGGGGAAAAGTGGGGGAGTTTGACCTTTTGATCAATGCAATGGAATTGAACCCCTCTGGAGAAAAGACTTTGGTTGGGCTATGTGGGTCATTCATTTACCCATTCACAGGGAATAACAAGGTAGGTTTTTTCCTATGTTTGTAGATTTTTTCTGATTGTTTTCAATTTTCAATGGTGCAATTTGTGAAATGTTGCCAAATTGTTCCCCTGCAGGGGTGGGGTTTCCAGCACATACTGTCAGAATACATGTAGTTATGATGCTTTCTATTCATAAAGTTATATTCTCAATCTATTTCCCGCAGCTAGCTCTTACTGTATTTGGTTAGTTACATTATATTATCTACAATTATTAGTGTCAAAACTGATGTACCATTGTTGTACAAGGTGCTAATAAATATTTGTTGTTGTTGTCTGGGGAGGGGGGGGGGGGGGGTAGGGGGTAGGGAATTGCAAATTATGGCAGCATTGACAATCCATGTGCCCACCATACCCTGACGCAGTGATTGCAATTGACTGGTGCATAATCATAAGCAACTCTCAACCAGTGTTTTCACAAGGTTTGAAAGAAGGTGTTGGAATCATTGAAGTACATGTAGGAGATACAAAGTGTTTTGCCTCCCACTGGGAGACTTGCCCTGTGCAAATAGGTGCACAAATGGAAACGTTTCAGTGGGATGTGGTGGCCAACACCATATTTTGAAAACATTGTCAACAAACTGTGTTGTCAATATGTCATCTGTCTAACACATGTACATGTATTATTGTCTTCCTTTAGGTTAACTGCTTATCATTCAACCCATACAGTGAATTTATACTCGCCACTGGCTCTGCTGATAAGGTACATGGTTTTGCAAACTCAAATATTTATTTCTGTATGCATTTGTGCAGAATAAACATGTACATTATAATAACTTAAAGTGCCCCTACGATCAAATTTTGACATATCAATTTTTTCTCATATTCGTAAAGTAGAGTGGCTATATTATTACCAGTTCAAACCGTTTTTTGATACGACGACGGGAAGTCTTATTTTTTGAACTCCGAATCTTGAATTTTACGTCCGCCATTACGCGAACCTTTTCCTGTGGGCGAGGAATGCCTGGTCATTTTTTAGCGTACGTGACGTCATACACTTAAGGTTATCGTATACCTTCAGGGTACTGTTCCGGATAAAATTAAGTAGCGTCTCGAATATTCGTCGTATTTAGATAAATTATACCTCATTTAAAGCTTATAAAATTGGCTACAACGATATACCTAAGGTTTGTAATTTTGATAAAAGTGCGATTTTTAAATAAACTTCTTTTCCGAACAAGCGAGTTGGTTTCCAAGAGCTCCAACTCCACGGCAATTTAACGAATTTAAGATCTGTTTGCTTTTCTGGACTCCCACAGACCTTGTTTACGAAACTGTGTCGGCGATTGTGGAAATTCGAAGCCGTTCTGAAGATATTTTGGTCTTCGTGAAACTGCTAACGCGCAATCAAGTATAGATGCGGGAATCGCTCTCAGCGCCTCTCTTTTAAAAATTAAAAAATCGCCGATACAGCTTTTTATAGCTGATATAAATTGCGAACAATCTGTGAAAATTTGAAGTAATTCGCACAAATTCGCGTCGAGTTGGAGCTTTTTTCAAACTATGTTTAGAACGAAAATAGAAAGTCAAGAAAACGCTCTGAAAAGTTTTAGCCGGCCGCCGAGACTGATTCTTTCAACCAGTGACTGGGAAATGTCACAGTCAAAACTTCCTACAACAACACGTGTGGCTACTTTTCCCATACAAACCTTCATGCGAACTAACAAATGTAGTAAGAAAGTGTACCATTTTCCCGCTTTGAAAAGCAAACAAAATGTTTTGAATAGAAATAATCGTTCAAGTTTGTGCATTGTACAGCACTGTAGCAATTTAACGAACCACAAAGCTGGCATTTCGCTACATTCAAGCCTTCTAGTTGAGTACCAAGAATACGGTTTGTAATTCTCTTCAAGCCTCATGCAAGGCTGGTTTGTGTACGTTTTGAGGACAGAAGCTTCTCCATAATTGTTTGTATCACATGGAATAGCCGGTAAGACCGTACTAGTATAGATTGACCGAAACTAAGCGGCTACATTTGCTGAGAACATAGTTTATCATAACTGAATAACTCATATTGCTGTTTCCTATAAACAGATAAACCTATCAATGTAGTATGCCTTTTAATTTACTGCTAATTTTATTTTCAAGACAATAAACCACAGAAGAAACCACCAATATTATTTCATGAAGTACCTTGTTTCAGTTGTTTGTGTGTCAAACAGAAACGGGGAGCGCGAAGTTTGATTCTGTGATAGCCACTGTAAAAGCTGCAGATCAGTCAGTTTCAATATATTTTTTTAGTCTCTAGTAAATTCTTATCATTCACGATTTCATGTTAGATAAGAGAGCGATTTAATTTTATAGCAATTACATTGTATTTTAGAATGTAGATTCGCCGAAAAAATTTTTGCCGGGACACAGATAATTCTCGATCTCTCATTTACGAACTAGCAATCCGGGTTTCTCTATAAACAATGAACAAACTTAGGACTTATAAACTGATCATTACCTTAGTGATTTCTCCGCTGAATTCTCCCTGTAGCCCGGATCCAGTAACAGCACAACCTGAAAGCCGAACCAGGGAAAATACCCTGGAAAAAAATTACCCCCAAAAGATAAGAAACCTCTGTTAGCTAGCACTACTTACTAGCAGGCCACTGCCCAAGCGATTTTAGCGACTATTCATTCGTCCAGCTTTCAACTCGGTCGCCAGCGGCTCTATTTCCCCCTAAATCATCAACATCCGGCAATAAATTTAAACAGAAAGACACATTACTATGTTCTGAAGAATCTGATGCAGATTTTAGGTCGTTATTTACTAAACCACAGCAAAATTCGCAGTGTGAGTTTGTAGACAACATAAGAAGAAATGTATGGGTTCGAAGCAACTTGAGAACGATGCGTTAAGTGTATGACGTCACATACGCTAAGAAATGACTAGGCATTCCTCGCCCACAGGAACGGATTCGCGTAATGGCGGACGTGATTTTGACGGTAAACTCTCTTTAAAATGTGTGGTCTAATTGGCCCCTTTGCCAACTTTTTTCACTGATTTGGATATTTCTGCCACTGTTTGTTCTTATGTAATACAAAAAAGTGGCAAAAGAAATGGTCAAATTTCGTCATAGTGGCACTTTAAGAACTGTGTGCAACAAGGCAATAAGTGACTCCTGATCACATTCTAAATTCTCCTTCAAATTCTTTGTTTTCTAAGGGGAAATTTAGAACATAATCAGCAGTCACATACACCCTTGTGCACAGTCTTTCAATTATTCTTGTATTTTAACAGAACAGCCAAACATCCTAGAAAGGTTGGGGCAATTGCAGAATACCCAACAATTTGCTAATTAATATTAAATTATCTTTTTGAAGTTTCCCATACAAACTCTTAGTATAATTAAAAAAACATGCCCCCAAAAATTAACCCTAACTAAAATAAAAACAACTCTAACCATTTTGAAAAGAGGTTCCTAGGCTAACAATGAGTTCTCACTAGTCTAGGGTTCCCATGCCAGATAAACAACAAGTTCTCACTAGCCTAGGGCTAGGGTTCCCAGGTAAACAACTACATTTTTTTGTACTTCTCACTTGGTTATGCAATATTCAGGGTATTCTGCAATTGAGCCAAAAGGTCTATATTAGTTTGCACTCTGTAAATAACAAAATTGTAGTTGTTGCTGTAATAAATAATTAATATCTACATTATTACCATGATTAATATTTCACCTCATTACTTATTATTATTTTTCCAGACTGTTGCTTTATGGGATTTGAGAAATTTGAAGTTAAAATTGCATTCATTTGAATCTCACAAAGATGAAATATTCCAGGTTAGTAGTAAATAGTTATTTTAACACTATTCCTGGGCACCTTTTGGCAACCTTGTGTTTTTATATAAAATAATTGCAAAAATACTTCTTTCACTTGAAAATAAAATGTCCTATTCCAGGTCCAGTGGTCACCCCATAATGAAACTATCTTGGCATCAAGTGGTACGGACAGAAGACTTCACGTATGGGACCTAAGGTAATGTGTACATTGGTTTTAGTTCACAAGTTTGTACAACAGGCTTGATATGGTAACTTATTATTATATAGCGACATGTAAGTATTATCATGAGCTGTGATTGGTCAATTTGTAGTTAATACATGTAGCATATGGACCTTCTACCCACTTCTGGTCTCAAAGAAAAGGAAGAAGCCGTATTATTAATAAACATTGTATTAACCTTGTTTGCTCAGTCCGTACTGTAAGTAATGGATCCCCGTCCCCCCCCCCTCTCCCCACCTCGCTCTGGCCATAAAGGGGGAAAACTTTGTCCATAACTTATGTTACTGACTTTTCACTTGGTTAATAAGAGGTATTTGTTTGTTTGTTGTTAATCCTAGACCAGCTAATAAAACAGTATTGTGATTTGACACACTGTCACCCTTATTGGTTGATTTAGGGTCACATTACAGGTAACAAACAAACTGTTGCCTGCTATACTAAAGTAGCTGAGCAGGTAACATCTCAACTCTGACACCTGAAGATAACAGTGCAGTATTGTGCAGGTTATCACAGCATGACAGAAGGCAGCATGATGATGTGTTTGGGTCTCTGTGACCATTTTTCGGGAAACCAGTGAGTTTTGTTTCCCTCAAATCTTGAAGTTTCCCTCAACAGTTGCTTTGGGGAAACATTGATGTCTTGGGATACAAAACTCTGTTTCCCTTGTATTGGAACCACTCATTAAGGCAGTGTTCAATATGGTTGTCTTTAAGAAATTTCAGTAGCACTGTATTGTGTTAATTTCTTCCCTTCCCTTTGTAGTAAAATCGGAGAAGAGCAGTCAGCAGAGGATGCTGAAGATGGCCCTCCAGAACTCCTGGTATACATATACCCCTGTTAGCTCAATCGTTAAGTACCGGTCTATTGTGCAGACAGGTTGTAGGTTCCATTTCTCCGTCTAGTCCACTCAGGGCCTTTAAATAACAGGGAGAAGATGCTGCCTTTGCTGTGACGTCTGCAAATGGTTAGACCTTCACAACGTCTTCTCAGATCAGAACATTAAATTGTAGGGGCCCCACTGAAGATGTAAACAAATCTCTGGCAGTGACCACCTTTAGGTGATAGTATTTACATAGCAGGGACCAATACAGTTGCAAATGTGACTTTTCCAGAAGTCTCAAATTTGGCGACTAGTTTTCACTTAAATAAATGAATAAACAAAATGTCCAACATTCTTGTGTGTGACATTGTATGTTTCATTGAGATTTTTTAGTAAAAATCATGCTTCCTTTACTTCACTTCCTCTTTTTATCTCCCATTAACCAAGTGACATGAACCTTCGCTCAGACACCATTTTAAAGCGGTCTCTTAAAAATATATTGTGGCGCAGCTTTTTATCTTATGCTACTGGATTCTGTAAATCGCGAACTTGCAACCAAATTGTCATAACATTTTATATATTTATTTCGAGCCTGCATGGTGTTTATTAACAGTGTACCTGATTAGCAATACCATGCTAAATAACGTCTGTCAGTATTATTATTATTATTGTATTATGTGATATTGCAAAGCCTTGTGTTGACATTCCTGTTTAAAGGAGTTGTTTAATGATGGTGTGCAGTCAACATTATTTTAATAACAATATCATTTTAAGGAAGTCCTTTTATCCTTTTACAGTTTATCCATGGTGGGCACACAGCAAAAATATCAGACTTCTCCTGGAACCCCAGTGAAGCCTGGGTACTGTGCAGTGTCTCCGAGGACAATATCATGCAAGTTTGGCAAATGGTAAGTTGACAGTCTGCAGTAATTACACTGTTATATTATTATTATAGTAGAACACTGGGCAGCATTGTTATTATAATAAACAATCGGCAGCATTAAAATATGGCACTTCATATTATTTGCAGGCTGAAAACATCTACAATGATGAGGAACTTGAAACCCCGGCCTCAGAACTAGAAGATGCAAGATCTGGCTGAGAACATCACTTGTAAACGATCAACAGTATTTCAACTGTACTCATCCAACTCTTACTAGAAGATTGTTCTTGCTCTCATTCCACCCTTGGTCAAACACAAAATCCCTTGTGCCACTAGTGTAGCTATGTACAAAATTCTTTCGAGTCTGGCTGACATGCCCAGAGTTTGACACTGTAAAATGCCAGTAGTTCCTAGATACTCAGCCTTGTCGTAATGATTATTTTGATCTTTAGATCTGTTTTATCTAAGGTATTTTCCAGTGTTGTTCAGATGACTATCAGCTTCGTTCGATACTAGATATTTTTTCTTTCCTGTTCTTTTTCCAGCCATAATATGATTGTCATGATGTTACTGTAACTGAGGGCGAAATGGTTAAATATTGTCATGGCATTCAAAATGACCGAGATCCAAATATTGTCCCGTTTGTCCCGTCCTTAAACTCAGTCAATAAGTATGTTATCATTTGACCGCTTAGTTTGTTTTAATAACGGCAAAACAACAGGCATAAAATCGAGCAGGGCAGAATCACTTTCTCCAACTTGCTCACGGCAAACATGAACAGTCCCTTGTACATGTGTGACTTTTGTAAATGGTTTGGCATGGGGTCGTACGAGTCACGTGATGAAGACTGTGTCACCCGAAGCTACAGTGTTTTTTGTACATTGTTAAAAGTGGTACGTGGTAGTATTATATGTAGGAACAGATTTGTATGCAAATAAATTAAGAATTCATGCCAGTGAAGATATCCAGAATTCTATTAATTACTATACAGACAGAAAGGCAAGGCTGATTCAACGGTAGAGTTTTTTCTTCTTCCAATATTTCGATCGGCACTCTTTGGGGAAAGAGGCTTACAATGTATCTAATAAACTAGAACCTTAACGAAATAATATACAATACAATACAATATGTTTTTATTGGCACTTTGATACAATTTATGTACATCAGTGTAAATCCAATAATTGAAATTGACTTAAAGAAAACAAGAAAAACCGTAACAAGCGAGAATATATATATATATATATATATATATATATACATACATACATACATACATACATACATACGATGTAAATGAAGATGTATAAGTGCTAAGTTAAAATTTCGTCATATAGATCCATGATTTGTTTTATATACACTCTACTAACTTTAAAAATATTTTCGTCTTTCATGGAAATTGTGTAATAAAATAGACTAGTAGGCTCAAACAAAGAGAATGATATGAATTATGACTTGCACAATCTTACGATAAAATACATATAGACCAATGAAAAGAAAGTGGAGAATGGCATATACTATGAAATAAAAATAATGACGTGATGACAAATTAAGTTTCATTACGTTTATTCATTCGCACGCACGAGAAGCATATCTTATCGATAGAGGTCAAACTCTTGAACCACCAGGTATGAATAAACGTGATGAAACTATTTTTATTTCATATTATATGCCATTCTCCACTTTCTTTTCATTGGTCTATGTGTGTTTTATCGTAAGATTGTGCAATTCATAATTCATATATTATTTCGTAAAGGTTCTAGTTTATTAGATACATTGTAAGTCGTGCCGATCGAAATATTGGAAGGGAAAAAACTAAAACTCTACTATTGAAATCAGCCTTGCCTTTCTTGTTTGTTTTCATATACAATGTAAATACATATAATTATTAATTTTGCAAGTGTAGTAATGTATTTGAAATAATAGTTCCAGGCTAAGTATTTTTTGTGTGCCACGGAGTAGCAGAAGGTTTGGCAATAGGCGAATCCTTGTTTACGTTTTTTCCTCATTAGCATACATCAAACTTCAAGCGACGTACATACAAACAAACAGAGTCCATAAATCGAAAGAGATTGTCACACTTGATAATCACCGAAAATTTGAGAGTGATATGATAAATACATTTTGAGGAATGAGCGTTTAAAAAGCTCAAAATTTACAATGAATGTATGGCTGTCAGCAACTCTTGCCCCCCAGCCCATTTTATAGTTTTGAAAAGTCAATTTCTCTGTAAATATTTAACATATCAATCTCAAATTTTCGGTGGTTACTCAGTTTAAAATTCTCTTTCAACTGATATAGTCTGTTTGTTTGTAGCTTGAAGTTTAATTTATGCTAATGAGGCAAAAATGTAAACAATGATGTCAGCAAGGATTCGCCTATTCGGCGCTGCTATTATAAACTCGAATTAATTATTTTCTCAGCACAAAAATAGACAACCGAAAGCTCCAGTTAATTACTCTAGACTTTAATCCAGAGAAACTCAGTAGTTAACATTTCAAATAACAATAACGCTATTATTTATCATGTATTTATTGCAATACAAGATACTATTGTAAAGCCTCCATCACAGCATAATAAGCGAATGGTCAAAGCGAAATTCGATAAGGTACTTTCAAATATGCTATTGTAAGTCATATTAGAAAATTAAGAAAAACAAACCAGTGACACTTTTACGTCGAAAGAATACACATTTCTCGATTTTCGCAAATAAACGGCAATAATCTCCTCTCTTTCTTCAGTCGCCGCAGAAGTTAGTTGCAGTTTTCCGATTTTCTTGAATTTGGCACAAGTTTCAAGTGGTATTGAACTTCCGTTGCCAAAATAAATAGGCGCCGGCCACCTTAAAGTCATGAGAGTACTGGGATACCTGAAGTAGCTAAGAAACTAATCGAGTCTGGCACCCCAACTACGTAAATTAAGCAATTATAGTTAGGTCAAATGCAAAGTAAGGAAAGAAGAAACAGAGTACAACTTAAAACAGACCAGTTCAGCACGAATTAACATACATAACTGGACAGGTTGAAATACAATTGATTGCCTGCTTTGTGTCACACTGCATCACTAAGATAGATAGCTGTCGTAAAATACCAGTGTGCATGGAGATGAAAATGTGTTTTTCACGTTCCTGGTTTGCGTTGACGACACATTCGTTATCCGTCCGATTCCAAGATACAGTCAAAATAATAAGAATTTCGTTGTAGTAAAAGCTTTAACCAAGAGTAAAACGTTGCACTGTTCCCTCCCCCAACAGTTGCTTTTTCACAAACTTGATTCTTCCTTCCACCCCAATTCGATCTGATAAAACTTGGAATCTAACTCCTACCGACTTGATGCAGTCGTTTCTTGTCCCTGATAACAGTGAATCCAGCACCACCTCCAGCTATGTACGAAGGAGCTATGACTGTACAGGCCAGTGTGGTTAAGGGGTTTGTAGGGCTGCACGCCGTTCTCTGATACTAATGAGCCGCTGGTTTTGTCGTACAGGACCTTCAGCCCTGGTGGAATAACCAAATTAGCTCGTCACTGTCCACTTTAGACAGCTGTCTTTAGAAATGTAGAATTTGAGGTGGCACTAGCCCTGCAATTGATATCTTATTCAGTTTTGGGTAGATAAAATGTTTGAAACAAGATGTGTGTTATTTAGATTGAAGTTCCCTTGCACCATATCTATTCACTAAAAAATAGTCAAGCGTACAAAATTGTTTTAGATGGCTATCGAAGCAGAATTTTTCGAGTAATACAGTACCACTTCCAGACCTGTATTCTGATTGGACCCATTATACTGTAGCTCTATTGTGAGTAATACAGTACCACTTCCAGACCTGTATTCTGATTGGTCCATTATACTGTAACTCTATTGTGAGTAATACAGTACCACTTGTAGACCTGTATTCTGATTGGTCCATTATACTGTAACTCTATTGTGAGTAATACAGTACCACTTCCAGACCTGTATTCTGATTGGACCCATTATACTTTAGCTCTATTGTGAGTAATACAGTACCACTTCTAGACCTGTATTCTGATTGGTCCATTATACTGTAGCTCTATTGTGAGTAATACAGTACGACATCCAGACCTGTATTCTGATTGGTCCATTATACTGTAGCTCTATTGTGAGTAATACAGTACCACTTCTAGACCTGTATTCTGATTGGACCATTATACTGTAGCTCTATTGTGAGTAATACAGTACCACTTCTAGACCTGTATTCTGATTGGTCCATTATACTGTAGCTCTATTGTGAGTAATACAGTACCACTTCCAGACCTGTATTCTGATTGGTCCATTATACTGTAACTCTACTGTGAGTAATACAGTACCACTTCCAGACCTGTATTCTGATTGGTCCATTATACTGTAACTCTATTGTGAGTAATACAGTACCACTTCCAGACCTGTATTCTGATTGGACCCATTATACTTTAGCTCTATTGTGAGTAATACAGTACCACTTCCAGACCTGTATTCTGATTGGACCCATTATACTGTAGCTCTATTGTGAGTAATACAGTACCACTTCTAGACCTGTATTCTGATTGGACCATTATACTGTAGCTCTATTGTGAGTAATACAGTACCACTTCCAGACCTGTATTCTGATTGGACCCATTATACTGTAGCTCTATTGTGAGTAATACAGTACCACTTCTAGACCTGTATTCTGATTGGACCATTATACTGTAGCTCTATTGTGAGTAATACAGTACCACTTCTAGACCTGTATTCTGATTGGACCCATTATACTGTAGCTCTATTGTGAGTAATACAGTACCACTTCCAGACCTGTATTCTGATTGGACCATTATACTGTAGCTCTATTGAGTAATACAGTTTGTGAGTAATACAGTACCACTTACTTACCACTGTCTGCCTCAATTTTTCAAGACCTTTGGTCGGTGTCAGTTATCTATTATGACCACTTCGTATACCGGACACTTGCATGAAGAAATGACTGAGAAGGGTTAATTGTGTCGCAATTATGAACACCTTAGTTATACCTGACACTTGAAGATATGCCGACGTAGAAGAGTTAGTTGTGTCGTAATTATGAAGACCTTAGTTATACCCGACACTTGAAGGAGGAACGACGTAGAAGGGTTAATTGTGTCGTAATTATGAAGACCTTAGTTATACCTGACATTTGAAGGAGGGACGTAGAAGGGTTAATTGTGTCGTAATTATGATATGAAGACCGCTTGGACCGTGATTTTAGTTATACCTGACACACAGGTCACAAATTCTACGCTTACCGTGGAGTAGCCTGCAGTATGATGTCGAGGACCTTATATCAACTTTATTATACATGCATGGTATCCCAGTCTTTTGAAAATATGTAAGTAATATAAGATAAGTTAATAATAATAAATACACTATCTGCAATTACAAATTTTGACTCTAAATATTAATACATGTAGTTGATAAAAATGGGCTCTAAATAAAGCTTTAATGTTCAATGCTAGGTAAAATTACTTTACTTATTATATAAGATAATCAAATATGCTTGCGTACAAGTCAAGATTAGTATTTTGTTCTTTTATTGCCTCATTAGTTAGATTGTTCCAGAGAACTGCCCTCAATAATGAAGCTGCGTTTGGCAGCTTCAGAAAGAGGTCTCTGGATAAAACTGAAGGTTAGTAGATGATTTCCTAAGATTTAGAAGTTTTAGTAAAGATATCTTATGTAGGGTGGGAGCTGAGAGCTCTGTATCACTTTATGCATAGTAATTGCCAACTGTTTCGCTCTTTTGGTCACAAGATCGGGCCAATTTAACTCTAGAAGTAACTCCGCAGATCTTTTATCACAATCAAAAAGTGATTACTCTAGCAGCTTCATTTTGTCTTTCGAGTTTGTCGGATAGCCCCTTGCGAAGATTACGTATACCCCATACAGTACTATAATAATCAAAATATGGTAGTAATAATTAGCGCTCTGTACACTGGAGAGTAATACTTCGAAAGGAACCAGATACCTTACACGTATTAAAACACCAGCTAATACTTTCTTAGAGATAGAGTTAATCTAAGGACTAGTGGCTTGTTACTGGTCCACAGTGGTCCCCTGCTTGTATTCAAGTTAGACGCCACTACGGAACAGTTAATGTGCTTAAGGAATCTCGCCAAGTTAGCAGTACCATCATCAAAGTCATGTGATTACCCAGCATTCAAGTTAGACCGCGCCACTACGCAACAGATAATGTGCTTAAGGAATCTCGCCAAGTTAGCAGTACCATCATCAAAGTCATGTGATTACCCAGCATTCAAGTTAGACGCCATTACGGAACAGTTAATGTGCTTAAGGAATCTCGCCAAGTTAGCAGTACCATCATCAAAGTCATGTGATTACCCAGCATTCAAGTTAGACCGCGCCACTACGCAACAGATAATGTTCTTAAGGAATCTCGCCAAGTTAGCAGTACCATCATCAAAGTCATGTGATTACCCAGCATTCAAGTTAGACGCCATTACGGAACAGTTAATGTGCTTAAGGAATCTCGCCAAGTTAGCAGTACCATCATCAAAGTCATGTGATTACCCAGCATTCAAGTTAGACCGCGCCACTACGCAACAGATAATGTGCTTAAGGAATCTCGCCAAGTTAGCAGTACCATCATCAAAGTCATGTGATTACCCAGCATTCAAGTTAGACGCCATTACGGAACAGTTAATGTGCTTAAGGAATCTCGCCAAGTTAGCAGTACCATCATCAAAGTCATGTGATTACCCAGCATTCAAGTTAGACGCCATTACGGAACAGTTAATGTGCTTAAGGAATCTCGCCAAGTTAGCAGTACCATCATCAAAGTCATGTGATTACCCAGCATTCAAGTTAGACCGCGCCACTACGCAACAGATAATGTTCTTAAGGAATCTCGCCAAGTTAGCAGTACCATCATCAAAGTCATGTGATTACCCAGCATTCAAGTTAGACGCCATTACGGAACAGTTAATGTGCTTAAGGAATCTCGCCAAGTTAGCAGTACCATCATCAAAGTCATGTGATTACCCAGCATTCAAGTTAGACCGCGCCACTACGCAACAGATAATGTTCTTAAGGAATCTCGCCAAGTTAGCAGTACCATCATCAAAGTCATGTGATTACCCAGCATTCAAGTTAGACCGCGCCACTACGCAACAGTTAATGTTCTTAAGGAATCTCGCCAAGTTAGCAGTACCATCATCAAAGTCATGTGATTACCCAGCATTCAAGTTAGACGCCACTACGGAACAGTTAATGTGCTTAAGGAATCTCGCCAAGTTAGCAGTACCATCATCAAAGTCATGTGATTACCCAGCATTCAAGTTAGACGCCACTACGGAACAGTTAATGTGCTTAAGGAATCTCGCCAAGTTAGCAGTACCATCATCAAAGTCATGTGATTACCCAGCATTCAAGTTAGACGCCACTACGGAACAGTTAATGTGCTTAAGGAATCTCGCCAAGTTAGCAGTACCATCATCAAAGTCATGTGATTACCCAGCATTCAAGTTAGACGCCACTACGGAACAGTTAATGTGCTTAAGGAATCTCGCCAAGTTAGCAGTACCATCATCAAAGTCATGTGATTACCCAGCATTCAAGTTAGACGCCACTACGGAACAGTTAATGTGCTTAAGGAATCTCGCCAAGTTAGCAGTACCATCATCAAAGTCATGTGATTACCCAGCATTCAAGTTAGACCGCGCCACTACGCAACAGTTAATGTTCTTAAGGAATCTCGCCAAGTTAGCAGTACCATCATCAAAGTCATGTGATTACCCAGCATTCAAGTTAGACGCCACTACGGAACAGTTAATGTGCTTAAGGAATCTCGCCAAGTTAGCAGTACCATCATCAAAGTCATGTGATTACCCAGCATTCAAGTTAGACGCCACTACGGAACAGTTAATGTGCTTAAGGAATCTCGCCAAGTTAGCAGTACCATCATCAAAGTCATGTGATTACCCAGCATTCAAGTTAGACGCCACTACGGAACAGTTAATGTGCTTAAGGAATCTCGCCAAGTTAGCAGTACCATCATCAAAGTCATGTGATTACCCAGCATTCAAGTTAGACGCCACTACGGAACAGTTAATGTGCTTAAGGAATCTCGCCAAGTTAGCAGTACCATCATCAAAGTCATGTGATTACCCAGCATTCAAGTTAGACCGCGCCACTACGCAACAGTTAATGTTCTTAAGGAATCTCGCCAAGTTAGCAGTACCATCATCAAAGTCATGTGATTACCCAGCATTCAAGTTAGACGCCACTACGGAACAGTTAATGTGCTTAAGGAATCTCGCCAAGTTAGCAGTACCATCATCAAAGTCATGTGATTACCCAGCATTCAAGTTAGACGCCACTACGGAACAGTTAATGTGCTTAAGGAATCTCGCCAAGTTAGCAGTACCATCATCAAAGTCATGTGATTACCCAGCATTCAAGTTAGACCGCGCCACTACGCAACAGTTAATGTTCTTAAGGAATCTCGCCAAGTTAGCAGTACCATCATCAAAGTCATGTGATTACCCAGCATTCAAGTTAGACGCCACTACGGAACAGTTAATGTGCTTAAGGAATCTCGCCAAGTTAGCAGTACCATCATCAAAGTCATGTGATTACCCAGCATTCAAGTTAGACGCCACTACGGAACAGTTAATGTGCTTAAGGAATCTCGCCAAGTTAGCAGTACCATCATCAAAGTCATGTGATTACCCAGCATTCAAGTTAGACGCCACTACGGAACAGTTAATAACACGTTCATTTTTAAAACACGATTTTCAAAACTTTGAAAATTGGCAAGGACATTGTCTTTACTGATATATTTTGCCGGTGATCAGGCAAAGAATACCTTAGTTATAGGGCATGTTGCCATTCCATGAAAATTTTGGTCATAAACATTGGCGAATTGATAATTAATAAACACACACACCAAGACAGCCTTTAGAATCAACTAGTACTTTATTGACTACATCATCGTGGAAGGTCAATATGTAATGGTTCACATAAAAGTCCTTACTGCACGTTTATTTTCTTAGTGAAACTTCACTCCAACGTTACACTGTTCTGCCAGAAATATGGAAGGCAGTTTTTAAAATACTGAGATCAACTGAAAAAGTACTCAGGAAATTCCGGAGTACTTTCTAGGCAAGATTTGTTACCACCCTGAGATCAACTGAAAAAGTACTCAGGAAATTCCGGAGTACTTTCTAGGCAAGATTTGTTACCGGTCTCAGATCAACTGAAAAAGTACTCAGGAAATTCCGGAGTACTTTCTAGGCAAGATTTGTTACCATCCTGAGATCAACTGAAAAAGTACTCAGGAAATTCCGGAGTACTTTCTAGGCAAGATTTGTTTCCACGCTGCGATCAACTGAAAAAGTACTCAGGAAATTCCGGAGTACTTTCTAGGCAAGATTTGTTTCCACGCTGAGATCAACTGAAAAAGTACTCAGGAAATTCCGGAGTACTTTCTAGGCAAGATTTGTTTCCACGCTGAGATCAACTGAAAAAGTACTCAGGAAATTCCGGAGTACTTTCTAGGCAAGATTTGTTTCCACCCTGAGATCAACTGAAAAAGTACTCAGGAAATTCCGGAGTACTTTCTAGGCAAGATTTGTTACCACCCTGAGATCAACTGAAAAAGTACTCAGGAAATTCCGGAGTACTTTCTAGGCAAGATTTGTTACCGGTCTCAGATCAACTGAAAAAGTACTCAGGAAATTCCGGAGTACTTTCTAGGCAATATTTGTTACCACTCTGAGATCAATTGAAAAAGTACTCAGAAAATTCCTGAGTACTTTCTAAGCATGATTTAATTCCATTCTGAGATCAACTGAAAATAAAATTACAAGGACCTCTCTAGAAACGTTTCTTACACTCTGGAACTCATTCAGTATTCCGCACATATATGTGGTATAAGGCTTAAATTGATAAACAATGTCCATGACCTCAAAATGCAGAGCCACGACCACTGACAAAAGTACTGCTCTAAGCTGTAAGCAAAGTTTATGGCTCTTGCAGCCAAAAGTTTGATGTTTGACACAAATAATCCAAACTTGTTTATTTTCCAATCATTAGCTTAAAATAATATGGGCCAAAATCCTAATTTCTATGAATCCTCCATGATGTAATGCCTTATTCCACTACTTTTCCAGACTTACAGGAAAGCAATTTTCAAATTTAATGACTTTCCATGACTGTGTGAATCTTGTCATTGTGTTATTGAATCCATCAACATGTGGTTCCATTTACTTACAAAGGCCGCGTTCACTAATATTAACATTTCCATAACAACTAAGTCTCAGCCGCCATGAACAAGCTAATGTAGTAGGTAAATAAAAAATAAATTTGCCCACGCAATGCGGGCCATCACTGAAGTGTACCTCCAAAATACCAATTAGGCTGGCTAAGAAATAAACTTATTATATTTTGCTCGTAATTACAAAACTCTCCATAATTTTTTTTGGAGCCACACAATACTGTACGACTAGGTGTATTACCTCGATCATGTTAGCAGCAGCCAAGTTTTACTGATCTTAGCAAAGCAGAACGCCAGCAAACTATAAGTAATATTTTGGAAGTTTGGAAACAACCGATAATACATTGTATATGAGCATTCTTCTTAAACTAATGCTTGGCCGCCTTGTAAAGCAAGACCAACAGTCTATTATATTCAATAATTGTTGGTTAATCGACTCCTTAAAGGAAGCTGTCAAACCCTAAAAGCAGAGATGTATTGTGCATCTATGAAGAGAAAATTAGTTTTCATGTTCGATTGTCCGCAGATATATATTTTATTTTCTTCTTAAATTAACTAATGTTATTCACTTTTTCAAAACCTAATGGAGGCTGCACTTTAGCATACCCGTCCACTCCACGTTGTCATAGAATCACTGCCACCGCGGTCGTAGTCACGCTTGCAGTTATTTTCACGGGGTATTTTTCGTATTCATCGACTTCAGACCGATGACGACCACGGTGGCAGTTAATTTTAGGTAATATGTCTTCAAAAGTGACGGGTATTCTATTAAGTTGCTAAATCTATTCAATTTAGAAACTCGAGTACTTGATAACGGAAAGGAAGGTTAATTACTCGCCTCAAACATTTCAGCCGTGATCCCATAGCATTGTTGCTGCCGCCCGCCCGCCCTCCCGGCCTTAAATTTTGAAGTATAACATTTTCGAACTTGGTGATTATTATCTAACTAATTCACTGGCGTTTCGGGTGCCAAGTGAACCTAGACTTCACACATTCTTTGATTTGTAGACTGCTAGCAGCTTTTCCTGTGTTTACGTTTTTCCTGGCAGTGCAACCAAATGACTTCTGAGAATCGATTTACAGAAGTGACCACGTGAAATCTGGCAGTCTGAGTACATGAGCGAGAAATGTATAACTCAAAGTGCAATTACTGGTATACTTTTCTACCTTTGGAAAGCTTGTCCTCTGCCTTGTTGGATGTACTTTTACACAGTCTTGTGATGCATCAAGGGGATGCATCAAACAGTTATGAGACTGCTCTGATTGTTCGGCTCCACTCAGTCATTTTGAGTGGAATGTCCATCCATTAATGATCGACTCCTTCAATCTTCATGTGAAGTAGTGTCGTCTGTTACAGTACGTTTGGAATCTCCGATATAAAGATCTGTGGTCCTATAATGTTCTCGTTTTTCGTGTTGTTGGATCAATGATCAAAGGAAATTGTGTATTCTTGTTCTCTGCATATCCATGGTGTTTCTGGAGATCATAGGTAGCCAGCTAACTGTCCGTGGATAGAAATTGAATATCCCCACAACTTGACGTGTCAAGATAAGTGTCAACTTTAACCAATCGGATCACGGACTGATCTTATGATTCTGAAAATTTGAATACCAGTAGCACAAACCGTATTTATAATTAATTAACCGTCATTTTGGCATGGCGTACGAGGATATAAAAGTATATGGCGCTCTAGTTCCTCATAGGAATGCCTTGGGATTACACGCATGTCGAAGGTAAGAATTCGTAGCTTTTGTTTTGACATTGAAAAACAATATTTGTGCAAATTACTAATAAGAAAGCGCGTGTAGTGTGATTTATAGATCAAGATTACTTTCACTTTCCGCGACGATCGAGTGATCAAGCTCTCAAAACCAAACTAAGCAAAATCAAAGCAAAGTCAACTCACAAGATATTTGGAGCACCGATTACCTACGATTAGTACTAAGTACGTGCAGCTATTATAGTATGGTTCTGAAAATAGCAGTCAATCAAGGTTTATTGAACTGAAGAAATTTATTCAATTTAATCTCAGTGCCGAATATTTGCCTGCTAACCTCTTGTGTTTACCGACTTTGGTTAAACTACAACTTTAACGCTCAGGCTTCAAAGTAGTGCAGTGATGTGTTAAAGAAAGCTTTAGCATTTAATAATATATCGGCATATCATTCACCATGTAAGCGTAGGTTCCAAATTGCGTAAATCCGCCATTGACAAATCCAGGAACTGTCAACAAGCATGCCACAAATAAATGTCATTCAAATTCGGACTTTTCTTTTTTTTGTTATTGAACAGCAGGCGAATAACATTTTTATGTTGTGCTGTTGTTAGTTTCGAATGCAGACTCGCCCACAAACTTGCTCCATTTATTCCGATGTCCCGGGAAAGTTGCACTACCGGTGCAAATTTCCTAGACATTTTGCCTAGGAAATTTCACCCCCTTAGCAATAAAAATTGCACTCCCCGTGTCTTGCGTTTTCTTACTTTAAGGTGGTTTGAATTGAGCGCCGACGGTTTACGTATAAACATACTCACGGTTTCTTAGTCCCTTGAGTAATGTTTTTAATTGTTTTCCTTTGTAAGCAGTTGACGCTCTAAACGCGAGAGCGTGAACAGCGGGCCACTGAATAGCCCAATTAATTGAAAGACTGCCGCAAATTACCGACCCGATTAATTTGAAAGGCGGAAATCTTGAAAACAATGTTTATAATCTGTTTCAGATGACAAACTCATTAAATCAAAACTCTATTTTAAAATCGAATGTTGCGATACAAATCATTAGTTAAATCCAAACTCCGTACTACAATTTCGTAGTTAAGTTTCAAATATTACTACTTCCAGCTTTTTTTGCCACGCTATATTTATCTTCCCCGCCAACGCCGATCAATACTAGTTATTTTTTTTAAGAACTAAAGTTAGATTAATGTGTGTAAATTAATCGATGTGTACGATACTGGTATAAGATTCGGTGTCTGGCTAATGCCCATTCATGTTTCTTTTATAGCGGCATACTGATTCAACTCGAGAAAATTTATCTCGAGTTCTGTGAGTTGTCAATTGTCATGGCATTTCCTATTTAATCAAAACAGCATCTCATTTATGTTGCGATATTGGTATCAGTTTCGCTTGCCTCAAACAGCCCGATAATATTTTTAATGGTCGCACGAGCGCTTTTATTACATGTGTTGTTCTTTCATAAGTAACGAATTTTGACCTCTTATGAAATAGCCTTATAGCCGCCTTACATTGCTTCAACACTAAACGAGAGCTCTGTCTCTTTTAATCTCATAATCCCACTCTATCACTATTGATGCCTCACATTAATGTACAAACGAATATTTTCTTTTCAGAGAATTGTTGCTGTAGAGCAGAGATGAAAGAGAATAAAAACTAGATAGCTTATATCAGGAAGGCAGGAAGAAGAACATTTCAAATACCATTTGATAAAGCACGATAAATTTTGTACATATAGAGCAGCTTTGATAGCTGTTTTTATTGTAAAAGAGTCAAATTGTTGGAAATTAAAGCAGGTCTAGTTAATATGTTATGGGTATTTTTTTAGTTTTACCTCAGTCAGGTCGCTTGAAAAAGAATCTGTACAGTAGTTTTAATTAGACACTTTAAAAGAGTACCTCAAATGATAAGTCAAAATGGTCCAGTTTACATGTTCCAAATATTTCGAAATAGGTATCCTGTATCACTTAAAAATTCGGAGACTGAAACTTTGAAGAAGCACTTGCAGCTTCTACTTAACAAGTAGATTAGGGTTTTCTTTGGTCTGTACTCTGATAAATATATACAGTGAAGCTGTAGAGCCCTGTAAAACCCTGTTCTACTTGCTAATACATGTAGATTGTTTCAAGGTAAAGCAACACAATGTCATAATTAGATACTTTTAGCATACATACATTTTTGATGAAGCTAAAGTTGATTTGGTTTTTCTTAGTCGTTTTTAAATGTATGAATGAAAACGAACAATGTTATCCATATTTATTAATAGCATGCATGCTTTAAAGTTCAGCTTTCTACACATGTTCAGATTTTAGCCTCTTGCTCTCCTGTTGTGCATAGTTGAGTACTGTCGTCAGGTAAAGACGTTTTGTTATTGCTGCGATTATTAATACAAGTCGGTAACAATTAATGATATGAGTTAGCATTTATATTGTGGTAATACATCTTGCCTAGAAAGTACTCCGGAATTTCCTGACTACTTTTTCAGTTGATCTCAGAATGGTAGCAAATCTTGCCTAGAAAGTACTCCGGAATTTCCTGAGTACGTTTTCAGTTGATCTCAGAGTGGTAACAAATCTTGCCTAGAAAGTACTCCGGAATTTCCTGAGTACTTTTTTCAGTTGATCTCAGAATGGTATTAAATCTTGCCTAGAAAGTACTCCGGAATTTCCTGAGTACTTTTTCATTTGATCTCAGCGTGGAAACAAATCTTGCCTAGAAAGTACTCCGGAATTTCCTGAGTACTTTTTCAGTTGATCTCAGAATGGTATTAAATCTTGCCTAGAAAGTACTCCGGAATTTCCTGAGTACTTTTTCATTTGATCTCAGCGTGGAAACAAATCTTGCCTAGAAAGTACTCCGGAATTTCCTGAGTACTTTTTCATTTGATCTCAGCGTGGAAACAAATCTTGCCTAGAAAGTACTCCGGAATTTCCTGAGTACGTTTTCAGTTGATCTGTGCGTCCTACAAATCTTGACTGCAATGTACCAAGAACATTCTTAAGCACTATTTCAGAAAATGTATTTTGAAATTTCAGTAATGTTTTGTTATTATCTGGGTTTCTTTTACTTCCAAGGTCAAATTCATCTGAAACAACAATATTGTTTTGACTCGATCCAGAAAGTGAGGCAATTTTTTCTGGCAAACATGAATATTTTGACCTATTTTTCTAACTTTTGAAAATCGTGTTTTAAAAATGAACGTGTTTAATGTGCTTAAGGAATCTCGCCAAGTTAGCAGTACCATCATCAAAGTCATGTGATTACCCAGCATTCAAGTTAGACGCCATTACGGAACAGTTAATGTGCTTAAGGAATCTCGCCAAGTTAGCAGTACCATCATCAAAGTCATGTGATTACCCAGCATTCAAGTTAGACGCCACTACGGAACAGTTAATGTGCTTAAGGAATCTCGCCAAGTTAGCAGTACCATCATCAAAGTCATGTGATTACCCAGCATTCAAGTTAGACGCCACTACGGAACAGTTAATGTGCTTAAGGAATCTCGCCAAGTTAGCAGTACCATCATCAAAGTCATGTGATTACCCAGCATTCAAGTTAGACGCCACTACGGAACAGTTAATATGCTTAAGGAATCTCGCCAAGTTAGCAGTACCATCATCAAAGTCATGTGATTACCCAGCATTCAAGTTAGACGCCACTACGGAACAGTTAATGTGCTTAAGGAATCTCGCCAAGTTAGCAGTACCATCATCAAAGTCATGTTATTACCCAGCATTCAAGTTAGACGCCACTACGGAACAGTTAATGTGCTTAAGGAATCTCGCCAAGTTAGCAGTACCATCATCAAAGTCATGTGATTACCCAGCATTCAAGTTAGACGCCACTACGGAACAGTTAATGTGCTTAAGGAATCTCGCCAAGTTAGCAGTACCATCATCAAAGTCATGTGATTACCCAGCATTCAAGTTAGACGCCACTACGGAACAGTTAATGTGCTTAAGGAATCTCGCCAAGTTAGCAGTACCATCATCAAAGTCATGTGATTACCCAGCATTCAAGTTAGACGCCACTACGGAACAGTTAATGTGCTTAAGGAATCTCGCCAAGTTAGCAGTACCATCATCAAAGTCATGTGATTACCCAGCATTCAAGTTAGACGCCACTACGGAACAGTTAATGTGCTTAAGGAATCTCGCCAAGTTAGCAGTACCATCATCAAAGTCATGTGATTACCCAGCATTCAAGTTAGACGCCACTACGGAACAGTTAATGTGCTTAAGGAATCTCGCCAAGTTAGCAGTACCATCATCAAAGTCATGTGATTACCCAGCATTCAAGTTAGACCGCGCCACTACGCAACAGTTAATGTGCTTAAGGAATCTCGCCAAGTTAGCAGTACCATCATCAAAGTCATGTGATTACCCAGCATTCAAGTTAGACGCCACTACGGGACAGTTAATGTGCTTAAGGAATCTCGCCAAGTTAGCAGTACCATCATCAAAGTCATGTGATTACCCAGCATTCAAGTTAGACGCCACTACGGGACAGTTAATGTGCTTAAGGAATCTCGCCAAGTTAGCAGTACCATCATCAAAGTCATGTGATTACCCAGCATTCAAGTTAGACGCCATTACGGAACAGTTAATGTGCTTAAGGAATCTCGCCAAGTTAGCAGTACCATCATCAAAGTCATGTGATTACCCAGCATTCAAGTTAGACGCCACTACGGGACAGTTAATGTGCTTAAGGAATCTCGCCAAGTTAGCAGTACCATCATCAAAGTCATGTGATTACCCAGCATTCAAGTTAGACGCCACTACGGGACAGTTAATGTGCTTAAGGAATCTCGCCAAGTTAGCAGTACCATCATCAAAGTCATGTGATTACCCAGCATTCAAGTTAGACCTCGCCACTACGCAACAGTTAATGTGCTTAAGGAATCTCGCCAAGTTAGCAGTACCATCATCAAAGTCATGTGATTACCCAGCATTCAAGTTAGACGCCACTACGGGACAGTTAATGTGCTTAAGGAATCTCTCCAAGTTAGCAGTACCATCATCAAAGTCATGTGATTACCCAGCATTCAAGTTAGACGCCACTACGGGACAGTTAATGTGCTTAAGGAATCTCGCCAAGTTAGCAGTACCATCATCAAAGTCATGTGATTACCCAGCATTCAAGTTAGACCTCGCCACTACGCAACAGTTAATGTGCTTAAGGAATCTCGCCAAGTTAGCAGTACCATCATCAAAGTCATGTGATTACCCAGCATTCAAGTTAGACGCCACTACGGAACAGTTAATGTGCTTAAGGAATCTCGCCAAGTTAGCAGTACCATCATCAAAGTCATGTGATTACCCAGCATTCAAGTTAGACGCCACTACGGGACAGTTAATGTGCTTAAGGAATCTCTCCAAGTTAGCAGTACCATCATCAAAGTCATGTGATTACCCAGCATTCAAGTTAGACGCCACTACGGGACAGTTAATGTGCTTAAGGAATCTCGCCAAGTTAGCAGTACCATCATCAAAGTCATGTGATTACCCAGCATTCAAGTTAGACGCCACTACGGGAAAGTTAATGTGCTTAAGGAATCTCGCCAAGTTAGCAGTACCATCATCAAAGTCATGTGATTACCCAGCATTCAAGTTAGACGCCACTACGGAACTTATTATTTACAGTTAATGTGCTTAAGGAATCTCGCCAAGTTAGCAGTACCATCATCAAAGTCATGTGATTACCCAGCATTCAAGTTAGACGCCACTACGGGACAGTTAATGTGCTTAAGGAATCTCGCCAAGTTAGCAGTACCATCATCAAAGTCATGTGATTACCCAGCATTCAAGTTAGACGCCACTACGCAACAGTTAATGTGCTTAAGGAATCTCGCCAAGTTAGCAGTACCATCATCAATAGTCATGTGATTACCCAGCATTCAAGTTAGACGCCACTACGGGACAGTTAATGTGCTTAAGGAATCTCGCCAAGTTAGCAGTACCATCATCAAAGTCATGTGATTACCCAGCATTCAAGTTAGACGCCACTACGGAACAGTTAATGTGCTTAAGGAATCTCGCCAAGTTAGCAGTACCATCATCAAAGTCATGTGATTACCCAGCATTCAAGTTAGACGCCACTACGGGACAGTTAATGTGCTTAAGGAATCTCGCCAAGTTAGCAGTACCATCATCAAAGTCATGTGATTACCCAGCATTCAAGTTAGACGCCACTACGCAACAGTTAATGTGCTTAAGGAATCTCGCCAAGTTAGCAGTACCATCATCAATAGTCATGTGATTACCCAGCATTCAAGTTAGACGCCACTACGGGACAGTTAATGTGCTTAAGGAATCTCGCCAAGTTAGCAGTACCATCATCAAAGTCATGTGATTACCCAGCATTCAAGTTAGACGCCACTACGGAACAGTTAATGTGCTTAAGGAATCTCGCCAAGTTAGCAGTACCATCATCAAAGTCATGTGATTACCCAGCATTCAAGTTAGACGCCACTACGGGACAGTTAATGTGCTTAAGGAATCTCGCCAAGTTAGCAGTACCATCATCAAAGTCATGTGATTACCCAGCATCTACAGAAACGAGATTAAAAGGAAAGGAATGATACAGGAATATTTTGAATTGAGCAGTCGAAGATAAATAAGATCAGTACCAGTCTTTTAGCTTGTGAATTTTGCATCAAAACTACTGAAATGATGTAATGATATGCCGCTAACTTTATTTTCAAAGCAAGAGGCCAGTTGTCCCAAACATCACGAAATTGGAGTTGGTCAGAAATGTTTCTGTCTTAAGGAAATTACGTTATTTTCCGCCATCGACTGTAATTTTTTCTCTTCTTTTTTAATAAATGACTTACCCAATGTGATATAGAAATAACAAAATAGATTTCGTCTGACTTGCAATCATATCAGTTCCGGCCCAGGTAACAGCTTGGACGTCTAGAACCGACATTCTGTCATCTGTCAATCTAGAAGCTCATTCATTTCTATGGTAGGCATGACGTCATGTGCTGAACCATTAAAAACTCAACTTAAAAAGCCTGGTTACTAAGAAAAAAATGGTCGGTCCCACATATTTCCACCATTTTCTATAGGACTACTCAGTCTTCCAGTCATGTCGTGCAAAGTGTTTTATTTCTAAAATGGCGGGTTAATCCGTCCAACGAACTGATCCGCAACCTCGTCCCCAGTGTTTTTCGCGCATCCAACATGAAGACCCTGGTAAAGGCTGAACTATCACGTATTCTCATTGGCTCTTCAATTCGGTTATGATGGAATTATTATTCTAACACTGCTTTTTATTGGCCCAACGGACAGCTTGTATGTAGTTTAATTTTCTCTAATTTTCTTAGCCTGCATGGGAAACCAGCCGACTCTTATCGCTCCCCACTCGCGAAAGAGACGTCTGGGTAACGAGGCAGAAAATTCCATACCGATGACGTAGCAGATAGCCTTTCACGATGCATAAATTAGTTGCAATTCTCAGAAGCCGAATGCGAACAACAGTTCTTTTCAAGGAATATAACTACCGAGGCTGCTCGTTTGCTTGGCAGTGGATCACCGTCATGAACAACCATGAAATTCAAGTATATTTAGCGTGTGTCGGTGCTGTTGGTGGTCCTTTGCATATTTCTTTCAGCGGCTAGTAAAGCGAAATGTCTTACTGTCAAAACATTTACAAGTGATCAAAAACTGGTACTGTAATAGTTGTTTATAATTTCATATAAATCTCCACACACTGAGCTATCACAGAACACTGGATGAGTTGTTGCGTATATATGCCGGATAAATCGTTCAGGGCCACTCTTCAAGCCGGATCTTTTGCTAGACAGTGAATCTCGGCTATGAATAAACATTACATGTATTTAAAGTGCGCTATGAATCACGAACGTGATGGCCGTTCACCCAAGCAAACGGGCAGCCTCGGTCGGGTAGTATACCTTGGAAATAACTGCATTCTGTAGCTAACCTCTTCGGCTAACTGACCTGGCAAAAGAGCTGGCTTAAAAAGTGGCCTGTTGTGCTGTGTGTAGGTTTTGAAATTATAACCAACTATTATGTTTTGACAGTAGTAGGACAAATTCTCTTGACCAGGCCGAGCTGCTGTAAGAACGAAGCAAACTAGCTACCAACACACGCTAAATAGGCTTGAATTTCATGGTTGTTCATGACGGTGATCCACTGCCAAGCAAACGAGCAGCCTTGGTGGTTATATTCCTTGAATAGAACTATGCATCGTGAAAAGGCTATCTGCTACGTCATCAGTATGGAATTTTCTGCCTCGTTACCCAGACGTCTCGAGTGGGGGAGCGATAAGAGTCGGCTGGTTTCCCAGGCTATAAGTTTCTCAATAAAACGATTTAAATACCCCTCAAACACTCATGAATAAGTAAATGAGTATTTTGTCCAAACAGATGAAGCAAATCAGTCACGTGCATGCTCCCATATACTTGATAAAATCTCATCATTCTAAAAAGCCCGCGGAGGGATTTGAATTCTGTCCCAGGGGGAAACTGCATGGGTTAATCATTGAGACAATGGATAAGTACCTTGCAACTCTTGGAATTTCTATTGATGTTTCAGCTTTATATAAAGGATACTAATGAACATGACATTTTATATAAAGTTTCATCCTAATTATGAATAGACCATTTTCTCAGGTATGCGCACGCAATATTGGCCCGCCAAATCGCTTTTTGAACAATAGCCGCCAATTGTTGAACAATAGCCGATAATTTGAATAACAAAGGCTGTCGCATCAGAACGAGTCTAACAAAAGCTAACAAAACTCACGGCCAGCTAAGAAATACTTCATGTAGGCAGCTTGGATTTAGACTGATATGTAATCAACTAAAGTCGATTGAGGTATGCTAACCCGGCGCCGTGGAAAGCGAGTAGCAGCTGACGTTTCGAGCGTTAGCCCTTCGTCAGAGCAAAAAAGCTTGGATTTAGTATTGGTTGAAATAATAGGGAGGGTTATAGGAAACCACTACGTGATTCCCACGTGAAGTATTTACCGGCCCGTCAAGCCTGTTGCGTGCGCATACTTGAGAAAATGGTCTATTCACTGATAAAGACCCAACTGAGAGATAGCAAAAAGTACACGGAACATAAGGTACCTAGTAGATAATAAATTTTGCACGAAACTGATTTACTAATATCAGCAGACTACCGAGATACACAGATAATATTATTTTAATGTTATCCAACTTCCATTACTTGTTTACCGAGTCACTGTTTAATTAAACCAAACTCAAAGCCGTAAAATATTAAAAACTGCATTAAACTTACAAACATCCGTCTTTATATTTTGTGCCGGAGTCAAAAATTTACAGTCTGCCGTCATGTCAGTTACATCGCTTTCCAAGTCTTGAACTTTATCGATGTCAACCACGACACCAAATCCTTCAAATGCAGGTTCTTCTTGTTCTCTGCCACTCAAACAACATAGTATGGTAATTTCTTCATGTCATTCCCTTGAGATGTTCGTAATCGTAGGCGGTGATTACTCGAATATTTTATATGGCGTGAATACAAAGGTTCAATGGTTCATTAAGTAACCATTGTAAGTTTTTGAAGCCGTTTAATAAACTCGCAGCAGCACGTGTTTTATCAGGTCTAAAACTCGGGCTGCGCCCTCGAGTTTTAAACCTGATAAAACACTGCTGCTCGTTTATACAGTACTTAAACACGTTGTGTAGGTAGAGCAATAGATTAAGTGTATTACTGGGTAGCTTTCATCAGTGGGAAATCCAGGAGCCGTTAAATCTATAATGTGCTATCAATCGCTTCGCTTCGGAATTTATTCAACGCTAACGGAAAGTGAACGGCTTTTTAGGATTGTCTTCTAGCTTAGATTCATCCTGGAAGCATTGTGATACCTTTCCACTGTTTCTCTATCCAAGTAAACTCCATTTCGATCCGTTTAGTACTATAGTAGACATGTTTTACTGCATCATACGCCGCGTGGAATTCTCGCTCACTCCGGATTGGGATACCTATGGTTTGTACACGTCATGAAATATTCCCATATTTAGACGAGTCCTAAGGAAAGGAATCGCTCACTTTATTAATTCATGAAATGACAATATAAACTAACTAAAACCCCACCCTGAACCATAAAAAAACTAACCGGTCAGTAAACAAGATCTTACCCACTTAGAGTTCTCAAAAAAAACTTCTCAAGAAAACGGTGAGGTAGAAAACTATGAGAAATTTTCTGGAACTCGAAATTCGAACCGGCCCGCTCCTCTACCCTGGGTGCCAGAGGTTCTACTGCCCTCTCTTTGCCAAAGTTTAGGATCGACGAATAGGCTGGGAGAACCTCTGGGCGCGCGAAGTATGTCAGACTCTGTCTGAGTCAGAATTTAACCCTGGGCCCATGATTGGCCTAGAGCCAATTCAATTGTAACGATTGCTGCGATTGGATCACGCCATAGCAGTTTCCAAGGGCGCCATTGTTTACCCGTTCCGTGTCGTTGAACCCGTCGCATCGCTGGAGTTCGCACGAGTTCCCTCGAGTTCCCTCGAGCTCTATAACACTCCAGCAAACGGCCGAATTAAAGGCCATTTAAACCAGCTGACCTGTTCTGTGTAGTGCTTCGGCCCTTGAGAGAGGAAAGTGTAATTTATTTCAGCTGTCCGAAAGTGCTGGCCTTTCATAAACCGTTGGGAATTAAACCTACGTGGACAAAACCGGTTTAATCAATTTGCTAGAAAAAGGTTTCTCAGGTGTCAATTAAAAGGGATTAGTCTGGCATGGAAATGAGATTCATACTTCGCGCGCCCAGAGGTACGGTTCTCCCAGCTAAACTTTGGCTAGAACCTCTGGCACCCAGGGTACCGCTCCTCCTATTCTTAAGGCAAACTTCGCAACCACTACACTAAACAACCATCGTCACTCAAATTGCTGTCAATTTTTTTTTTAAACCACTGCTAATCTATGTATTTTTAGCGAATCAGAATGAGTGAGCGATTCCTCTCCTTAGAAACTCTGATATTTAGCTTGGCCGCCATCTTAGATCGCTAGATCACGTGACAAAATACTCCCAGATTAATTGGGAGTTTTGATCACGTGATCCAGCCTCTGAAGTAGCCGCCATTTTGGATCTGACCGACAATACAATACAATACAATACAATACTTTATTTCTTTATTTCACATTTCACTTTATTTCACATTTCACAATGATTTTTTTTCAGTTACATTTTCTATATTTAGTTAGAATTTTTATTATTTTTATTATTATTATTACAAAAATATACTAAATATAGTAACACAGAAGGAAATGCCTAGAGTCTAAATAAACCGTGAGGTTATCGAGTTAGACACTAGACTGTTATGTTATATTTGAAATCAGTAGCACACACACACATTAATCTCAATTTGAATAACAATAGAAAAGAAAATTTTTGATGTACATACATACGTATATATACACACACAGCATGCTAATCATGCTATATCTAACACACTAATTAGTAAATACGAAGGAGAAAAGTTGAAGATTCAAAATATTTTATTAGAGAAAAATAGATGGAGGAAATTTAACAAAGAAATTCAATTAAGTTGATCGAAGCAATTAATTTTGCTTAAGGAACAGTTGTTGTTTAATTTTTTTGGCGAAACTGAGTTTATTGAGCTGTTTTAATTCATAGGGAAGTTGTTGCCATAAGTCAGTTGCCATGGCGGAAATAGTTTGTTTGCCAGCGTTTGTTCTATAGTGAGCCTTATAAAAATTATCTTTTGATGCAAATCGGGTATTATATGAATGTATATCTTTGGCATAACGAAAATAGTTATCAAAAATTCCTGGTAATTGTTTTTTATGCCATTGATGAATAAATTTTAGGGCCTGAAGTTGTATACATTGTCAACTGTCAAAATATCTAGCAAGTTTAGTAGTGGTAAAGCACTTTCAGTGTTTTTTCCATATAGAGTGGCAAAAAACAGGATTCTAACAAGATGATTTTGTTTGGTTTGGATTTTTTTCAAGTGGGATTTATAGGCACTGCCCCAGGCAGTGATCGCGTATGAGATGTATGGATAAATGAGGTTATAATAGAGTTGTTTCGTTTGCTGTAGAGAGATATAGTGTCTAAGTTTATAAAAAATGCCAATATTTCTTGATATACGCGAGCAGATAAATGAGATTTGATATTTCCGAGAAGACTGATTGGTTACCGAGAAGACTGATTGGTTACCAGTCCATTGTGGCGTTCTTCAAGGTAGCTTACTGGGGCCTCTCCTCTTTAACATTTTCATCAACGACATTAATTACTCAGTCAATATTTCATCAGTCTTCGTTTGTATGCAGATGACAACTAATTATGCTGCTAACACGAACGCTATAATTTTGGAATTCATATTAAATCGGGATTTATATACGCTTTCAGAGTGGTTTTCTGTAAACCACCTTAAAACCAACAACACTAAAACTTAAGCTATGATTATTGGGAACTCTTGTTACGCCTATAATGTGCTGCTCGATGATGCACCGATTGACTTTCAAGACTCGTTAAAAATACTAGGAGTAACAATAGACAAAAAATGTCTTTTAAAGATCACATTACAAGGAAGAAAGTCTAGGCTAAAATTGGAGCCTTAAGACGAATCTAACATCTTGTGCCCACCGATGTTTCCCTTATGTTGCATAAGGACTAATTCTTCCACACCTTGAATACTGCAGTCAGCCAATAATTATGCGTTAAAGATCCTCTTAAACCTTGGTAATAGTATTGACTATAGTCAGATCCTTGCGTTAAGCAGTATGAAATCATTAGAGCATAGAAGATATGAGCAACTTTAAATGCGTCAAGGGAAAAGGATCTCAATATATTGCTGATTTATTTAATGTACTACAAACTAGATATAACTTTATATATAGGAGTGGCAATATTTTAATATTCTGCTCTATACCCTGGAATTTTATACACATACACCACACAAACACGTTATGCATTGTGAATATTGCATTATGGGTCGTTGAACGACTGCACATATGTGCTCGAAGGTGAACAAAGCTAGTGGAAAAGGGGTAAAACTACTTAATATCTTAAAGCAGGGGCCCAACGGCCTTCGAGGCCGCCTTCGTTGAATCGAGTTGAAGTGGACACCGTGGAGCTAGCCCTCTGGAAACCCGTCATGCTGCGCTTATCTTTACGCTGTCGCTGCCTCTCCTTATGCTTTCTCTCCGCCCTTTTTTCCGAGCGATAAATCCGCTTTTCGTCGTCTGTATCAGATGCGAGTTCGTCCGAGACTGAGGTATTCGTTCACCATGGCCCAACCAAACTCACTCTTATCTGCCAGCTTAATTGCCTTAACCCTCTTGAGGACGAGCTTGGAGCTTTCCTCCACTGTACGCTCGGCCTTGTCGTAAGACTTCGCTTTCAGAGACGTAGAAGTATCTGCAATTTCTCCAGCACTTTAAGACAATGGTCGAGCTGCTGCTGGTTTCCTTTTCGTTTGCAGACAAACGTTTCGCGTTGTGCCTTGAGCACCACTTGTGAACTATTGTGAACTGTGAACGTGTGAACTATTTTCTTCAGAGAATGCTCTCGCAAAAGAGCTTAGCTTATCGTCGATAACTCTAGATAAAGTAGAAAGTGAGTACTCCATTGCTACATCAATAACGGACTTAGTAGCCGTGTACAAGACGTCAGCTCCAGGAGTGGTAGCGAGGCCTGCCTTATTCATCTTCTTTAAATCTAAAAGCTTGGTAAATTTCGCCTTAGTAGCTCGCGTTCAGTGTCAGTAATTAGTCGTTTACATGCAGTGTAGCGACCCGAAGGACGAACGCTAACACGTTCGTGGTATTTTTATACCCACATGAGAAACGCACTACTCGACAAATTCCATACGAATCGTGCAGAAAACAAATATCAGCTTTACTGCGTACCACATATATTTTAATATCTGCGGTACGCAGTAAAGCTGATATTTGTTTTCTGCACGATTCGTATGGAATTTGTCGAGTAGTGCGTTTCTCATGTGGGTATAAAAATACCACGAACGTGTTAGCGTTTGTCCTTCGGGTCGCTACACTGTGAACGACTAACTACACTGAACGCGAGCTACTAAGGCGAAATTAACCTTTGTCGAGGGTTTAATTTCTTTACCATCATCTTGTATTTTAGTGTGGAGAGTTTGGTCATCTTGGAGCAACCTGTGTGAAAGCCTCTACTTCCGCTGTTCCTAAAGCGAATAAATGACTAGCCGACGAGGAACACGACGAAGTTGAGTATCTATGAATTTGTTTAATTGCAGTGCTGGCGAATTTAGCGCCGGTAGTAAGAGCGACAAAGTGAAAGGTCGCATTAAGGGTGCTATAGATTTTTGGGGCGATACCTTACAGGCCCCAGAATTCGTTTTGAATATGGTTGGCCAAGGCTATAGATTGCCATTTAGAATTTATCCAAGTCATTGTTTTTTTAGGAATAATATGTCAACTCTTTCGCATCAAGATTTTGTGACACAAGCAATTCTTGAGTTGCTTAACAATGGGTGTATAGTGGAACATGCCATTCCTCCTTTTTGTGTTAATCCCTTGACAGTTGCGGAGGGAAAAATGCTCCGTCTAGTCATAGATTTGAGGCACGTTAACGAGTTCTTGGTAAATCCTAAATTCAAGTATGAAGATTTGGCGTTCATTGTCTAAGATGCTGGACGAAAGTCAGTTGTTTTTCACGTGAGATTTGAAATCGGGCTATTTGTGCCGAGCACCAGAAATATTTAGGATTTTCTTGGACCTTCAATAACGTGATTAGATATTTCACATTCAGTGTGTTGCCTTTTGGCTTAAGTAGTGCTTGTTTTTGCGTTACTAAATTAATGCATCCCCTTGTTAAGAGATGGCGCTCTATGGGGCACATAAGCTTTGTTTACCTTGATGACTGTTTCGGTAGTCAACCGGATAAGACATCCGCTATCGCAGCCAGCGAAATCCAACGCAAAGAGCTTGGAAAATCAGGGCTACTATGCAATAAAGAAAGGTCTCACTGGGAACCGATGCAGATAGGGGAATGGCTTGGTTTTATTATAAATAAATTCGCTATGACGTTTCAAGTACCTAAAAAGAAAATCTTCAAACTGAAACAGCTTCTAGACATTACTAAATTTGATGGCTATAGTACATAACGTGGTCTAGCTAAGATTGCAGGTTCGGTTATATCGTGCGCACTGGCAGTGGGTCCGATTTCTTGCCCGGCTGTTCACTCGTCAACTGTATTTCACTATTGAGACCAAATCTTTTTGGGATGCAATCGTACGTTTATTTCCAAGTTTGCTGGAGGAGCTCCAGTTTTGGTACAGTAACATTGACTGTTTCAATGGGTATCCTATCCGACCTCCATTAATTTCATCTACAGTTGTGTTTTGCGACGCAAGTGATTTAGCATTCGGCGGATATTGCGCAACCATCGATGGTGCTCCAGTTAGCGGTATGTTGACAGCGGATGATATTGGTCGAAGTTCCACCTATCGCGAACTGAAGGCTATATATTATGTTTTCCTCGCCTACGTAAATCTTTTACAAGGAAAAAGGGTTACAGTCTTCACAGATAATCAGAGCGCGGCTAGAATTGTTTCTGTTGGTAGTTCCAAGCAAGAATTACAGCGCATCGCCTTAGACATTTATAATGCCTGTTTGCTTAATTGCATAGCGCTCGATGCTCAATGGATTCCGCGCGCGTCTATCGAAAAGGCAGCTATCTAGAGTCGTTTTATTGACAAGGACGATTGGTCTGTCAATTCTGCAGTTTTCAAGTTAATCGACTCCAAGTGGGGTCCGCACACAGTGGACCGTTTCGCCTCCTATTATAATGCGCAAACCGCGAGACACAACTCTAAGTTTGCTTCACCGGGAAGTTGTGGCGTAGACGCTCTTCAGTGCGCAAGGCTGGAGCAGAGAGAATAATTGGATTTGTCCCCCTATCAGCCTAATTGTTACATCCGTTAGGAAACTCCAAGCTTGTCGAGCACGCGGTACTCTTATAATACCCCGAGTGGCATTCGGGTTACTTTTGGCCGTATTTGCATGTAAGTGCAAAAGTTTAAACCTTACGTGAAAGACCTTTTCGTAATGCCGAAAATTTTGGATCTCCTAATTGACGGTCCCGGGCAGGTTCCAACATATGCGAACAAGAAGTCCGTATTCTCCGATTGCCCAACTTTTAACATGTTGGCTCTTTGCATAGATTTTAGCGATTAGCATGTGGCGAATTTGCTAAGAGCCGTTTTGACCCTTTATCTGCCAGTTGGTGCGTAATTTACGTATTTGCAGCTATGCGCTGACCGTTAAGTGTTAGCGCATGAAAAGTATTGGTTGGTGGTTAAGCGTATTAAACCTAAATATATCAGCTCTCGCCAGTTAGGTGCGTGACAGCCAGCTGTAATGGCTCACCGGTTAGGTGCGTGACAGCCAGCTGTAATGGCTCACCGGTTAGGTGCGTGACAGCCGAGTGTAACGGCTCACCGGTTAGGTGCGTGACAGCCAGCTGTAATGGCTCACCGGTTAGGTGCGTGACAGCCGAGTGTAACGGCTCACCGGTTAGGTGCGTGGCAGTCAAGCGTAATATTAACGCCTCGCCAGTTAGGTGCATCACAGCCAAGTATAAAATATCACCAATTTGGTGCGTGACAACCGTATTTCGGGCGCAAAGCTGATTGCTATTATTTTTGTGCTCATTATCCTTGTATCTTCGTCAGTTTCTTTCAGACATCCTTCCGACTGAAGCGTGGCAGTCCGCACGAGGTTTAGAGGACCCTTACCTTCAGCAGTTGTTGCCAGATCTCATTCAGTTGCAGTAGGGTGCGAAGGCTCCTTCGACAGTACGCAAGTACCGGACCGGGTGGAGGCGGTGGCGTTCCTGGGTGCCCTTAAGGATGGGTGTTCCCTTTATTCCAGCTGAGCCCCTTCATGTCTCTCTATTTATCACGGAGCTGACCAACATGGCGGTAGAGAAGGATCTCGAGTATAGCGTCTACAGCTTGCAGTATCGCTTGGGCGCACAGATTGGCAGGTGCAGCTGAATGTCCTACAGACCATCCCATGGTGAAAGCTGCGCTGGAGGGCGCAAAGCGCATTCTCGCTAGGCCGCTGAAGCCCAAACAGCCGCTGGCTTATGAGACAGTACAGAAAGTAACGCACGCTTATTGTAATAGCAATTCACTGGCAGTTATTCGATTTTTATTTATCCTCCTTGTTGGCTAAGCCGGCTTTTTTCGTATAGACGAAATATTAAACTTGAGGATAACGGATATTTCAGTTTCTAGCGATGTCATTTTTCATCCCTAAAAGAAAGAACGATCAATATAGAGAGAGGCATACGTCTCTGGTCGCTAGATCTAGTAAAATAACTTGTCTCAAGCATGTTAAGGCATGGTTTGAACATGAAAACGAGGCTACAGCTATTTTGTTAAATATAGTCACTTGAATTTGCTCAAATCCTAGAACAATGGTGGTTATAACTAATCTCAGCGTTTTTAGTCGTCCTAATATCAAATGTTGGTAAAATGTCTATCACGTGACCAACCACGTGATCACAAAAAGTTGAAAATTAAACTAAAAACGGGGTGGTGCATTGTATATTTTAAGTAACGATTTTGTGTTTTTCTGATTACACTTGTGGTTGACTTTAAAGATCAGTTCGGAATGGTTGACCCTGATAGACTGTTAAGGCGAAAATATAGAAAACAGGTCACGTGACCTATTCTTGGAACCGTTTTTCGCCATTTATATCCTCTTCAGTGATAAAAAGTCAACCATTCCGGACACAGTCTCATTTCCCATAACAAGCTTAACATTTCGAACCGAAAATCTGAAACAAAACAATAACTTCCGCCACCCCATTTTGATTTCTTTGTTTTATCATCCTTAAGGTCACGTGACCTTCAAAACACCAAAATACCGATCCTTAAATGTTATAGGGTATTTCATACATAAATGACAGAGAGAGCGAATTTGAATGTTTTATCAGAACTGCTCAAAAACCATGCCTTAACATGCTTGAGTGTCCCGTTGCCATCACCGAAAAGTTAATATCTTTACTACCTGGGAAAAGTGCCAATTCGCCTATACTCAGACGTATAATTAATTCGAAAGCTTCAGAGCGATTTCATGAACAGAATGGAATCAGTCATACAACTATCAGACAAGACTTTCAGAAATATCTGTCCGTTTGTTGACGACATTAGTGAGTTTGGGTTACATAGTATTAAGGCCAGAGCAGCTTCCAATCCCGGCTGCAGAGCAGCTGACGGTGATTTATTGGACAAGCACGCAGGGTGGAGAAGCGCATCCACTAAGTCTAGATACATTATTAGTACTCCAAAGACGATCTGCTGCAAGTTTCCAAATCGTTAGGTATTTAATTTTCTTCTTTCGTTGGGGGAGAGGAGAACGTGTCTTGGCCCCAACCCAGGTTTCCTCCTTAAAAAAGTTTTTTTTTCCTGCATGGCCTCCCTGGAACGCCTCTTGAAGGTTTTAGAATTCTGCTAAGTACATGTTTTGGAGTTTAATTTTAGTTAATCAAGGCTGATTACTCTTTACATATTGACAAAAAGTTCATTTTCTAATGATTAGAGAATTTACATTCATTGGAATGATTTGTAATTATGGGCTAGTCATGTTCTAGCAGGTTGTCCCGATGTTAGCCGAATTAAGGCTTGTTTTCATTGTAAACTTTAAATAATAAATGTGCAGTCGTTCAACGACCCATATATGCAATATTCACAATGCATAACGTGTTTGTGTGGTGTATGTGTATGAAATTCCAGGGTATTGAGCAGAATCATAATTTTGTACAACCAACATACAACAGTTCTTATTATGATAATCATAATTCTTTTACTTGCAGATTAACTCAATATGGAATCAGTTACCCTTAAGTATAAAGGACATTAACAACATTAAAGAGTTGCGGGGGAAAATCAAGAAATTAGACTTTAGTAATCTTAGGTCCAGCTGCCAATTAATGTAATCATTGTCCTGTCTAATCTATCCTGTGCACTATCTTGCCAACACATGTCGCATTAGCTGTATTTGCCAATTAACTTATCTTACTTAGTCTTAAATTCAACTAGTTCTAATATTAATGTCATTATACTATATATCATTTTATAATTCATCTATAAATTTAGTCATTCTTATGTGTAAGCATAAATTACTAGACTCGATATTAATTGGTATTATTAATCTTAAATGCAACTTAATCATATCTTAATCATTATTTATTTATATCTTAGTATTAGTCGAGCGTTTTTAACATGAGCCTCTGGCTCGAATGTAACTGGCAACCGTATTCCACATTTTGACTCTAATGTATCGTATCGTTGAAGACCCTGGGGACGAGGTTGGCTGGGAGTTTCGATCACGTGACCAGCCTCTTAGAGTAGCCGCCATTTTTAATCTGACCGAGAAGATCCTGGGGACGAGGTTGGCTGAGCAGTTTAATTTGCGATTAGGCTCCTTTTCCTTAAGAAAAACGTGGGCTTGGGCAGGGAAAGGATCGTCTGATTGCGGGTTACTGACTAGTAGCAAAACGGTGCGTTCTTCAAGCGTTTGTAGCCCTCATTTCACATCGCGTATTTTTGTTTCAAGTTCCTTAGCTTGTATAAGCAATATATATTGATTTGTTAGGACAGACAAAACGTAAGAACACGTAAAAACACTTCAAGTGCTATCCTGGTATTTTTTGAAAAAGTGGATCGGTTGGGCGATAGAAAACAAAAGGTTTTATGGGGATGGCCTAAGTAGCAACGGAGGAAATCGGGTCGGGTGGAACCTCCCGAAACGAGCGACAGTATTGGCCTACCCAACAATAGAAAACACCTAACCTTTAGAAAGTGCAGTACAAAAACAATAGAAGTTAGTATTATGGGTGCAATCAGAATACAGGTCTCGATGAGTTCCGTGCTGCTCAGGAAATCGGTTAGAATATTTGGACCGAAAGTTCTCTATTCTTGGCCAAAGTATTGAATGCCTTAACCCTCTGACGCCTGAACGTGTTTGAGCTCAATTGGTGAAATCCTGGGTGGTAACTCAACCCTCCCCCATCACTGTTCAAGTTTGGCTAGCCCGGGGTAGTTAAATCACTTTATACTTTTTCTTACTTGAATCATACAGTCAAACTTGTATATAGCGGTCACCGAACAACTTCCCGAAAATCGCTCCTTATATTTACTCTAAACTTGACCTGTGTTAAGCGGTCACCTCTATATAGAGGACGCGGTCACCCTTTACATTATGGACAATCACCTGTATAAAACCAAATTGGATTACAATGTCGGCTTTCCCTCAAACCATTAGTGAATCGTGTCAAGCTTCATTCAACAGCTCATTAAATTGTAGCTACTAATCCGCATAAGCTGCTAACACTACTATTTTTGTTCCCTGTTTATTATACTTGTCATGTTGTCAGCTGTTGTGTGTGGTCCCTTAATTCACTCTCTTCACCTGGTGGCCATCTTGGATTCAAAGCGAGGTAATCCTTTGTTTTTGCCAGGTTAGCCACGTTTTGACTATCCCTCACAACGAGGCTAACCTGGCAAAAACAAAGGATTGCCTCCTTTTGAATCCAATATGGCCACCAGGTGAAAAGAGTGAATCTGCATTGCAAATTAATTATTAACTTCCAGTAGGCTTAATAAAGGAAACTGTATATAGTGGTCACCCTGTATATAGCGGTCACCCTGTATATAGCGGTCACCCTGTATATAGCGGTCACCCTGTATATAGCGGTCACCCTGTATATAGCGGTCACCCTGTATATAGCGGTCACCCTGTATATAGCGGTCACCCTGTATATAGCGGTCACCCTGTATATAGCGGTCACCCTGTATATAGCGGTGAATTGGCCATTTCCCGAGGGTAACCGTTATATACAAGTTTGACTGTATATTTCCTAATACTAGAGATACAAAAATACTCAATTCTGATTGGCTGAGCATAGACATGTGAATCACTAACAGCAGTGCAAACAGTTAATTCGATGCAAAAACTAGTTAATTCGGTGCAAACACAGTTAATTCGGTGCAAAAACTAGTTAATTAATTCGATGCAAAAACTAGTTAATTCAGCATCGCCTAGAATGCGCCGCGACACATCCGGGACATTTCTCAGAGCAAGCAGCGCTAAATTCAAAAGCTACGCAATGAATAGTAAGCCAAACAATAGAGAAAATGTGCTCAAACGCACGAGGTAGGTTATGATTTTACTCATTTTTTGAAAAACTCTATTTAAAGTTTAGGTTTCCACTGGTAGAAGAGATATCAATAAGTTTTTACAGTGGTAAATGGCACTTGATTCACTTTGGAGTCAATTTTCACGTTCATTAACACTTTTATTTCTTAGGTTTCGTATGGAAAAGTTAGTTTGATATATTACTAACTAGCAGCCGTTTTCTTGTAAAAATCCGACGGCAATGGGCTGTTATCGCAGTTCGGCTATCTTGGATAAAACAATAGTTTTGGCCCCGGTAGCGTCGCACTGGTTGGTTTCAGAACGAGTTTACCGGACGAAAACAAAGGATTTTATTCTCCTGGGACTCAACATGGCCGCCGTGCGATAAAAGCCATTCGTATTATCGAAAACGCAATTCGCTTGCTAAACTTTGAATTTTGAACATTCCCGCGGGGCCTCTCTGGACTTCTAAGCTCCTCCCCCTGAACAATAGCACATACGCCATCTCATTAACAATTGAAATTGACAACATTAGAACCTGTTCAAAACCAGAACAATGGGCCTTTTGCAGGAATGCAATCACGAGATTGTACAGGAATGTACTGGATGGCAAAAAATATTTAACTTCATTTATTTAGAAGCCTTGTACGAGATCGGTATTGTTATTAGCAAAACCTGTTTGTAAATGCTATTTTTCACCTCCAATCGATTGTCGATCTTTCTAAAACAGCGTTTTTAAAGATAGCTTGCTCTCCAGCATCCATGGCAACGCCTTTCCCATGGGGATCACGAGCTCAATTCATTCGTTAACGAAGTATTATATCAGCACGTGACTGTTTCCTGCAAAAGGACTATTGTCACACGAGCCTTTGTAAGTTTAATTGGAAAAGTGATTGACCTGAAAAACTTACAGAACATCGTCAAAAGCGCTAGCGCGTCGTAAACCAATGTTCCAGCAAATGTTTTAAACCTTCAGCTTTAAAATGAGACCTTTCTCGTTTTTCTGTGTACAGTAGAAGTCAACAAACAAAAATAAAGAATCTAGCTGTTTTCTTTACTCAGAACCGGCTAAGTGTGAAAGAGTAGCGGCACTGCCGTTTTGATTTCAAACCAAAACGCTTGAACCACATACTACTGAGTACATAATCTTTATTTATCCACGGAATCTCATCATGTAAAATTACATGCTCTCCCAGAGAGCCGTGCGTTAGAATAGATAAATAAGTACAATCTATATTATAGTTACAAATATTTACATAATTTCTTAAATTATAACTAACTTGATTAAACTATCTAAAATAAGAATAGCTTTATGAATAAATAAATATATATAATTTCAGTATAGTTACAAGTATATATTATTTCTTAAATTATGACTAGCTTAGTTTAAACTATCTAAGTTACCTATATTTTTAATATATATTTACTACTATCTCAATTAATTAACTTAAAACTATTAAATTATAATAATAAATAAGTCTTAAGATATGATAATACTATAGCAATTAAATCATACTCTCTTGATACATTATAATAGCTTCTTGAAGGATGTGAAATTTGTTTGGGTTTTGGCGGTTTCATTAGTTAATCTGTTACAGAGAACAGCCCCTTGATAATGAAAGCTGAGTTTGCCAGCTTCAGATAGTGGTCTTGGAGCGAACATATTATAAGCTGAACTTCTTAGATCATGGGAATGTATTAGGTTTGTGTTTTCAAATAATTTCGACAAATAATCTGGTGCATTTTCATTTATTATTTTATGCATTAGTACAGCTAGGTGTTTCCATCTTCGTTTCTCAAGATTTTCCCATTTAAGCTCATCCAGCAACTAAGCTGAATGTTTATCATAATCTGAGAAGGTAATTACCCTAGCTCTATTCTGGAAATCTTGAAGATAATCAGACAATCCCTTGCCACATGAAAAACTAACAGAACAACGTAGAAAGCGTCTCGCATCGTAAACAAATGTTCCAGCAGATATTTTAAACCTTCAGCTTTAAAACGAGATATTTCTCGTGTTTCTGTGTGCAGTAGAAGTCAACAAACAAAAATAAAGAATCTAGCTGTTGTCTTTACTCAGAACCGGCTAAGTGTGAAGGATTAGCGGCACTGCCGTTTTGATTTCAAACCAAAACGCTTGAACCGACATGAAAAACTAACAGAACAACGTAGAAACATGTAGAAAGCGCTCTCACATCAAGAGATTTCCCATGTTTCTTCTAGAAGTCAAACTACCAAAGAACTGATGAAACCAGTTGTTGTCTTAAACGGCGGAAGTATGAAGGACAGTCGGCACTATTTCTTACGAAACAACTCAAAAAGTGCGCAAGCTACTCTAAAAACAAAAATATTCTGAAACGACGCAAAAGGATTTAAAACTCACTCGAAAGTTCGTAACATCGCTCAAGATTAATATATTATGTTTAACAAGTTTCGCGCGTGCAAAATGCTGCCGCGAGCTTTGTGACCAACCGCTACTTCTACTGAGAAAGACATGCTAAGTTGGGTTGGCTATAGAAAGGACCCAATTTCACCTACTCAGATGTGCCCATCAAGCGATCCACAATCAGTCTTGGCCTGACTACCTCTCCCTAAAGAAACATGAACCGAACAGGCAGCTGCGCTCTAGTGTAGCCCCACAACTAAGTGTGCCCCTCATAAAGGAAACGTTTCAAGACTCTACAACAAAGTTATTTAACGAAATCCCTGCTAACATAAGATCATGTGTTGACCCAAAACCATACAATCGTCAGGTTAAACAAATTTTAATGAACAGAGCAAAACATCGGATTGATTAACCCATTAGTATATTTTCGCTTTTCAGTGCCTTTTATACATTATAGTCGTACATAGTAGTATATAGTTCACCATAGCGTATATGGTTACCAAAGTTTCCAGTATTTCCTTTCTTTTTTTATAGTAATATAAAGTTATAGCTAATACTAATAATACTCATTAGTATTTTTCTCTTGCCTTTTATATATAATAGTTGTACATAGTCGTTTATATAGTTCACTCCATAGTTTCCATAGTCCTTGTTTTCTTTTTCTTATGTAATATAAAGTTATAGCAGTTGCCGAGTAGTTAGTAATATTTTTCTATATTGATCTCACAGATGTAAAGCTACTTAGTAGAGATGCTGTGATTAAACCATTATTATTATTATTATTATCAATTGAATCAGTCAGAATAAACTCTAAAAGTGGCTTCGGGCTCGGTAACATCGTTTTATTTCTATTGCGCCATCAATACCATCACTATTGGACGAGTTGTCACGTTTGCAGTGTTAATGGCACAGGCCAAGCTCTTTCATTTGTACTGGTGTGTTAGGCGGTTCATTTGAAGAAAATTTGTAGTTACTAAACTCATATTCAATTAGCGCCATCAAGATAATTCTGGCAGATATGGGACGTTTGTATTCCCATAACGATTGATGAACAACAAAATAGAACTGCTTTGCATAAGATTATGATTATTCCGCTTTAGAATAATTCTTCAACAGCAAGTACATGTCGCGAAGAACAATAGGATTCTGGGCGATATACGAGCCCGTCAGCTCCCTGTATGAGCGAGATATCCCTACTTCTTTAGAGAGCTGTGAAGCAGTGGAAAAAAGTAGAGAAACGACATACGCCTGACGAGCAATGCGGTAAACCCTCTGATACCCATGCAGGGTAGCCAGGCAGAAATGATGACCCAAATTGAACTAATACAATTATGGTCTCACATCTGACACCATTATGGGTAGATTGTTATCGTCGTGTGATGTGATGACTCGTTACAGTTCGTCTGTTTGGAGTCAGTTATGAGAGAAGTAAATGCTTAGACTCGTTACACGTAACACATCGAGACATGGTCGTCGAAGCTATCCGGCTTTGAGCTCGGATTACAGGTCTTCTTCCCCCAAAAAGAGCGAGGGAGAATACCTGATCCGGCGAGATCAAAGGCTATTGATGTCCTCACTAATCCAAGCAGAGAGTTTGTGTTCACAATTCACGACAGTAAATTATTATCGCCGATTGAAAAGTTAATTATGAAGATATTTACGAATAGTACTGAACTGTACCAAAGTCATGTTTTATTCCGTGCAATCTAAAATGTTTTTGTTGTCCAGATCCACTGATTCAGTTCAGTTTGCCCCTCCTTGTTGTTGTCATGCAATTAGTATCTATGAAAGGAGAAGAGTTATTTCCACTTAACGAAAAAAGTGGGTGTACGAGACTGATTTATGCTTTCAGATGACAGCATTTTCCCGAAGTACCAGTATAGTGGATGGGAAGTGGAAATTAGTTTTATTTCTGTCAATTCATTGTGATATTCCCTAAAGCCGTGCATCATCTCGTCAAGTGGTCATTCAAACTTTATAGTGTGCTCCAATATTGGTCAACAAATATGTAACTCCGCCCACCACTGGAGTTGTCTCGCTAATTTATAAATTAGCTTTAACCCTTTGGTGCCGAACCCTGCAAATATCGTTCCAATTCGAACGATATGAAGCATGTACCTGGACAAAAATATTGCATCAAAACTAGACATGCCGGAAATACGATGTTGCGATATTATTTCAAGGGATGAATGACTTCAAAGCCAGAGCTATAACAGGGATCACTTAACTCTCTCACTTTGAAGAAAAACTCATTTGTTTTGGAGATCGTTTTTCGTTTCTTCGATTTTCACGAATTTTGAGGAGCTGAAAATCGGCTCAAAAAACCCCTTCCCATTCGCACTTGAAATCAAAGCAAACAAAATCAGCATTCAGTCGTTACAGTACCTTGTTTAATCTTTCCAACCACCAGGTTTGTTTGCACAAAACACAACAAGCGATTGTGAACCACGCCGATGTTTACACTGCATTTTCACTCTACCACATTTCCCTGTTCCCACCTCCAATTGCATGCTGGGGAATCAACAAAAAAATTCCCAGTGAAATCCCCTCACAAAGCCTACTAAAAGCAAACCAAGTACTTTTCAGCTGTCCAAAATTAGAGCAGATTTCATTGGAAACCCTAATGGCATTATGGGGAAAGTTTGAGCCCTTGGCTTAAAAAATCAGCAGTACGGTTCTTCTTGTCATTTGTTCATCTATATCATTAACCGGTAATCATTAGTGTGCAACGTGCAATAGGCCCTTTGCAGCTAACAAATCACGTAGTTGTACTGGAGAGCAAAACAATTCTGACTTCATTTATTTAAAGGCATTGTACGAGATCGGTATTGACATTAGCAAAACCTGTTTGTAAATGCTATTTTCCACCTCCAATCGATTATCGATCTTTCTAAAACAGCGTTTTTAAAGATAGCTTGCTCTCCAGCATCCATGGCAACGCCTTTCCCATGGGGATCACGAGCTCAATTCATTCGTTAACGAAGTATTATATCAGCACGTGACTGTTAGCTACAAAGGGCCTATTAACGATTAATGAGTGTTCGTGATGTTTGAAAATTCCACAATTACTCGTCCTGCGGACTCGTGTTATTTTGTTAGAATTTGCAAACATCGAACTTGCACACTAATGATTACCAATACTAATTGTTCCTCTTGTTCTTGTTTGCTTTTTGCGTTACTCGCTTGACTAAATTACTGTTTCTTTTCACTTAAACTGCATTTAATCACAAGTTTAAGGCTTGGATAAACAGTTCATTGGAACATAGAAAGTCATTTTCTATTTGTTGAAATTTCCGAAAAACTAGAGCAAATAAAAAACGAATGTAAGAAATACAGCTGTTTGCCGTTCACTTACTCTTCACTTCTATTTCAGTAATCGGCCATTACGTTCCTGTATATTAAAGCTAGAAATGGTATTTTTTCCTATTCTAATACCTCCAACGCATACAATGGGATTTCAAAATCACGGTGTACTAATCCACCAATCGTAAGTTTCATTAATTTGTCTTTCTTGAAAAACGCCGAATAGTCTGATATCTCGCGCTGTATAAAACACTCATTGTGGAAAGTAGTATGAAGGTTGATGCAATTCAACAATGAATTCTAACTACAGGTGCTTTTCGGTAGAACTTTTTATAATTTCCTGAAAGCGTAATACGAAATACTGAGTGCTAAAGAACTTATTAAGTGGCTTTATAAAAAAACTCCAGCTGTTTCGTTTGTTTAAAAAACAATTTGAAGCCGAAATGACCAAAGAGATATCGTGAGTCACGTATTAACAAGTGGACTGTAAATCAACGGCGACACTGACTAAGCTTAAAAGAGAGGTGTGCTCGAGTTAGCTGCTCAGTCATTCAGTCAGTCAGGTCCAGGACTTCATTCAGGTATGTTCCATTCCATAAGACACATTTAACTTAAAGACAAATTTAACCTAAATTTGGAGGAATTAAACTCGCTAACTTTCGGATAATCGTCCCAAGAACATTCAGTTTTTGTTTAATAATGTGACTCATTTTGAATAGATACTTCTTTATCGTAAAGTGCTTCGCCGCATTTCTAGTTCTTTAGGAAAACATTTCATAAGGCATGGAGCCGGGAAAACAACGTTCATACGCCTGTGGGACTTACTTGATCTCCATCGGCTGGCTCGATATCACTGAAATCTTGATATTTCCTTCGGGCATTGGTTGAACACTTCCCGGTCTCCCAGATCGGAAATTAGTGCGCCCGGAGTCGATTTTTAAATTGTCAGTTGTTATTTAATCATTGATTATTTATTCGGTTAACAGTTCAACTTAATAACATCCATGTCGCTAACATTGGTAGGCATTAAATATGCTACACGCTTCTCGATTGCGCTCGGCAGTGGATTTTAGTTACTCGTCAGTCCGTGTGGATTCCAAACCTTTTATTGTAGAAACATTGATATACAGTCCGTGGCACGGGGGAGAAATCTTTTAAAGTTACTGTCAAATTCTGGAAGAGCACTTTTTAACTCGTGGATCGGCCACGAGTTATTGGTATGGGGCAAATCATGTCACTCGCTCACTCACTCGTGGATGCGCGCAGGTGCAGAACGAATTATTGGGGTTAGGGGGTTCGAGGTAATTTATTCATCGTTTTATGGTGTGGACATCGGGCGAGATAATTTATTCATCGTTTTTTGGTGTGGATCGATGACTCGCCGTTGGCTTTCCGAATGACGTTTGATTTTCCGAAGATATATTGACGGCTGTTTATGGTACGCGTCCAATTAAGAATATGCTGGAGAAGATGTATTGACGGTGCCCTTCTAATGCCAGATACTTCAAACCTGGACAGACATGGTAGTGGGTCCCTATCAATCACTTATTCGTGATGACGTAACGATGACGTCATCGGTCAAGTGATTTTAAGTACATGCCCATATCTCCCTTGTTTCTAATGCCAGCCCACTCAAACTTGGACAGACATGATAGTGGGCCCCTATCAATCACTTAGAGGTGACAGGAGCACATAACAGGAGCGTCCATCCCGCATACCAGGCCCTGATAACCAGGAGCGTCCATCCCGCATACCAGGCCCTTTTAACCAGGAGCGTCCATCCCGCATACCAGGCCCTGATAACCAGGAGCGTCCATCCCACATACTAGGCCTATGTCACAGCGTTTTTACAAGTTAGGTTATTATTAGAATGGTTTCCCGCTATTCTTGGGTTGCAATCATTCCTAAGGGAATAAAATCACAAAAGCGTAGCAGCCATGTTGTTGGTATAACAAAAGAGGCATCTTTTGTACCGCCGCTGGTGCAACCCAATAATTGGCGGCAAAAATTATCTAAAAATAGCCCCAAAAGTTGTGAAAACGCTGTTACAGCTATATAGGAGATATATGGGCTCCTGGAGGTGATGACGTAAAGATGACGCCATCCGTCACGTGATATCAAGTACATGCCCATATCTCCCTCATTTCTAATGCCACACAGTTCAAACTTGAATAGGCATGGTAGTGGATCGCTATCATATCAATCACCTAGTGGTTATGACGTAACGATGACGTCTTTGGTCACGTGATTTTAAGTACATGCCCATATCTCCCTCATTTCTAATGCCAGATAGTTTAAAGGTATTGTTTCCCCACGATTCACTTAGTGGTGATGACGTCATCGGTCACACGATTTTTAGTATATACCAAAATAGCTCACTGACCATCCAAGAGTTGCCCTTAGGGGCCATATGTTTTCATCTGACTCCATATTATTCAATCGATATTCCCCTGTGCTTTACCACTTCAACGTCCGTTGGAATATATATTGGTCATTCGCACATCCTTCTAACACGTGGGAAATGTATATGATGAGTTTAGAGAGTTTTCATCACCAACTAAGACAAACCCTTTATTCTAAGCTACAAAAAAAATATTGGTAGTTTTTAAACATGTCAAATGGAACACATAAAACTTAAAAGTTTTATTTGATCTTTTATTTTAGTTTTTTTTTAGATATCTTTGCGTTCTAACTAAGCTATCGTGACGTCAGAGCCTTTGTTAATTTGTTGACCTCTTGACCTCTTCCAACGCGAATTATCAAAATGTAGGAAGGAATATTCAGTCTTGCGTCTTGTGCTCTGAGTAGGGCAAAACACACGATAAACAGCGACGATAAACAAGCAAACTTGCGTGGTGGGATAAATATTACGTTTTGCGACGTTGTCGGTGACTCGTTCCAGCAATCAGATTTTTTTTACCTTCTTAATTTGTTTCTTCCTTTAGTGTACCGGTATTCATATTTGGCTCCCATTCTTTCTCATGGTAGTCATATTTTATAAATAGCGCTCGAGGGTTCGCAAAGTAATCTTAGCTAGTTTCCGATCAGCGAGTTCACGGAGTCGAATCGGATTCCCAGAGGTTTTCTAATATTTTTTCTCTGTGATTTTGTGCCAGGGAAGAAGACCCAGCAGGTCGCTGACGATAAAGAAAAACACTATTAAGGACAGGAAAGGGGAGAAATTATTCGGGAGTCGCAGAAAAATCCCATAAGAACTAACCTCGCCCGTCGGGCTTAACTTCACTGATTTACTGGCCCATGTCATTTGACCGCTACGCTTAAATTCCTCAGCAATGAGCCCCAGCAAAGGATTTTCCCCTTCTCATTTCGTTTCTTCCTTTGGTTTATCGGTATTAATATTTGGGTATCATTCTCAGTCAATTTTTGCCAACATTTCTCGCCAGCGCTGATCAAGGGGTAGCAAAGCTAGGGGTATAGAATGCTCAAATCCGAGACTCGCCGAGACCCTTGTTTCAGAATCCGAGACTCTTTTTTGAAACGCCGAGATTTCGAGACTTGCTTGAATTTTGCCGAGATTCACGATGTTTTGAGGGACTATTCTGTACTCCTAAAGCTAGTTCGCGGACTCGGCACATTAGTTTACATTGCGGAAGTTGTTTGATATGGAAGTTGTTTGATATGGAAGTTGTTTGATATGGAAGTTGCTTGATATGGAAGTTGCTTGCTTGATATGGAAGTTGTTTGATATGGAAGTTGCTTGATATGGAAGTTGTTTGATATGGAAGTTGTTTGATATGGAAGTTGCTTGATATGGAAGTTGTTTGATATGGAAGTTGTTTGATATGGAAGTTGTTTGATATGGAAGTTGTTTGATATGGAAGTTGTTTGATATGGAAGTTGTTTGATATGGAAGATGTTTGATATGGAAGTTGTTTGATATGGAAGTTGTTTGATATGGAAGTTGTTTGATATGGAAGTTGTTTGATATGGAAGTTGTTTACTAGCGATTGGCGCTGTGGCTAGACCGCGCTCTGTCGGATTTAACGTTCACGGGTCGATTCCCGCTAGGGATATAGGGGCAATTTTTTTTCTTCTACTTCATGTAAATTTCTTTTCGTTTTGTGTGCTTATTCTAAGGATTTATGGCCGCCTTTCACATTAATTTTCCTTAAATCTGCTCTCTTAACATTTGACCGGATCCGCATGATTCGTAATAATTTTCGTCTTTTGACGTATTCCTACTTCACTCCAATCATCGGGCAGAATACCTATTGTGCTATGGACATTTCTCGTTAACGAAACCTTAATTGACTTATTAATGACTGGATTTCGCGATCGTTCTCTGTGATTGATCAAGCCATAACGCACCCATGGTAATTTTCTACGAAACTGTCAATTGTATCCTTGATTGACATTCCTTGCATTAGTGAGCTGCCAATTGTCTATAATTGGGCTTCCTTGTCAATCGACGCATGCTTGAGCTCACTTCCTTGCAATGTACGTGAAAAGAAAGTCACAGGTCTCCCATTTTGGTCGAGGGTGGCTGCTAGTGCTACCTCTGAGGCATCAGTCTCAACTTCGAATGGGGCACTTTCATCGATGGCTGTAACGACAGCTTCTTCTATCGTCTTCTTGAGGCTTTTGAAAGCTTCAATAGCTTGTTGCGATCGTGGGAATGACTTGCAGCTGGTGATTGGCTTGATGGAGGGTCTGAGTGGGGTTAACTGACTACTGACAAACGGCCTTAAAAATAACTGACAAATGACGATTTTTTTACTGACAACTGACAACCGAAAAATAACTGACAACTGACAAATTTGGTGTTTGTGGGTCAAACATTGTAAATTTTATCTAGCAATGATTAACTAGGGCTAACTGACAACTGACAAATGGCCAAAAAATTAACTGACAACTGACATGTAGACCCCCCCATTCAGACCCTCTTGATGCGATCTGAGAATGTAGGAATCCATTGTGAGTAGTAGGAGAATAAGCCTAGGCATCTGTTCAGAGACTTTGCATCATGTGGAACGGGAAGTTCTCGCAAGGGTCGTAAGTGTTCAGGATCTGTACGAATGTTCCGTCTTCAATAGACCTCATTCATAAGGGCGTGGTCTCTGTATTTTAACATCTAGTACCTGAAGAAGGCTGGTTTGGCCAGCCGAAATATTGTAATATTCAATATAAAATCCTACGTTGTGTCAGCTTTGCCGTAGTCCTTGGACTTCGTATTCATTTTCATTTTGGCTGATTAGATCTGACTTAGATCCAACGTAGCAACCAGCAGGATTTTCGTCCACGGTTCTTTGCAATTTCTCAAGTTTATCTGTATTTTAACAGTTTAGCCACATACGAGCATACCAACATTGGTGATTCTGTAGAATTTAAGTGTTGTAGCATAAAAGGCTGTAAAGTTACAGCGATTTAAAATTAGAGAGATTTGTATGAGAAAAAACATGTAGGCCTTTACAGCCTCGCTTTCATGTATTTTCTACATTGAAAATGCCAATAACTCGACAGAAATTTGAAACATTACTTTGAAACTGTGGTCAATTACTAATTTAGGTATGATCTTTCATGTGGTAGCAATAGTTTCTCTGTACACATTAATCTCCCAATTTATGCAAATTAGGTGGCGGCCATTATGAATGAGGTGTAATGCTTTTGTTATCATTGTAGGTAATGTTCTTACGCTTAGCAGTTTCAAGAAAACACTTCAGGTTTGTGTCGTGCTCGTCTTGATTTTTTCCACAGATGGTTATGTTATCGAGATAAGGGAACACTGCCTTTAAGTTTTCCTCTTGTACGAATTTCACCATTTCCCTTTGGAAACAGGCTACACCGTTGGTGACACCAAACGGCAGGCGTATGAACTGATAAAGGCCGTTTCGGGCTTCAAAAGCTGTATAAGGTTTTGATGATATGCGCTGCAGAGGTCGATCGTACTGAAGATTCTGTACTGGCCAATGTTGTTGACCAATTCGTTGATTCTTGGCAAAGGGAAGGCTTCAAGGAGTGTAAACCGGTTGATGGTCTGTGAGTAGTCTGTAGAACCAATCTCTTCTTGTGGTTTTCATCTTTCGTTATTACGACCTGCATGAGCTCGCCACGGTGATCGACTTGGTTCTATTATGCCTTCTTTGAGTAGCCTATCCACTTCCTCATCGATGAATGTTACGTCTTCTCGGCTGTACCGTCGAGACATAGTGGCGGTGGTTTGCAGTCTGCCGTCAGATTTGCAAAAGGTTTAGGTGGATCTATGTTCAGCGTAGTGAAGCCACAGACAGACAGAGAGGGTTCAGAGCCACCGTATTTGAAGATAATGCTTTCGTGTCGTGATTGGAAATCAAGGCCTAGTACTTATAAGGTCAGCACAAAGTTCCGGCAATACTGACAGACGGATACCTTCATATGTCCGTCCCTGATAGGTAAGATTAACTTCGCAGAATCCTTCGACTTTAGTAGAGAATGCTGATGTAGCCATGGATACGGTACTAGAGGAAGGATGAACGGGTAGACCAGCAGATTCCACCAGGTTGGGATGGATAAAACTTTCACTACTTCCGCGTCAAAGAGGGCTGTCTGTTGATGTCTACAGTTGCCGATGATTTCAGGGATCATGTAGCCTCCTCTGGGATGATAGCAAGCGTTGGAGACCAGAGGGCAGCCGAGGTGGTTGAAACATTACTTTTAGGGTTGGTGGACTTTCCTCGACAGACTTTTGCGAAATGGCCTTTTTTTCTGGCACTTAAGACAGGTTGCGTCACGGGCAGGGCACGTAGAGCGGGGGTGCTTACTGTTTCCACAAAAAAAGCACGTCGGACCTTCAGACGATGGTGCTAGAGTCGGACTGCCCAGGGGTGACTGAAGGAGGAACTGCTGCATTGAAAGATGGTTGAGGTGCCGTATAGGATTCAGAACTACGCATAGCTGACTCGAGGGCGCGAGCCTGGTCAAACATTGTCTTTAAGTCCAGTGTTTTGTTCTCCAATAGTCTCTGGCGAATCGAGTGAGATTGGAGTCCAGTGATAAATGCGTCTCTGATACTCTCCTCGCCGTACTGAGCGGCTGTGACAGACTTGAAGTTGCAGTCTTTGCTGAGTGTCTTCAGAGCCTGGAGGTACTCGTCGAGTGTCTCTGTAGATTGTTGACGTCTTGTTGCCAGTACATGGCGGGCGTAAATTTCGTTGGTCGGCTTCACGAAGAGAGTTTGCAATACCTCAATAGCGGCTTCATAACCACTCTTCGATGTATTGGAAGACCGTAGGCGACACATAGTTAATACGCCAAACTTATCGAGGTCCTCTGGTGGTAACACCGTTAGAAAGTTCTCGAAGGTTCGTTTCCAATGAAGCCACTTTTTCGAGGCCACGCTACCATTAGGATCCGTCTCCAGGCGTTCCGGTCGCAGAACCTTACCCATTAGAGATAGTTGTATCAATTGCTTTCGAACTAAGGTGACGAGTGCCAGTCAGATGTGGGCTTTATACAACTAGATCTCTTGCTACGGAACTCAAAACGACTAAACAAACATGGCGGCCAAGAGAATGTCTGGTGCGTAACCGCTGACCACTTTGTGGACCCGTACCACAGGCAGCCCGAGCTAATAGTAATGTAACTAAACTAAACTAAACTAAACTAAGGTAATGCTAGAAACTAAGATTCATAACACACACAACTGTTTTTAAATTCAGCGGATTCAGTCTCGTGAAAGTTTATCTCAAAGCGCTCAGCGTACAAGATGGCGGCTACTTTGCTAGCTCCACCGATCTAGCCTCGTTATGCATCAGTCAATTCCAGCAATGCCCATCCCCTCCTCTCCCCGGGACAACCCCCGGGCATTAGCCAGTTTTTTTTTTTTCAAATTCCCCACCGTGGGGACAAGCGCCCCACAGTGGAGCCAAAGAAGTAAGGAAAATGCCCCACCCCCGGGCACATCCATAATGATATACTGCCCAAGTTTAATTCCATGAAAATACACAAGGCGCAGAGAATCTATTCATTGATAGTTTCCGTTCGTTTTGTAGATCCGCCATCTTGTTTTGTATTTGTATTACCGCTGTTTGATTATACTATTGAGCTGCCTGGAGCCAAATGGTATTAATACATCAGTATATATAGTTTTTATTTCATTCCTATAAATAATCATTCGCAACGCGGTTAATGTTATCGACAATAAACGCTTATTAAAACCACGTGACTTTATAATAATAGTGTAACTGTTCTGTTCGGCGTCCGGTGGACAGCAGCAAACTGTGTATATTTGTAAACGAACTACTTGATATCGTTTCAAACTCGGACCGGCAGAGCTTGGGGCCCCGTGTGGCTCCTGAACATTTTAGCGCAGCGTAGCATTAAGAATACCGTACGGGAACTGCTATTTTCTAGCTAGTGTAAAAAATTCAACATCCATAGATTTCCCGGCTTTTTCGTGTCCTAGCATATACAAATACGTGGATAAGACAGTCATAAACTGCAGGTTTCTAGGTTTAGAGAAATAGATACATGTAGAATCCACGGGCAGCTGGAGTAATTACAAGATTTTTACTTGATACAGTATGGCGTCGTTACCACGAGACCAGTCCGGCTCTTTCCTATAATTCTTTTCGGCAGTGTCAAATGCCCGACCCCCGGGCCGATATAAGGTTACAAATGCCCCACTCCCGGGATCTCAAAATATGCAAATGCCCCACCATGTCCCGGAGGGGGGGGGGGGATGGGCATTGCTGGAATTGACTGATGCATTAGCTCCTAATTAACTTTCGAATGTAACTTTTTTGTGCTTGTTATAGTCTTGTTAGTGTCAAAAGTTTATAGGGAAGACATGTCTGCGGGGAATAAGATAAACCTTAAACAATTTGAAGTGATAATTGATCGTAAGCTGCAACCTCTACTCACTCACATTCAAGAACTGAAGACCGAAGTAAAGGATTTGACAACTTCTCTTGCCTCCATGAGCAACCTGTTCGATGGCTTGGCTAGCAAGGTGGAAACCTTCAGTCTTGGGCCCATGTTTGTTCTTGCTATACATAAATGACCTGCCTGAAGGCTTAGATTCAACAGTCAGACTTTTTGCAGACGATACAATGCTGCACCTATCTATACAATCACAGGATGATGCAAATCTGTACTCTCCAAAGTGACCTGTATATACGTATAAGCTTGAAATGTGGGAAAATAAGTGGCTCATGGAATTTAATACAGATAAATGCCATGTTCTACGAATCACTCGCAAACAAAACCCGTTCATCTACAATTACATACTGCATGGAAAGATTCTTAAGGCAGTAGATTCAGCAAAGTACCTTGGAGTGATACTCACATCAGATCTTCGTTGGAACACTCACATCTCTAATATTGCAAACAAGGGAAATCAAACATTGGGCTTTCTGAAGAGAAATCTTAAAGTAAATTCGCCATTCCTGAAATCTGTCGCATATAAGAGTCTGGTTCGTCCAACAGTTGAATACTCATCCACAGTCTGGGACCCATATACCCAAGTAAACATCAAGAAAATTGAGATGGTCCAGAGAAGAGCAGCGCGCTACACCCTAAACAGATACCACAATACATCAAGTGTATCTGAAATGCTACAAGAACTCGAATGGGAAACCTTAGAACTAAGAAGAAAAAAGAATAGACTGTCTATGCTATATAAGATTCGTAATGATGTAGTTGAGGTGGACAAACATAAATATTTAACACCAATGGGGAGAACAAGTCGACATCTACATCAATTCTCCTACAAAGTCCCTCCATCACAGACAAACTATCATCAGTTTTCTTTCTTCCCTAAGACCATAAGAGAATGGAACAGCTTACCATCAACTTTAGTCCAGGCTAAATCTATCTCCTCCTTCAAAACAAAGCTTGATCATCACTTCCTGTAAAATTAACTGATGAAGCTGTAATTACTTTTCTTTTTCATTATTATTATTTATTTATTTATCTATTATTGTTATTCTTTGCCAATGACCAAACAACTCGTAAGAATCATCTTAGAGATGGAGACGAGTATAGGAAGATAGATAGATAGATAACCTTAGAGGCAGAGAGGAAAGCAGCAATAGAGGAGGCTCAAAGACTTCAGAATGAAGTTATCAGAATCAACAATGACCTCGCCGCTCAAAAACTACAATTTGAAGATCTTGAACAGTATTCACGCCGTGATAGCTTGGAGATAAGGGGCATTCCACTTACTCAAATGGAAGACACTAATGATATTGTAATCAAGATAGGCGATTTAATGGGAATTGAAACCGTTGAAGAAGACATTTCAATAAGCCATCGGCTACCAGCCCCAAGATGAACTGCCATGCAGTGACTCGTCAAACTCCCGCCACCCTGCTATAATCGTGAAGTTTGTACGTCGAGAATTTCGTGATAAATATTATAATGCGAGACGAGCACTTAGCGGCAAGAATACTAGTGATCTAGGCTTCACAAGATTTGCTGAAGATATGATATTCCTGGTGGAAAGCCTCACCAAAAAAAACAAGGCCTTGTTTTGGTCCTGCCTGCGTACGAAAAGGGAATTAAAATTCCACTTCATCTGGACTCGTCAGGGCAAGATATATTTGAGGGAGAACAACGAGAGCGTAGCTGTTCACATTACCAGCGAGAAGGATATTCAGAAGCTCTATACGAAGCTGGGGAAGCAATACAATCCACCAACATCAAATGTCACGTGAGTTCTTTGGCTTGACATCCATAAGAACACTAACTTATCCTCTTCATTTATATGTGAGAGAAATCTTTGATTTCCAACATTCATGTGAAGTCAGTACATGAAAATTGACATGCTATTTATTTTACCACTACCTTATTATGGATGACATATGTCATAATTGTCACAAGATTGTCAAAGACAATTCATTAGCTATTGAATGTGACTATTGCTTAGGGTGGTATCATTTAAAATGTTCTAACCTTTCTAGGAAAGAATATAAGCATTTCTCTAGAACTGGAGATTTATGGCTTTGTTTAAACTGTAGGTCTCAAACTTTTCCTTTTTATAACATTAGTAATAGTGACCTTATTGATCTAGCTTTTAATTCTAACACTCCATGTTTATGTTCAAATCAGCTAGCTCAAATGAAAGTTTTGGACTTACCCCGCTTTGATATTATTTCTTCTATTAATAGTACTCCAAATCTTGATAATGTTGATATAGACTCTCATCTTCCTTCTCAGGTCAACTTTAAATACTATACTACTCATGATATTCATAGCAGACAGGATTTTACTGGTAACACTATAGATAATTCATTCTCTGCTATTCATTGTAATATTAGAAGTTTAAATGCAAACTTTGGTACGTTAACAACAATGCTTGCAGATCTACAGCTTAATTTTAATTTAATTGGTCTCTCTGAAATTAGATATAACTTCCAGTCTGACCTTCTTTAAATATATCTATGCCTGGATATGATTTCATCTATCAGCCTAGTCACTCCCTTGCTGGAGGAGCTGGTTTCTACATTAAGGAAAATTTACAGTATAGAACTAGGCATGATTTGAACTTCTCTTCCGATGACTACGAATCTGTCTGGCTGGAAATTGAAAGTAAATCTCATGGAAAAGTACTCTGTGCCACTGTCTATAGACACCCAAATTCTAATTTTGGAAATTTTATGAAATCTTTTTTTGAAAAAATCGAACAAATTCATAGAGAAAACAAAAAGTGTATCATAATGGGGGATTTCAATATCAATCTATTAAATTTTGAATCAAATTACACTACAGAAGAGTTTATAAATTCCATGAATTCATATTTTTTTCAACCTCACATTTTGCAGCCAACTAGAATAACAGATCATTCCGCCACTCTGATTGACAACATTTTCTTTAACTCTCTAGATTTTCATACTACTAGTGGCAATATCATTTATGATCAGTAACAGATCATCTCCCTAACTTCTTAATTATAGACAAGTTTGCCTTTCCAACGAAAAAACATAAGATGTATAAACGAGATTATTCTACACTTGATGAGTCAGCCCTACTAAGTGATATGCAGTCTATAGATTGGGATTCATGCTTCTCTAATAAAAGTGATGTTAATTCTATTTTTCAATCATTCTATAACAAACTAAATAACCTAGTAAATAAACATGTACCCATTAAAATATTAACAAATAAACTAATGAAATTTCACTATAAACCTTGGATTACAAAAGGAATAAGAACTTCTATAAATAAAAAAAAAAACTTTTCAAAAACTTTCTGAGAACAAAAAATAAATATTACCACTCCAACTATAAATTTTATCGCAATAAACTAAAACATTTAATAGCTATAAGCAAAAGAACCTACTACTGCCACTACTTTCAAATAAATAACAATAATATTAAAAATACCTGAAAAGGTATTAAACAAATTATTTCCCTCAAATCTAAAAAATCAAACTACCCTACTAAAATTACAATAAATGAACAAACAATTACTGATCCCAGAGCTATAGCAACTGCATTTAACGACTATTTTGCTAATTTAGGAAACAGTCTTGCAAGCAATATACCTTCTACTGACACTTCATTTACTTCTTATTTAATCCATCCTCAAGTGAATAGTTTCTTTGTCTTTCCAGTTACTCAATCTGAGATTGAAGAAGAAATCGGAAACTTAAACTCTAATAAGGCTGCTGGACCTTTTAGTATTCCAGTAAATCTTCTCAAATCTCTAAGTAATTTAATCTCAAAACCCTTGGAAATCTTATTTAATTTTTCGTTTTCAAACGGAGTTGTTCCAGACAACTTTAAAATTGCTAGGGTAGTTCCTGTATTTAAAAAGGGTTCTGCCTATCTATTAAATAACTATCGACCGATCTCGCTTTTGTCAATTTTTAACCAATTGCTTGAAAAGCTTATGTGTAAGCGGCTAACTACCTATCTTGAAAAATGCCATATACTTTACTTTAAGCAATTTGTCTTTCGCTCTGGTCATTCTACAACCCATGCAATTGTTTCTATCATTGACAGAATTCAAAGTGCAATTGATAAAGGTCTTACTTCTTGTGGGCTTTTCCTTGACTTCAGTAAAGCATTCGATACAGTTAATCACGAAATTCTTATCTCTAAACTCCATCACTATGGAATTAGAGGGGTTGCACTAAATTGGTTTAAATCATATTTAAGTAATAGGAAGCAATTTACCTCAGTTGGAATCACAATGTCTGAAGAAAAGCTTATTCCCTGTGGTGTTCCTCAAGGATCAGTTCTTGGACCTATCTTATTTCTTTTATATATAAATGATATCTGCAATAGTTCCAAAATTCTTGACTTCCATATTTTTGCGGATGATACCAACTTATTCTATGCAGATACAAGTTTACATAATCTTGAACAGACAATTAACAAACAGTTAAAACTTGTAAACACATGGCTGTGCTCAAACAAGCTCTCCTTAAACAACACTAAAACAAATTTTGTTTTATTTCATCCTCACCAGAAAAAAATTCTTGCCCAGTTAACCTGACCTTAAATAATAAACCCATTAAACAGGTTAAGTCAGTGAAATATCTAGGAGTACTCATTGATAGTAATCTAAACTGGAAACCCTATGTAAATGAAATATGTAAAAAGGTAAACAGAAGCATTGGCGTTCTTTCTAAATTACGTTATTATCTAAATGTATACATACTTACTAATCTGTATTATTCCCTTATATATCCTTACCTCACCTATGGTTTACTTGTCTGGGGGAATACATATCAGACTTCAACTCGTCCTTTATTTATTCTTCAGAAAAAGGCCCTTCGTATTATCACATTTCCTAAATATGATGCATATTCTACCCCTTTGTTCAAAAAATTGCAAATTTTAAAACTAAATGACTTAGTCCTCTCTCACACTGCTTTATTTATGTATCAATATCACGCAAATACCCTCCCAACTGTTTTTAGAGATTTCTTTAAACCTCTCTCTGATATCCATCATTATAACACTCGCCTAGCATCCACTCTGATTATCTTCCTGCTATTCGAACTAATTATGGTCTATTTAATATTCGTTTTCAAGGTCTAAAAATATGGAATTCACTAGACAAAAACCTTAAATTCTTGACTAAATACAAATTCAAAAATTGTTTGAACAAATATCTTATAAGTAAATATTGATCAAATATCTTTTCAATTTGCCTTTTCAATTTCAATTTAAAATATGTATTTTCAGCAGATTGTATTTTATTCGTTGTCCCTGTTATGTTTACGTGTGTCCGTTTCTTGTATTTATTATATAACAAATTATGTACATTGTTTTCGTTCTGACCGCCATATCAAATTGCAATCTGAACTTTGTTCCGGTGGCTCAGCTTAGTTTAGCTTTCTAGTTATTCTGAGCCTACCAGTACCAATTATTGAGCTTTTCATTTTTCCAGTAAACCTGTAACTATTATTAATTCCAGTACGAAATAAAATGTGTTGTTGTTGTTAACTAGTATTCAAAGAACACACACAACTGTTTTTAAGTGTGAACAAGCTTTTGCCGATTCAGCAGGCTAAAGTCTCGTGAAAGTCTAATCTCAAAGTTCCTTCATATTTCGTTCTTTGCTATTTTCACTTCTAGAGCATACAAAATCTTGAAAAGCGTCTCATCTTAAAGCTGAGGATTTCAAAAATCTGTCTTTCCATTCATTTCTGATGCGCTAGCGTTTTCTGCGTTGTACTGTTAGTTTTAAGGTGGCCCGCGGCTATTTATTTTGGCAACGGGGGTCTTTTTAAATCGCGTTTTTGAACAGCTAAACATTATTCGATTTCTGATATTTTTTGAACTTTTAATAAAGAATCCTCGAATTTTATAAAAAGTACAATTAGAAAGTGATTAACAAAGAATTGCTGAAGATATAAGCGATTTTCCAAAACGTTGTTTTTTAGGAAAGAGCGTATATTTCAAAACCCAAAAGATGGATTTGTTCCATTTTACTTTCAACGAGTGCACAACCTCCAAGGTCTGTGACAGGCAAGTTTCAGGTTAATCGGCACCATACAAGTTTCTCAGCAAACGGCTGATCAATTTTAACCTTAAAATGTTATGCTCATGCATCTGGTTCAACTGCCGGAGAAATATTACAGTAATAATTAAATCGTGCATACCATATGGAATTTCAATACCACTTGAAACTTCTGTGCCAAAGGCAAGAAGATCGGAAAACTGCAACTAACGTTATGCGGCGAATGAAGTAAGATAGGTTATTTCTGAATATTTGCGAAAATCGAGAAATTTGTATTCTTTCGGCGTCAAAAAAATCACTCGTTTGTTTTTCTTAAGTTCCTAATATGACTTACAGTAGCATATTTTAAAGTACCTTACCGAGTTTCAGCGCGCTTTGACCATACGCTTTTGAGAAATAAAGGCTGTAAACTTCAGTTGGTGCGAGACTTCTAAAATCTAAATGCTTGGAAAACTCCTCATGATCGCTAAATTATTCAATGTGTTTGTTTTGAATTTCCGCACGGGAATTAAAATTAATGTTGAAATTAAAATGAGGATTAATTTTGCAAGTGTAGTAAGGTATTTGTAATAATAGTTCCAGGCTGAGTAATGTTTTGGTGCCAAGAAGTATCCTACTGTGGAAACGTTCTTCAAATGTCCTCCCCTCGTCGCTACTTACTACCATGTGGACATAACACGTAACACCTGCTTCATGGTTTACTGCACACAGCCATGAATTACAATGTCATCCTCATTTTAATTTCAACAATAATTTTAATTATTCCTTGCCCCTCGATTCCCAAGTGGCAGAACCCGTGCGGAAATTCAAAACAAACACATTTAATAATTTAGCGATCATGAGGGGTTTTCCAATCATTTACATTTTAGAAGTCTCGCACAAGCTGAAGTTTACAGCCTTTATTTCTCAAAAGCGTATGGTCAAAGCGCGCTGAAACTCGGTAAGGTACTTTAAAATATGCTACTGTAATTCATATTAGGAACTTAAGAAAAACAAACGAGTGATTTTTTTGATGCCGAAAAAATACAAATTTCTCGATTTTCGCAAATATTCAGAAATAACCTATCTTACTTCGTTCGCCGCATAACGTTAGCTGCAGTTTTCCGATCTTCTTGCCTTTGGCACAGAAGTTCCAAGTGGTATTGAACTTCCATTTGGTATGTACGATTTAATTATTACTGTAATATTTCTCCGGCAGTTGAACCAGATGCCTGAGCATAATTGATCAGCCGTTTGCTGAGAAACTTGTATGGTGCCGATTAACCTGAAACTTGCCTGTCACAGACCTTGGAGGTTGTGCACTCGTTGAAAGTAAAATGGAACAAATCCATCTTTTGGGTTTTGAAATATACGCTCTTTACTAAAAAACAACGTTTTGGAGAATCGCTTATATCTTCAGCAATTCCTTGTTAATCACTTTCTAATTGTATTTTTTATAAAATTCGAGGATTCTTTATTAAAAGTTCAAAAAATCTCAGAAATCGGATAATGTTTAGCTATTCAAAAACGCGATTTAAAAAGACCCCCGTTGCCAAAATAAATAGCCGCGGGCCACCTTAATGTTCACTTTTCAAATCGGCTAAAGTTGCTTTTAATTCAAAACAGATAGCGCCACTCCTTCTCCGGCACTTAGTTCTGAGTCAAATCGTTCGTTCTTTGCTATGTTCACTACTAGAGCAAACAAAAACTTGAAAAACGTCTCATTTTAATCCTAAGGATTTAAAAAAATCTGTTTTCACACATGTTTCTGATGCCCCGGCGTTTTCTGCGTTGTTCTGTTAGTTGTAATGTTCATTCTTCAAACCGACTTTGCTTTCAATTCAAAACAGTGAGCGCCGGTGCTAGCTCCTAGCGGATCGATTTTATCCCCCGCGGATTTCATTCCCCCGGATCAAATCCGCTAGCGGAAACTATCCCCGGATCAAATCCGCTAGCGTTTTCTATCCCCCGGGGGATAATATCCGCTAGTAGATCTGATCTCCCTTCGCGGATTTGGTCCCCCCACTTAAATAGCACGAAGTCATATTTTTTTTGGATTTACTGCACGTAGAGTGTTCAAAGAACGGTTATTTGAAAGCTTAAACCCTAAAAAAGACAGAGAGCAAGGTTATATTGACACGAAATGAACAGTAGAAGTGATTTTAGCTGTATCAATGACGATACAGTTGGCCTAGTGCTATCGCTGTTTAGCCGAGGACAAGAAACCGCAAGTCGAATTGCCTCCGACTCACACGGTGCCACTTAGTTAGCTGCCAAGAATCACGGTGGCAAGGTTATATACCTAGGTAGTAGCTTCAAAAGTTGCGGGGTATTCTATAACTGAGCATTAAAGAACACACAACTGTTTTTACAATGTAAGTGTGAATGCTAAGGTGTAGTTCGTGAAAGTTTATCTCAAAGCGCTTCTTCAACTGATTCTAAGTGTGAACAACATTTACCGATTCAGCGGGCCAAAGTCTCAAAGTGTGTTCAAAGAATTAATCTACTTCGGAACCTCGGACCGCGGTGGCAGTTGGCTTCATATTCACAGCTACATACATCGTTCTATACTTATACTTCGTTCTTTAAATGACTTCGGGACTTAGTTACACTAATTCGAATTCATCTACTTCGGGTGGCAAGCCAACTGTAGCAATATTCAAAACGGCTTATTCAACATTCGGTGATTGTGCAACATTCAACTATTTTTCAACATTCAACCACTTTTCAATGCCCTATTCAACATTCAATCACTTATTCAACATCCAACTGTCAACCCTTTGTTCAACATTCAACCCGATAGTCAACATTCAACGTATACGACAACTTCAATATTCAATGAAATATTCAAACATTCAACATTCAACCCGATAGTCAACATTCAACGTTATACGACATATTCAATATTCAATGAAATATTCAAACATTCAATGCGATATTCAACATTCAATGCAGTATTCAACATTCAACGCAATATTCAACATTCGACGCGATATTCAACATTCAACGCAGTATTCAACATTCAACGACCAATCATTCAATCGTCATCCCTAATAGGGACACTGGTATATAATCAACTAAAGTCGATTAAGGTGTCATGCTAACCGCCGTGGAAAGCGAGTAGCAGCTGACGTTTCGAGCGCTAGCCCTTCGTCAATCAATCAATGAATCAATCTTTATTGCTCTTACAATGACATGTATACAATATAAAAAAGAAAATAACTAATATATATACAATGTGATGGGCAATACAGATTAAGTAATATTTGAGCATGGAGGCTAAATAAACTGTGAAGTTCTCGAGTTAGCCTCCAGCCTTGTTAATCAGCAATTATAATAGGAGAAAGGAAATCGGGAGGGAAATTTAGAAACTAGTTTAGATTACTGGGAAAACTCTAAGAATTAGAATACTAATTACGAAAATAAAAATAACAATTTGAGCAATTATAGCCGGATAGTTATTTTGAATATTGGTCTGACAATAAATACTGTTTTATGCTTTTTGAGAAAGAAAATACATTTAAATTTTTGAGGTGGTCAGGGAGATTTCGCCAAAGGTCAATTGCCATAAATGAAATCATTTGTTTTCCTTTGTTTGTTCTCACGCCTGATTTATGTAAATTTTGTTTGGCTGCATATCTCGTATTATAACTGTGGACATTGCTGGCATGTTGGAAAAAAATATCGAACAAGTTAGGTAATTGACCTTTGTGCCAGAGGTGAACAAATTTTAATGCGTGGAGATGGTAAACACTGTGAACTGTAAGTATATCTAAGATATTTAGCATTGGGAGAGCACTTTCAGTATTTCTACCATATAATGTGGCAAAAAATATTAATCTTGCGACATGGTTTTGCTTTGTTTGTACTTTTTGTAAATTGGTTTTATAAGCGCTGCCCCAAGCTAATATCGCATATGAGATGTATGGATAAATAAGATTGTAATAAATTTGCTGTAGTTGCGTCAATGATAAATAGTGCCTCAGCTTGGATATAATACTTGTGTTTTGTGAAATACGCGAAGATACATATGATATATGGTATTTCCAACACATTGTATCGTCAATCATGACTCCTAGATATTTTATGTGGTCTTTTCTTTTCAAGGAGTGGCACGATCCGTCAGAGCTCAATATTTTGATATCAATATTCATGTCCCTTTTCTTAGCTGACTTTATGATCATAAAATTAGTTTTCGATAGATTAATAGATAACTTATTTATATCCAACCATTCTTTGACCTTTTTTAATTCAGAGTTCATTAAATTTTCTAGGCTTTTTAAATCTTTAGCCGATGCAAATACATTGGTATCGTCCGCAAATATTTTGAATGTTAGGGCATCAGAACAATTCGGTATATCGTTGATGTAAATTAAAAATAAAAGTGGTCCTAGAGAGCTACCTTCAGGGATGCCACAGATCATTGTTTGTTTGGGGGAGTCGACATTTCCTAGAGACACATACTGCTGCCTGTTCGTTAAATAACTTGTGAACCATTTTAAGGGTAGGCCTCTAATGCAATAAGATTCTAGTTTCTTTAGTAGTATTCCATGGTTATTTAACAGTGTCGAATGCTTTCGAAAAGTCTAAGAACACTCCACAAGTATACAAGTTATTATCAATCGCTTTTCTTAAGTTATCTGCAATTTCTGTTATAGCCTGGGATGTCGAGCGGCCTTTGCGAAATCCAAATTGGAATTCAAAGAGAATTTCTTGTTTTTCAATGTAATTAATAAGTTGCTTGTATATTAGTTTTTCAAACATTAGAGTAAAGGCTGATAAAGTCGAAATAGGACGAAAATTGGCTGGATTAGTAATTTCCCCTCCTTTATCGACAGGCGTTACTTTAGAAATTTTGAGAATATCCGGTACAATTCCTTGAAGAAGGGATTGATTGAAAATTATTGTTAGTGTTTCATATATATGTTCACGGGCAAGTTTAATGCATGATGGGGGGATACCTATTGATGACTTATTTAGTTTAAGTCCCATAATTGCATCGTAGACTTCATGTGCATAAATGCCACGAAATACAAAACTATTCTGGAAGGATCTATTTATGTATTTTGTTGGATTATCATCATTTGGTGGAAGCTTACTAGATAAATCGTTGCCAACATTAATATAATGTGTGTTTAATTTATGAGAAATGCTAGCCTTATCAGTATAACATTTATTTTTATAGAGAAGCTTCTTTATCGTTGTTTGCGAGTTCATATTTTTCCGATTTGTTATCATTCCAATCAACTTCCACGTTGTTTTTAAGTTTTCTTTATTTAAATTAAATTGAGCGCGAAAATAGTTCGTTTTCGCGGCTTCTTTAACTTTGTTTAATTTGTTGTTATATTCTTTATACATCTTTACTTTTGTTGGATCATTACTTAAAAAGTGGGTTTAAAAAAGTTTTTGTCTTCTCCTTATCGAGACCAGTAAAGCATGGGATATCCATGGTTTTAAAAAAATGTTTTTTTCTTCAGTTATTAGATACTTTACGTATCGGAGCGTGCCTATCAGTTATTGTTTGAAGCGCTTCAACGATTTTATTCATGCTGTTATTAACATTATTTTCACTTACAAGACTTTGGAAGTCCGTGTCCGCTACGTCATTCAAAAATAAGTCATCGTTAAAATTCGAAAAATCTCTAAAATATCGTAAATCGTCTGTCACGGGTAGCTTATTCGCGACCGTGCAGAATATAGGAAGGTCGTCAGAGATATTAGCTAAACAAATACCTGCTTTTAGTACTTTTTGTGGAATGTTGGTGTAAATATGATCTATTAAAGTGCCTATGAAGCTTATTTTTTTATTTTAGATATCAATTCTAAATCAAGTGAATTGTAGAATGGTACAATATATTTTGCTTTGAATGCTGTGGCGCTGAGTTAAAGAGGTTTTAATATCCAAAATGCTAATTACATGACGTCAGGGGAGGCATCTGCAATCATTTCTTAGTGATTGTGAATGGGCGTTTCTACTGATATAGGAAAATAAATTTCTAACATCATTTTATTTCAACCATGGGTATAACACTGATAATTTTTTTAATGTGTTTAATTGTAACAACAAATTTTGTATAATAATTGATGCCTCCCCTGACGTCATGTAATTAGCATTTTGGATATTAAAACCTCTTTAACTCAGCGGCACAGCATTCAAAGCAAGATATATTGTACCATTTTACTATTCACTTGATGTAGAATTGATATCTAAAATAAAAAAATAAGGTTCATAGGCACTTTAAAGTCGAGGTATGATCAGTGATTCGTGTCGCCTTTGTAATAATTGGCAGGAAACCTAAATCTAGAATCATGTCAAGGAAATCAGATGTTTGGTTATCAACGTTATATTTTAGGAAGTTTATGTTTATGTCTCCGAGCAAGAACATTTCTTGTCCTTTACTGTTTAAGTACTCAAGCTTAACTTTTAAGATTTCGAGAAAATGTTTACGGTCATTATGTGGGTGTCGGTAAATGCAGCCAATTATAATATTCTTTTGTCTTTTTCGTATGATCCCAATCCAACAGGATTCTACACCTTCCGCAGTTAGTTCAAGGTCATGCCTTCTCACAAATTCCAATTCTTTCGTAAGATAAAGGCCAACACCTCCAGCCAATGTTTTAGAGTTTGTATGCAAAAACGAATATCCTGGTATGCTAATGTTTAGGTTGTTAGTCTCTTTCAGTTTAGTTTCTGAGATAGCAATAATATCTGGTGATTCCTTCAATGTGATAACTAGGATATCTTCTAGCATTGAGAGGTTTTTAGATAAACTGCGCATATTGCAATGCAAAATTGAGAATCCATTTTGTCGAGTTGCCTTATAAAATAAAGATCCAGTTTGTTTAATAGAATAATATTTTGATTCTATGTAATTCTCGAATTCTTCAGCTTGTTTATCTGGGCATTCAATGATATCTTGGAAAAGGTCTTTCGAGTCAAATATAGAGGTGGGGGAGGAGTAAACCCACGCCCCAGCTATGTTTAGGAACTCTTTATCGTCAAGATCATGGAATCGTAATTCAACAAGCATGGTATAGCTACTGCTAGCGATCATTGGATTGAAGATAATTCGATGCATGTAGCTTTAACGTTACTAACCTTATTCTGCTCATAGTTTTTCAGTAATATATTAATAATGTGGTATACATATAAGTAATAAGCTTATCTGCTTGTCTAATGGCGACGGCTCTTACTTTCGTCAGAGAAATAGGGACACTTTTGATAGTGATGCGAGGGCCTCATTTTCCTGCTGATCGTTCAGTTTGCAGGCTCGGTTGGTAGTAAAACAAATATGGTCAATTGGATGAAGGGCCTGATGGCATTGTCCCTGACATACTTAAAGTCTCTAGGATAACTCCCATCTACAAGAATGGCATTGTTACCGATCCTGGAAATTATAGACCAATAGCAATCTTATCTCCCTTTAGTAAAGTTTTAGAACGATTAGTATACAACCAGTTAATGTCTTTTTCAGAAAAGCATAACATTCGTTTTGAACATCAATTTGGTTTTAGAAAAGGCCATTCTACTGAACAAGCTTTACTGGAATTAACAGATAATCTAAAAACATCAATAGATAATAAACTCATTACTTGTGGCTTGTTCCTCGACTTCTCAAAAGCATTTGATACTGTAAATCATAACATATTGTTAAAAAAACTTGAAAAGTATGGCATCAGAGGAATAGCTCTGGATTGGTTTTGCAGTTATCTTCAAAATAAAAAACGGTATGTTAAAATTGGCAATACTGAATCAAGTGCACAAAACGTTATATGTGGTGTACCACAGAATCAACCTTGGGTCCACTTATGTTCTTACTATATATAAATGACATGCCAAATTCTTTTAATAAGTTATCATTCAGAATCTTTGCAGATGATCCTAACATCTTTTTTTCATGTGACAATCCTACTGACATAGAAACGGTTATAAATGATGAACTGAAACATGTCTTTAATTACTGTGCTACTAATAAACTTTCTGTTAACTTAAAAAAAAAAATGATTATAACCTCTGTCCATAGAAAAAATATAGAAATTAATATTCCCAGTATCAAACGTAAACCCTACATTAAATATTTAGGTATCTTCGTAGACGAACATATTAACTGACATAATCAGATTACTCATGTTAATAACAAAATAGCTAAGAATATTGGAATCATTTATAAACTAAGGTACTATCTTGATTTGCATATTTTAAAGCAACTTTATTATACATTTATCTATCCATATCTAAACTATGGCATCATGAGCTGGGGTAACACTTACAAAACTAGTTTTAAAAAACAACTGCATAAGAAGTATATTCTTTATTAAAGGGAAAGAGAATCTGGACCCATATTTCAATCTTCTTGGAATTCTCTAAATTGAAAATATCGTCAAACTAAAGACATCTATATTTACACATAAGATAATGAACCACTCAATTAGTATCCCTTCTATATATATTTACTGAATTCCTCATCCCTGTATCATTGTCATAATACAAGATATTCATCCAGAAAAAAAATACTTAGGCTAGTATAAGAACAAATTATGGCAAATTCACTTTCAAATACTTAGCATCCAAATTATGGGAAAGCATCCCTCCTAGCCTAAAAGACCTATCAGCTAATTCTTTCAAAAATAAAAAAACAAATTATCTCTTGAATCGTCAAACTTAATTCTCAACTGTCACTGAATTCCTGATTTTCTCATTTTATGGCAGTCGTATGTACGTTTTCTTCTTCGTCTCTTTATAAGTTGTTAACATCATAGTATATAATAATTTTCACATCAAACCTTTTTCTTCCTAGCTGTAAATATGATCAATATATGCATGCTAATTAATTTAAATTGTTTAGTCATATATCTCATTGTAATTTGTAACTGAGCTCAGCCTATTTTTACTTTCCTAATTACAGCAGCCAACTCGAAAGCCTTGCGATACTTTGACTACTGTACACAGACATTGTATTATCCTTATTTTTAAACTAATTACCTCAATCCATTGTATTTTTTCATGCTACTCCTGTTATTTACGTTTTCGAATAAGTGTGAAGTAAATAAATTGTCTTGTCTTGTTTCTATGGTGATGATCCTCAAGCTTCTTCACCATTTGAAGACACTGCTAATAATGTTGTTGTGTTCCCTAGATAATAGCAGTGATTTGGCAGTGGAGGTGCTCCAAAGAGTAGACCCATTGAAGACCTCCACCCAAATGGGGATTGATATTTATGCTGAAGCTCTTCATCTGATAAACCAAGAAAGGGTTATCCAGAATGAATAAATAATTTGATAGATAGATCAACATGAAACTCAAATATAATAATTAATTATTATTGTGAAAACTTGTGAAAGTGGGTTTCATAATTTTCTAGAAGTGTGGGTGATGAATATGCATTATGCAGAATACTAAGCAACTGAAACCAAAACAGAAACCGAGGAGACAGCAACGGACTCAGATTGATCCAAACTGTTTTTTATAATCCCCAGTTTTACCCTTTTTGTTTTGGCATACATACATGTATGTATATTACTCTGAAATGCAATTTTTTATTGAGCTAAGATAATAGATAAAGTTATATAACGCAATTATACACATTAAAAAGCGCTGAAATGAACTTTATACAGGAGAACTATTTTGGCAGAGTAGTGGTGACAAGTATAAATGAAACTATAATGCACTTATCAATTATTGAAACCCCAACCCCTCCCTGGGGCTAGGTGGGGATTTGATTTGAAAGAGTCTCAGTCACGTGCTAGCTTTACCGAGGAAACTGTTATATACGGTTTCATTAGTTATTATACTAGTGTTTTTTTTGGGCGATATTACGCGCAGATTTTTCATTCTTTCGGACGCGGTTATTTCTTCAACTGACCAGAATCACGGCCGCTTTTTGTTTACGTTGAATCATGCTCCTGAAGCAAACAAAAATATTTTGTTTTTAAAGATTAAAGTAAGCAACATATTTTAGTTTCACATATTAACTATTAATTTTAATATTAAAATATTTATCTCCGATTCTGAGCAGTTTATTTTAGCATTTTCTTAATATAACGAATATTAGAGGCAAAATTGTTTGTAATAAATACGGAGTATTGAGAGTTTTCAAGCGTCCCATTAGGTGATAAACTCCCGAATTAACGAAAGTACATTTCTACCATTATTGTGATTTTCAAAAAGTTATATCTCATGCAGGATTTATTTAATCGATTTTGCTACAAAAAGGAAACTTCTCAGAAAAGTAAGGGGAACAACACTTGTTTGATTTTGAAATAATATTTTGAAGCCAAAATTATACCTAAATCCCCTAGCTTTTATATTGTATCGATTCGGCCGCAACAAGACAAATAGTCAGGAACGGCTAAACATTACGCTACACGTCAGTGAAGGGCGTGGCCAACTCTATTATATTATAGGTGTTTAAACCCCAAGAGAAAATCAAACAATGAAAATAATGTCACTAATTAAGTTAAACATTATCTGTTCATGCATGACTGTAATTAGTATTCAAGTAAATACACATGTGAGCAATCTCTTCGATTTCTTATCTGAAAACATTAAAACTCAATTATTTCTGAAAGATTGGACCACGGACGTGCTTGGAGGCTGATTTTATTTGCCTATTTATTCTAGAGACTGTTACATCGTGCAATATTTTACGGTTTGACTTTTAATAGGAAATATGCAAGCAATTCGGACTCCCACTCTAACCCCTTCGGATGGGCCGGAGCTGAGAGGAATGCCCAGCAAATCCATCAGTATTCAAGAGAAGTCTTGTAAAGCTCGGCATTGGTTTGACTGGCTTAGTCAAGACTTCCCAGTTGTATAAGTAACAAGAAATAACCGATTCAACCAGTAACAGTCTCAACATGTTTTAAACACAACAGGGAAGTTTTGATCTTGGGGACATTTGTGGCTCGACCGTCAAATTTTAAGGGACAAATTGCGCGTGAACGCGATAACATTATCTCTTTTTATAAATCATTACGAAGCTTTGTTTCCCTGGTTTAGTGATGTGAAAATATGAGATGTCTGAGTATGAAGAAAACCGAACCATGTAAAAAATAATTGTATTTTTTATTGCCGCTATTAAAATGCCGTACTCTTGGCAATAGCAAAAATAATGATGGCTAGTGCCCAGGCCCTATATATGGATTCTACACTAATCCACCCACGAGTTCACATTGGTGCCTATGTTTCATTTTATTCGTGGCCCGTTTGTAGATGTCGACGTACTCTCAATTAAGTTGTGCGGAGAGCTGAATGTATTTAAATCAAGGTTATTACAAGAAATATAATTTTCCAGCTAAATAATGTCTTCCTATGTTGTGTAAAGTATTTTGTGTTGATTAGAATCCATTCCCTGACACATCTTGTTAACCGACACTTGCTGTATAAATGCCAATCTAATTACATCGCTGATGTAACACCGAAATTTCTTGAGATTCAAACAACTTCATGTGAAAAAATATACGTGCATTTCAGAGAACTCAACGAATCAGTTCACACATGATTGGAATTGTTTTTATCTTCGCGTTTTATTTTTCGGAAGGAACTTATTCAACAAAACGCAAATTAAAATCGCAGTCGAGCATCTCCCTCACACCTCCCTGGGCAAATATGGGAAATTGGAGAGTTTTAACAGATTTCCTAGCTATAAAGTGCTTGAGTGGCTTACACATTAAACCGGGTTGGTGTAATATTATCTTAGCTGCTTTATTCCGAAGAATCTGTAATATTGTCATTTGGCCTTATCACCGGACCAAATTAAGTCTCCGAGACTGTTATAGAATGCGAGCCTTGCTTGATAAGGGCGGAGGTGCTTTATTTATCTTACAAGCCAAGTGTTTGATTGATCTTGGAAGTAAGTTTAGCAAGTTGGTCGTGCCAGGTTAACGCGCTGTTTATCGTGACGCCAAGGTAGTTGAATTGTGAGAGCGTAGAATAACCCGTAGAGTTCTCATATTTAGGGAAAGTTCATTTAATATCACAAAGGGGGAATGAAGATATTGAGGGTGGGCTCTGAAAAGTTTCCAGTATGAAAGGGGGGGGGGGGGGGCTCAAAAAAATATCGAGGTCACAAAGGGGTGGCTCTGAATTTTTGTTCAGTACTCCAGCTACTACAATTATGTCTGCCACTTGATTTTTATTCTAAAAAAACATGAGCATCACTGTATCACCATAAATAGATAAACACTAGTCAGGCTGAATTCTTCCTGATCATTACATGAGTTAGTTTCTTAACAAAATGTTAACAAACTGGTTCTGTGTCCTTAGCCATGACTTCAGCATTCGTATTCCCTTCATCGGTAGAGGTGTCTGACTCGGTTCCGGGCTCCTGGCTCTCCGTTGTGGTAGGCGCTTTGGTTGCAGATTTTCTTGAAAGAAGCACATGTAGCAGCCTCCTTGCCTTTAATGCATTATTTATTGCGTCTATAGCAATTATGTACTCAATTGCCTTTATAAGGAATCTGGGCAGGAGCTTTACACTCCCCAGCGTTTGTGCGCTAACTGTTTTTATAAGAACTCAAGGTATCGATCAGCAAACTCTTTTCCGTGCGTTTTTAAAACGAGCTTGTAAGCTTGCTTTTTTCCTATATGTCCTTTTACCTTTGGCGTTTTTTTCTTCTTTGTTCTTTCTTTCTTCTGTTTGCTCTCTTTCTTCTGTGGAAACTGTATCCCGATTGAAACGGGCACTTAACACTTTGTACGTATTGCTGGCTTTCACTGAATCCCCAGAGATTCCAATGACAAAGGGCATGGCGGCCATGTTGGTGTACCTAACAAAAGAAGCTAACGAGGAATCTATTGTTAAAGGTACACCAACATGGCGGCCATGACGTCACGTGAAAGCCAGCAATTGGTGACTAAACTAAAGGCAAGTAAGCTCTTTCTGAAGCTTTTCAAGGCTTTTGAGATGCTTATCAGTCTAAATAAGCAAGTTTATTGCTTGCCCACTGTTTTAGTACATGGTGGAAATCGTACAAGGCGTTTTTACGCTCTTGAAGCCTGATCTTGATAGCACCCAATTTCTCCTGCAGCGAAGATAACTTGATCATAGGGCATTACAATGCAGGGCATTACATGAGTGTTTTTGACACACCAGCCACCAAAGATGATGGGTCAGTTAAGGGAAGTTGATGACTACGCGCCAAGGGCAAGCATCACACGTATATTTAAAGCTGGCACGATTTTATCGAATGATAGTGGAATGCTAAAAGAAGTGTCCAGTCGTTATTGTATTGAAGAAAATACGTAACTCTGTACGTTGTTCACCTTGAAAAGCTAAAAACCGTGTCTGGAATCAGAGAAAACGAGAGAAGAAAGGACACGTGAAGATGAGTGTAGCCGAAAACATACGACGACTACGATTGGAACACTTTAATTGACTCTGGAAAACTTAACTTCCTGAAGTAAAATAACTTGACAAGTATATCAAGACGCACAACCTGTCCACCTATCGATCGCAATAAAAGAAGATAAAAATAAAACGAATAAAACCCGATTTCTACATCAGCAAAAAGAACAACGGAGCCGCTGAAAACGATACAGCTATACCTTAGATGATGATAAGTCATCAGCTGAGAATGAATCCGTGGAATCTGAGGACGACGAGCGGTACAGATCGATGGATCATTAGCTGAAGTGACATATGACTCTGACGACGAAGTTGCTAATTTGTTTATAACAAGTCGTGGTAGCAGACAACTTTCCTCACTCAAGATATGAGGAATACAACGTTTATTGGTGTAACAACCCATGTATTTTGATGTAATGTTCAGAGTGGAGGCATGGAGGTTTGAACTGTTTGAGGTAGTCTCAAGGGTGGCTGAAAATATTCAGGGTAAATATGCTAAATCCCCCCCCCCCCCGTGATATTAAATGAACTTTGCCTTATGGCGGAGAACGAGGAGTCAAATTTGCATGCGAGTACTGCTACTTAAAAAGTTATTGACGAGTAAACATTCCAAGCCGTAGTACACAACGTTTCGTTTAATAAATAGTTTATTATAGTGGAGATTCACTCAATCCTCAAAGATTCAAATGACAAAGGGCATGGCGGCCATGTTGGTGTACAGAACAAAAGAAGCTAACGAATAATCTATTGTTAAGGTACACCAATGTATGAGGTCACGTGAAAACCCTCTATACGACAGCTTATCTTACAGCTCTGTCCGAAGAAGCTATCTTATCATTAGCGACATAAACTCAAGCAACATACGCAGACGCAGTAATGCACTGATCATTAGCGCATTAGCGACTAAGCAGAAGCAACATACGTAGACCCAGTAATGCATTGATCATTAGAGACATAAGCAGAAGCAACATACGCAGACCCAGTAATGCATTGATCATTAGCGACATAAGCTCAAGCAACATACGCAGACCCAGTAATGCATTGATCATTAGCGACGTGAGCAGAAGCAACATACGCAGACCCAGTAATGCGTTGATCATTAGCGACGTGAGCAGAAGCAACATACGCAGACCCAGTAATGCATTGATCATTATCGACATAAGCAGAAGCAACATACGCAGACCCAGTAATGCATTGATCATTAGCGACATAAGCAGAAGCAACAAACGCAGACACAGTAATGCATTGATTATTAGCGACATAAGCAGAAGCAACATACGCAGACCCAGTAATGCATTGATCATTATCGACATAAGCAGAAGCAACATACGCAGACCCAGTAATGCATTGATCATTAACGACATAAGCAGAAGCAACATACGCAGACCCAGTAATACATTGATCATTAACGACATGAGCAGAAGCAACATACGTAGACCCAGTAATGCATTGATCATTAGCGACATAAGCAGAAGCAACAAACGCAGACACAGTAATGCATTGATTATTAGCGACATAAGCAGAAGCAACATACGCAGACCCAGTAATGCATTGATCATTAGCGACATAAGCAGAAGCAACATACGCAGACCCAGTAATACATTGATCATTAACGACATGAGCAGAAGCAACATACGTAGACCCAGTAATGCATTGATCATTAGCGACATAAGCAGAAGCAACAAACGCAGACACAGTAATGCATTGATTATTAGCGACATAAGCAGAAGCAACATACGCAGACCCAGTAATGCATTGATCATTAGCGACATAAGCAGAAGCAACATACGCAGACCCAGTAATACATTGATCATTAGCGACATAAGCAGAAGCAACAAACGCAGACCCAGTAATGCATTGATCATTAGCGACATAAGCAGAAGCAACAAACGCAGACACAGTAATGCATTGATTATTAGCGGCTCTTGTTGTTATCGCGTTATCGAGTAGAACAGGTACCGCTAATGATAAATACGGCTTATACTGGAGGATTTCGCGTTCTTTTTTTTTGCCGACAACATACATTTTCACGTGTAATTATTGTTTTGTAATTACTGTACCTCTATTATTTTTCGCCGTCATACCATTATGAAAATGGTCCTTCTCTGCATGACTCACACTGACACACCCTTGCTTTTCGGATGATTATTTCAACCAGTTCGTTTTTACAGTGTAAAGTTCCTATTCATAACCCAGGTCGTCGCCAGCCCGAGGTGAATCGAGCGAAAGGCTTTCTCATTGTACGCAATAATGATATCTATTTCCATAAATCATTAGGAAGAATTGTTTGCCTAGTACATTGTGGCATAAAATTACCGATAACAAGGCTTGGATTTCATTGTTATTTTATCTCGGTCCAAAGGACAGAGGATTAGAAACCAAAAGAGTTTTCGGGTTCCGTCTTGAGACCGGCATATGAAGTTTTTTGTTCAGTTTTCTCCTTTACTTCTTCTTACGTAAAGCTGTTATAATTAGTACTAGAAAGTTTCTAATAGAAAGTGATTAGTGCTGCGAGGGGATGCATAGAGCTACTGTCTAGTGATATTAGTTCGAGTGTGAGTTTGGCAAACTAAAAATCTCTATGGCATGGCTCTATATTGTTTCCACTTTGTCTATTGTGTTACCTTTGTTTCATTTTTTAATCGAAAATTATCAACTATTGGCGCACAATCATATTCAAAATGTGTCCAATGCACTTGCCATAATCTAAAATTACTCCTAGTTGATTAAAACTACAGAAACTTGCAAATCATACTTTGCTCAATCAGGGACAGAAAATAACACAGCATCGACAACGGAAATATAGACAACGAATAAATTAGTATAGATATTTTATTGAAATGTGTGAACAATCATAAACTATAACATTAATTTGCTCTTTGGCAGAATTCAATGGGAGTGGAGAAAATACTGACCCCCAGTCTATAGACTCTCTAATGATGTCCTGGGAGTCCATGGACTGGGGGTTAATGTGTTCTCACCACCCAGATACAACCGTCCACATCAACAATAATATCAACTCAAAGTTAATAATATGTGTTCGAGCACTTTTTAATATGCCAATGCTACAAAACAATAACAATTTTTTGTATACACTCATTGCAAAAAATGTCCTAGAAAAATGTAAAAGCTTAAAAGCAAGAGGAATTATATGGGGTAAACCTGATACTTGATAGGGACGATTTTTCATTTGTTCCACGTTGGGCGATTTGTTTGCTACCATACTCGTAAGTTTCACTTGCTGTCCCGAAGGAAGATTTGTAAGTGCCTCCATTGATCAACATGCCTCCATATTAGATCAACATGTCTCAACGGGCAGATAGTTCAGCGATGTCGTCTCTGCATCTGGGATGAGTCGATTGCCAAGCGCCGGAAACGAGATATATACAGTCGGTCTCCTTCGATAAGGATAATTTGGTATATACTTCATGGTAGTGTTTCGTTCCATATAGTCTCCCTGCATAATACTGTGAAACAGTAGAGAAAATGATTATGCAGGGGACTAGGCGGAACGAAACACTACCATGAAGTATATACCGATAATCTGTATCGATTGTATCACAGGTCCACTGCTGGTTAGATTTGGCACACGACATCGCTGAAAAACTCATAAAAGAACATTGCATGTCTTCCTCTCGATACATCACTAAAACGTTTGTGACCGTGATGAATACTTCTTGCTATGAATAAAGCGGAGTTTTACACGATAATTTGATAAAATGGTACTATAAACACTGCGTTGAGAAAATATGGATACCGTTTTCTACATCCGGGATATATCCTCTGAGACCCAGGGCGTCAAAGCGAGGCGATAACCGGTGACCATGAATTCAAGGAAATCGGGTAGTGCGAAAAGGTATGCGTGTGGTCACCCTGTGTTGTACGTCAAGATTAGTGTTGCTGCTCGCTACGCTCACAGCAACTAAATACACGGAGTATGTGTTGGAAGATTCCCTCTGCCTTTGAAGTTTGGCAGGAGTTAAGAGATATTGTTGCCCCGAGAAGAAAAAAGAAAACCGAGCCATGTGAAAAATAACTGAGCCATGTTACTTCCAAATTATCTTTGTGTATTATCTTTGTGTAATTATCTTTGTGTAATTTTGAAGTCCTATCTGTCCGGCCGTTTTAAGTCCTATCTGTCCGGCCGTTCAGAACGTGTCTTTGTTAATGGTGGACTTTCTAAAGTGTATCATCTTATGCATGGCGTTCCTCACGGATCTTGCCTTGGTCCCCTCCTATTCAATATTTATACGCGCAAGTTATTTGACATCGTAAGCTTGCATCTCCCTCAAGTTCATTGCTACGCGGATGCCACGCAGCTCTACTTCGCCTTTCGACCCAGTGCTTCCTCCAATGCTGAAGCCGCTGTTAGCTTAATGTCGCAGTGCATCAAAGACATATGAAGCTGGATGATCACAGACAGACTTATGCTTAATGACTCAAAAACTGAATTCTTAATTATTGGCACGAAGCAACAGCTAGCTAAAGTTGACATTGATCACATGATAGTTGGTACATCGAAAGTTGTACCTGCTTCCGTAGTTAGAAACCTTGGAACATGGTTTGACAATAGCTTAACTATGTCTAGTCATATAAGTAAGGTCTGCGGATCAGCATTCTATCATTTGCACAATTTAAGACGCATCCGTAAGTACTTGTCTCCTGATGCAACTAAGACTCTGGTTCACGCTTTTATAACTAACCGTGTTGACTATTGTAACAGCCTACTGTATGGGTTGCCTGACTGCCAGCTAAATAAGCTCCAGCGCGTCATGAATATATCTGCTAGATTGGTTTACAATGCGACTAAGTATTGCCACATTACTCCTCTCCTCCGTGAGCTGCATTGGCTTCCAATTTGACTGCGCATCAATTTTAAAGTATTACTCTTAACTTAGTGTATCTACGGAATGGCACCAGAATATCTATGTGAACTGATTAATGTTAAGGAATCTCTGTGTAACAAAACAATGTATAACAAAATTTTTGGAGGAATGAAAGCTACGCACACGATACCGTAACAAAGCGAGAAATGTAAGCGACAAAACTAATATATATTTAACAATAGGAGCAATAAAATAACAGTACTTCGGATCCAACAATGTATATTAGTTATTGGGATGTCTTGCCGACTTTTCTTTTCTTTTGCAGGCTTCCATACAGACCACAGCAAATATCCTGGCTATTAACAGAAGGGCCGACAGGAAGCACTTTTAAGCCATCTAATCTAAAGCAAACAGTTATACGCCTTCCTCAATGGCTTCGCCAAACAGTACCAACAGCACTCCTTTCTTCCTCCCAACTACAGCCAGTTCTCAGTCAAGTCAAGGTGGTCTTAGTTCAGCCGTCAAGCAAGCCTCCTTCACTGTCATATCTGTTGTCTCTTTCTTGGGGAATCTTCTCGTTTTACTTGTTTTGTTTAAGAAAAGGCGCACTCTTTTGAAAAAGTCTTTTACTCTTTTGATTCTCGTGCTCTCAATAACCGATATAATTACAGGAATCTTGCTCTTAATAACCCCAAGGCATGTCTTCGTAAAGCCAGTTTTTGAGCCCTCTTCGCCGGGCTATACTCTCTATTTCTACTGTCAAATGATATGGGGACGACTTCTCATATTTTCGCTGGGCAGTTTATCAGTGTACATCTGCCTTCTTATGACTCTAGATCGCTGGTGCGCCATTGTAAAACCAAGCAAATACAAGCAAATTTTCACCAAGAAGAAAATCTGCATCATCTTTCTATGCATTGTTGTGTTTCTTTTCACGTTCATCTGGATACAGAAGCCTACATTGGTGGTAGATGCAGAAAAACCTCCAGGACAAAAATGTCGCTATGGGAAATCAGAAACGTTGTCGGCGTCGGTTGTTCGTGCTCTTTCCACTGCAGGTGTTTTTATTCGCACAATTATTCCCTGTTTCTTGATCTCTGTTCTCTATGCTCACATGTTGTACAAGTTCAAAACTTCATCAAGTGTCAGTCAACAGCACGGCAGTGCGGCCAGGAAGAAAATCACGCTCATCGCTGTGTTGGCGTCATTCACAATCATCGCGTGCTGGCTGCCGAATCAAGTCTACTACTTCCTCTACAACATTGGAAAGGTATTCAAAGGGGCGCTGTCAGACGTATTACTTTCTATTCCTCTAGAGCAAAACTACAAAATTAATACCTTGGAATAGAAGAGGGATACCTTGATGAATGTCCTGATATGATTTGTAATACTGTTTTGATTCAGGGTGGCAAAGCGAATTAAAATGGATCACATGCAAATGAATTCTTATTCTAGCAACTTAGTTTCAGTCCACCGTGGAATAAAACAAGTTGCTCGCGTTGAACCTTTCTATATCACCTTTGTTCTGATTATTGTTAATATTAGGGATGGGTTTCTTCTCTCTGTATACTTAATGTAGTTCAAAATAAGCTCGTATCCATTCGGACCTTCAGGCTAAGCGATTCCTAGGTTGGACGTATGTGTCTGTGAATCAATAATGATCCTTAGGTTGAAAGCTTGGTTTGGAAGTTATGGGCTTTCCCGTCCCAAACCCGAAAGAGAAAAGCCCGGGGAAACTTACGGTATCACAAAAACCAAAATGTCGGCTGCATTGCCAGCGTGGTCGTCCTGATGGTGTAGTGGTTAACACATCGTATACAAAGGCCGTGGGTTCGAATCCCGCTCAGGGCATATTTTTCTCTTTCACCTTTATTCTGATTGTTAATATTAGGGATGGGTTTCTTCTCTCTGTATACTAAAAAATGTATTTTGACGGCAATGATATGATGAGAAACATATCTGAAGTATCTATTTGTCTATTTTTAATTAGGACGGTAATGAACAAATATATAATTAAGATATATTTCCTGATATGCCATTCCGGTTAAAAGCCTTGGGGTCAGGCCAATCAGAAAATATATTTTGCACAATATCCCATAATTGTAAGTATCGAAATTAGCATATTCCACAAATAGGTACTTACAGTATATGCATGTATAGATATTTCAAAAACTCGGATGAACGTCTTCGGTCACGTGGAAGAGCCTTTGTATTTGGTAAATTTCAACAGTTTTCTAAAGCCCGGGGATGGATTTGCAATCGGTATCGGGGAATACGGGATGTTAAAACGGTCACGAGGTAAGTCAAATTAGGATGAAATCTATAAAGGTTCATGTGTCTTAATTTATATAAAGATTTCATCCCACTTAGCACTTCCAATTTTAAAATTTCCAAAAGTAAAAGAAACACCACATGAAACGATACTACCCAAGGAGGGTATCTTTCGCCACATTTGGAAACTTCATGAATAAACTTCGTCAGCCATAGGTCTAGAGACTCCGCTGTCATTAAATGACAAATATTAATAAATCTATACCTCGTTATACCAAGACTTGATAAAGAACTGGCCGAGTAAGTGACAAATATTAACACTGAAATCTATACCTCGTTACACCAAGACTTGATAAAGAACTGGCCGAGTAAGTGACAAATATTAACAAATCTATACCTCGTTATACCAAGACTTGATAAAGAACTGGCCGAGTAAGTGACAAATATTAACAAATCTATACCTCGTTATAGCAAGACTTGATAAAGAACTGGCCGAGTAAGTGACAAATATTAACAAATCTATACCTCGTTATACCAAGACTTGATAAAGAACTGGCCGAGTAGGTGACAAATATTTATTAGATAATTACTGAGGCCGACAGCATTATTAATAATGCTGTTGGCCGAAGTAATTACCTGTTGTAGTTAAATTATTGTTCCTTATGTAGTTCCATTGTTCTCTCTCTGCGCTATATCAGAGATTAAAGTCGCCCTTTCTATATTGTTCTTGCATACAAAAAACAATGAAATTGGTACTTATTGTCTATCATTTAAGGTGGGAATTGCTGTACAATAAAACCATCGGGAAGCATTGTTTGCCAGAAATCAGTATGTTGAACAACAGTTATTGATGGCAAGGTTTCCATTGTTATTTTCTCTTACACATTTCAACAAACGTGTCTGATAGTGTAATCAGTAGAGGAGCGGACCACAAGTCAGGAGTGTTCGTAAGGTTGATAGTTCGAGTCATACTCTATGATGGTTTTTATTTCCATCGTTTTCTTAAAGGGGAACTGAACCCTAAAATCAACCCAACGTCTATACAAAGACGTATTCGAAAGAAATAATAGTGTGCTACTTTATTTTTCTGTGTTGCGCGTCTATGAGGAGAAAATTAGATAAAATTGCCTTCAAACACGAAATATGCTTAAGAGATGTGCTCGAGTTAGTTAATGAATACGATCAAAATAACTAAGAAAAGAATATGGGTTGTTGGTCTTATAGATGGTTTGCACTCAATCCCCAGAGATTCAAATGACAAAGGGCATGGCGGTCATGTTGGTGTACAGAACAAAAGAAGCTAACGAAGAATCTATTGTTAACTGTACACCAACATGGCCGCTATGACGTAAAGTGCAAAGGTCTATAGCAACATACTTTATTGGAAAATATATCACGCTGTGCGCAGCATTTTGGGCATATTGACTTCCAGGTAATTGGTGCATTGACATCAAAAGATGTTTGTAACGCTGATGAGTAATACTTGTATAGAAGCGACTTAAACTGATTGGTAGAGCTAGAATTACGAATAATAATAATAATGATTTATTGGCAATATCTCCACCAGGTGGCTGTTCACTTGCCAAACTAATCTACAATAACTTACATGTATAATACTAATGATAAAATATAAAAGTGTGAAGAGATGCAATTACAATAATTACAATAATCGATTACACAATAATTACACACAATTACAACGCACTAGTAAGTCTATTTAAATCTAAAATTAAGTCCAATTCAAATATACTCAAGGCTTAAAGAGGACCTTGTGCTAAAAATTCGTGGAACTTCTTATACCAGCTGGTAACTCATTAAAAAGGTGAGCGGTCTTGTAATGTGTTACTTATTAAAGGAATCTCCAGCTGCAAGCTGCTGCTTGACCTTAAGATTCTACCGTATGTTGAAATAATAGAATTAGGGCGATTGTTCCATAGCTTGGTAATACGGTTGAAATAACTAGTACAAGAAGATCTAGTGGTGAGGTGTTGGGGGTAACTCTGTTTACTGGTCATTAATGGAATAGTGACCGTGCAACATATAAAGTACAAATTCATACCAATAGGAAAGCGACATAATATTTTGGCTTCCCATAATTCAAAATGCATAACCGACATTAGATCTGACTAATGTCTTGGTCTTGGAAGTCTGTATGTCTGAAATGTCACCAGGCAAGACAGTTAACCGCACCTCTTAAATGCTGTTTTTAGGATGGGGGCAGACTTTTACCGTTTGCAACCTGAAATGTTATTGGTTACCCAAACAATAGCCTACCCCTAAAACAATACAAACCCTACCCTAAAACAATGGGATTCTTTATCAGTGAAGTCCAATAGGATACGACCTACAGAACAGTGAAGTCTAACCGTTAGGATGAATTGAGTATTATAATTAGGACATTTATTGGAATTGTATTTTTCATAGGAAACCAACATAATTGGCTCTGTGTTGGTTCTCCTGGTTGTTTGTTGCATATTTTACTTTATTCTATTTTGTATATTTTATCATGGCCGAAGTAAATAAATAAATAAAAAATAAAGAAGTCTTTTTGTTTCACAAGTCAATGAAAGAACTTTAAGATTGAAAGCCCAATATTTTATACGGCTTTTGCTTAAGATGTTTTGAATGTCAGGGCGTTCCATTTAAGGTCATTTGTAACAGTTACTCCCAGATCTTTTTGGCAGTTGCTGTGTGAGAGGGCGTTGAGTCCAATCTTAGCTTGTGGTTGTACACAACAGGATTTTTCTTACGTGCAACCGTCAGGACTTCGCATTTGGAAGCGTTGAATCGCAGGCGCCAAGCCTGACTCCAGCTATGGAGATTGTCTAGATCATCCTGAAGGGCGACGCAGTCGTTTACACTTTGGATGACGCTAGAACACTTGGAGTCATCAGCAAACAACGCATATCTAGGAATATTGTTTATGTAGACTAGCTAGAAACAGCAAAGGTCTTTGATTCATGATGAAAGTATTGTAAATATATAAACTCATCTGTAATATACTTTCATTTTACATTCTGTTCTTTTCAGGCTCGTCTTCGCACGCCTTTTCATGAATTCAGCACTCTCTTGGCTCTGTCTAACAGCTCGGTAAACCCCTTCCTCTACGCTCTGGCAAGCAGCGAATTCCGCAATGGATACTGGGAAGTCTTGACATGCTGTTGTCCTGGAGTCAACATTGCTTGCTGTCGCTCAGCCTCCGTGGAACCTCAGTTGCATGCCAGACATGAAGGTAGTCATGAAGCAACAGCACAAAATAACACTCGTTCACGTGATCTTGAGGAAATGCCCCTTCCAGTCGTTAATGGTGAATAAGTTTATCGAGCAACAGCTTTAAAGGAACTCTACGGCTGATATATATATATATATAATGACCAGCCATGTATAGTAATAACTTCGTTGAACTTGGCACCGGGACTTTGCATGTGTATAACCTAGCGTATGAAACTCGATCCGCCGAGGGCGCGTTCACGTTAGACCCCAATTATAATGGATTAACATTGAACTGGGCATGTGTGGAAACTAGCGCATGAAACTCGATCCGCCTTAGAGCGCGGTCACATTATTATACTGAATGGTAAATGATTGAATTGGAATTGGAATGCATTTACACCTTCTATAATAATAGGCGCCAATTTCTTATTTTAAAAGCTTAATGACTTGGTGAACATTGCAGTTCACCTATCGCACTTCATAGTATTGTTAAATCAGTCATGCGCTTACTGGTGGTAAAATTTGTGTTTCTATACTTGGAAATTTCAAAATAAGACTGGTGATTTATTCTAATTACTGCAAAACTAAAACTATAGAGCTAAACACTTTGGGACGATATTTTAAACAAATCTAAGGGAGCTTTCTATTTATTCAGCCGGTTGGAATTGGGAGGACTGGTTGTGGTTGGTCCACAGGAAGCTGGTGCTGCAGTGGAGGCGATGGCAGCCATATTGTATGCATTTTGGAATTGAACTGGCTAGCTCTCCTCCCTGAGTAGGACCAGTCTGTCACGAACCAGTTCTCACAAGTGTTGCGTTCCATTTCTAAACTGGACAATCAGACCAGTTAACTCATGTAAATGAAACTGAAGTGCCCCAAGTATAAAATGTGTCAGTCTATTGTAAAGACCTGTTCAAAACAATAGATAGATGGCATCGAAGATTTAGACTTCACTAAACAAATTGGGCCAGTTAGTTTTATAGGCAACTGAAAGTGGATAATGCTAGACTATGTGCACCTTGTTACTTTTTCAACTTTTAGATGATGAGATGACCATCAGAGCTGCTTTTGTGGCGCATTCTTTTGGGGCATATTCCCATATTCTGGGTATTCCGATAAAGGAATACACCACATACTAAAACATACTAAGAGTAATGACGTCAAAGCATGGATATCCGCAAGATTTTTAGGTATTCTGATTTTGGAATAGGCGGAATAAGTCGCTAAAGTCGTTAATTTAGACTTGATTAATCTCATATAAGAAAAATATTCAAATATGGATGTTAGAGTATACTTGTTGGTAAATGCTTTTTTTGCGTATTTCATAAGTGTTCAAAATAATTTGTTGTAATTATTGTTATTGACCAATTAGCTTTGTTCAGTAATTTCTTTCCGAGGAGTCAGGGTGGTGCAGTGATTAAGCGCTTCACCTCTCATCTCTGTGGCCCAGGTTCGACTCCCGATCACCTCTCACCTCTATGATCCAGGTTCGATTCACGATCGCCTCTCACCTCTGTAACTCAGGTTCGATTCGCGATCGCCTCTCACCTCTGTAACTCAGGTTCGATTCGCGATCACCTCTCACCTCTATGATCCAGGTTCGATTCACGATCGCCTCTCACCTCTGTAACTCAGGTTCGATTCGCGATCACCTCTCACCTCTATGATCCAGGTTCGATTCACGATCGCCTCTCACCTCTGCAACTCAGGTTCGATTCACGATCGCCTCTCACCTCTGTAACTCAGGTTCGATTCGCGATCACCTCTCACCTCTATGATCCAGGTTCGATTCACGATCGCCTCTCACCTCTGTAACTCAGGTTCGATTGACGATCGCCTCTCACCTCTGTGACCCAGGTTCGATTCACGATCGCCTCTCACCTCTGTAACTCAGGTTCGATTCGCGATCACCTCTTACCTCTATGATCCAGGTTCGATTCACGATCGCCTCTCACCTCTGTAACTCAGGTTCGATTCGCGATCACCTCTCACCTCTATGATCCAGGTTCGATTCACGATCGCCTCTCACCTCTGTAACTCAGGTTCGATTCACGATCGCCTCTCACCTCTGTGACCCAGGTTCGATTCGCGATCGTCTCTCACCTCTGTGACTCAGGATCTATTCGCGATCGCCTCTCACCTCTGTAACTCAGGTTCGATTCGCGATCACCTCTCACCTCTATGATCCAGGTTCGATTCACGATCGCCTCTCACCTCTGTAACTCAGGTTCGATTCACGATCGCCTCTCACCTCTGTAACTCAGGTTCGATTCGCGATCACCTCTCACCTCTATGATCCAGGTTCGATTCACGATCGCCTCTCACCTCTGTAACTCAGGTTCGATTCACGATCGCCTCTCACCTCTGTGACCCAGGTTCGATTCGCGATCGCCTCTCACCTCTGTGACTCAGGATCTATTCGCGATCGCCTCTCACCTCTGTAACTCAGGTTCGATTCGCGATCACCTCTCACCTCTATGATCCAGGTTCGATTCACGATCGCCTCTCACCTCTGTAACTCAGGTTCGATTCACGATCGCCTCTCACCTCTGTGACCCAGGTTCGATTCGCGATCGCCTCTCACCTCTGTGACTCAGGATCTATTCGCGATCGCCTCTCACCTCTGTAACTCAGGTTCGATTCGCGATCACCTCTCACCTCTATGATCCAGGTTCGATTCGCGATCGCCTTTCAACTCTGTGACCCAGGTTCGATTCGCGATTGCCTCTCACCTCTGTGACTCGGGTTCGATTCGCGATCGCCTCTCACCTCTGTGACCCAGGTTCGAATCGCGATTGCCTCTCACCTCTGTGACCCAGGTTCGATTCGCGATCACCTCTCACCTCTGTGACCCAGGTTCGATTCGCGATCACCTCTCACCTCTATGATCCAGGTTCGATTCACGATCGCCTCTCACCTCTATGATCCAGGTTCGATTCGCGATTGCCTCTCACCTCTGTGACCCAGGTTCGATTCGCGATCGCCTCTCACCTCTGTGACCCAGGTTCGATTCGCGATTGCCTCTCACCTCTGTGACTCGGGTTCGATTCGCGATCGCCTCTCACCTCTGTGACTCGGGTTCGATTCGCAATCGCCTCTCACCTCTTTGACCCAGGTTCGATTCGCGATCGCCTCACCACATGTGAGTTGAGTTTGTTGCTATCTCACCCTTGCTCTGGGGGATTTCTTCCGGTTTTCATCCCTCCACAAAAACCCACACCCTAAATTCCAATTCGATCTGTGGTTTAGCTCGGTCTGAGAGAGTTTTTCACCCAAAATGTCAGTTTAAAGCAAAAGTCTTATGTACAATGATTATGCTTCCTCTGGCATATAGTATTCTAGTCTCCACGACTCAGATGCCCATCCGCAATAAGTTGGAAGATTTTCCCGACATTAATTTATAGATTGATAATAGTTGATTTAAGTTATTGTTTGATTTCAGGGCATCATTGGAGAGGACATGCATTTCATTTCATTTCATTTCATTTCATTTCATTTCATTTCATTTCATTTCATTTCATTTCATTTCATTTCATTTCATTTCATTTCATTTCATTTCATTTCATTTCATTTCATTTCATTTCATTTCATTTCATTTCATTTCATTTCATTTCATTTCATTTCATTTCATTTCATTTCATTTCATTTCATTTCATTTCATTTCATTTCATTTCATTTCATTTCATTTCATTTCATTTCATTTCATTTCATTTCATTTCATTTCATTTCATTTCATTTCATTTCATTTCATTTCATTTCATTTCATTTCATTTCATTTCATTTCATTTCATTTCATTTCATTTCATTTCATTTCATTTCATTTCATTTCATTTCATTTCATTTCATTTCATTTCATTTCATTTTTATTATTTATTTATTAATTTTTTCCTCAGTATTACAGATTTAATAATATACATGAACAAATTTCTCGATTCTGATTGGCTAAGAGCAGTGCAGTTCAAATGTAATTGAGTGCAAAAAGTGTAATTCAGTGCAAAAAAAGTGTAATACCAGCAGTGCAAATTACAAACTTTGTATATTCTGATTGGCTAGTGAAACAATACAAAATCAAGGACAGCCAATCAGATCAGATTTTTAACAATAGACATTTTTTGCTGGTAAACAAGCAAAAAAATCGCTGCCATTTTTGAAAATCAAAGATTTGCTCAACCAAAACCAGGCAGGGCGGACTTTCCGCAAAAACAAGGGATTTCCAGCCGAGAATGTTTTTGAATTGGTGGAAGTAGATGTCCAGTTGCTCTGTTCAAAGAGTTTGTAAGCCGAAGACCAGTTCAGTTACGGAACACTGGGCCATTTTACCTCTCGGTAAAACACAACAGGAAAGCGAACGACGTGGTTTGGTACAAAGTCCAGCCGATGGGAGTGAATAAAATCAACTCCATGATGAAGAACATAGTAGAAGGAACGGCCCTGGAGACAAGCAAAAAGAGGTTCATTAAACAAAGGGCCAGGAAGACTGTGGTTAGTAAGCTGAAGAGTGCAAACTTCGAGCGAGCAGGAATCGCGAAGGTGACGGGACACCGAAACGTGCAGTCGGTCGACGATTATGATGAAGCCAAAAAACAGGAACAGTGCGTATTTTCTATGGCCATTTCCCGACGAAACAACAGTTCAAGTGAACTAGTTCCTCTCCAAGGCAACCATCAGTTCACACAGAACGCCAGCCTGCCCTCGGCACAACAATTTCGCAGTGGAATGCCAGTACAGTCAATGGCCAGCCCTTCAACTTCTAACAGCAATGCGACCTCACACATGGTCCTTTCCATAAATCCAATGATGATGGGATCTCTGGCTCAGAACACTTTCAATAACTGCAAAGTAGCGTTCAACTAAGTTCAACAACAAACAAGTCCTCGCCAGGTTCAATTCCCTGAATTCCTCCTTGCAAACGACGCTATCACATCCATGAAAGCGATAAACAACTTGAAGTGAACTGAAGTCTGAACAACTTAGCCAAATTACGGCTGAAATATCTGTTTAAAGCAAAATTTTAGCTTCAAAACGTGCATTTCCTACCGAAGAACTGATGAATGAACTTTGTTTTCGTGTCATTGACTTTGCAGACTGTGGTATTATGGGTTGCTATTTGACTAATTTGTGTAAGAGCCAATCAGTTGGAATAAAACACTCACGTGAAGTCACGCGCCCTTGAACAACAAATTGAATTAGTGTCGTCACTTCCTTTGTCTGAAATTTGTTCATATATATTATTAAAAAGTAATCATACGATTTCTCGTGCAATTTAGGATTAATTCACACTCGTGTGTTTTTCAAAGAGCTCAAATTGCACTCGCCCTGCGGGCTCGTGCAATTTTGATACTCTTTGAAAAACCCACTCGTGCGAATTAATCCCAAATTGCACTCGAAACCGTATGATTACCTATACTAAGTACAATTCAGACATTTCACAATATTTATAAGTTAATTAGTTGTAAATCATAAGGTAGAACTGACGAGAAGAAGAAAGACAGTATACGTAAAAGAAACGGAGTAAGAGAAAGTAAGAGAAACGGCAATTGTAGTAACTAAATTGTGTCAAAAATATCCTTCCATTTAGAGAGAAATTCATCAAACTTATTTTTAGCAACATATATACATCGTTCGATATGAATCTTATTAGTAAGCCGTTGTTGAAAATTCCTAAAAGAAAACTCCTGTTCCTCAAGACAGCTCCCATAAATATAATGCTTGGCGATGATAATAATTTGGTTAAAGGTATTGAATCCTTTTACTTGCGGTTGATAACCAAATAAAATATTTGATAAAGATAGCACATTTCTTTGAATACGAAGATTGGTTTCGCCCATCCAAAGAAATCTTCCCAGAATGCAACCGAAGCTCGGCAATTCCAAAATAGATGTTCAACTGTTTGTGACTCATGGCAGATAAAACACTTATCATCTTGAACTATTTTCATTCTATAGAGAGAAGATTTAGTGGGTAGGATATTGTGGATAATTTTAAACTGGAAGACTCTAAGCTTTGTTTCTCGGCAAACATTAATGGCAAGCCTATAATGATATGGTAGTTTTTCAGCAAGAATTCCATAATTTAATAACCTTTTTTCAGCGATAGGTGGCTTATAATTTACCTCTACTAATAGTTTAGTTATCCGAGAACATGTTATTTTATCAAATTCTTGGGTATTTTCATATAATAAGTTATCATTTAAGCTAATGGGAGTTTCCTTATTACTGAAATTTTCCCGAAGTAATACTTTCCATTTATGAGGGATGGCTTTCAATACGCTAAAATATTCCAAAAAGTTAAATGTACTGTTAAATCTTTTCTGCAGAGAAACGAATTGCATAAAATTACCATTCTCATCGATCAAGTCGCCTATCTTACAAATTCCAGCATTATTCCAATTCGAAAAATACAAAGATTTATTTTCTTTCATTATAAAGCGATTATTCCAAATTATTTGTTCAAGGATCTCTTCTTTAGTACTAGGACAGGTTTGACGAAAGCACTGCCAGTATTCAATGATTTTATCATAAAAATCTAGTGTTCCCAAGGCTAATTTCTTCGTATCGAAATGACAGTTAAATAATAGATTGCCTCCAAACCTTTTTATTTTCAGTTGAGGGATCTTTTTCCAGTTATCTGGTGTTCCGTCTGGGGCGCAATTTTTTGTTACTAACCGTTTAATCCAAGCAATTTTTATCGCTTTTTCGATTAAAGCGAAATCTGGCAATCGCATTCCTCCAGCCTTATAATCTCCGATCATAGTAGAAGTTTTTACTTTAGGAGGCTTATTATTCTACACAAAATTACGAATTTCCTTATTTACTTCCTGAACAAATTTTAGAGGAACTACTAATACTGAGCTATTATATATAAGCTTAGAAAGACCAAGTGTTTTCACAATAACAATTCTCCCCCAAGTTGTCAAATCTCTGGACTTCCAGATATTTAAAGTTTTATGTAGGGTGTTCAATTTGTCCCAAAAATTCTTCTTTTCACACGCCTTGTCATCATACGAAAAGTGAACGCCTAAACAATAGATCGGATCACGTGACCAGCGAATTGGGAAGGGTTTATCTAATCTATTTCGCCAGGATCCCAGCCATAGACCCTCAGTTTTTTCTTTGTTAAGTAAAGGTCCAGATAAGAACTGTAGTGGAATCCATTGTTCTGCGGCAATGAGCCTCCCCCACATACGATTTTGCTTGAATATGCCTTAAGTGCTTTAGGAGGTATCTACAATCCCAACTACATCTCGAAAATAAAGTATTTTTTATGCTATTGCCTCTTTTTTCTGTGAAAACGCAGAGAAGCCACCATCCAGCCAATCGGATATAGAGAAATCAAAGGATTTTTCAATCGCAAATTTGAGAACTTTCCCCACACACGATATTCTTCGAAATTAAACCATAGTTACTTTGATCAAAAATAAATTCAAACCACAAAAAGATATCGAATGAAAATGCATTATTTCGATGGGTTTCTTTTGAATTTATAAGTATCAACCAATGAAATTACGAGAAAGAATAATAGAAAATTAACACCTTTTAACATTCCTTGCCGCAGACACTACAGTTCTTATCTGGACCATTACTTAATTGCTAAGCCAGAGCACCTTTCGAAACGCTCAAGAAGTGTAAACAATGCATTACCGGAGTTAACATCATTCAGAAACACAGTGGTATCATCAGCATATTGTGATAATACAATGCTACTTTTCTCCACGGGGATGCCCTTGATCTCTGCACTACCCGTATTGCGCACGCTAGAATTTCAACACAGATGGTAAACAAAGCACCAGACAGTGGGCATCCTTGACGTAACCCACGTGTTAATTCAAAAAAGTTTGAGGCAAAACCATTGTTTAAAACGCAACTCGATGGTCGAGTATAAAAGACTTTTACCCATTCTTTAAGTTGCGGACCAAAATTGAAAGTTTCAAGTGATTTGTAAATATAATTCCATTCAATAGAATCGAAGGCTTTCTTAAAGTCTAGGAACATAGCTATCCCTTCTATATCTTTTTCTTTAGTATAGGTCAAAATGTCTGAAATCAGCCTGATGTTTTGTCCTATAAACCTTCCTTTGACGAAGCCCGTTTGGTCATTATGAAAAATATTAGGAATAACTTTTTCTATTCTCTTTGCAATAGCTTTAGTGGCAATTTTGTAATCTACATTAAGAAGAGAGATTGGCCGCCAGTTTTGTAAAAATTGTAATTATTTCTTCTTTTGGGGGATTAGTGATATAACCCCTTGTCTCTGAGATATAGACATTTCACCCTTCATTAGGCTGTAGTTAAAACTATCAATCAAAGGTTCGCTTAACAATTTCCAAAATCGCAAATAAAACCCAGCCTGAAGCCCATCGATTCCGGGTGTTTTATTTTTCTTAAAAGACTTCAATGCAGCAAAACATTCGTCTTTGGATAATTGACCTTCGCATGTTTCTGATTGTTGGTCGTTTAATTTTGGTATAGATGGACTACTGAAGAATTCCTTAAAACAGTTATTTTCTGGCTCAGTGGAAGTCAATGTATATAGAGTTTCATAGAAGTTCTTTTCTTCGTTCAAGATATCAGACTGGTCTGTTATTTCGGCCCCACTATCTAATTTAAGCTTTGAGATGAAATTTCTCCTGCTATTACGTTTTTCTAAATTGAAAAAATATTTGGAGCTTCTTTCTCCATATTCAGCCCATCGAGCCCTGCTTCTAATCATTGATCCTCTAGTTCTAAAATTGGAAATCTCTTCCAATTGATGCTTTAAGGTGTAATAATTTTCAGTCTTTTCTTTAGAGGGATTCTTAGAGAGTTCCGATCTTGCTTTCTCAAATTTTATTAGAAGATCCTTTTCCGTAGCTTTCCTCTTTTTTGCCTTTTCTTTTGAATATCTTCGTGCAATGCGGCCTATGTCTGCCTTTATGAGCTCCCATTTCAATGACAGATTTTGTATCTCTCGGTATTTTTCCTTACTTCGCAAAATACACTCCTCCATCTCTTTTATAAAAGGCAGGTCTTCAAGCGTTGAAAGGTTTAGCTTCCAAAAGCCTGGTCCTATTTTCCTGTAGTCTTTAGACGTTATTGTAATGCCAATTGCTGAATGATCTGAAAAGGGAACACCGATAATATTTGTCTTTGCAATTGTGTTTTCTATTGATTTAGAGCATAGCCAATAGTCAAGACGACACTGAATTTTAAAAGCGGGATCATGCCATGTGTATTTAATCTCATGGCGATTTTGTGTACGCCACACAATTTATTGCTGTCAACAAGTTTCGTATTATCCATCGTAAAAATAACTAATCAGTTCTAGATCTGTTCTCCTGTCACATGTTAACTGCCTTCCAACCATCCATATACACACGTGCACGCTAGCTATACACACAACCCCACATGGACACATGGAGATATAGAATTTATCTTCAAGTGTTCATCTCGATATCTTACAAATAAGCGCAGCAAGATATCGAGTTGAACACAAAGACGAATTTTATTTCACCAAGCGTCATGTATTATTCTGTTAATTTTGTAAACAATATTCTGTTAACTTTATTGCCCGATAAGGCGAGAAGATTACCTGAGAGGCGATATCCACACACGTATAATCAATAATAATAATACGACTTTATTAGGGTAGAACACAATTACCGAATAGCAGTAGTTTACATTGTGGCCCGAAAATAAAGAAAATATGGCACTGAAAGTAGTAAAATATAAATAATGCAATTCAAACTGCCCGGCGGAAAAGTTGTAAAATATTAAAGGTAAATATAAATCCTGTTAATTGACCTAATTATAGCCAAAATTGATTTTGAGTATTAAAAATCTAAAAGCTACTAAAATTATCTGCTACGGGTTACAGTACATATACAAAATTTTGGCGCGCACTTGTTGGTCAAAAGTGATCAGTGAAGTGATACGTTCGTCCACGAATGGGCTACGAGTCAATAGCCCACGAGGCGCAGCCGAAGTGTGCTATTTAACTCGTATCCCATGAGGGCGAGAGGTCTAATTGTTTTAGTATAAACTAACTAGTCGGACAGTAGAAAATAATAGAAAGAAACAAATTGAAGTTGAAAATAAAAATGATTTCGTGAAAATGCGTGCGTTTTTTCTCTACCATGGGCTATCACAAATAGACCTACCTTATTATAGGAAATTAACAATGCACGTTGACAACGCGAAGAAAATTTACGTTACACTAAATTAACGCGAATTTTTCAAAAGTTAGGTTTACATGCATTAAATTAACGCGGATTTTTCGATAAGCATCGATATCTTGCTTTATTTACTGCGATTTTCATAATTCTGCAAACTCGCACTTTACATTTCTGAACGCCAAACTGCGTTTTGGCTTCCGTCAATAAAACCTTCCAAGACAAGTGCACGGATGTTTCTAAGTTTTTTTTAAAGCCGAAAATTTGGGTTTGAAGCCTAACTAGACCCTATCAATTCAAAAGATCTTTCAAAGCCTCACGGTGAAATCACCAAGAGCTGCTCACTCGTTTGATTGACGGAAACCAAACCGCAATAGTGACTCTGAAGAGCCAATAGAGGAGTCATGAACTAATAAGGTTTTGAAATGAAATAAAGGTGCTTTAAAATAACAATGTTGTAAAATAGCGTGCATTAAATTTACATCGACATTAATTAAGATACATTAAATTAACGCGAATTTTGTAAAATCGCGTTAATAAAGTGCATTGTTAATTTCCTATAATAAGGTATTGTAGGGTAGCCAATCAGAATGCAGGATTTGCGATAGTCCACTAGTTGGTTTATACTATCAGGTGTTATGTTCACCACTAAATTTTGGCGCGCGCTCATTGGCCAAAAGCGGTCACGTGACGTTATAGTTGTCTTCCGCAGATGCAAACTATCGCAGACAGTATAGTATAGTAGATGTATACTATAGTATTGTTTGCTATGCCATACTGACGAGTTCTAGAACGAAATAGCTGTCTATGGCTGCAATCTAGTCCGAGCGCTTTTCGTGTCAGGTCTAGCTAACTGTAGTGCTAAGTTCGAGAAGACCTTAGATCAATGTGAGAGTCCACCAATGATTTAGAGGGCAGATAACAATAACTATTGCGTTCCGTGGATGACTAAACCCTCTCAATGATAATTCTTTGCTTATATCTGGTAGCAATTGAAAATTTATCGACTTGCCATGACCAGTCGGTAGGATGGCGAACACGTCTTTCCGATCTATAACACCAAATAAAGCTTTGTCTTGCTCATCAGTCAGTGATCTGTTATCTTAGGAAAGCGGTCTTTTAGTACAAATGATACGATGTCTTCATAGATGCTTTGAGGAATCGCCATACGAATCTTACAATTTCCGAGATCGACTTCCATCGAAGCTGAGCCAGCAAACGCAAATAATTCCCGTCCCCTCTCTAGTTGACCATACGATATCTACAATGTTTACTTACCCTTCCGTCCCTGATAACAATATATCTAACCAATCACAGCTCTTGTTGAGCTAATTTAATCATTCCTCCAACCAGAAAAGACAGTCAGATCTTGACCCTAATTCAAAACATGAAAGTGAGATTCGCACCCACCGATACCAGTATACGGGGCTGCGATTTGGGGCACAGAACTCTTAAAACAATAGAGGCTATACAATTAAAAGTAAGCAAATGAATCTTTAAAGTTAATGCCAAAGCAAGTAATTTAGCTGTACTTTTGGAGTTGGGCCGCTACCCACTGTAAATAGATTATCCGGTATTGGTCGCACGTAATGCAAACCGACCCCTCCAGATTAATAAATCAGGCGTATCAAGTGTCACTATAGACATGGCAAATAAAGGATTGAATTGTTGGGCTGCTATGGTACGATCGATACTGAATGATACTGGCTATAGCTATATCTGGATGCAAGAAATAATGATGACAAACTGGGTACAAAATGATATCATACAAAGATTACGTGACTCCCACGTTCAAAAGTGGCGAGCTGAAAAGAATCAAAGTAGCAGCAAGCTAAGTATGTATGACACATTCGAAAGGCCAAGGCAGATTACTACAACACTTGTATAAATGATACAAACGGTCGCGACCAATCGAGCATGTGGAAAATCGTGAACGAATATTAACCTCGAGGAAGTCGCCCGCGACTGTTATCAATGAGCTTAAGTACAACAACAGTCTTCTAACCGATTCTCAAGATATTTCTGAGGCTACGAATGACCACTTTACTAATATTGGTTCAAAACTCCTAATAGCAGAATATCGTTTAAAACTTATCTTGATAGAGTAAATAGTACCTTTGAAATAAAGCCGGTTGGCAGCGCAGAAGTCTTAAATAATCTAATAAAGTTATGTGTTACCAAAGCAACCGGCCTCGATAACATTTCATGCAAAATTCTTAAAGAAGCCTCTGACTTTTAAATATGTAATTCTATTACGGCTATTTTTAACACCTGTATTAGATCAGGAATCTTCCCGAACGAGTGGAAGCTAGCAAGAGTAACTGCTATTTTTAAAAAAAACCAGCAGATCGGATCCGAACAACTACAGACCTGTTATTCCGGCTATTTCAAAGGTCTTTGAACGTTTAATTTTTGACCAACTTTACGATTATTTTGAGTCAAACAATCTCTTAACGGAATGTCAATCCGGGTTCCGGGAGCTACACTCAACAGTTACGGCGTTGCTAGATGCGACCGATGCCTGGTACGGAAATATTGATAAAAGGCTTATTAACGCTGTCCGGATATTTCTAGATCTCCAAAAAGCCTTTGACACTGTTGAACATCAAATACTCTTACAAAAGCTTTCATCGTATGGAATTAAGGGTGTTCACTACAGTGGTTTCGAACATATTTATATAATAGACAACAAAATTGCCACGTCAATGGTAAGTCCTCTAGTAGCAAAGCCGTAACATGTGGCGTCCCTCACATTATATCTTGGGACCACTATTGTTTTTAATTTATATTAACGATTTGCCTAAATGCTTACCCAATGCAGCTACTCGAATGTACGCTGACGACACGATCCTCACAATGCACCACCGGAACCGAACATAAGGCCAGATCCAACACTCAGTTATTGAAAATCTTGAAGAGGTGAGCAAATGGCTTGGTGCCAATAAGCTTACACTGAACACATCTAAGACAGAGATCATGCTTATAGGCTCCAAGCAAAAGCTACAAGGTCTTCCTTCGGATATGGTGTTTTCTGTTGGTGATGGGGATATCAAAAGGGTGTCGTTATTGAAAATCTTGAAGAGGTGAGCAAATGGCTTGGTGCCAATAAGCTTACACTGAACACATCTAAGACAGAGATCATGCTTATAGGCTCCAAGCAAAAGCTACAAGGTCTTCCTTCGGATATGGTGTTTTCTGTTGGTGATGGGGATATCAAAAGGGTGTCGTCGGTTAAGTATCTCGGAATACACCTTGACGATTCGCTGTCTTGGAACACTCGTATAGAAAAGCTTACAAAACATATCGTCTGGCCTTGGTGCCCTTAAACGCCTAAGACCGTTCATTCCATACTCGGCATTAATGAGTGTATACAAATCCCTAGTTCAATCTCATTTTGACTACTGTAGTTGCGTCTGGGGTAACTCAAACAAAGGGTTGGCAGACAAACTTCAGAAACTCATCCATGTTCAATACACACGACTTGAGTCAACTCAATACAATACAATACAATACTTTATTTCACATTTCACAATGATTTTTTTTCCAGTTACATTTTCTATATTTAGTTAGATTTTTTTTTTATTATTATTATTATTATTACAAAAATATACTAAATATAGTAACACAGAAGGAAATGCCTAGAGTCTAAATAAACCGTGAGGTTATCGAGTTAGACACTAGAAGAGAGATAGTCAACAGTCAACTTGACTCGCCGGAAGACAAGTCGTGGGTTTAAGAATACGTTTGAATAAATAGATATTTCAGGTCATATTTAATAAATTAAATGGCGCCGGAAGCCGAGTCGTGGGGACTTAACATGACGTGATCAAGTTGACACAAGTTGACTACGGTTTAGTCAACTTGACTCGCCAGAAGTCAAGTTGTGAATATTAATGAGCGGAAGTTTGTTGGTTGCGTTAATGTATTCAATTCACTCTTCTCACGCGGCGGCCATATCGAGTCCCAGGAGAATAAAAACCTTTGTTTTTGCGCGGCTAAACTCGTTCTGAATCTGCTCAGTGCGAGGCTAGCCACGCAAAATCTATTGTTTCTATCCAACATGGCCGCTATATGAGAAGGGTGGATCACGGCTGGATGGAATGGGTCTGACCACTCGACTCAACGTGATCAAGTTGACTACGGTTTAGTCCACCCGTCTCACCGTAAGTCAAGTCGTGAATAAGAAACGGAAATAATACCATAGAGGACAAATTAATCCCTAATTTCAACTTGAAATTTCACGCGTAATTTGTAATTTCACATGTGAAATTACAAACGCCGCCTACGCGCGCTTAAAATAATGGTTTTCTGGATCATAATTTGCCCTCGTGAAATTAGAGATAAATTTCACTTGTGTTTGTCAAAATCTACGCAAACTTCGATTTTGTCAAAACACGCGTGAAATTTATCCATAATTTCACTCGTCCCCACTTGATTACCTATACTAAAATATTCGATTCACCAGGATGCATGGAAGGGGGCCGTAAAACTATGACGACTCGACTCAACTTGATCAAGTTGACACGAGTTGACAACGGTTTTGTCAACTCGTCTGACCGGAAGTCAAGTCGTGAATAAGTAATCAACGGAAATAAGTTAGTACGTTAATATATTCGATCACCAGGATGGAAGGGGGTCATAAAATTGTGACGACTCGACTCAACTTGATCAAGTTGACACGAGTTGACTACGGTTTAGTCAACTCGTCTGACCGGAAGTCAACAGTTTGTGCGTATTTAACATAATGAACGAATGAACGCTTTGTGTTCAGTTGAAACACTGTGTTATGTATTATGTCGTTTTCAAATGAGGAACACTGTGTCAGGAACGCTTCTTGTGAAATACTAAAGGCTGTGCAGTGGAAGTCATACAGCAACACATGGATCTTGTCGAAGTTGCATGATATTTACATCAGTAGAGTTCTTACCGAAACGAAACCGGCCTCGTTGAAACACTGTGTTAATTGTGAAGTATGTCGTTCTCAAGACCGTTCTCAAATGAGGAACACGGAGCTGGTTATGTCGTTCTCAAATGTTCATGTTATGAATTATGTTCAAATCCCAAGCATTCTTTACGTATAGGTTCTTACCGAAACCGGCCTTATTAAGGAAATTACACTCTCGTGTCTTACATTTTCTTACTCTATAAAGGTCAAAATAAAAGTTGTAAATGAACGCGGTGTTCAGTTGAAACACTATGTTGTGAATTATGCGGTCGTTCTGCAATGTTCTTGCTTTTAGCTATTCATTTTACGTACGTACAATCCGCGTATAAAACAAATTCCAATTCCAATGAAGACGCCTCCATATCTTAGGCGCTTATAAGCTGACTTTACTTCAGCAATCATTATTTATCTGATTATTTATTTGCGTGTTCATTTATATATTTATCACCTCCATTGTTGCACCTGCACGTTGTTGTTGCGATAAGGCTGTATTTTTTTCACAGTTTTATCCTTTTATGCACCTTCCAGTATTAGTGTAAACTAAATAGCAAGTAAATATCGTAAATATCTAAGATCGCTCTCATTATGGCGTTCTCAGATGCTCATGTTAAGACGATTCAAATTTTCATGTTACGAATGAACGCTTGAAATACTGTGTTATGAATTACGATCGTTCTCAAATGAGGAACACTGTGTCAGGAAAGCTTCGTGTTCAGTCAGTAGCCGGTGCGAAATAGCAGTCGAAGTTGACCATGCATGCAGTGACACATATAGATATAGTCAAAGTTACGTAAAGTTCTAAACGAAACCTGCCTAATGTTGAAACACTGTGTTGTGAATTATGTCGTTCTCAAATCTTCATATTATGAATTAGGCAGTTCAAATGTTCTGATGTTATGAATTATGTCGTTCTTGAATGAGGAACACTGTGAATTATGTCGTTCGAAAGATTGTAAATTTATGCCGTTCTCAAATGAGGAACACGCTGCGCTTCTTGTTCAGTCAGCTTAGCCGGTGATATATTGCTCTTTAATCCTAACATTTTATTACTGCTGGCAATTTAATCTCGGTAATTTCCATGATTTAGTACATTCAGTTCAGAAAAAAAGGTTGTCGCGATGTTTGTTTTGTGGTACGTACATCAAATTTTTAAGTGCTCGTAGTATTTCCAGTTGTGTGCAGTGTTCCAGAGGTATTTGGGTTTTAACATTTCCGTTCTCAGATAAGTAATAAACCCCTTTCTTAATTTTCAATGTCATAGTAAAATTGGCATTCTTCTGGAATTATTTCTAATATTCGTGAACGATTTACCAAATTGTGTAGATGAATCAGTCCCGTGTATGTTTGCAGATGACACAAGCATATGAAATTACCGATATAGAAGTGAAGTCTTAACTGTGAACTGATCAAGGTTGACAACTGGCTCGTCTCCAATAAATTACATTTAAACGTTGCCAAAACCGAATATATGATAATCAGTTCACGCCAAAGCTAAACGGTTTTCTAAAATAGAAAATCAGCCACTAGTTGTGATTGGTGATCAGCCAATAAAAAGGGTCAAGCATAGCAAATCTATAGGCGTAATTCGCCTTCGCTCAACCGAATAAATTATTTATCACATAACTGAATACAAGACGCTCGTAGGGGTGATGCCCTCTCGACACGCAGAAAGCATCTTTAATCAAACTACCATATTCAGTCTAACAATATATTCTTACAATTGCTTTTACGTAATACAGTTTACATTTTCACTTCTAATATGATATCAACCTACAATATTAATTTGTATAATATTCAGAGTATTGCTAATAACACAATCGTTATCAAAAGTCAATAATAATGCTCATCTAATCACTCATATAATTTATAATATTGTAACAAGCCTCGAGCCTGGTTAGGTAAGTTTAATGAACCAAACAAATTCGTTCAAGCGGTACTCCAACATTGTAGGTGTTCATGGCGGCCTTCGGTAGGTTTCTTAGGTGGCCCGGCACCAGCGCCGTGTGTCCTGTGTATAGCCGTTCCAGTAAAACCGCTCTCTCACACGCGCTAGTGTCTTCTTCAGCCCTAAGTGCCCCGCTGTTGGGCTGTCGTGCAGCTGCTGAAGCACTAGATTCCTGAATCCGTGGGGAAGGACTAGCTGCCAGGTCACGCTGTCCCCGACCTCAGGCTCCGCTGCCTGTAAAGGATGCCATTCCTCACCGATAGTCGGTCCCACTGGGCCCAGTATGACTTGGCATCTGGACCTTCCTTTGTGACCACCTTCCAGTCAGGGCGTGTTGTACTTACTTCCTTCCATTACATGATCTTCAACACGCCCTTATCAGCCATCTGCTCCTTTCGAATGTCTTCTCTAGACCATTGCTCTACCCATGTGTCATCCTTAGCCTTCGCGGGGGACTTCCTTGACGCATTACAGGTCTTCCTCTCGGCTCCTGTTGGCGACTCTTTATCCTCCTCCCTCTCGCATTTCCGACACTCCCCGCAGGGCCTTCTCGAAAGGCCGTCAGCATTGCCATGGGAGATACCTCTTCTGTACTCTATCTCAAACTCATACATGGAGAGTTCCCCCACCCACCGTGCTGTCTGACCATCAGGATTCCGGAAATCCAGGAGCCACTGGAGCGCGCCGTGGTCCGTACGGATGAGAAAGCTCTTTCCAAATAGGTAGTGACGGAAGTTGCGGATCGCTAGGATGATAGCTAGCAGTTCTCTTCCTGTCACGCAATAGTTACGTTCCGACTTCGTCAAGGAGCGACTAAAGTAAGCAATCACCTTCTCTTGTCCTTCCTGCTCCTGCGACAAGACAGCACCCACTCCGACGTTGCTCGCATCAGTGTCCAAGATGAACCGGTCTTCTGTATTCGGGAACGCAAGGATAGGTGAAGTCATCAAACTCCTCTTGAGCATCTGAAACGAACGATCACACGCTTCCGTCCAAGTGTAGTGAGCTCCCTTTTCCTGTAGTTGGTAGAGGGGCTTAGCGATGTCAGCGAACCCCTTAACAAACCGTCGATAATACGAGCACAAGCCGATAAAAGCCCATAAGTCCTTAGTGTTTGAGGGCACTGGCCAGTCTCTTATGGCTGCAAGCTTGTTGATAATCGATTATGCCTCGCTCCAGCATGCTGCTGACCTCCTTCCGTGCTTCCTCTTTTCTGTGGATTGGTAGGCGTCTTGCTTGTTGTCGAATTGGTCTTGCATCGCCAGTGTTGATCTGATGGGTAACGATTCCGGATCTTCCAATGTCCCCTGGATTAGCTGAGAACACGTCCTGGAACTCCAACAGCAATGACTTGGTAGCATCCCTCTGACTGTCATTCAAGTGTTGGCAGCTCCTTTCTAGTAGGTCCTCCAGGTGAGATGTCATCGCACCCTCCATTACTGTGTCCTGGTCTCCTGTCACCGGGGTCCTGATGCGGTTTACAACTTTAAGTCCGATTGCCTCTGGATCTACTTCTTCAACAGGCTCACACCAGGCTGCGATATACTTCTTGTACACAGTTTGAGGTACTTCCGTTGGGTTCAGCAACCTGAGGAGAATTCTGTCATGATCGGTCTGCACTAGTGTCCTCGCCACCATTAACTGATTGCGCTCCTGGAAGAGAGTGGTTGGCTCAAGGATGCCTAAACCATTTGTACCGTTTCCATCCACAAACTCCCCAGGCACAACAACCTCCGATCGAGCCGGTATCACCACTGTTTCACACAATGCAACCCTCCTACATGCTAGGTTTCCTTATAGGTTGCAGCATGGGACTCGTCCTTCCGGCATGGTTAAATGGTAGACACTGTTCTCCAATTTAAAGGGGCATGGTCATCGGTTTATACGCATGCGCAGTAGAGACGAGTTAGTTAATATTCCGTGGGCCACGGGAAATTCAACTTATCCGCCATCAATGGGAGCGTGGTATAATCTGGTCCAATTTAACAGCTTGTGTGGGCCATCAGTCCTCCAAACTTCGTACAGTATTTTAGATGTATATATTTATTAGTTCTATAGCCTTTTTTTGTTTGATTTGCGAAAATGAGCTAGAAAATTTCGAAAAAACTACGAAGACAGCGTGGCGTTAACTAACGGTATGTTTGTACCAGTTCGATTTATCGGGTGTCATGCACTTGAACACAATTATTATGACTTTGAATAAATGTCGATTATTCACATGGTTATCCTGTGTGAGCTGCTGTAGTTATTTGGAATCAGGGAATGTTTGAACGGTGCATTTTGTACACTTTTGCAAGCCTTGTGTAGCGCGCTGTTTACTCGTAACGCAGTCTGTGAATTAATAACGAGCTTGTTTGTACTAGTTCGATCTATCGGTTTTCAACTCCAAAACAATTTCGATACCTTCAAATGAATGTAGATTGCTCAGAAGACTATCCTGTGTGAGCTGCTTTGGTTATTTGCGCATCAGGAATTTTTTTAACGGGAGTTTGCCTACGGTTTTGGAAGCATACTGTAGTGCGCTCGACCATAGAATGTTTATTTGCAACGGAAATCTGTTTATAACTAACAAGCTTGTTTGTACTAGTTCGATCTATCGGTTTTTATGGACTCCCAAAACTATTTTGATAGCTTCAAATGAATGTAGATTGCTCAGAAGACTATCCTGTGTGAGCTGCTGTGGTTATTTGGACTTCAGGGAATTTTTAAACGGGAGTTTTCCTACAGTTTTGGAAGCATTGTGTAGTGCTTGACACTACAATGTTTACTTGTGAAGAAAATCCTTTGAGCTTTAAATACTAGCGTGTTTATACTAGTTCGAACTATTGGCTTTTATGGACTGGAAACTTATTTTACAGCTTCATATGTATGTCGGTTGATCAGAAGACTATGCTCTTTGTGTTCCTGTGGTTTGTTTGCCATCAGAAAGTATTTTTAATGTACTTTTTGTTCGATTTTCGTGCAGTGTTTGGACATAATTCACCGATATCAGATTTTATGCAAAAGTATCCAAATCAAACATGTTAAACATTCTAAGAACAGAACTATTTGTCCAAATGTTATCATATCCAACTCAACTTCTTCCTCCATCGACTCTGAAGCCATTGTTACAACGTGGTTCCCTAATACAGGGCCGTCAGCCTTCAAAATGCTACTACAAATCCTCCCCTTTGCGACCTTCTCACGTACGCTCGCTCAACCGGGAAGATTTTGATATGCTAATTAGTACTTTCTGCACGCCTACTATGCATGACTACCAGGTGACCATGCCCCCATTCTCGTTCCCAGTGCCTCCTCAACTAACTGAAAAATCAGAGGCTCTGGTAAGACACGAAACAGGCTCTAATTTGATTGGCTAGCCAAATCGGCTGCGCGATGAAGAAAAAATTGAACAGGTGCTGCGCACAGCGCTTTTCTTCCGGTTCACTTAGTGGATAAATCACTTCCGTTGTAAACATAACAAATAAAATAAGGCATTTTTTGAGGTGTTCTTTCAATAAAAGTAAAATAATCAAAAGAATAAACATTCATATGTGAAAATAATAAAGAATGAAGTGATGTGCCTTTTAAAAGAACATGTTTAAACAGATTAATTAATTAATTAATAAACATTCATATATGTAATGTATGGTGGCAAAAGCCGAAAGGTAATTAAAATCTCCCTTCGATCGACTATAACCCAATAATGGCGGATATTACGCCAAAAAAGGCAGCAGAAAAGCTTTTCGATCGAAATACATGCATTTGCTGCAACGCCGTAATATCGGATAAGAATCACCCAGTGATTTTAAACAGCGACCTAAGGAAAAGTTTGGGTTCTTATCTAAGCCATCCGTTCATTTTCTGGGAAGAATCCTACCCTACAAAAATATGCTGTCCGTGCAAACGCTCTCTTGAAACTGCCGAAAAATTCCGTGAGATGGTTCAGCAATCGCATGAACATCAAACCGCGGCGATCCAAAATTCCAGGCTAAAACGAGGTCGAAAGCAAAATTATAGCTCTCCTAGTAATCCACCATCAAAACGACCAAGAGAAACACATTCCGCGCCGAGTGCACTGAGCGCTATAGCCCTTGCTAACCTAGAACACAATTGACAGCAGGTACATAGGGCTATTCTTCCTCGACCATCAGCCCTGCAGTCTAATCCAGCAGCTGAAAATCAGCATGTTCTGTGCACTCCTCGATAATTGCGTTGAGAGGAGATATGATCATGACGACCACGATTGAGTTGGATGATCCTTGAAGAGCATTAAACTCAAACGGTAAACTTTGGTAAATTAACGATTTACCATAACGGCGGTCGGAAGGACACAGAAACAGTCCTTCTTATCGATACTAATTACCCGAATAGCTTCCAAGTGTTTAGTTTTTAAAGAAAACTGTATTTTAAGCTTTGCAAGGGCGAACTGGATAGCTTCCATGAGGTCCGCCATTGCTTTAGTTAGCAAATCGGAAATGTGTTCTAAGAGCATGCGCAGTTTCAATGTCCTAGAATCTAGGACATCCGGTTTCGTGTCTCACCAGAGCCTCCGATTTTTCAGTTAGTTGAGGAGGCACTGGGAACGAGAATGCCATGCCCCTTTAAGCTCACAGTTATGGGATCGCATAAAATCCATTCCGAGAATTCCATCAACCTCGATTTCTGCGATCCAAACTTCGTGCTCCACTATTGACGGTCCAACACTCATTTTGAACTCCCCTCGACCAACAAAGGGCAGAGTTCTTCCATCCGCCAAAACCATGCTCTGTTTGGGGTCTACGAGATGTGGTTTTGAAGTCTCAGTTATCTTGTCATAGACGGACGGTTTGATAATTGCTCCAGTGTCAACAAGAAACTTCACACACACGTTTTCAACCGAGCAGTCCGCATACAGTCCGTCTTCACCACTAGTTTTCATTCCTCTTACTGGAATCAGGGGCTTGTCCCTTGAAGCTCCAACAGAGGTCAGCCCCGCGAGCCCGGTCGTCCTCCATTTCCCGACTTAGCTTCCTCTTCCACTCCCTTTTTTGGGGAGTCCCTCTGATAATGTGTCCGATCCCCACAGGTATGGTACCCTGTATACCCTGCTCCAAGCGGTCGTGCCCTGTCCTTTAAGATCCTTTCTAACATCAGCTTGATTTCCTTCAGCTCACAGCTCACACCCTGTTCTTGGTTGTTATGTCCGCTGACCTTGTTGTCATTGGGAATAACGGCGCGATCCTGTCTGTTCTGTTGTCGGTTAACAGAAAGGAATGCGTCAAGCTCCACGGCTGTGGTAAGAGCGTCGTTTAGAGTTTTGGGGCGGCTCTGATGTACCCTCCAACGCATGTCAACATCCCCGAGTGCATCCATGAAATTATCCCTCTGGGTATGCCTGTCGTGTTAGCCTCCGGACTTCCTGCGCCAGCTCTGGGAGTGTCTCATCTCTGTGTCTTGACCGACTTTTCAAGGCGGCCCGGAATACTTCTTGTTGGTTCTCAGTTCCAAATCTTGCTGACAGGGCCTTGGTCAGTGCACCAGTCCTTTCTCTGTTCGGGGTCAAGGTCTCCCAAAACGGCCTGTGCTGGCCCAGTGAGACTTACAGCCAGGTAGGTTGCTTTGAGATGGTCATCCCACTTGTTAATTTCTGCTACCAGCTCAAATTGAGCAAAATAATCTTCCTAGGGGATTTTGCCATCAAACGCAGCTGGACGGATTTTAGGTTTCTCTGGCTATAACTCCTGTTTTCCAGCATGTTTCTGTTTTCCAGGAGAATTTTCCTCTACGGGTTTCATATGGAGGTCTTGAGTGTTATCTTCCTTATTCTTGTCACTTTGGTTCCGGGGAAGTCCATTTTCCTTGCGCCAGTCTACGTTTTCTTCCTTTTCCTGTAGCGCGGCCCTGGGTACTAGCTTCCTAGAAAAACATGGCGGCGACGCTTGCGAAATGCCTTCACTTTGATCCAAATACTCGGCACTTTCCTCTTTGGATTCGACGTTCTGCTGCTTTAACTGCCTGAGATCCGTGGAACTAGAGGTGTTTTGCAAGTCACCATTTAGAATTTCCTTGCCCTGGGCGGGAATTCGAGAATCTACTACATCAATTCGACGGGATAACTCCTGAAAACGTTTCTCGATTTTTCGGCTGCTTTCACTCAGACCCAACACGAGGCCATGCAGCTCCATTATAGAGGCCCTTAAATCCTGGCATTCTTCTGGAGGGGACTCCAACACAGTGTACCGAATAGCTCCAGCTTTCGGCGTGGAATACCACGCTTTTGCTGCTAGCGAGTCTCCTTGACTTTGGTCTTCACTCAGGTCTATTAGCGGCCAGAACTGGACTTCACTGTCACCGCTCTCGCCACTCTGCTTCGACTCCATCGCGTTGTATGTCGTTCCACCGCTGTCCACCAGTTGTAACAAGCCTCGAGCCTGGTTAGGTAAATTTAATGAACCAAACAAAACACTACACTAGAGCTCTTACACTAGCTCTCACAAAACTGAACGCTCTCCGTGTCCTCTAACTACCACAACACATGCAGCCCCCGTTTTAGAACGAGGCTCCGACTAGTACAATATTTAGCTCAGTCAGCAACAGTGACAAACCACAACATGAAACTTATAACTGAGTTTCCTTGGATTAAACTTGAATAAACATATTACTAATTTAAATTTAACCAAAGTTAAATTTTTATCCAAGGCTTGAAGCTGACATTCTAATTCGCCCTCGCTCAACCGAATATAAATTATTTATCACAATAATACAAGACGTTCGTAGTGGTAATGCCCTCTCGACACGCAGAAAGCCCAACGCGAGATAGTTCGTTTCACTCTCCAAGAATCATCGATTCTCATCGATTCTATTTTATTGTAACATCTTACAAGGAACTCTGGTACAAACTGGAAACAACTGCGAAGTTTACAGTATCGATAGAGTAGAGACATTCAAATCCATATTGGTCCATGCTCATCGTTTTAAAGTTCTAGCTCTGAAATATTCCCATAAAGATGTACGATATAACAGTCTGGCATCGAGGAGTGTCTCTCTTTGTGTGTAAATGTAAGAGAACTTAATTTGTCTTACAGTACGTCTGTGGTTATTCTAAATGTCAGGCAAAACATGTCTTTCTTAAATAGCATTAACGTTGAAAGGTAATAATAATAATAATAATAATAAGTCTTTATTGATAATCAAGGAAACAAATTCCAAACAACAGACGTGTTTGGATAACAAATGGCTGAATAAACATCTATTTATAAAAACGCTCTTAAAGCGTTCTATTCTTACACGAGGAAGAATATAAGAATGTCCCCTGTCTCGAAGCTTGCGTGTTTTCACAGGAGGGAGTAAGTCAGCTAAGGCAGTTGTGGTACGTGGATCAATAATTCTCTCCCACAACTTCATATCCTTTTCAGCCAGAATATCTAAGATGCGATAACACTTTTTAGAAAATCCTGACTTAAAAGCTCTGGCAAAAAAAATATCTATACGACTAAGATATTTACAATAGAAGGCACAACCCCATACCTCCAAGGCATATGTAAAAATAGATAAAATGAGACTCTGAAAGAGAAGGTCCAGATAACTGGCTGAAAAACCATAATATTTACAAACTTACAAACTCGTAGAATGTATAAACGACTACTGGCTTTTGACAACAAGTGCTCTAAATGAATGTCCCAGTTACAAGGGTTTTCGTCAAAGGTAACACCCAGAAGCTTCAGACTGGATTTCCGCTCTATAACGGTGCGGGGGTTCAGGTGGAATCTTTGCGGACTTTCCCCTCAGTAACATTTCCCGTGTCTTTTTTAGATTCAAGTTCATGCGATTGTTCTCTGTCCATTTCATAATAGATTGAACTTCTATTTCACACTGATTGCTATCGCACTTGGAGTTTACAGGTATGCAGAGTGAAATATCATCAGCGTACTTAACAAGTAGATTCCTAGATGGACTTACAGCTTTCTATCATTTACCATGATAGAAAAAAGAACGGAACCAAAGACTGTCCCTTGAGGGATACCCCTGTTTATCTTAAGATGATTAGTGGCAATACTATCAACAACAACTCTCTGTTGTCTATCTTGCAAAAAAACTCACTATCCAGTTAAATATGTAAGGATTGATATCAAGATTATTTAGCTTACGACAGAGGATATCATGTGGTACTGAGTCGAAAGCTTTGCTAAAATCGAAAGAAAAGATCGTAACGTAATCAGCCTCACTATCCAACCATTTGAGCCATGCATGCTGACACTTAATTAGAGCCATGGTGGTATTATGGCCTTTACGGTAGGCAAATTATAAAGATCAACAAATTTATTTACATTGCTTGCAAACTCAAATTTAAATACTACCCTTTCAAAAAGTCTCATAATAATATTAGTAAGTGATATAGGCCTGAGCTGATTACAGGTATTAAAAGGAGATTCTTTAGGTAAAGGTTTCATGTCCGCTAACTTCCATGTACTAGGAATAGTATGATGCTTAAGAGAGCTATTAAAAATATTGGTTACAACAGGTGCTAAGTTAAATGCAAAATCTCTCCACAACCAATATGGGAGTTGGTCTGGACCCACAGCAGTTCTCTTTAGCTTGAGTAGGAACTGTCTGACATCGTATATAGAAATCTCAGGGATCCTAGTGCCGTCGGGGATGTTCATGAATTCCGGAGCTGTAAAATTAGGATCGGTGTTTGTAGCACAGAAGTAATTATTAATATCATCTGGGTCAATTATAGAACTAACAGGCACATGAGAATACTTTCTGCCTGTGATAGAGTTGCCAGTAGACCACCATGACTTAGATCCTTTGTTGTGTCGGTTAATGTCTTTCTTTACCGCGAGTAGTTGATTTTTCCTAATCAAGCAGTTTATTTTTTCTATGAGAGTTTGGTAGGCTGTGTTATCATTTCCACATTGTTGCAACTTATGTCTCTCTTTTAACAGATACTTAACTAATGGTGATATAAATGGAGGGTCCCTTGAGGAAACTCTAACAGAAATACTAGGGAAGTAATCATCGTACAATGGTATAAGTATACTATGCAGCAAGTTCACTTTATCGTTAATATTCTTGCATGACATGACATCATTCCAGTCCAATTATTGCAGAAGATTAGCCATTTTAATTTTGTTATGGTCCCTTACATCTCTAAAAGTTATGGTCTTCCTAACAGCTTTTATAAGCACACGAGGGGAGGAAAGCACCATTGAGTGATCAGACCTAACCAAGCTCTTTGTGACTGTTATCTTGTTCCATAGATAGGGGACATTAGTAATAAAGATATCCAATATCTTATCTTTCCTAGTTGGTGATTTTACCATTTGTGACAATGAAGGGTGCACAAGGGTGCCCAAGTATTAATCCAGAAAACATGATAACTTGCCTCAAGAAATGTAATACACTAACAGTTGTCAACCTTTGATGACCACCATGTGTTGGGTCTTACAAATGTATGTAAACAGTTGCCCCATCTTAAGATATTTAAAGCCGAATGGAGCTGTCAGTTTTCTTTAGAATCCGTTAGGAATATTGTAAGCAGTTGCAATCTTTCTGAATTAGCTGTAATACCATCTAATTGGGGTCCTCCGTCTGTTTGGGCTGAGATTGTTAGTCATGCAGGCATGAGTAGGGTAAGGTTTGGAGTGTATTATGTCCCAAACAAATCAGGTCATGATGCACGGGTTGAGTTGGTAGAAAGGGATTATTCTAGGCTATCTGTTCAAGGTTGAGGCCTTAAATATATATAAGAACTGAAGTGGTTGTATTCTCTTGGTTGTCGTTAGTAAGACTGCAGAGTGAAGGGTCATAAATGAACATGTGGAAATAAAACTATAACAACTGCAATATAAATGTGCGTGCCTTATCAAATGTTTTGAATTCCAGATACACCTTTTTAACTCGTGGAAAATCCACGAGTTATTGGAGTGGGTGGAAAATATACACATGAGTCCGGATGTTTCTCAGATTTTTAGTCGATATAATATCGAAAACGTCGAATTTTAATCGGAATTTAATTAAAGATAACTCGAGTATACTATACAATATTCCAAGAAAAAAGCTAAAGAAAGACGAAATGACTTAATCAGTTAAGGGACACTGTAACACAAATTGCAACAAAATCCAATGTAGCACAGTATTACGAAACAAAGTTAAGACTAGATGAACTTTAAAAAAAAGAACTGATGGCGCAATAATAAGGAGCAGGATTCGTTGGCACGAACCCCGGGGGGGGGGGGTACTCCTGTTTGTGACGTATTATGTATGTGCCGCCCGGGTGGGTCAGGGTTTTGAGCTCCGTTTGGGCAGGTAGGGTCAGGGTTTTGGCCTGGTTTGGGCAGATCAGGGTCAGGATTTGAGTATAATTTGGGTGCAGTCAGGGTCGGGGTTCAGTATTTTTTTAGGCAGTTAGGTTTTTTTTTAGCTACTATGTCAAAAAAAAGACATTCTGTTGCCGCATTTTGATCGCCTGCCCACATGCAAGCACTGAGATTCCCGTACTTCAGTACTTATCTATGTACTTCATCTGCTGATTTGTTTACCCAATGCCACGTCCCGACTTGAAATGTTCCGTATTTTGCATGCAATCCCGGTACGCGGTATACCGGCCGGGATATATATCCGACCTTGTTTTGAAAACATTTAAAGAAGGGGCATTCAGGTTTTTTTTCCCCAAAAGGGGGCAATCAGGCCCGGGTTATGGAGCTCGGATTCGGTCAAACAGGGTCAGGGTTTGAGCCTCTTGGCCTCACATACATACCCATTTTTCATGTAAGTACCCCCCCCCCCCCCCTCCCCAGGGGCACGAACAAGGAGAAAAACACAATATGTTTTAAATTTAGAGAAACGACTACATTGTAAGAAACACAATACTAAATTAAAATCAGCAAATTACGATATTTTAACAAATTCCACTGAAATCCTACAATAACGTTTTTATCGTGAACTATATACAGCAACTTGCCATGCTGATTTGAACGATCCAAAATTCTCTTGTTTCTTTTCTTCTAAAAATATCCATAAACTAACGGAAGATGAATTAAATTCATGTGAAGCTTTGCTTACATTGAGTGAGTGCTACCAAATGTTAAAACAAAGTCCACAAAATAAAACACCTGGCTGTGATGGCCTTTCTGTTGATTTTTTTCTTAAATTTTGGAAATTAATTAATATTGGTGAAGATTTTGTTAAATCTTTAAATTACACCTTTAACAATGGTGAAAGCCAGTCTCTCAAAGACGAGGATTTGTTTCCCTTATTCCAAAACAGAAAAAAGATACTCTATTCCTTGAAAACTGGCGCCTTGTATCCCTCCTGAATGTCGACTATAAGCTCGCTAGAAAAGCAATAGCCAAAAGAGTAGCAAACGTTTTACCGAAAATTATACATAGTGATCAAACAGGATATGTTAAAAATCGTTTTATTGGCCAAAATATTCGTTTAATATTGGATGTTTTTGATCATCTCTATTTTTTTTTATATTCCTGGTCTTGCCATGTTTATAGACTTAAAAAAAGCCTTTGATACCATTGATTGGAACTATCTTTTTTCGTTTTATTGGCCAAAATATTCGTTTAATATTGGATGTTTTTGATCATCTCGATTTTTTTTAATATTCCTGGTCTTGCCATGTTTATAGACTTTAAAAAAGCCTTTGATACCATTGATTGGAACTATCTTTTTTCGTTTTATTGGCCAAAATATTCGTTTAATATTGGATGTTTTTGATCATCTCGATTTTTTTTAATATTCCTGGTCTTGCCATGTTTATAGACTTTAAAAAAGCCTTTGATACCATTGATTGGAACTATCTTTTTAAAGCTTTAGAAATATTTAACTTTGGTCTGATATTCAACATTGGATAAAAGTATCCTATAAAAACGTGGAAAGTTGTGTAATAAATAATGGCTTTTCGACGAACTTTTTAAATTAGGGGTAAGACAAGGTGCCCCCCTCTCTGGGGTCCTTTTTGTAATTGCGGTAGAGTTGCTGGCTATTTCTGTTAGAGACAATAATGACATAGAAGGTATTCAAATTAATAAAATAAATTATAAGTTAACACAGTATGCTGATGATACTACGTTTTTCTTAGCAAATGCAGAGTCGGCTAAAAAGCTTTTGGATCTACTTTCTCTATTAATATAAGGACTGTTCTGGTCTCTCAATTAATCGTACTAAAACGGAAGGCTTTTGGCTCGGTTCTGAAAAAGGTCAACAAGAGAAGTGCACTCTTTTTGGAATAAAATGGCCAAAGTTTAGCTTATATGCTCTTGGAATCACTTTTTCGCAAGATTGTTTAATTCAAGAAAAGGAAAATTTTAATAAGAAGATATTATCTATACAGAAATTACTGAATGAATTACCTTATATGGTAAAGAGATAATATTAAAAACGCTAGCCTTAATTGATTTATAATTCTTCCATGTTAGTTGTTCCAAAACACCTAATTACCGAAATAAATCTATTGATTGATGCATTTGTTTGGAATAGAAAAAGAACTTATGATAAAGGAGGTTTTAATATGCCTGACTTTGATATTATTAATAAAGCTTTGAAGTTAATTTGGGTTAAAAGATTGCTAAGTTCAGATCAAGATACTTGGAAACAAATTCCTCTGACATGTCTCGAAAAAGTAAGGACCCAGTAAGTATAATTAATTAATTTTTGAATGTAATTATGATGTGAAGTTCCTAAATATTACATATCTTTCGAACTTCTATAGGAATATTTTGATATACTGGCAGGAGTTAGCTAGTTATAAAGTAAATACCGCGGTTGAAGACATAAAAAATGAAATAATATGGAACGATAAACGTATAAAGATCAAACATAAATCTATATTTTATAAAGATTGGTATGTTTGGGGCTGTCACAAAGTGTGACTTGTGGCGGTTGTCTGTTCCCACCTTTGTTGAATGACATTTATCTCTCAACACCTCATTGAAATAAACGGATTAGTGATTATCGCGATACTTGAATAAATGGCCACGCTCGTGGCAAATTAATCCCAAGCTGGGTGGTGTCGCGTAGTTGATGTCTTCATTCACCAAACTGAGCTTGACGCTGGCATACAAAGCACATTTCACATATCGAGGCTGTGATTACACAGTAGCTTTTCTGGGCGCAACATAAAGTATATTAAAGATTTAATGAACGAAAATGGATCTTTTATGTCTTTTGGAACGTTTACGAAGAAATATGATATAAAAGTTAACTTGTTACAGTATTCTGGTATAATTGATGCAATTCCAAATGAATGGAAAACGTTTACCAAAATTCCAAGTACTGAAGATAGTATTGACCATACTGCAATGCGGCCTGCCAAACCCTAACTGTTAAAAATAATTTCTCAGCTCTTTATAAAAAAAAGTTACAAGGTACCCACAGCGCAGAAAAGAATAATCAGCATAGGATTTCTTGAAGATCTCCCGTTTATATATTCTCTTCCTATACTCAAATTACACAAAATAAAAGACTGTCAATGTTTCAGCCCAAAATTATTCATCACATACTCCCTAGTAAAGCTTCACTTAAAAGAGACGGTTTGATTGAAAATGATCTATGCCACTTGTGTCCACCCGATCAACAGCAGAAACCGAAACATTACCACACCTTCCTGGACTGCCCTGCCTCGAAAGCTTTTTGCAACTTATTTCAAATATGGATGAATTCAAAGAGTAGCAAGTTCATAATAAATAGATTGTCAGGAAAGGAAATAATGTATGGCTTTTTAGAAACGAATACTTGTCTCCACAACTACTGTCTACTGATTGCCAAGTATTACATATTCAATGCAGCACAAAGTGATGAGGCCTACGTTTTCGAAGCGTATCTTGCGATGTTAAAATATATTTCACAGTCAGAACCTCAGGATAGGAAAGAAGAGCTACTTAAGTTATGCAATTAGTTGCATAGTATGACCAATCATTTCTAAAGACAATTGTAAAGCCCTCTTGTGTATGTCTGTCTAATGTAGTTCGTATTGTTAAAAATGTTAAAAATGACAATAATAAAAAGTATTAAACAAACTGGACAGTTGAGATCCTTTCGTCTTCATAGTTCTTCTTCAAAGTTACAATACAATACATTATATTAGCTCATCCCTACTGGGATTTTCAGAACTAATTTACAATAATAAATTCAGACTAACCTACCCTAATTAATTAATTAATTTACAGTGTTAATTAATAATTATAATAATAATAATTACAGTGTAAAAAATATATAAACTATATTAATGTCTTTTTATCAGTCCTTGTGTTGATTTTGATCACTTCCTGGTTGAAGTAATCCAATTCCGCCATCTTTATGTAGTGTGTTTTATTTATCCCTAATAAGTCTGTGAAAAAGTTCAGCTTTTAATGAGGACGTTTATTAGTACTTAACTTCATGCGTATAATCGTTTGTTAAACCGCCTTGTTTGCTAACGTTCCATTCGTCTCCGTTTTCATTGATTTCAAGTTTTCTTCTCGTCGACTTCTCTTTCCTCTGTGCCTTGTGTAATAAGGCGAACATTCCGAGCATTTGCTTTCATGCCATCAAGGCTTGCATGTGATGAAAGCTGCTTTGGAAGCGGTATCCTCTAACAGCAACAATATTACTCTAATGACTATCTCGTTTATTGGAGTTTTACAGACTTGAACTTATATTACAACATGTGTTTACTTTGTTAAAGATTGTATTTTATAAGCGTTACAAATTATTCAGGAAGGCGGAAAACAAATTCGTCAAATTATGAGACTGATAAACCCTTCATATTCGAAGTGGACATCGGTCAGTACACTCCAAACATCGAGAGAAACAAACCACTTAGCAACAGTCCTTTCATCTTCTTCATTAGTTCTTCTTCAAAGTTCAGCTTTTAATGAGGACGTTTATTAGACCTTAACCGCTGCATGCGTATAAAATCGTTTGTAACACCGCCTTGTTTGCGGCTAACGTTCCATTCGTCTCCGTTTTCATTGATTTCAAGTTTTGTTCTCGTCTTCTATTTCCTGCAGTTCCTTGTGTAATTAGGCGAATATTCCGAGCATTTGCTTTCATGCAGTCCGGCAAGGCTTGTGATGAGAGCTGCTTTGGAAGGAGGCCTCTTTGGAAGCGCTATCCTCTAACGACAACAATATATCTCTAATGACTATCTCGGTTATTGGAGTTTTACAGACTTCAACGTATATTACAACAGATGTTTACTTTGATCTAGATTGTATTTTATAAGCGTTTCAAATTAAATTATTGAGGAAGGCGGAAAACAAATTCGTCAATTATGAGATAAACCCCCCCGGGGGTACTCCCATATATGGACTATACGGGGATGATCTGCTGGACAGGGTATGGTTTTTCGAGTTTCTGATCTTAGACCATTTTCACATCGACAGATCTTGAACAGGGATGGTATTTATGTAGTGCTTTATTCAATAGTCTAGTGCTTGATGAAAACTTATTTAGTTATGACACTCATTCATTATACAAGATCACAATAAACAATGACATCCAAGTATTTTGTTATTTGTCTTATAGAGGGATATAACATTTTAACACTTTGTCTTGAACAGGGTATGGAAATTTGAGTTTTTTTGTCTTAAACAGAGTAAGGGTTTTAGAGCCCCAGCGGCACACCCCTAGAGTACCCCCGCCCGGGGAGATAAAACCTTCATTTTCAAAGTGGACACCCGTCAGTACACTTCAAACATCGAGAAAGGAACCATTTAGCAACAGTTAAGATCCTTTCATCTTCTTTGAACATAGTTCTTCTTCAAAGTTCAGGTTTTAATGAGCACGTTTATTAGAACTGCATGCATATAATCGTTTGGTTAATCATTCTTCGTTATCTAATTGAAGGTCTAGCACCTTTTCTCTATTTCATCACAAAGAAAAGGACTTTTAATGTCAATTTTTAGTCAATCAGTCATCCATGTGTTTAACCCTAGGCCCTTTGGTTGATCATCGTTTCCAACAGTCCTCCCCTATCCTTGCCAGTAAAAGTAAAGCTCGTGCTCTGCTCGTACATCTTATATTGTAAAATGAAGCAAGGCAGCGAAAGAGGATAAACTGGCTGGAAGATTTGTTTTCATATAACATTTTGTGCAGATATCTTACAAGCAATTAATCGTTCTGTTTTTACCCTCCTTGGAGGAGTATTTCTTGCGATTACTATTAGTGTTATTTTCACCAGTCTAACTGATAATACAAAATGACATATTGGAAGGTAATGTCTTCTTAACAGCTTATTTACCTGCATTTTATGTGTAGATAAAATATTCGCGGACGATCTTTATGGTCATTTACAATGATGGCGAGCCGCTTCCGCGAGCCATTGTAAATGATCATATATAAAGATCGGACGCGAATATTTTATCGTGCTTGTGAAATGAAACAATAATTGAAATGCACATTGTTATGTGATTCTGTGTTATTCTAATTCTGGAACTTGAAATGACCATGTATGTCCCATAGGAGTTACAGATCTTGATCAAAAGTTATGCATACTTATTAGCGGAGTACGAAATCTTTATCAAAAGTTAATTTACGCATTATTGGGAGTTACAGTACTGTGCATGTGATCTGAATACTGAGCTGGATTGGTTTGCATCCTCATTAAGTATTCATGCGTTTTACAAACGTATTGAAAACCGTTCTACTGCGAATTATAGGGAATCTGAAGTTTCTCACCCGCAAAGGATTATGGGTAAATGTACACGTCGCCATGATTTTGACGCACATGCAGTTTTGTCTAAATAAAAAAGCATTCCAGGGGTGTTTCTATTTGTAAAAGTGTAGGAATGAAATCAGTATTGAAGTCTATGTTCATGAACGAGTAATAGATAGATAGATACTTTTATTTAAAACAGGGTAATGCCTTCAGTAAATTTAAAAGGTTCACTGTTATCAATAGGAGTACTAAAAATACAGCAAATAAATACAACGACACAGCGGTTCGTGTGGACACACCCCAATGATAAATGCTTTATGTTCGGCTGAGCAGGGAGCGAATTAGAACATAAGTACAATAAAATGTGCAGATAAACCTCTCTTGTGCTGACCACAAATTGTAAAAAGAAAACGCTTTGTTTCCTGCAAAAGTTTTGACCAGATGACAATTTTACAGCTCTGTCTTTCACCTTTATCGACATGTTCTATTCTTAGCAGATTACTTCATCCAATAAAAAACGAGCTTTCAGATCGTCAATGTCAAGCTGTCACAATTGAACCAATCAGCGACGGAAAATGTTGTAAACAAGTCAAGTACATTAAAATGGGGTTTTCGCTTTAGATTTTTACGCGGGTTCTAGCTTACTTTCCTTCGTCTAGATTTAAGTTTATATTATAAAACAAATGAAAGAAGGTTCTCCTTGTTGTATAACAAAATAATGCACTTTCGAGGTCTTGAAAAGCTGCTAAATGCACTAGAGCGTGTATCATTTCGTAACTAGTGAACTATTACAAATCCTGCCTTCTCGATAGCCCATGGTAGAGAAAAACCGCACGCATTTTCACGAAATAATAACATGTTTTTAACTTCAATTTGTTTCTATCTATTATTTTCTACTGTCCGACTAGTTAGTTTATACTAAAACAATTAGACCTCTCGCCCTCATGGGCTACGAGTTAAATAGCCCATTCGGCTGCACCTCGTGGGCTATTGACTCGTAGCCCATTCGGGCTGCGGGTCTAATTGTTAAATAGAACCAGGCGAACCATACATTATTTTGTTAAATACAATACAATAGTAATGATTAGTGTTGCTAATGAGAAAAGCAAGATAAAAGTTCTAAAAAAGCGATCATAGGTCCCTCGTGACGTATAGTGGTGAGGGATTAGTGACGGTTAGGGTTTGGTTAAAAATCAGGGTTAGGGTTTGTTTCGATTCTTCCCAAACGCTAAATATTTTTTATATAGTTGAGGGTGGCGCACTTGTGAGTATTTTCGTTCTAAAATTCCTAAGTGTAGCTTTAATTTGTACTTTCAGGGAACCCTACAAATTCGATTCGAGTTTCTTACACCGAGAAAATACCAAAAACGTCATTTCGAAAGAATTGAAAAAAGCGTCATTTACTTTTTACTTTACTTTTTACGAGATTGGGATTGCAATTCGTACCCGCTTTGTTTGCCCACCTTCCATTCGTCTCCGTTTTCATTGATCAAGTTGTGTTCTCTTCTACTTCCTTGTTCCTTGTGTAACGTGACGAACACCCGAGCATTTGCTCTCAAAAATGTAATCGAGGCTTCTGATGAGAGCTGTTTTTGCAATTATCCTCTAACAGAAACAATATTCTACTAATGACTATCTCGGTTATTGTAGTTTTACTTGAATTTATATTACAACAGATGTTTATTTTGTTGCAGGTTGTATTTTATAAGCGTTTCAAATTAGAGTAAAGCGGAAACTGAACAAATTCATCAAATTGTGAGATAAAAAAAAACATTTTCGAAGTGAACAACCGTTAAACATTTAAGTTAACAGTTAAGATCCTTTCATCTTCTTCATAGTTCTTCAAAGTTCAGCTTTTGAATGAGCACTTTTATTAGAACTTAACTGCATGTGTATAATCGTTTGTAACACCGACTTGTTTGCCAACGTTTCCGGCATTCGTCTCCGTTTTCATTGATTTCAAGTTTTGTTCTCGTCTTCTATTTACTGCAGTTTCTTGTGTAATAAGGCGAACATTCCGATCATTTGCTTTCATGCCATCAAGGCTTGTGATGAGAGCTTAACTGCTGCATGCGACCGCTCAGCTTCTCTTGTTAAAACTACGACGAAATGCGACCACTTTCTTTTCTACTTTTTTTGTCTTCCAAAACGGCACACAGTGTCGAAAATATCCAAATTAGTGAAAAATATTACCGAAAGACCAAATTAACCTATGAATTTTGCAGAGTTTACCGTCGAAATCACGTCCGCCATTACATGAAAGTGTGTTCCAAATACTTCGCGATTTTCCACCTGCGGTTTGCTGTCGTGACGTCATTTTCTCAACGCGTCGCTCTTGTAAATGCATATTTTCATGTGCTATCGATTTCCATGTGCTATCGATCGCTTCGCTTCGGAATTTATTCAACGCTGACGGAAAGTGAACGGCTTTTAAGGATTCTCTTCTAGCTTAGATACATCCTGGTAGCATTGTGATACCCTTCCAATGTTTCTTTATCCAAGTAAACTCCATTTCGAGCCGTTTAGTACGAGTAGACCTGTTTTTACTGCATCATACCCCGCGTGGAAATACCGTTAATCGCATCTCGCTTACTCCGGATTGGGATACCTTTGGGATACCTTGGGTTTGTACACGTCATGAAATATTCCCATATTTAGACGAGCTCCTAAGGAAAGGAATCGCTCATTTTATTAATTCATGAAATGACAATATAAACTATTAAGAAGGAAAAGTCCGAAGACTACAGCAAAGCTGACTTGATACGACGTAAAATTCTAACACAAAGCACTTTGTGCTAGAATTTTACGTTCCGTTGTATATCCGCTTTGCTGTAGTCTTCGGACTTTTCATTCTTAATTGTTTATATTTTGGCTGTATAGGTCCTCACTTTGGATCCAACGTATTTTTGCAGGATTTTTGTTCCCACTACACAACCGCAACCATCGTCACTCAATTGCTATCAAATTTCTAAATTTTAAAACCAATGCGGCTAATCTATGTATTTTTAGTCAATCAGAATGAGTGAGCGATTCTCTGATATTTAGCTTGGCCGTCATCTGACTGAGATCGATAAATCACGTGAAAAAATACTCCCAGATTTGTTCACGTGATCCAGCCGCCATTTTGAATCTGACCGAGAAGATCCTGGGGAAGAGGTTGGCTGAGCAGTTTAATTTACGATTAGACTCCTTTTCCTAGAGAAATACGTGGGCTTGGGCAGGGAAAGGATCGTCTGATTGCGGGTTACTGACTAGTAGCAAAACGGTGCGTTCTTCAAGCGTCTGAAGCCTCATTTCACACCACATATTTTTGTTTCAAGCTCCTAAGCTTGTATAAGCAATATATATTGATTTGTTAAGATAGACAAAACGTAAGAACACGTAAAAACACTTGCTATCCTGTTTTTTTTTGAAAAAGTGGATCGGTTGGGCGATGGACAACGAAAGGTTTTATGGGGATGGCCAAAGTAGCAACTGAGGAAACTCGGATCGGGTGGAACTTCTCGAAACGAGCGACAGTATTGGCCTACCCAACAATAGAAAACACCCTAACCTTTAGAAAATACAGTATACAAAAACAATAGAAGTTAGTATTATGGGTGCAATCAGAATACAGGTCTCGAGAGGTTCCGTGCTACTCAGGAAATCGGTTAAAATATTTGGGCCGAAAGTTCTCTTTGTTCTTGACTAAAATATTGAATGCCTTAAAGCTGAATTAGCGAGACAATTCCAGTGGTGGACGGAGTTACATATTTGTTGACCAATATTTGGAGCACACTATAAAGTTTGAATGACATCTTGACGGGATTATGCACGGCTTTAGGGAATATATATCACAATGAATTGATATAAATGCTGTCAGCTGAAAGCATCAATCCCGTACACCCACTTTTTTCGTTAAGTGGAAATAACTCTTCTCCTTTCATAGATACTAATTGCATGGCAACAACAAGGAAGGGCAAACTGAACTGAATTCTGGACAACAAAAACATTATTTTAGATTGCACGGAATAAAACTTTACTTTGGTACAGTTCAGTACCAAATTTCAAATGGGATTTCAAAATCACGGTGCACTAATCCATAAATCGTAAGTTTTCGTTAATTTGTCTTTCTTGAAATCGCCGAATAATCCAATATCTCGCGCTGTATAAAAACTCATTGTGGAAAGTAGTATGAAGGTTAATGCAATTCAACAATGAAGTTCTAACTACAAGTGCTTTTCGGTATAACTTTTTATATTGTCCTGGAAGCGTTTGTCCTGAAAACGAAATACTGAGTTGAGCGCATTGCGAGCTAAAGAACTTATTAAGTGGCTTTATAAAAAACTCCAGCTGTTTCGTTTGTTTAAAAAACAATTTGAAGCTGAAATGACCAAAGATATATCTATCGTGAGTGACGTATTAACAAGTGGACTGTAAATCAACGGCGACACTGACTAAGCTTAAAAGAGAGATGTGCTCGAGTTAGCTGCTCAGTCATTCAGTCAGGTCCAGGACTTCATTCAGGTATGTTCCATTCCATAAGACACATTTAGCTTAAAGACAAATTTAACATAAATTTGGAGGAATTAAACTCGCCAACTTTCGGATAATCGTCCCAAGAAATTCCAGTTTCTGTTTCGATAATGTGCCTCATTTTGAATAGATACTGCTTTATCGTAATTAAGTGCTTCGCCGCATTTCTAGTTCTTTAGGAAAACATTTCTCCGGCAGTTTCATAAGGCATGGAGCCGGGAAAACAATGTTCGTATGCCTGTAGGACGTACTTTATCTCCATCGGCTGGCTCGATGTTACTGTAGACCTGGGAAAACATAACGCTCCGTCCGTTTATCGCACATAGCAAAACCTATATATCGTTGGAAAGCTTATATAACTGGCTACAAGACTGCAGTAAAAAAAAAGTTTTGTATGAACGAATATTTTAAAAAAACGCTCTTGTTTATTAAGCTTTTCATTCCAGTTCAAAATGCTAAAAGCGAACAACTATTTACAACTTTGAAAGTCTGGTGGTAAGATATCACAGCAACAAAAATGTTTATGGGTTTGTCAATATTCCAAATACTTGTAGAGTTATGTTTTTTTTACTATTTTCAGCTAAACACAATATCATTAGAAGTTGATTGGACTTAATTAAAAGGCCGTAAAACGATAAATAATGTAAATTTTACAATTTCCAAACACACGTTTGTTACCAGAATATTAAACTACTAGTATGCCAATTTTTAGACGGTCCGTGGCTCTTCCGTCCATTTGATTTTTATCCAAAATTGAAAATTACAAAATTGGTTTCTTAATTTCAATTTTTGTTTTTGTTTAATGTACAGAAGAATAAAGTTAAAATAGAAAATGTGGATTGAATTTCCGTTCAATTAAAAATTAGAAATTGAAATTCGGAACTACATTCTGATTAGTCAGTATGGTTAAAACTTAACCCTAACCCAAACGCGCAACCCATTGTCGATTTTCATCATTTTCATGCGATCAAAAATAGAAAATTTACAAAATTACTCGACCGGGAGGGGAACGTGCAAAGATGGCGGCGAATTTTAGTGCATATTGCTAGGAGATTGCGCAGAAATGATTTTAAGCATATTTGCCGAAATACCTTATTATAGGAAATTAACAATGCACGTTGACAACGTGAAAAAAATTAACGTTACACTAAATTAACGCGAATTTTTCAAAAGTTAGGTTTACATGCATTAAATTAACGTGAATTTTTCGATAAGCATCTTGCTTTATTTACTGCGATTTTCATAATTCTGCAAACTCGCACTTTACATTTCTGAACGCCAAACTGCGTTTTGGCTTCCGTCAATAAAACCTTCCAAGACAAGTGCACGGATGTTTCTAAGTTTTTTTTAAAGCCGAAAATTTGGGTTTGAAGCCTAACTAGACCCTATCAATTCAAAAGATCTTTCAAAGCCTCACGGTGAAATCACCAAGAGCTGCTCACTCGTTTGATTGACGGAAACCAAACCGCAATAGTGACTCTGAAGAGCCAATAGAGGAGTCATGAACTAATAAGGTTTTGAAATGAAATAAAGGTGCTTTAAAATAACAATGTTGTAAAATAGCGTGCATTAAATTTACATCGACATTAATTAAGATACATTAAATTAACGCGAATTTTGTAAAATCGCGTTAATAAAGTGCATTGTTAATTTCCTATAATAAGGCGCTGGTTAGGGAGAACTAATCAGTTAGCAATGGACTAACAGATTTCCTAGTAGCCTGAATTTCAGCCGTCTCCTCTGGTTCGTTCCTCCCGAGAGAGACTGAATCCAATAGCCGATAATGCCGTCCAGTGACGTCAAGGCGGATTAACAATTTAATTTATACAAATAAACTGTCACGGCGGTAGTAAGAGTTCGTGGGTCACAAAAACAAAACCATCGCTCACTTTGAGAAATTATTTGAGATTATGCCGGCCAAAATAAAAGCCTTACCTATATATATATATGTCTCCATCCCATTTGCTTCTCAAGTGCCTCTTATGTTGTGAAAACCTAGCTTTTCGAAGCAACAAATCGTTGTATTATATTTGGAGGCAAAGTACAGTTGATCTTTGTCTTTCCGTTGATCTTTGTACATGTCTCGCGATCTGCCGTTCGAATCGACACAGCTACGAGATATTACCTATGTAAATGATGCAACAGAAAAGTAGAAAAACATGAAAGGATAATGGAGAATTTTCGAAGAAATACGAAGACTCTTTTACGGAAAAGAACAGTTCCTTGAAGAGAGTAGCGACATTCTTTACCACTGCGAGTGTGAACAAATAATCGATTATCAACAACCCGAGGACGCGACGCGATAAAATGTACATGTTTACAAGTCAGCCGGTTATTGTGCAGGACACTTTCAATCCATTTCCAGATGTTTTCCTTACGAATTCAAGGTCTTTGCCAAATGCAACCACTCCACTGAAACTCAACGATCAACAATCGCGAGTCCAAAGTGAATCCTGCCGTCTACTCGGCTGATAATTATGATAATTATGCGAAATTATAGAATATGAACCAATCAGAGATCACTACCAGGTTTTCTGGTAGTGACGTCACTGGACGGCATTATCGGCTATTGGATTCAGACGTCTCTCTCGGGAGGAACGAACCAGAGGAGACGGCTGAAATTCAGGCTAATTTCCTAGCTATAAAGTGCTTGAGTAGCTTACACATTTTAAAAACGGTTGGTGTAATATGATCTTAGTTGCTTTGTTCTGAAGAATCTGTAATATTCGCCTGATCACCGGCCCAAATTAAGTTTCCGAGACTGTTATAGAATGTGAGCCTTGCTTGATAAGGGCGGAGGTGCTTTATTTATCTTACAAGAGGGTCTGAATGGGGGGTCAACATGTCAGTTGTCAGTTAAATGTTTGGCCATTTGTCAGTTAGCCCTAGTTAATCATTACTAGAGAAAATTTGACCCACAAAAAACAAATCTGTCAGCTGTCAGTTATTTTTCGGTTGACAGTAAAAAAAAATCGTCATTTGTTTTTAAGGCCGTTTGTCATTATCAGTTAACCCCATTCAGACCCTCATTTATTTATTTACTTCGGCCATAATAGAACATACAAAGTATAAAAAAGTAAAATATACGACAAACAAAACAATTAGAGGCCAGGAGAACCAACACAGCGTTAGCCGACTACGTTGGTTTCCTATGAAAAACAAGACCCCATCTGGGCTTTCGCTCGGGCCATGTCCCCCTAGTATGTCCCAACCTTTATGGAGGAAGGGATACAACCATAAAGAAATTGTTTTCAGTGTCCAAGGGAAGCACCATTAGAAATGTGGATGCGGGAGGTAGGACTTCCTCAAGATGCACATTTGTTTGGCCCCTTGGTTGTGCAAGGCAGGTTTTGTTCTTTCGAGACTCGAGCCCTGAACCATCGGCTTGGAAGACCAGAACTTTACCACTTTACAACAGAAACATTCGATGACGTGACTAATATAACTACGACGTCAGGTCTTATGCAAATTAGGTATTCACGCATATGCACTGCTAACAAAATCGGAGAAAAATATAACACGGACGATAACACAGACGAAAATACAGACGAAGTTTGTGTTGACTCTGCGTTCTTTTATGAAAACTCAAGGGAAGTAAGAAAGCTAAATTCAGAAACATATATTGTTTATAGATGATCAGGTTTACTTTACGGCTCCACTCGTACTTCGAAACAAACTGTGAACCGAACCGACTTTTACAGAGTAAACCACAGGAAACCCAAGCTCTGTTTGTGTTTTAAATTATAAGGGTTTGTATGAGATTTTTAACGAGTATTTGGTTGTATACCGTTAGGCCAGAAATACTGAAATAAAATCAATGAAAACTTACCTGAAGTCTTTATCTGTTCTTCATTGGGCTCTGTATGCAATTTCAGCGAATTCTGTTAAAATTTTACCCCTCGACCTCTCCGACTAAGAAAGAAGGCAAGGACGGACGCAACCGCCATTTCTCGATGCCAATCACTCGAACATCACGCTCGAATTATCATCCAAAATCAATGCCAACCGCAACTAGACCTCAAATAATAGAACAACAGTATCTATTCCAAGAGGCTCGTGCCGTCTAATTGAAATAATCCTTATTTCTCGAGCCTAAATCGAACACAATTTGAAACAAATCCGCCCGTTGGGATCCGTGATCAGCAGAAGTTGCCAACGCTTAGCAACGGCAAGTCGGCCCAAAGTTCACGGGCTCAGAATCATACATATACGTTATTTTGAAATCGGCGTTTAAGTAAACGGCTCTATGGCACAGTGGTTTAGAGCGCCCTCTTTCGAATCCAGCGACCGGAGTTCGAGTCCTACACCGGACCAGCCACAATTTAAAAAAAAATATTTTTCTCCTTCCTCAGTTTTATTTTATCTAATTTCCTCTATTTTAAGCTATTAGAGCCGCCTTCTACACTAAACACATTGTTGTGTATTGGCTCTCAACCCACCAACAAGGTGATGATGGGAAAGAAATTTATATATCATCACGTAAATAAAAACCCATAATGTCAAGTTACTTTTCTGGTTACTTTATTAACATGTTAGTCGACGTCGAAGAGATCACAAGAAGCGAGAAGGAATGCCTGTTGTGTAGAAAAGCAAAGCTGGGATATCTGTTTCCTCGAGCCTAGTAAGCTAGTTTATAAGCAAATTAATGTATCAGTTAATTTTCACGGGTTTTGATTGATTCAAATCCGGGTGTAGCCTGATTTTCAGATCCGGGTGTAAAGTACGTTAATTTAAAACTGTTGTGTTCGATACTTTCACAGGATTTTATGTAATTACGAGGTTAACGAGGGAAGTTTGTGATGATATTCTTTCTCATATTAAAAATCGAGGTTGTGACCTTGTTGGTGGGTTGAGAGCCAATACACTACAATGTGTTTAGTGTAGAAGGCGGCTCTAATAGCTTAAAATAGAGGAAATTAGATAAAATAAAACTGAGGAAGGAAAATGTTTTTTTTTTTTAAATTGTGGCTGGTCCGGTGTAGGACTCGAACTCCGGTCGCTGGATTCGAAATAGGGCGCTCTAAACCACTGTGCCATAGAGCCGTTTACTTAAACGCCGATTTCAAAATAACGTATATGTATGATTCTGAGCCCGTGAACTTTGGGCCGACTTGCCGTTGCTTAAGCGTTGGCAACTTCTGCTGATCACGGATCCCAACGGGCGGATTTGTTTCAAATTGTGTTTCAATTAATGTTTGTTTCAATTAATGTAGTTTATAGCGTAAGACATCACAGGTAAACAATAATTAATAAGGGAAGAGAAATTCTACTGTGATTGAACCCATAATAAGAAATAAACTAGGCGGATTTGTTTCAAATTGTGTTCGATTTAGGCTCGAGAAATGAGGATTATTTCAATTAGACGGCACGAGTCTCTTGGAATAGACACTGTTGTGCTATTATTTGAGGTCTAGTTGCGGTTGGCATTGAAGTACGCATTCCAAACTCCTGACAATAAAGAAACAGTTTGTAAATTATATGTAGTTTATAGCGTAAGACATCACAGGTAAACAATAATTAATAAGGGAAGAGAAATTCTACTGTGATTGAACCCATAATAAGAAATAAACTAGGCTGAATCAAAATAAATGACGTTAAACAATAACCTAGGTTGAAAAAAATAAACTAGGTTGAAAAAAATTACCTAGGTTGAACCAAAATAAACTAGTTAACGTAATTCAACCTAGTTATTTTGCTTTCAATGGGTGCTCACTTATTTAGGATGTTTAGAGCTAGTCACCAATTTTTTTTTTTTTTTTTTTTACGGCTAAGTCACTAAACAACAGATAAATATAATGCTACCCTACATTAAAAAAAAACCTAAAAATTACTGTTTGGGAAAAATATAACCTAGGTTGGGCACAAAATAACATAGGTTTAAAAAAATTAACTAGTTTGGACAAAAATAAACTAGGTTGAAAAAATTTATCTAGTTTGGACAAAAATAAACTAGTTTGGACAAATTTAACCTGAAGTATTTTTTAAACTACAACATATATGTAATTTAATATTTTTGTTTTTCTCGTATGTAAATTAAAGTAGTTGACCTTTTACTGTAAACAATGGTATGTAATCAACTAAAGTCGATTGAGGTATGCTAACCGCCGTGGAAAGCGAGTAGCAGCTGACGTTTCGAGCGCTAGCCCTTCGTCAGAGCAAAAGAGGGAATTGTGGGTGGGGAAACGGTATATAGTGTCGAGTGCATGCTTACTGCTGAGGAAACATGTACTCGGATCAATTGTGATCAAAGAAAAGTGCGCCAACAATAGAAATGCTAATAGTTGTAACAGCAAGTGCTGATGAGTAAACTAAGGAAACATGCTGATCTAAGTGTGAGTGAATACGTGAATTATGAAATTAAATGAACGAAAAGCGTTCATTAATGCCGTGAGATGACAAAGTTCCTAATTTGAAAATAAAGTTCTGTTCTTTGCGTTTACGAGTGTCGGTAGTACCTTGATGCAGAGAAATGCCGCATACAGTGATGTGATCAATGCAATGACCAGGAAGGTTAAAGTGACGAGCTACAGGTTTGGCGAGATCCTTGCTGTTAGTTCTAACATCTAACAAGTGTTCGCGGAATCGATCTCCTAATCTTCGCCCTGTTTCTCCGATGTAGAGTTTGTTACAAAGTGTGCAGGTGATGCAATAAATGACATTACTGGAAGTACAATCAAAATGATCACTGACTTTAAGAGAGCTTTTCGGTCCTGAAATAGATGTCGTAGGTTTAGTGTAAGCACAGGTATTGCATCGTGTCCTAGAACATTTAAAAGTGCCTGGTTGAAGATCAGGTTGTAGTGATCCTTTGACTAGGGAATCACGGAGATTCTTGTCACGTTTGAAAGAAATGAGAGGAGGCTGCGGGAAAATAGAGGCGGTCTCTGGATCACTCTGTAAAATCTTAAAGTTCCTCTGGATAATTTTCTTGATAGACAGATTAGACGGATGGTAAGTCAATGGAAACGGAATCCTATCTTCAGTCTTAGGTTTGGACGGTAGCAGAGCCGTGCTTCTGTCGATGTCACGGGCGCGGTTCAATGCAGTTGTCACAACAGCGTTAGGATAACCGCGCTCGACAAAGAACTGGTGCATCTCCTCGGACTTTGAATTGAAGTCGGATTCATCGGTGCACAAACGGCGAAGCCTAAGGAATTGAGAATATGGGATAGAGGTTTTAACATGTGTAGGATGAGAAGATGAAAACAATAAATAACTGTGCGAATCAGTTGGCTTGTAATGAACAGTAGTGGTTAGACTATTGCCGCTAACAGAAACATTGACATCCAAAAAAGTGATAGAAACATCTGAAATCTCCCATGTGAAGTCGAGAGCCGGATGAAAGTTGTTAACAAAATCAATAAACCGTTCTAGATCCCGTTTACTAGAAGAAGTTGCACCGATGCAGTCATCGATGTAACGACCGAAAAAATCAGGCGTAGGACCGTCGTACTGATCAAAAATGTGTTCCTCTACATAACCAACAAAAAGGTTAGCATAACTGGGGCCCATTTTCGTGCCCATAGCTACGCCGTTAGTCTGCTTGTAAAATTCACCAGAAAATGAAAAGCAATTGAGAGTATGAACGAGCTCGGCTAAACGAATTAGAGTTTCGGTGCTAGGTTCCAGGTTAGTTCGGCGGTCAAAGAAGTGTTTAAGTGCTTTAAGTCCCTCGTCATTGGGTATGACAGTGTACAGAGACTTAAGGTTACCGTATACCTTCGCGGCATGTTTTCTTAAATTTTTTTAATTCTTTTGAAATTGATGGATTGATCTTCGTCTTTCCGAAAAAAATATTTTTTAACATGCAAAAGTTTGCGAGATATTAGAAAAAAACGTAATTTGAAGGAAAGTAAATAAATCGCTTCGGCGTGATAAATCCCTCTGATCCCATTACGTGCCACAGGCACCCCGCTGAATTTTTGCGGGAAACTACATCCGGAGCTTCAGACTTACAGTGAGCCGTGACTCGTGAGTTCAGTGATTTTATAGCGTTTAATTTACCGGTATATCGATCGTGGATATGTCCAGAAGAGAAAAGAATAATCCTTGGATAAAAGGTAAAAAAGAAGTCAGGCCCCAAGAAGATTCAAGAGAATGAGCTCGAGAAGGAGCAAAGTTTCAATACGGAGAAGAAAGTGATGCTCGCGGAAAGCGACAAAGGCTCGTGGTTCGAACAGCCTTCACGTTCGACGACTCCCACTTCGAGTTCTATTAGTACTGCTACAACTCCGACGGAAAGCTGCTCAGCTAGTACGCTTAAACTTTTGCCAGGTACAAGAAAAGAGACGGAAGATTCAGAGAGTAGCAGCGAGTCCGCATCCGACTCCGATTCTAATGTCTTGGGTGACTCGCAGTTTCCAAACTGGGCCGTGGTCAATCCAGGAGTTCTAAATCGTGAACTTGAGCGAAGTTCAGCCGGTCGATTTTGGGGAACTGAAGGAATCATCGCAGCTAACATAGCAGGTTTAGGATCAACATCAACGTTCGGAGCACGAGGTTGCCTGCCACTCGCTTTTACCTTCGCTCTTGTTTGCGGCGTTGCCTTTCGACGCGATTTAGTTTTCGATATCTGGCCCTCTCCCTTCTTGGTACAACCCGTTGATTTACCTTTCTTTTTTCCCTTTTGCGCATTATCTCTAGTTTTGGCCATAACACAACGCTGTTTTGAATATTTGTGACACGACACTAGTATGTATGTTTCTTATGCAATTTGAGCCACGTACTAATTTCCCGCGAATTTCTGGACTTGATTCATAAGCTCCGGGGATCCTTAAATATAATTGGCTGGTTGGTTTAAGTGTTGACGTTTGCTTTGATGAGGTGTGATGTGTTTCCTAACTTTCAGAAGCCAAAAACGCCGATAGATTTTTATGCGTATTCACTGTGTTTGGGTGAATTTATAGGGTATGAAGACTTGTCAGATCTTGATGAAACTTGGCCTAGTGTTAGAGGAGCTACATATGAACCAAAGTGTGTGAGCGTTTAGCGATATTTTAATTATTTTTCTTATAAGCGTACTTGCCGTGATGAAACACAGAAACTATTTCGATTGAAACTTTGAAGATGAATTGCATTTGAACAAAGTAAAATATTAAAAAACGCTCACACAGTTTGACAGGCCATCATGTGCTGATTGACATTATGCAGCAGAATCGTCCGTAGGCGCGAACGCGGAGGGACATAAATTCACTTCTGTGAGACTCGTCTTTTTTGCGTTTGTTGCCTTAGCATTTACTGAAAATGTAATATTTGTGCAAAAAAAAACATTTCAGCGCATTCTACATTATATAACCTTTCCAGTGATATATAGGTTTCTATACTTTCCTTTAAAATGATGCGTGTGCGATTTTATTTGCGAGAGACACCCGCGAAGGTATACAGTAACCTTAACGTCCATTGTGAATAGGAACTTATTGTCGGTATGAAATGTAAACTGGTCAAAAATCTGGAGTGCATGGTTAGTGTCCTTAATGTAGGAAGGTAAAGATCGTACGAAAGGAGCCATCTGCTTATCCAGGTAACTAGAAATTAATTCAGTAGGGCAACTACAAGCAGAAACAATAGGGCGGCCGGGATTGTTAGCTTTGTGGATCTTAGGCAAAAAGTATATGTGTGAAGTTCTAGGAGTAGTAACGATAAGGTTACTAGCAGTATGCGGGAGTTCCTGTTTAGAAATTAAACCATTAATGGTCTCCTTGACGAGCTTTTGATTAGCCGAAGTGAGATCTTTTTTGACCTTAGTGTAAAAGTTAGTGTCGGCGAGTTGCCGAAAAGCTTCCTGCTTGTAAAGTTCGGTGCGCCAAACAACTACGACACCGCCTTTGTCGGCTGGTTTGATTACCACATCTTTGCGATTGCGAAGAGATTTAAGTGATAGGCGTTCCTTTGTAGTCAAGTTAGAAAACTTAATGTCCTGATTAAAATTAAGGTTTTGAATGTCCCGACGACATTTTCTAACGAAAAGGTCTACTGAAGCGAATTGGCCTTCAGGAGGTATCCAATTAGATTTACGAGTATTGAGCGATTCGAATTCGTCTCTGTCAGGTAGGCTAGAACTGTCTTGCTGGTCGTGAAAAAAAGCCTTAAAGTGCCTATCACCCTTTTGCAATTTTTATAGCTTATGAACCTCCGAAAAGTTTTGAGTACTTCTGTGAAGAAAGTTTTGGTTTAAAGTGAATACTTTATGTTCTACGCTTGTTTGAAATCGTGTAAATGTGACCTTTCCTGACCCATGACCGCGTAAGTAAAAGCCTGGGTCGAAACCTGGGTAGACGTCATCTTGACGTCATATAATTAATTCGGCTTTGCAATCATTTGAAGAAATACTTAACATGTTGACTAAAATGACTTTTTTCTTTACTAACAACTCAAAAACTGTGTATATTTTCTATGCATCGATGTTGTTGTGATAAAAACGCGCCATGGAGAATAATGCATTAATGAGATGACGTCTACCCAGGTTTCGACCCAGGCTTTTACTTACGCGGTCATGGGTCAGGAAAGGTCACATTTACACGATTTCAAACAAGCGTAGAACATAAAGTATTCACTTTAAACCAAAACTTTCTTCACAGAAGTACTCAAAACTTTTCGGAGTTTCATAAGCTATCAAAATTGCAAAAGGGTGATAGGCACTTTAAGTTGAACGCGACGGAGAAACCTCTCAGAATCCTGTTTAGCAGCAAATTCGTCGGGTTTTTTAGCGATAGGTACAAAGTTTAAGCCCTTGCTGAGAATCTATTTCTCAGCATCAGAAAGAGGTAAATTGTCAGGAATAGTGACAACTGTGTTACGTGGAACTTCTGGTTGCACAGTAACGGATGCAGGGCCGACAAGTTGATTAAGTTTCTGAGTCTTAGTTTCTGCTAAGTAGTAAAAGAGCCTAGGGTTAAGTTCCTGAATCTTAACGCGTATAGAATTAACTAAAACAGTAGGGCAGTTACTTACGAGTTCAGAGCGGCAACTTAGAATATTATAGTCAAGTTCCTGGCGTTTAGACGACATAGCTCTAATGGTAGATCTCATAATACTTCTAGAAAATGTTACACAAGCGCGATTAACTTCCTCTATATAACGATCACTAGTGCTAGAAAAAATGGACGGGTGAAAAGACGAGCGAAAGCCCTTAGGAATAACTTTAATGTGGCTACAAAATCAAGTCTTAGTAAAAATAAGTACGGCTAAGCGAAATGCTAAATTACTACTAATAGAAGGAAAAGGTAGAAGGTAACTTACGATTTCCTGGCGCAACTCCTTGATGAGTTTCTTGAGGCTCGGCATCTTGGAATCCTGGTGGTCGCAGTAGGTTGTAGATATGATAGGCAACTAGTTCCTGTAAAAACTAGTTTTGGTCTCAATTGATCCGAGTACATGTTTCCTCAGCAGTAAGCATGCACTCGACACTATATACCGTTTCCCCACCCACAATTCCCTCTTTTGCTCTGACGAAGGGCTACCGCTCGAAACGTCAGCTGCTACTCGCTTTCCACGGCGGTTAGCATACCTCAATCGACTTTATATAGTTGATTACATGCCATTGTTTATCTTTCCCGCCGACGCAGACCAAAACTAGTTTTTACAGGAACTAGTTGCCTATCATCACTTTTACTGTAAACACTACTTATTCATGTAACGCACGCTTTATACAATTTAGTCTGCTGTTCTGCAGGTTCCGAGTACTAATAGATGAGTGTCTCAAATGTATGTTTATATTTGTCCCATATTATAAGTTGTATCCTGTCCAGCTGTGATGGAGCTATCACTATATTTCTCTACTGTTGTTTCTACCGTGCGGCTCTTTCTCGCAGCTCGCTGATCGCGTCCATATTGGTATTTGTTGGATTAAAGATTATTAACTGAAATGCCTGTTGGTTATCTCAATTTAAAAGCTTTATCCTCATTCCCAAAACTTCAGTCTGATCATTATATTACAGAACTATAAAGGGAATTGTTGGAAGCCTTTAATTTCTCGAACCAAAACCTCGGCCGTGAAGAGGATTCTTGTTTAAGTTTACCTTGAGAGTTGAATATTGCTTGGCTCATCATAATAATTAGAATTTCTGTGCTGAGTGTGTATTCTGGCTTCATGTTGGCGAGTGACAGTGTTGCTCTTACAGTTCAGGAGTTCAGATGTCTTCAGACTTCGATAGAGGAGAGAAACCCATAACTGCTCAACCACAGTATATATATTTGCTAGTAAATCGCTATATTTCGCTATAAGTCAGCTATTCAGTATACCTGTATAACGTACACAGGTCTCGATACGAGATCGGTAAACCAGCCAAAAGCACGGTCAAAATTATTTTAGTGTTGGCCTCCCGATCACGGTGTTTGCGCTGGTATTATTATGACCGAGAGTAAAATGAAATGTGGCATAAAACCTACGAAACGTACCTTAAGATGGCAACTGGACTGGAGAGAAATCTATTAGCGCCACGAGGTGCGCGTATACAATTAATGCATAATTTAACGCATGCGCATAAGTTTTGCTGCACAGAACAAAAACGGCCTGCAGATTGAGACTCGTGCCTGCCACAGGCAGCCCGAGTAATAAAATTACAATAAATTATCTAATTACAATACTTATTTCAACCTAAAAGCAGCATTTGAGAGGTGCGGTTAACTATCTTGCCTGGTGACATTTCAGACAGACAAAGTTCATTTAATATCACAAGGGGAGATTGAAAAATGTCCTGTATGCAAAGGGCGCTCAAAAATATCGAGGTCACAAAGGGGTGGCTCTGAATATTTGTTCAGTACTCCAGCCATTACAGTATGTCTGTCACTTGATTTTTATTCTAAAAAAACATGAGCAGCACTGTATCAGCATAAATAGATAATCACCAGTCAGGCTGAGTTCTTCCTGATCATTACATTAGTAAGTTTCTTAAAGTGCCGAAAATCTCTAGCCAGTTATCTTCGATTTAAAAGTCAAACTGGAAAACAAAATGACTGAGATAGGAAAAATAGTAATTATAGTCTGCCAATTTTGTTTATTAAGGAATCAAATTTCAATGACGTCATTTAAAGGATAACCTATATATAGTTCCTTTTGCTCTGTTTTTATGTCAGCTCCATGAAAAGGTCACTCTCTAAGATTGTAAGTTTAAAATGTGTGACACCTGAAAAACAAATATATAAATGAAGAAATTCAATGTAATAACTAAATTAGTTATAACGTTCCCTAAATGACGTCATTTTAAAGATTTGTAATGCATTTTATAGCAATATTACGACCATAAATCGACCAAAAATGGTTCAACAAGATTTAAAACACTTTATTGCGCCCAAATAAATGATTTCTGGCTAGGGCTTATAGGTACTTTAACAAAATGTTAACAAACTGGTTCTGTGTCCTTAGCCATGACTTCAGCATTCGTATCCCCTTCATCGCTAGAGGTGTCTGACTCGGTTCCAGGCTGCTGGCTCTCCGTTGTGGTAGGCGCTTTGGTTGTAGATTTTCTTGAAAGAAGCACATGTAGCAGCCTCCTTGCTTCTTTTGCATCATTTATTGCGTCTATAGCAATTATGTACTCAATTGCCTTTATAAGGAATCTGCATGGGCAGGAGCTTTACACTCCACAGCGTTTGTGCGCTAACTGTTTTTATAAGAATTCAAGGTATCGATCAACAAACACTTTTCCGTACGTTTTTAAAACGAGCTTGTAAGCTTGTTTTTTTCCTATGTCCTTTTACCTTTCGATTTTTTTCTTCTTTGTTCTTTCTTTCTCCTGTTTGCTCTCTTTCTTCTGCGGAAACTGTATCCCGATTGAAACGGGCACTTAACACTTTGTACGTATTGGTGACGAAGGGTTAACTAAAGGCAAGTAAGCTCTTTCTGAAGATTTTCAAGGCTTTTGAGATGCTTATCAGTCTAAATAAGTAAGTTCATTGCTTGCCCACTCTTTTGGTACATGGTGGAAATCGTACAAGGCGTTTTTACGCTCTTGAAGCCTGATCTTGATAGCATCTAATTTCTCCTGCAGCAAAGAAAACTTGATCATAGGGCATTACAATACAGGGCATTACATGAGTGTTTTTGACATACCAGCCACTAAAGATGATGGTCAGTTAAGGGAAGTTGATGACTACACGCCAAGGGCAAACCTCAAACGTATATTTAAAGCTGGCACGATTTTATCGAATGATAGTGAAATGCTAAAAGAAGTGTCCAGTCGTTATTGTATTGAAGAAAATACGTCACTCTGTACGTTGCTCATCTTGAAGAGCTAAAAACCGTGTCTGGAATCAGGGAAAACGAGAGAAGAAAGACACGTGAACATGAGTGTAGCAAAACATACGACGACTACGATTGGAACACTTTAATTGACTCTGGAAAACTTAACTTCCTGAAATAAAAGAACTTGACAAGTATATCAAGACGCACAACCTATCCACCATCGATCGCAATAAAAGAAGATAAAAATAAAACGAATAAAAGCCGATTTCTACGTCAGCAAAAATAACAACGGAGCCGCTGAAAACGATACAGCTACCTCAGATGATGATACGTCATCGTGGTAGCAGACAAGTTTCCTCACTCAAGATACGAGGACTACTACGTTTATTGATGTAACAACCCAGGTATTTTGGTGTAATGTTTAGAGTGGAGGCATGGAGGTTTGAGGTAGTCTTAAGGGTGGCTGAAAATTTTCAGGATAAAATGATATGCTAACTCTTCACTCCCCTCCCCTGCCTCCCCCCCTGTGATATTAAATGAACTTTGCCTTATTGCGGAGAACGAGGAGTCAAATCTGCGAGTACTGCCAATTAAAAAGTTATTTAAGAGTAAACATTCCAAGCCGTATTACACAACTTTTCGTGTAATAAATTGTTTTTTATATAGAGGATTTTCACTCAATCCCCAGAGATTCAAATGACAAAGGGCATGGCGGCCCTGTTGGTGTACAGAACAAAAGAAGCTCACGAAGAATCTATTGTTAAGGTACACCAATGTATGACGTCACGTGAAAACCCTCTATACGACAGCTTATTATCTTACAGCTCTGTCCGAAGAAGCTATCTTATCATTAGCGACATAAACTCAAGCAACATACGCAGACGCAGTAATGCATTGATTATTAGCGCATTAGCGACGTAAGCAGAAGCAACATACTTAGACCCAGTAATGCATTGATCATTAGCGCATTAGCGACGTAAGCAGAAGCAACATACGTAGACCCAATAATGCATTGATCATTAGCGACGTAAGCAGAAGCAACATACGTACGTAGACGCAGTAATGCATTGATCATTAGCGACGTAAGCAGAAGCAACATACGTAGACGCAGTAATGCATTGATCATTAGCGACATAAGCAGAGGCAACATACGTAGTCACAGTAATGCATTGATCATTAGCGGCTCTTGTTGTTATCTCGCACCGGTGAGTAGAACAGGTACCGCTAATGATAAATACGGCTTATACTTGAGGATTTCATGTTCTTTTTTTTTTGCCGACAACACACATTTTAACGTGTAATTATTGTTTTGTAATTATTTTTCGCCGTCGTACCATTATGAAAATGGTTCCTTCTCTGACTCACACTGACACACCCTTTTTGGATGATTATTTCAACCAGTTCGTTTTCACAGTGTAAAGTTCCTATTCATAACCCAGGTCGTCGCCAGCCCGAGGTGTATCGAGCGAAAGGCCATATATGGCTTACCGGCGAGATTTTCTCATTAGTTAATGGTATCTATTTCCATAAATGATTAGGAAGCAATGTTCCCTAGTTTATAAACGAACTATGCTCAGTGTTCCCAAGTATCTAATGGAAAGTCTTAAATTGAACAGTGATATATCCATGCAAGAAATACTCGGTATTGCAACTATAACTTTAATTGTCCCAAGGAGGCAGATTCTTTAATGTAACGGCCGTACAACTGTGGAACAGTTTAACACTTGGGGTAAAAAAGCAGCCAACTTTTAAACCTTTTAAAACTGCGCTCCGTAAACAATACTTTAAAGATCAGCTATCTTTAGCTCATTTTAAGCCGTAGGCAATTTTTTTATTTTTATAGAGCAACTATCTCTAGCTCATTTTAAATCGTAGGTGTAGTATCTATTTATAGGTATCCATAGTTTTCGTTTTGTTTGTAATCAATTTTAGATGCTCTATTATAGTGGATTTATATACCTATATATATATTTATATAATTCTTATATTCTTAGCTTGAGGGCCACAAGTTTATTAGTGCATGTTATACACTATTTAGTGCTCACCCTCATAAAATAAAGTATTTATTATATTATTATTATTGTTTGCCTAGTACATTGTGGCATAAAATTACCAATAACAAGGCTCGGATGTCATTGTTATTTTATCTCGGTCCAAAGGACAGAGGATTAGAAACCAAAAGAGGTGAAGCGATCGATCGAGGATTCGAGTTCCTCTTGAGACCGGCATGATAGGTTTTTGTTCAGTTTTCTTCTTTACTTCTTCTTACGTAAAGCCGTTATAATTAGTACTAAATACTCGGAATATATGTTGCAAGATTCCCTCTGCCTTTGAAATTGGGCAGGAGTTAAGAGATATTGTTACATAGCCATAAGTTTCCCAGACACAGCGCACGCTCTCATTGGCTGATTCAGATCACGTGGCAGTCATCAAAATCCAAAGTTGCCCGCGCGGGCAATAATTCATAAAATCTTTAGATCTTCATCAAAAGCTGACCAGTTTTCGTCGAAAGAAATCATTCACAATGGAACCAGCTCCAAAGAAACAATTTACATCTTTATCAAGCGCAATAGAGAGAAATTGGTAGCTAAAAAAGGATGCAAGAAAGACACAAAACGATGCTAAAAATGCCGTAGCGATGCTGGCAGCGTTTTGAAAAGCAGCTTCTCGAAGAGAAGACGACAAACCTTGCTTGTATCAGGTAGTAAAACTTATGTCTATATAACAAATCACTTAATTACCTTCCCTTCGGCAATCGATAAGTTTTGTTCCCCCTCGATCCTCGATGTTCCCCTCGACTCCGTCTCGGCTCCGTCTCGTGGAACATCGAGGATCTCGGCGGGGGAACAAAACTCACTCATTCCCTCGGGGCCAGTCATTAAGTGATAAACAAAGAAAACCGAGCCATGTGAAAAATAAGGAAATTATATTTGTTATTGGGATGTCTTGCGATTATATGGACTTTTCTTTTGCAGGCTTCCATACAGACCACAGCAAATATCCTGGCTATTAACAGAAGGGCCAACAGGAAGCACTTTTAAGACATCTGATCTAAAGCCAACAGTTAAACGCCTTCCTCCATGGCTTCGCCAAACAGTACCAACAGCACTCCTTTCTTCCAACCAACTACAGCCAGTTCTCAGTCAAGTCAAGGTGGTCTTAGTTCAGCCGTCAAGCAAGCCTCCTTCACTGTCATATCTGTTCTCTCTTTCTTGGGGAATCTTCTCGTTTTACTTGTCTTGTTTAAGAAAAGGCGCACTCTTTTGAAAAAGTCTTTTACTCTTTTGATTCTCGTGCTCTCAATAACCGATATAATTACAGGAATCTTGCTCTTCATAACCCCAAGGCATGTCTTCGTAAAGCCAGTTTTTGAGCCCTCTTCGCCGGGCTATACTCTCTATTTCTACTGTCAAATGATATGGGGACGGCTTCTCATATTTTCGCTGGGCAGTTTATCAGTGTATATCTGCCTTCTTATGACTCTAGATCGCTGGTGCGCCATTGTAAAACCAAGCAAATACAAGCAAATTTTCACCAAGAAGAAAATCTGCATCATCTTTCTATGCATTGTTGTGTTTCTTTTCACGTTCATCTGGATACAGAGGCCTACATTGGTGGTAGATGCAGAAAAACCTCCAGGACAAAAATGTCGCTATGGGAAATCAGAAACGTTGTCGGCGTCGGCTGCTCGTGCTCTTTCCACAGCAGGTGTTTTTATTCGCACAATTATTCCCTGTTTCTTGATCTCTGTTCTCTATGCTCACATGTTGTACAGATTCAAAACTTCATCAAGTGTCAGTCAACAGCACGGCAGTGCGGCCATGAAGAAAATCACGCTCATCGCTGCGTTGGCGTCATTCACAATCATCACGTGCTGGCTGCCGAATCAAGTCTACTACTTCCTCTACAACATTGGAAAGGTATTCAAAGGGGCGCTGTCAGACGTATTACTTTCTATTCCTCTAGAGCAAAACTACAAAATTAATACCTTGGAATAGAAGAGGGATACCTTGATGAATGTCCTGATATGATTTGTAATACTGTTTTGCTTCAGGGTGGCAAAGCGAATTAAAATCAGTGGAGCACAAATTAATTCCGGTGTCCCCACCCCCCCGTAATCTCACCCCCCGGGGGGCGAGATCACTAGGGATTTCGTCCCCCCCGGGGCGAGATTCCTAGTGATCTCGCCCCCTTCACTGGTTCCCCCTCAGGGATTTCGCCCCCCCCCCCCCCTCCTAACGATTTGCTGAGTGAACATGAACTTTAATAAATGTTTACTGTTAAGACTGTTGCAACACTTGATTACTTAATCAATAAAACCGTCTATAAAACGAACTTACGATTGATCGATCGCGGTCCTCTTCGCTGCGAACCATTGGGAACCAGTCTAAAGTGAACTCTTGAAATAGGATTGTTGACTATATTACAGCGCTTGAAAAATAATCACGCCGCTTCATTAAAACCAAAGCTAGCGCTGTTGACATGCTTTGCCTTTGGAGTCTTCTTTTCGCTTTCTATACTAAAGAGAGGCAATGGTATTCGTCTTATTAGAACAAATCTGTAGAGGAAGGCCGAAAATGTTGCTGTTCATCTGTTACACTATTTTACAAGTCGTGCTTGTGCCTGTATTAAAAACCAAGCGCGCCCAAAACAAAGAGGAGAGATTTCTTTGGATTGACAAAAAGCTGTCTAAACAAGCTATCTCAAACATTTGTTATCCTGGGCCTGACTCGTTTATTTTTCACAAAGCTCACATCTAATTGCAGAATTAAAAGAGCAACTAACTCATCTGTTTAAATAGCAAACAAATCATATTCATAGTTCTACCTCAGTTTTATGCAGAGCTTTTTAGTGACTCCCAATGTTTCCTAGTCACTCATTTGTAAACCCACGCGGCATCAGTTACTAGTTGCTTTCTATACTAAAGAGAGGTATTTCTAGCGATTTTGGGATATTCGACTTATTAGAACAAATCTGTAGAGCAAGCCGTTCTTCTGTTACACTATTTTTGGCTAAGAGCTGTTAATTGGCTTTTGATCAAGTCGTGCTTGTGCCTGTATTAAAAACCAAACCATTATAGTCCCGCAAGACTAGTCAGAGTGATTGAAAGAGCACACAAAAGCGTCGCCATTGAGAATTACTGCAATTGCAAGACTCGATATCCAACGAGTGAATACAGCGAACGAGTACGAGTATGCATGACATCAACTGGATCACGAAAGCTGTTTCTATATAGCTAAAGCAACATCGAACGAGCTTGCTTTTAGTACGAGAGAATTGGAGGGGGGGGGGGGGGGGGGGGGGGCGAAATCCCCAGCTTTGTCTGTTTTCACTGGGGGGGCGAGATCCCTAAGGGGGGGTGAAATCCCTAGTGATCTCGCCCCCCCGGGGGTGAAATCCCTAGTGATCTCGCCCCGCCGGGGGAGGGGGGGCGAGATCCCTGGGGGGCGAAATCCCTACGTCACCGGCTTATTCTAGCAACTTAGTTTCAGTCCACCATGGAATAAAACAAGTTGCTCTAAACCGTTCTATATATATATATATATATATATATATAAATTGTTGAAGGCTAATGTGTAGCTACAGTCATAAAAGTGCTCAATGCGGATGCAGAGCGGTAATAAAATGTTAAAAACTTTGAAAATTGAAAAAACATAAACTGTAGGTTACTCGATTTTCACGCTTCGAGCGTGAAACTCGAGTAACCTACAGTTTTTATTTCTTTATTTTTTTAAAGTGTTTAACATTATATATATTATATAAGTGGAATAAAATCAGGTTAATTGTCCAATCAATTACCGTGATTACCCGTAGAAGGATCCTAAGAGGATTCCCAGTCTGCACTCGAACATGTAAGAACGTATAATGTGAAGGATTTAGGAGGCAAGCAACTTCTGACAGTCAAAGAATATATTTTAAGACGTTTCGGCTTTCAGTCTAAAAAGCAAAGAATAAGGTGAAATATTATAATGGCTGGTATATATAGGGGAAAGACAGTAGGAGCTGAGAATGTAGAATGATTACGTAATAAATAGTTAAAATGGCACTAATGTAAGACAGCCAATTGAAAAGCTATCTAATTAAACCAATCAATGTAAGACAAACGTATGTAAAGCTGGAAAAATGTAAATATTATATAACGATTACGTCTGATCAATAATTAATTCAGTTTATTTGCATTGATTCATGACGTAGAGGATTTAGATAAGAAATTGTTAACTACAGAGAGAGGCCTATTGGACCGCACAGCTTCATACTTTACACCCCTGTGGCCTTAACAAAAGGCGAGAATGTTTTAAACAATGTAGTTAAGTTTTGGACACTGAGATAAAATTCAAACACGAAAGATGCTTAAGAGATGTGCTCGAGTTAATAAATACGATCAAAATAACTAATAAAAGAATATGAGTTGTTGGTCTATAGCAACATACTTTATTATAAAAGATATCACGCTGTGGGCAGCATTTCGGGCATTGATTGACTTCCAGGTAATTAGTGCATTAACTAATCTTGAGTAATACTTGTATAGAAGCAACTTAAACTGATTGGCAGAGCTAGAATTACGAATAATAATAATGATGATGATTTATCAGTTGGCAATATCTCCACCAGGTGGCTGTTCACCTGCCAAACTAATCTACAATAACTTACATGTATAATACTAATGATAAAATGTGTCAAGAGATGCAATTACACAATAATTACAATCATCGATTACACAATAATTACAACACACTAATCAATTATACACAATAATTACACACAATTACAACGCAATCATCAATTACACAATAATTACAATCATCGATTACACAATAATTACAACACACTAATCAATTATACACAATAATTACACACAATTACAACGCACTAGTAAGTCTATTTAAATCTAAAATTAAGTCCAATTCAAATATACTCAAGTCTTAAAGAGGCTCTTATGCTTAAGACGTTCCTAGACTCTTTACATAATTTATTAAAATTCGGGAAACATCTTATACTAGCAGGTAACTCATTAAAAGGGTGTGTGGCCTGGTCTTGTAATGTGTTACTTATTAAAGGAATCTCCAGCTGCAAGCTGCTGTTTGACCTTAAGATTCTACTTTGTTGAAATAATACCAATTAGGCAGATTGTTCCATAGCTTGGTAATACGGTTGATAAATAGTTTGAAAGAGTTTAGTGCAACATTTTGGTACAAGAAGATCTAGTGGTGAGCTGTTTACTGGTCTAATGTAGTCTAATGTAGTCATTGATAGGAATGGAACTGAGTGGCCTGTGCAACACTTAAAGTAAAAATTCAGGTATTTTATCTCATGCCAATAGGGAAGCGGCAAAAGATTTAGATTCAAAAGGCGCTCACGATAACTAAGTTCATGCTTCCCATGAAGTCGTTGAAGACTCAACCTTTAAAAGGTTACAAATAGTCTGTAGCACTCACACTTCACTAGCATAACCGACATTAGATCTGACTAATGTCTTGGTCTTGGAAGTCTGTATGTCTGAAATGTCACCAAGACAGTAACCACACCTCTTAAATGCTGCTTTTAAGTTGAATAAAGTATTATAATTAGGACATTTATTGCAATTTTATTTGTCACAGAAACCAACGTAAATTGGCTAACGCTGTGTTGGTTCTCCTGGTTGTTTGTTGCATATTTTACTTTATTCTGTTTTGTATCTTTTATCATTGCCGAAGTAAATAAATAAATTAAAGATATCAGAGAAGTATCAGTTTTCGTTTCACAATTAAGTCAATGAAAGTACTTATTGGTATGTCTACGAAGAAAGCCCAGCATGATTTATAGCTTTTGCTTAAGATGTTTTGAATGTCAGGGCGTTCCATTTAAGGTCCTTTGTAACAGTTACTCCAAGATCTTTTTGACAGTTGCTGTGTGAGAGGGCGTTGAGTCCAAACTTAGCTTGTGGTTGTATACAACAGGATTTTTCTTACGTGCAACCGTCAGGACTTCGCATTTGGAAGCGTTGAATCGCAGGCGCCAAGCCTGACTCCAGCTATGGAGATTGTCTAGATCATCCTGAAGGGCGACGCAGTCGTTTACACTTTGGATGACGCTAGAACAATTGGAGTCATATACAAACAACGCAATAGAGCTATCAACGACACTAGGCATATCGTTTATGTAGACTATAAACAGCAAAGGTCTTTGATTCATGGTGAAAGTATTGTAAATAAATAAACTCATTTGTAATATACTTTCATTCTACATTCTGTTCTTTTCAGGCTCGTCTTCGCACGCCTTTTCATGAATTCAGCACTCTCTTGGCTCTGTCTAACAGCTCGGTAAACCCCTTCCTCTACGCTCTGGCAAGCAGAGAATACCGCAATGGATACTGGGAAGTCTTGACATGCTGTTGTCCTGGAGTCAACATTACTTTCTGTCGTTCAGCCTCCGTGGAACCTCAGTTGCCTGCCAGACAAGGTGGCCATGAAGCAACATCACAAAATAACACTCGTTCAGAGAATCTTGAGGAAATGTCCCTTCCAGTCGTTAATGGTGAATAAGTTTCTCGTGGAACGGCTTCAAAGGAACTTTACGGCTGATATATATATATATAATGAACAGCCATGTATAGTAATAACTTCATTGAACTTGGCATGTGTGTAACCTAGCGTATGAAACTCGATCCGCCTTAGGGCGCGTTCACATTATTATAATGGTTATTCATTGAATTGGAATGCATTTACACCTCCTATAATAATAGGCGCCATTCTCTTATTTTAAAAGCAGATTCACCTATCGCACTTCATAGTATTGTTAAATCAGTCATGCGCTTACTGGTGGTAAAATTTGTGTTTCTATACTTGGAAGTTCAAAATTAGACTGGTGATTTATTCTAATTACTGCAAAACTAAAACTATAGAGCTAAACACTTTGGGACGATATTTTAAACAAAACTAAGGGAGCTTTCCATTTATTCAGCCGGTTGGAATTGGGATGACTGGTTCTGGTTGGTCCACAGGAAGCTGGTGCTGCAGTGGAGGCGATGGCAGCCATATTGTATGCATTTTGGGATTGAACTGGTTAGCTCTCCTCCCTGAGTAGGACCAGTCTGTCACGAACCAGTTCTCACAAGTGTTGTGTTCCATTTCTAAACTGGCCAATCAGACCAGTTAACTCATGTAAATGAAAGTGCCCCAAGTATAACTGAAATGTGTCAGTCTGTCGTAAAGACCTGTTCAAAACAATAGATAGATGGCATCGAAGATTTAGACTTCACTAAACAAATTGGGCCAGTTAGTTTTATAGGCAACTGAAAGTGGATAATGCTAGACTATGTGCACCTTGTTACTTGTTCAACTTTTAGATGATGAGATGACCATCAGAGCTGCTTTTGTGGCGCATTCTTTTGGGGCATATTCTGGGTATTCCGAAAAAGGAATACACCACATTTAGCAAACACAACGAATAATTGCGAAAGGACATACTAAAAGTAGTTACATATCAAAGCATGGATATCTGCAGGATTTTTAGGTATTCTGATTTTGGAATAGCCGGGATACGTCGCTAAAGTCGTTCATTTAGACTTGATTAATCTCATATAAGAAAAATATTCAAATATGGATGTTAGAGTATACTTGTTGGTAAATGCGTATTTTTGCGTATTTCATAAATGTTCAAAATAATTTGTTGTAATTATTGTATAGCTGACCAATAAGTGAGTCAGGGTGGCGCATGCGCAGTGGTTACAGTAGTTATGAGCCCTGGCCACAAATCGTTAATTTGGGTGCAATAAACTGTTTTACATCTTGTTCAACCATTTTGTGGTGATTTATGCCCGGGGGGGGGTACTGCTGTTTGTGACGTATTATGTATGTGCCGCCCGGGTGGGTCAGGGTTTTGAGCTCAGTTTGGGCAGGTAGGGTCAGGGTTTTGACCTGATTTGGGCAGATCAGGGTCAGGATTTGAGTATAATTTGGGTGCAGTCAGGGTCGGGGTTCAGTATTTTTTAGGCAGTTCATTTTTTTTAGCTACTATGTCAAAAAAAGACCTTCTGTTGCCGCATTTTTATCGCCTGCCCACATGCAAGCACTGAGGTTCCCATACATCGTGACGCCGCTAATTTTATCTATGTACTTCATCTGCTGATTTGTTTACCCAATGCCACGTCCCGACTTGAAATGTTCCGTATTTTGCATGAAATCCCGGTACGCGGTATACCGGCCAGGATATATATCCGACCGTGTTTTGAAAACAATTTAAAGAAGGGGCAATCAGGGTTTTTTTCCCAAAAAGGGGGCAATCAGGGTTTTGGAGCTCGGATTGGGTCAAACAGGGTCAGGGTTTGAGCCTCTTGGCCTCACATACATACCCATTTTTCATGTAAGTAAACCAGGGCTTTTATTTCTCTAGATTATCTCTGAATCTCTAGATTATCGTCAAAACGCATCGCAAGAAAAGTTAAAAAGACATTGTCCAGGCTTGTAGCTTCCCAATGATACTTTATTCAAATTGATCGACGTTCCGGCTTGAAGACAAATTAACAAGCTATTTAAACTGTTCAAAGTTCAACTCCGGTTAGTAAAACGACTGAAGGGCGCCATTTTTAAACCTCGCACGCGAACTTATCATAGAAAGTATTCGCAAGCTACTAAGGTTTTAAGCAATGATATTTTTTTCATTGCAAGAATTTCGAGCTACCGAATACGATGATTCAGTTTTCTTCATTCGCCAGCGGTAACTTGCTGTTTGTGAAGGAGACCTAAACAAAAGTATGGTTGCATGCTTGTGATTTTGCTAAGGATTTTTAACAAACATAGGTTCGATTTTAGATTCTCAGTAAAGGCTGCTTTTATACACGTCAGTTTGAGCCAACCTTGAATTTCAGTGAATTCATGCCCGCTCATTGGCTAAGTATTTTACACATGAAAGGCTTCTGGGTTTTGAATAACACCGCATACATACATACATCCTTTATTTGTTAAAGCAGGTTAAAAGCAGTGTGATGTGGTCTTGGCTTATAAATACATAAAATCACAACATTATACTATGCTCTAAACTAAAAATATGTACCCTATCTAATTAAGATCTTATAAATACTAAGTATAAAATCATCTAAAATCCATATTGTAATCTAATAATAATAAAATGTGTTGTCCTTACTAGTAATTAGGCAAGACTCTTTATTAAAGTCTGGATTACCAAGTATTTCATTATTCTTTTTCAATGCTAATTTAAAGTGATTTCAGTCTAGTCAACTGTTTCAGTGAATTAGGCAATATGTTCCAAGCTACAGGGCCTCTGTAACTCAGTGAGTTTCTCCCTATTTGTAAGTTATACCTGGGTATTGAGAAAACCTCAGATCTTCTTAAATTATAAAGGCTTGAAGTGTTCTTAGTGAAAAGCCTAACAATAGCTTTAGGAGCTAAATTATAATGAACTGAGTACATTTCTTTTGTATACATAAGTTAAAGTTTGCCATTTTGCAGTTGCCAGCAAATCTCTCTCAGTTAAATTGTCTGGTAGTCTATGAATAATTTTCGCTGCACGCAAGTGTGTGCGTTCAATATCTTGTAATAAACTAGGCGAGCATGTGCTCCATACAAACATACTCTAGTTTTAGCAAAACAAAAAGCTATCGAAAATGAAGCTAAATGAAACGCCGTATAAAATTGGTTTGTTTACGATTGAATTTCTGATTCAAGATGTTTTCTTTCTTATTCGAGCTGAAAATTGAATTTATTTTACGAGTTCAGGAGAAAAGGGTGACTAGAAACAGCTGAGCGCTTAAAATAGCAAAATGGCTCAAAATACAAAATAATTTCCCTGCTTTCTAGCGTAAAAATGTCGTATTTGCTTATCATCGAGCGCGGGTTTTATCGGGAGAGAAAATCGTACTGGAGTTGGATAAGTGTGTAATTGTAAACAGAACTAGAAAATCGTTTTGGAAAACCGACTTGGAAACAGAGACTGGATATCGTATAAAGGAAAACAGTCTAAAGAATATTCAAAGACGCTAGTCACTTCACAGACTCCTGACTGCTGAACTTTCTAGCGTTAAACGCGCTACACATGTCTTAGTTTTCGAAACTTATGGACCAGAAATATTGATTGCAATTGTCTAATTTTTGTACGGCAGTAAACAGGGATGCTGACTATGCGAAAGAAAAAAAATTGAAAACATTTGGTCGAATAGTTCTGTTCTTAGATGTACAACATTAATGACATTGACAATTTTGCGTAAAATCTAATATCGGCCAATCTCGTCCAAACACTGTACGAAAAGTAAGTTAAAAATACTTTCTGGTGCCGAAAAAGCCTCAGCATCACAAAGAGCATAGACTTCTGACCAATTGACTTACATATGAAACTGTAAAAGTACGTTTTCAGTCCATGACAGCCGATAGCTCGAAGTACTAGAAACCCGCTAGTAATTTTCCGTGACAACGTAACTGAATATGGCTCTAGTGTGAAGCGCGCTACAAAGTAGAGGCTAGAAATACTGTACGAAAACTCCCGTTAAAAATAGCTACAGCCCAAAGGACCACAACAGCTTTACGAGGATAGCCTAATGACCAATCGACATACATATAACGCTGTAAAACAAATTATTCAGTCCATGACAACTGATAGTTACTTTAAGTCGCGCGTGTTCTATTTGTGTTCAATCGTGTTCTGACTCGTGTGGAGTGTTAGATGAGATCAACTGTGTGTGCGTACTTTCGCATCTGATTGTTCATTGTAATATAAAAACCACGCAGGTGTCTGAGATCGTCCGCGTTACAAAAGATACGCCGGAGTTCAAGCTGCGTGCAGCTTCTTGTTTAGTTTGTTCTTCTGTTTTCCGTTAGCAGCGATAACTTCAGTGGGCTTATCTGACTCGATTGAAAGATTTCCAATTTGGTGATCACGGCCATTTAGTCCATGAGCCGAGGCACTTTTTAGTACCACTCGAGGGGGCAAATGCTATCATACATTTTCTTAAAGCTAATAACCTGCAGATCAAGAAAATATATGATAGCCCTGTCATATTTGTAGCTTAAGGGTGTCACGTGACCTTAAAGTCGAACTTTATGCATAATGAGCTGATATATACCATGAACTCTTTATTTATTCATATCTCTTTTGACTTTTAATGTAATGATGTTGTTATAGTTGCAAACAGTTGGTTTCACTATTGGCTTTATTGCATGTATAAAATCCTATTAATATTCCTCATTGGGGTCACGTGACAATGACGTCATTTTCAAAAAGAGCTGAAAATTTAAGGTAAAGAAGAAATATAGTGTTATAAATAACCAATAAATACAAATTTCCAATTGTAAACAGTAAAGCTACATTAAACTAAGTATTATAACTAAACCTGGCCAGTTTTTTTTCTATAAATTTGTTATATTATCGCGAATTTACAATATTTATGTAAACCGGAAGTAGTTTTGGGTACCCTCTGGTAAAACAGAAAAATATGGATATTTCGGAGTTTTTCATCTTTCGAAACAAATTCCTTAAATTTAAGATATGTTACATTGGTTTCCATATTATGACAGTCTTTATATAAGAGCCATCGAAATGGCAAGTTATGTTTTATTTTTTCTGCAGAGCGTCAGTGACCATCTCGTGGCCAGTCTCGTGCAGTATATTTGTATTGTGATGTTAAAAGAGTGCCAAATATCTTATAATTGTTTTAACAAAAAAAGGTTTATATGAAGCGGTTTTGTTTATAGTTATACAAATTATTGATTCGGAACATTTCTATGATAAACTTACAGGTCTTCTATGTCTGTTTATTACGGTCATTTTACAGAGAAGTCAGTGTGTTATGAATGTTGTAATTCTTATTATTTCGGTATTTGTGTAATATAGTCCAGTTTTGTTTATAGTTAATACAAATTATTGATTTAGGCAGGAGCCCATTACCAGGAGCGTCCATATATACTATACCCGTGAGTCAGCGTATGACCGGTTTGAGCTATATTTAGAACATGTTTCCCGGGTAACTGCCTTCTGACTCTGCTGCGATCGTGCATATGCTTGCCGTAGTTATCGAGATTAAGAATGATCTATTGTTCTTTGAGGGTGATTTTACTAACGCTGCATTGTCCTGACTATGGTTTGATTGGATTCCTAAAGTGTTGGCACGTGAACTCCCGTGACATCTGTTCTAAATATAGCTCAATCCGGTCATACGCTGACTCACAGACCTAGTATGGGAGATGGACGCTCCTGGTAATGGGCTCCTGATTTAGGACATTATTACTATGATAAACTTGATGGTCTTTTAAGTTTTTTTTTTTTCCGAAATGAACCTGAAAAAAAATGTGTAATCAGAATAGGTCTCTTGATTTCAGAAAAGCGAAAACAAGGGAGGGAGGAGGTGCACAATAATATTACAAAGCGCTTCCGAACAGATACACGGCAGAATGCATAATACATTGCACAAATGACCTTGACAGTCAGAGCTTGTCTACATTAAAAGACATTGAATCATGGCGAACATTGGTGAAGGCAGCACAAATTAGAGATCATAAACCGCTTCTTGACATCGCAGCTGCTACAGGTGAATCCGAAATCCCAAGAATTGAATATCATCGTAAGTGTCGCAGTATTTTTACCATGAAAAAGTCCTGAGATTGAGACAAGCACTTCATGGCCCCCAAAGCCATCAGAGCTGCAAGAATGTTCTTTTTTAATACGTACACTCCCTGACTGGTAACCTAGACATGCAGCAAGACGCATCTTCTAGGGTTAAACGTCTCATCAATTCCTTTGGCCAAGACTGTGTGTATGGGGTAAGCTGTAGGAAGCAGAAACCCCCAAAGCACATCTTACTGCCTTATGCAATTAAGTCTCTAACCAACAAAGTAGAGCTGATACAAATTATAAATCGCTGCGGCCATGGGCTTTCTTACTCGCAGATCGAAGAGATTGACACAGCCTTGTGCTTACACAAGATGGCTAGATCATCAGATGGGAGTGTTCCACTTCCAGAACATATCCAGCCATTTGTCCGCACAACAGTGGCTTGGGATAATATCGACAGGTTAGAGGAGACGCTTTCCGGTACACAAGGTAAACGGAATTGCTGTACAGGCAAAAGTGTTTAGTCCACAACTCCCACCCGATCCTGTTGTCGTGAAAGAAAGAAAAAGAAGTGTAGAGCTGCCTCCGTCATTGCTCCCAGTATATAATGCTGGTGCCCGTGTTGGACCTCCTGCGCGAAAATATGTAGAGGTAACATCTGAAGAGGTATTACAAAAAGCTTGGAAGAAGAATCTGCTGTGGGTGTTTACCCGTCTACATGAAGCCGAAAATCAGAGGGTTAGAGGCTGGACAGGGTTTAATATTTCCAGTCGTGATGATGTAACTGTGTCCCAAGATAACGTGGGATACCTTCCTTCGATTGATGTACCAGCAACTAATCTATCAACTATTTATGAGGTACTGCTGCAGTCGGTCAAGATAAAAGATGCATTAGCTCTAAAATTTATCCTTGTTTTTGACCAGGCACTTCATGCAAAAGCTGCAGAAGTCATCTGGAAGAGAAGTGATCAGTTTCGGGACATTGTTCCTAGGATGGGTGTGTTCCATACAATATGCACATTGCTCTCCATTATTGGAAAGCGCTTCCAAGATGCTGGATTTAGAGACCTTTGTATAGAATCTGGAGTAATTGCTGAAGGTTTCCGGAGTCCTAGACGGCCATCTGTCCGATTTCATAAGCTGATGTACGAAGTACTTCTCCACCTTGCGTGGAAAGGCTTCCAATCGTGGTTGCAAGTTTGCCATGGAGACAAGATACAACTGGTAGAATATGTGGTTAACGATTTGGAGGGCCTTCGCAACAGCGTTTGTAAGAAGGAATTGGAAGAAGTGTTGGAGGACCCTTCATTTTATGCTCTATATAGAGCTATTTGACGTCTACCTAGATTACCTTCGTTGTGAGAATGGGAACCTTTCAGCCTTCTGGATGTCGTACCGTCGACATGGAGGGCTTCTGAGAGGTTCCAGAGCGGGAGATTGGAATTTACATTTGTCATGTATCAGAGCAATGATACCCTGGTGCTTTGCATATGATAATCTGAATTACGCAAGATACCTGTCAGCCTACATCGAGGAGATGTCGTACCTCGACCAAGAACATCCTGATGTTTATGAGTATGTTATGTCTGGAGTTTTCCGGTTGCCATTGGTGCATAAAACGCATTCGGAAGAATTCCAGTTGATCAGACATGTGAAGAAACTGTCAATAAAGACACTCAAAGACCAGAAGGGACAAAGGGATTCAGTTTGAAGCCGGGAGCAGTCAGCAGATACTACATGGTTGCTGAGTACAGGAGCATATTTCTTAGACAACTCATGAGAGACATGTTGGATTTGAAGTCCCACTTTAGCCATGCAGATCTACAACGTACGAGAATACGTAGCTAAGGATGAAGCAGATGTGAAGTCACTGTTGGAAATGTTGGAGAGTAATTGGATCGACCCATTTTGGAGTGAACAACAAGACCTTGTGTGTCTCTCCACAGGGAAGGTTGCTCCATCTCACGTTGAGGCAGATTTGCTTCATGCCAGAGATACCGGAGAACGAGCCTACAGAGAATTTAGCGACCAGAGACTTGAAAGCTGTCCACCCGAACATAACTTTCACGATAAGATGACAAAATAGAAGTTAAAAACGTTCAGCTAGCTTGACAAGAAGATGTAAGTTCGCAAAGAAAGTGGTAAAGACATCATCTTGAAAGCAGATCGCATCTTATTTGGGCAAATGATCGTGATAGCTGAGAGCAGAAGCTTCAAGATGAGGGATGTTTTAGCCCATCCTCTTGGACCACTGCCATTTTCGCTGGCAACGTCAGACGGTTCGTTAAGAAAAACTATCAAGGCTGCACTCGCTAAAGAACTCCAGAAGAATGTTCCTCCAGCTGAAAGAATCCCTGGACCATGTGCATGCATCATCGATGGTATGAGTGTTGTTCAAAGCCTCAAGGGTGATCACAAGACATTTTTAGAAGTTGAAGATGATCTTCTCTGCATGGTCCTTCATGAATGTCCCGACAGTGAGCGGATTGATATCGTCTTTGATGTTTACAGGCTGGATTTCATAAGGCAAAACAGAACGACTGTTTCTGGGACGCAATTCAGAAATATTACTTCTGGACACAAAGTACAGCAGTGGAGAAAGTTCATAGCCGATCCAAGCAACAGAGTGGAAGCAAGACAAATACAGAGCAAAGCTACAAGGAAAAGTCTTGTTTGTCATTGTGAGGAAGATTGTTCGGTAAGATAACCACAGACAAGGTAGAGAAAGCAGACGACCTGAAGTCGACACTGGAGGAAGCAGACACACGTCGCTTCTATTCCATGCAGATCACGCTGCTACAACAGTCAATCGTCATTGCATCAGAGGATACAGATGTCTTTGTACTTTGCCTTGCCTTCAACAGCACTATCCCTTGTTCTATGTGTCAGAAATGCGGTACACAAACACGAACAAGGTACGTCGACATCGAAAAGGTTGCACAGGCACCTGGGGAGTCATTTTGCAAATTTCTCCCAGGTTTGCATGCTTTCACTGTTTGTGATACCGTTAGCGCTTGTCCCGGACGTGGTAAAGTTGGTACAATTAAGAATCTCGAGTGCAACCAGTCATCACAAGAAATAATACAGCAGCTAGGAGTGCAATCAGAACTCTCTGAGGAGCTTTTCTGTCATTTACACAAATTTACCTGTCTGATGTACAGTTCCAACCCTGGCACTGAGGATGTCAACGAGCTGAGGTACAGGCTGTTTTGTGCCAGGAAAGGTGACCTTGACTCGAATCAACTTCCTCCTTGTGCTGACTGTCTGCATAAGCACTGTCAACGCGCCAACTACCAGGCAAGAATATGGCGACAAAGTCTTGTCGGATGCCCTGACGTTCCATCACCGGTTGGATCAGCCTGGTGTCGGATGGTGCTGATGATGCCAAAGTCTTGCACTAGACTGGATGGATGTTGACCCAGCTCCAAAAGCTGTATTGCAGCTATTGTCCTGCAGATGTGTGCGCTCATGCAAGCTGCCTGGTTGTTCGTGTCTAATGAATGGACTGAAGTGCAATGACATGTGCAAACTTAAGGATTGTCAGAACTGCTCAAACGACGACAGTGATAATCTGAAAGTCATAGATGACGATTATGAAGATAAGGAGTGATTTCACAATATAATGTTACATGTATTTCCCAGTAGGTTTCTAGCTACTCGTGTATGAGGTCTAGTGTTACCTACTGTCGATAGGCAGAGAACAGATATAATAATGCCAACCTTCGGTATAGCATCGATATAACGTTCGATATAGCACCCAAAAGAAATAAATTGACTCCTGACTTAACTTAATGAATGGCTCTTAAAGAAATACAACGACTGCAATAGCATTGACACTGTTGTTGCATGTCTTACATTGAAGAAATTTGCTTGGAAAGATGAAAAACTCTGAAATATCCAAATTTTCTGATTTACCACAGGGTACCCAAAACTACTTTCGGTTTACAAAAATAACGTAACATTCGTGATAATATAACAAATTTAAAGAAAAAAACAGGTCAAGTTTTGTTATAAGACTTAGTTTAATGTAGCTTTCCTGTTTACAATTGGAATTTTGTATTTATTGGTTAATTATAATATTTTATTTCCGCTTTATCTTTAATTTGTACCTCTTTTTGAAAATGACGTCATTGTCACGTGATCCCAATGAAGAATATTAATACAATTTTATACATGCAATAAAGCCTATTGAGAAACCAACTGTTTGCAACTATAACAACATCATTACATTAAAATTTACAAGAGATATGAATAAATAAAGAGTTCATGGTGTATATCAGCTCATTATGCATAGTTTTGACTTTAAGGTCACGTGACACCCTTAAGCTACAAATATGACAGGGCTATCATATATTTTCTTGATCTTCAGGTCAATAGCTTTCAGAAAATGTATGATAGCATTTGCCCCCTCGAGTGGTACTAATTTGCCATTTTTGGGCACTCGGCTCATGGACTAATTGTTTCCCGTTTGATTGGTGCCGATTATGGCGGCTTTGAGTCTCTTCGCTAGAACAGCCTTAGAACCAGTCTTTTTAAGGCTTCGTTTTTCTAGTTCGGACTTTGAGGGATGATAACGGTTTGCCGTTCAAGGTGGTCTCAGTTAATTGTGTGTGATCAATATTTAAATGTACGAAGTCTGCTCTCGTTCATCACTCGCCCTGTCAGCCTCAGCGTGTTCACTTATTGCTCGGGCTGCCTGTGGCAGCACCGAGTCTTAAAATGCAAGTCGTTATTTATTTATTTATTTTATTCCGTGTAGCAAGATTTCTGCGCATGCGTTAAAGGTCAAATTCACACCAATCAGATTGCACTGTGCTGGTCACCAACAATCGCCAGGTTAATTTATTTACATAATTTAATACAGTAAAGCAAGATGGCGGAGGACCCGCGAGCAACTTTCTCTCTAACTTGGAGTCTCATCTCTCAAATGTAAGCCAGTTTAATGTTTTATTTAACTTCACTCGTGCGAAAGCCTTCCAACAGGCTCAGGATATTTCAACTGGCGCTATTGTCGGAGCCGAAGGACCGCGTTTTTTACCCAGATGGCCAGTGATTTTATATACGACACGTAGGACGACCTGAAGCCAGTGAAGGGACCAGGATCCGGAAAGCTAAAATTCGAAGAAATAGATATTGGAATCTATAAGCCATCGGCTCGCTGTGCTGCATTTAAAACATCCGAGGAGAACATCTTATTTTGGGTGAAGGCACTTCAAGACCAATATTATGAGTCTCTTAAAAACTGTCAGAGATTTTGGGGATACTAATTGCGATCTATTAGATAATGAACCGGATAACCACACTAAGCAGTGACATTTTAGTGAACGGAGACGAGACGAGAGAGCGTGTTGTGAAGCTGAGAGTGAATGATTTGAGTGAATAGAGAGAGAAAACCGAACCAGTGAGTTTATTGTCGGGACACCTGAACCTATTTCCGACAAAGTGGCGACCACGAAGGGCCTTAAGTGAGTGAAATCAGCGAAACTATGGCGACATTTGAGGGATTAAGCAAAGCAATCGAGACGAAGTTACAACTTCTCAAGTTCACCCAGGAACAAACACCAAAGGCGATCGAGAAAGGAGACAATACATCATTGGTAAGACAGCGCAAAACGTTAGAAAACAAAGTGGAAGAGGTCCACGATCTCAAGGTAAGAGTGCAGGAACTGAGGTTTGAGAGAGGCGATGAACCAAATGAACACTAAGCTAGAAGATGACGTGACAGTCTTTGAGAAAGCTATTTTTGACCTTGATATTGTCATAAAAGGAGTTAAAGATATTGCACGCAGCAAAGCAACAAGAAGAAAAAATAGCCGCGGATATCAGAGAAAGAAATTTGAAGAAGAGTTGCAATTTGAGAAAATCAAGCTCGAGCATTAAGGCTTAAATACGAAAAGAAATTCGAGGAGGGCAAGAAGGGTCAGCCTAAAGAACATAGCTCGAATGCCAAGCTACCGAAGCTTGTCATCACTAAGTTCAACGGCACACATGTCGATTGGTTGAGGTTTTGGAACCAATTTGAAGCCGAAATCGATGCAACAGATGTCCCAAATATAACCAAATTCTCTTATCTAAAAGAGCTGCTAGAGCCTAAAGTTAAGTCGGCGATTGATGGGTTACCGTTCACAACAGAAGGGTACGAAAGGGCTAAAAATATCTTGAGCACAAGGTATGGGAAAAGGAGCGAAATCACAAACGCACATGTTAACAGTATCATGTCACTTCCGACACTCCACGGATCTAATCCCAACAAAGTCGGGGAGTTTTACGATAAGCTATTGCAAAGCGTACAGTCCTTGGAAACAATGGGAAAACTGAGAGAAGTGAATGCATGGCTACGTAAGAATGACTCTCGATAAACTAGAGGGAATAAGGGGAGATTTGGTGAGAACCGATGATAATTGGCAAGAGTGGGAATTCCCACAGCTAATTGACGCGTTGCGTAAGTGGACCGAGAGAAACCCTCCTAAGCTTGAAAAGAGATTTCCCGATAAGCCTCAACAAGCGCAAGCTAAGCCTAACAAAACAAGAAGCTTTCACGGAAAACAGCAAAATGCAACGCCGAGGCCGTGTGTGTACTGTGACAGCAATAATCACAAGTCATTAAATTGTGACAAAATCACCGAGGTATCGGACCGGAAAAAGAAATTGGCTACGAAGCAACTGTGCTTTAATTGCACCGGGCCAAACCACAAAGCCGCCGAGTGTCGTTGCGTGTCCGCGTGTCAACAATGCCACAAAAGGCATCACACATCAATTTGCGACAAGACATCTGAGCAAATGTTAGTAGCCACCGGAAAAGGCGCGGTTACATATCCAGTTGTAGTGGTAGACGTAGAAGGAATCAAGTGCCGCGCGCTGTTAGACACGGGTGCAGGTAGTTCATACGCCTCCGCGGCGCTGCTTGACCGCTTGAAAAAGAAATCAGTGCGCAAAGAGTACAGAAAAATCGAAATGATGATGCAGACTACAAACAGAGAGATAGAGATTTACAATATTTCAATCGGGAATGTACAAGTAGACTTTCATCTAAACGCCGAGGTTACCAAGGTAAACCGGGGTGTCCTGTTGCCTTTAGAAAACCCCGGGTATGCTAGCATAATAGCGCAGTTTGACCACCTAAAGGGTGTCAACATGGCTGACACTGACAATAAAACACAGCTTCCTGTACATCTGATCCTGGGCACAAGTGAATACGCACAGATAAAGACAAGGACTTTGCCCAAGATAGGAAAGCCGGGAGAACCTATAGCTGAGCTGACACGTCTCGGATGGACCATAATGTCACCTGGTAAGGAGCCAGACCTTACAAACATGTTCTTGACTCAAACATCAGCAACAGATTATGAGAATCAGTTTTTGCTGAAATCAGAAACCCTCATGGGAAAAATGTTATAATCGGCACGGTCTACCGACCGCCTTCTCAAAATGTACATGAATTCCTGGAGCATTTTGAGCGATTGCTTGCCATTATCTCGAAAGAAAACAAAACGTGCTACGTTATGGGCGATTTTAATTTAGACCTTTTGAAGCATGAACAACACTCTGCAACAACTGAATTCGTTGATCTTTTGTTCTCTTGTTTATTTTACCCCCTCATTACTAGGCCAACTAGACTAACAGCATATAGTGCCACACTAATTGATAACATTCTTACTAACAATATCTCTATTCAATCTAATAATGGACTTATCTTTAACGACTTGTCAGATCACCAACCGGTATTTTCGATTGCACGCACCTCTACAACTACCTCACAAAGCAGGCAAAAACACCTTGTTATACGCGATTTCAATACTGCCAATGCTTCCAAATTCAATAACATGCTCAGTAGATTCGACTGGAGTGTAATTAAAACTGACAACCCAGATAGCGCATATGACACCTTTATAAGCAAGTATATAGAATTTTACAATGCTAGTTTCCCCCTGAAAGTACTAAAAGGCAAACGTCTAAAAACAATGCAAAATCCATGGCTTAGTAAGGGTTTAATAAAGTCAATTAATAGGAAAGGAAAGTTGTATAAGCGATTTCTCAATAACCCAACTGCTGAACGTGAGGCATGTTACAAGTCCTACAAGAATAAATTGAACCACTTGATTAGAATTGCAAAGAAGATTTTTTTTGATGAGAAATTGGAAAAGGCAAAAGGGGATCTGAAAGCAACATGGAAAATTCTTAACGAGCTCATTAATAAGCGTAAAGCTAAACCTTCCTATCCCTCTAGTTTTAAATTAAGTAACGGCGAGAAAGTGACTGATGCGACACAAATTGCAAACAGTTTTTGTCAGTATTTTACTAAAGTTGGACCTAATCTTGCTGATAAAATTCCTACGACCAGTGAATCTCATAAACATTTCCTAGCAGATTCTTGCTCCGAGTCCATGTTATTGCAAAATGTTACACCCTCAGAACTCAAAAACATAATTGAATCCTTCAAGCCAAATAAAGCTCCTGGTCATGACAACATATCTATGAAAATAATCCATCTTTCATTTGACCATATTTCACAGCCATTAGCGGACATAATCAATTCATCTGTTCATTATGGAGTATTTCCTAAATCGCTTAAAATTGCTAAAGTTATTCCTATTTTTAAAGCTGATGATTCTGAGTGTTTCAATAACTACAGACCAATTTCCATACTTCCGGGTTTTTCTAAGCTGTTTGAAAAAGTCATGTATAATCAGATGATTGAGTTTCTGGATCAACATGATATTATTTATAAAAAACAATTTGGTTTCCGTAGACATCATTCTACTTCATTAGCACTTATTACCTTAATTAACAAAATCGCCTCGGCAATTGATCAAAATGAAATTACAGTAGGTATATTTCTTGATTTGTCGAAAGCTTTCGATACCATAGACCACCAAATCTTACTTGACAAACTTTATCATTATGGAATTCGTGGAAATGCATTTGAATGTATGAAAAGTTATTTAACGGATCGAAAACAATTTGTTCAGTTCGGATGCCATACCTCAAATCTAGAAACTATAAAGTGCGGTGTTCCTCAAGGATCAATTCTTGGTCCTCTACTCTTTATTTTGTACATTAATGATCTTCCTAATGCTTCCAATTTAACTGAATCTCTTCTTTTTGCGGATGATACAAGCATTTTTTGCTCTAACAAAGATCTCAATCATGTTTTTGATACTTTAAATAGCGAGTTAATAAAAATAGCCACATGGCTAAAAGCAAACAAACTCTCTGTAAACTTGAAAAAGACAAACTATATGGTATTTACGCCCAGACAAAATAGAGTACATTTAAACAAAAGCATTTTTATTGAAAACCATATTATTAATAGAGTAGAAGTTACTAAATTCCTTGGTGTTTTCATCGATCAACATTTTACTTGGAAGAATCATATAGGTTTTGTATCGAAAAAAATGGCAAAATCAATTGGCATAATATCAAGATCACGTTATTTCTTATCTTCTAAGTCTCGCTTAAGTTTGTATTATACTTTAGTTTATCCTTATATCAATTACTGCAACATTGCCTGGTCATCCACATACCCTACAAATCTAAATCGCATATTTATTCTTCAGAAACGTGCTGTACGAATAATTTCTAATGCTGATTACCTCGCACATACTGCTCCTTTATTCTACTCCCTAAAAATCCTTGATGTCTTTAAAATAAATTCTCTTATGATTGCATGCTTCATGTATTCTTATCATAATCAACTTCTTCCTGCCTACTTTAATGATATATTCTTGACTAATCAACAAATTCATAGGTACCAAACACGAAATTCCTCTAACTACAAATCGCATCCCTGCCGAACTAATATCAAGCAATTTACTGTCCTCTTTCAAGGTCCAAAAATGTGAAATTCTCTTCCCCTCGACATAGTTCAATCTTCAAGTCTCGTTAGCTTTAAAAAATCTCTGAAACAATATTTACTTAACCAGATACTATAATTTTTGTCTGTTCTTTTGCTTTTATCATTGATCTTAATATATTCTCATTTATAATTCAATATGCTTTTTCTCTTGTGTGATAATATAAAAAATAATAATAAAATACATATTTTTCATGACTGCCGCAAGGAAGCCTCTTCAAATAAGCTTATATAGTTTCTCAGAGGCTTCCTTGTCACTCTCAAGCGTTAATTTCTAGTTTATTCTAGTTCTTTTATATATTAAATATTTGTAAACTATCTATATTTGTAAACTATCTATCTATATTTCTGTGTAACTGTAATATTAAATGTAACGTTGTGAGTGACAAATAAATACAATACAATACAATAAAAAGAACCTGTGCAGACTCGACGTCCTCGGACTAGAAGACTATCCAGTTGGTGGACAGCACAGCGTGTACGAAGAATTGAAAGAACAGCTTATGAGGAGCCCAGAAGGATGGTATGAAACAGGCCTCCTCTGGAAAGGGAATCATCCACCCTTACCGAATAACAAAGTCGGAAGCTTGAAAAGGCTAGATAACCTCGTGAAAAAGCTACAAAGGCAACCAGGCATGCTGGAGAGCTATGACGCAATCATACAAGACCAGTTGTCTCAAGGGATAGTAGAACGCACACAAGAGACACCAGAGGGTAAGGAGTTCTACATACCACACAAAGCAGTAGTCCGTGAAACAGCAGAGAGCACCAAGATTCGTATAGTCTATGATGCATCTGCCCGAGATAATGCAAATGCACCTTCACTTAACGAGTGTTTAGAAACAGGCCCACCCTTGCAGAATCAGATTTGGAGTGTGCTAACGCGAAACCGATTCTACCCGGTGGCCATAGCCGGAGATCTGAAACGAACGTTTCTACAGGTACGGATCCGGGAAGAAGAACGAGATGTAATGAGATTCCATTGGCTAAAGGACCTAGAGACTAAACGGGTAGAAACTCTGAGGTTCACACGCGCGCTCTTTGGACTGTCCACATCGCCGTTCTTGCTGGGTGGAGTAATAGAGCAACACCTGCAAAACGTTGTCACAATGTATCCAGAAGAAGTCCAAGAGATTAGGCGAAGTCTGTACGGAGACGATATTATTAGTGGCAGCGAGACCGTGACTAAAGCACAGCACCTGAAGGCATCAGCCCAGTCTATCTTCAGAGAAGCCAAGTTTGAGCTGCACAAGTGGCATTCAAATGTATCACTGTTAGAGACGGCAACAACAAACACAGAAGAGTTAGACCAGAGCTATGCTAAAGAGCAGTTGGGTGGAGTGGAGAAGGGAAAAAGCAAGTTGCTGGGGTTGCCCTGGAACAAGGGCACAGATACCATCGGGGTAACCTTTCATGCCCCATCGAATGAGTTTACCAAACGAGGAATCCTGGGGAAGGTAGCGAAGATTTACGATCCTCTCGGGTTGGTATCTCCGATTACATTAGCTGGCAAGATGCTGTATCGAGAAGCTAGCGATATTAAAGTCGCTTGGGACCAAGAACTACCAAGTGAGCTAAAGACACGTTGGAAGTGTTGGGAGAGGAACCTCCCAGAGTGTGTAGAGGTGCCTAGAAGTTTGGTGAAATACCAAGAAGAAATAACGGCCATCGATCTCCATGCCTTTGGGGATGCAAGCGGAAAGGGAGTGTCAACCGCAGTATACGCCATAACACATCAATCATCCGGTACCAAACGTACAAGGCCTAGTAGCCGCTAAGTCGAGGCTTGCAAAGAAAGGTCTCACCATACCCAGGCTGGAATTGGTGGCTGGCCATATGTCAACCAACCTGGTGCACAATGTGAAAGACGCCTTACAATGTTTTCCCATTCGAGACGTGTACAGTTGGCTCGATAGCACTGTCGCGCTCCATTGGATACGTGGTAACGGTGAATACAAACAGTTCGTTCACAACCGTGTGCGAAAGATCCAGGAAAAGACCTATATTCAGTGGAGGCATGTAAGCTCAGGCGAGAATCCCGCCGACCTAGGAAGTAGAGGTGGCCAGGTCAATGTGTCATCTAAGCTGTGGTGGAAAGGACCATCATGGTTATCGAATCCAGAAGAGTGGCCTACGGATATTGTAACTAGCCCAACCAAGGAAACACAGGCAGAAGCGAAGGCCATTAAAGAAGTACTGAAAGTTGCAGTTACAACCGAAGACGAGCTAGATCAGATAATGCTGAAGTGGAACTTCTGGAAGGCTATCCGAATAACTGCGTCGGTAGCACAATTCAGTAGAAACTGCAGAGGCACACGACAGCAAAGAGTTATCGGTCCACTCACTACCGAGGAGACGTCTAAGCAGATCGAATTCTGGGTGAAGAGAATTCAAGCCAGATGTGAAAACACAACTAAGTTTCAAGAAGACAAACTACAGCTCAACCTACAGAAGAATGAGCGAGGAATATACGAATGCAGAGGCCGCATTCAAGGATACTACCCGATATATATACCAGACGAAGAAGTGTTCAGCCAGAAACTAGTGATGCATGCCCACATGCAAACTCTACACGGGGGAGTTGGTTTGATGATGACAAATGTCAGACAGGAGTATTGGATACCACGACTAAGAAGATTAGCAAAGCAGGTGATAAAGAGATGCCACGGATGCAAAAGATTCCAAGCCACAGCATTTGCCAACCCACCGCCTAGCAATTTACCGAGAGAAAGAACCGAAGGGTCGACACCATTTAAGGTAGTCGGAGTAGACTATGCAGGCCCAATCAAGTATCTCAGCAAGGGGAAGAAAGAAGCAAAGGCCTACATCGTACTGTATACCTGCAGTCTCACGCGGGCCGTTTACCTGGAGCTGCTACCAGACCTCAGCACAGAAGAGTTCTTACGCAGCTTGAAGCGTCTCATAGCCAGACATGGTCGACCAGTGAAAATTTTCTCCGATAATGGCAGAACGTTCGTGGGAGCAGCAAAGTGGTTAAAGAAGATAAGGAAAGATGAGCAATTCAGTGACTGGCTGGCCAAGCAAGAAATCAAATGGCAATTCAACTTAAGCCGCGCACCTTGGTGGGGTGGACAATTCGAAAGAATGATCGGATTGATGAAGCAAGCCCTGTACAAATCAATTGGCAATGGAAACCTGAGGTGGCACGAACTCGAGGAGGTTATCCTAGACATCGAGACTACGTTCAATAACAGACCACTCAGTTATGTTGAGGACGACATACAGATGCCAATACTAACTCCAAGTGCTATGCTGTTTGGACAACCTAATCAGCTTCCAGAAGAAGACGCAGACTCTATCGAAGATGTCGACCTGAGAAAATGAGCCAAATACCTGCAAAAATGCAAGAACGTATTGTGGTCAAGATGGTCGTCTGAATACTTGAGATCACTGAGAGAGCGTCACAACCTAAAACACAAGGCGAGAGAAATCACCTTGATCCCTGGAGACGTCGTACTCATCAAGGGTGAAGATCGAAATAGAGGAAAATGGAAGATAGGTGTGGTCGACCAACTGATTGAAGGCAGAGATGGAGTTGTGAGAGGGGTGCGGCTGAGGGCTGGAAAGTCTTACCTGGAACGAGCCATACAGCACCTGTATCCGCCGCTCGAGCTGTCATGTGACAGAGCAGTGCGAGATAGGGGCGACGCCATGAAAGTCGACGTGCCAGAGTTCCGGCCAAGAAGAGCTGCAGCAGCAACTGCTCGTGATCATATCGCTGCGATTGCACGAAATGAACTTGATGATGACTAGACAGTACTATGAACTTACCATATATGCAGAATCTTGTAAAAGTTACAGTCGACTAGTTGATATGTATTTGTCTGGCTGTAAGCCAAATAGGGGGAGTGTGTGGCGATTAACATAAGCAGAGTTTATTGTTGATTGTAATCAGAGCTTCGAGATACATGATATAGTTCAGTGACATTTTAGTGAACGGAGAGGAGACGAGAGAGTGTGTTGTGAAGCTGAGAGTGAATGATTTGAGTGAATAGAGAAAGAAAACCGAACCAGTGAGTTTATTGTCGGGACACCTGAACCTATTTCCGACAATACAGCAAACATTGAAAGCGGCTAGTGAAAATAAAACTTGGAAGCGCAAACAACCCAAATATTTAATGAAACAGGTTTAATGAAAGAGGTTTACTAAGGACGGGCGAGATGATAGAAACAGTATATTAAAATATCTGGTAATTTTACAGTGTCTAATACGCACGTCGCTTTTATACGTTTTTTTTAACTCGGACACAGTGATTTTCATAAACTTGTGAAATAGATACTAGAGTATTTAGCAGAAATATTACGCTTGAATTATATTTTCTTTTCTTTTGTGTTTATTTGACTATTACGCTCTATTACATTTTGTTTAACGGGCTAATGAAAATCACTAATAATAAAGCTAAGGGAATTTAACTACCAATTAAAGGGATACCCGAGTGAAAAACACATTGGGGCTCAAAAGAATCTTCAACATGTTCTTTGTTCAGAAAATGTATTAAAATTTGATCAAAGGTTTTTAGTATTAAGAACGAGCACCTCAAAGTTGGCCCCACGAAGACATGGGCGCTGCCATCTTTGTTTGCATTTACGGAAGTGACGTCACTTCGTCCCACCAGCATTCTCACTCTCTCACTTATGGCGTTTTTAGGATGATAAACGCCTTAACTGTACCTCACATACATTGTAGTTCTTATACTTATTCAGAAGTCACTCGAGTCTTTTAAGCCATGTTGTTTTGCTGTTATTAAATGGCAGTTACGAGACCTTGTTGTTCGTCTGATAATTTCTCGCCTTCCCAATGCTTTTCTTCCTCCTCCCAGTCTTCTGAACTTTTCTCATAATGTCGTCTTCATCATAATTCCGGTTTCTGTAAGAATTCCTCTGTAATCTCGATGAAAATATATCCACTTTAATTCCGAGCGTGTGAAAATCATACAAAGACAAGTAGCTGCGATACGCTGGTGGGACGAAGTGACGTCACTTCCGTAAATGCAAACAAAGATGGCGGCGCCCATGTCTTCGCGGGGCCAACTTTGAGGTGCTCGTTCTTAATACTAAAAACGTTTGATCAAATTTTAATACATTTTCTGAACAAAGAACATGTTGAAGATTCTTTTGAGCCCCAATGTGTTTTTCACTCGGGTATCCCTTTAAGCTTTGGGGTTTTGAAGGAGTTTATGCAGAACCTATGCCGATAATGTAAAAAAATGCTGCAAATAAAGATATGCCTAATGAATGTCGTCTAGTTACCGTAAGACAGTTTTAGAACGTGTGTTTTTATCTGTGAGTAAATTGATTTTGCTGTGGGACTTTTTGGCACTTGTTAGTAGATCTATAGAAAACAGTTAACGAGCTCTGGGACTTCGTTAGTCCCATGACGAGTGTCATGGCAGTTGATTGACAGGCGCTTTAGACGGTATTGGAACGAGGTATTCCCTGAAGGATTCCCTAACAGCCAATCGAAAGCGCTTTACTGAATATCTAATCAGGCGTATCATAATAATTCCCATCTCACATCTGATTAGCGACCGCAAGTACAATAGGATTCTGCGCGATGTGACATGCTGTTGTCCTGGGGTTAACATTGCTTGCTGTCGCCCAGCCTCCGCCGTGGAACCTCAGTCGCCAGCAAGACAAGATGCGGGTCTTAACGCTCGTTCAAACAATCATGAGGAAATGGCAAACAGTAATGCCTAAATGCTGGGGTGATAGCGATTACTATCTAGTGGAACTTTGAAGGAACTCGATACATATAACGAATATCCATGTATTGTAATAACTGGTTACTGGTAAACATCATAACCGTTAAGAATTTCCAAAAACATCTCACACAACTCCTAGATAATGACTGCAGCAATGTTACCTGTGCTGTAACTAGCTCCTACTGATACCACAACTCGGCCAACCTGTGATTCTCTACCGTTGTATAGTAGAAGTAGTAATTTATTTAACCGCGTAGTCACTAATGAGCATAAGCTCGTTTACAATGTGTACGTGCACTAATGTTTCACTGTTGGTGTATACACTAGATCATTGGCTCTTATAACGTATCGAATACTTTCTCACACCGTGACGCGGTGGAATACGTTTTACGTGACTCGCTGTTTTTCTCTCCGCCTGGTGGAGTATCTGCGAGTGCGTACTCTTGTCTGAATCTGAATCGGGGTTACAGAGTTGTCATCGAAGACTTGTGTCTTACACTAGTAAATGGAAGTTAAGGGTTTACGTAAATATGAAAAAATTTAAGATTTTAGTCTTTGGAACGCACGCTCAGAGGCCAGTGTTTGTAGCATCTCGATCGTATTTTGGTAATGACCAGTTAGAGTGTGTGGATGACTATACCTAGTCTAGGTATAACATTTCATTTCTCTGGTTATTTTAAAGTGCAAGTAAAGCCAAATTGCTCCAAATTCTATTTCTAATATACTTCAGTTGTCTAAGTTATTAGATTGTGTGAGAAACAAACACAATAGTTCAATAAAACATTTTTTTTACATGATACATGTACTTGCACTTTAAACTCGCCCAAAAGGTTTTGTATAATAAAGCATTGCAGGCATATCACAGTTTGTTTAAAAGTTTTAGTAATCTTGAGAATGTTCCGGTTAGAGTTGCTGAAACTCTTTTCTTCGCTTGTAGCCTCAGTACTTGTTGTACGGTTGTGAAATTTGGGGCGTGTACCTATGGGTATACCTATAGTTTCGATATTTTTAAGAATTTTTTTTTAATGTTGTTAATTATATTGAGAAGTACTGTTTAAAACACGAACAGCAGTGTTTTATCAAGTTTAAAAATTCGAGGGCCAGGCCCGATAATTTTTAGACTTGATAAAACACGTGCTGTGAGTGTTTTAAACGGCTTCAAAAACGCTTTAAGAATGCAATGAAAGAAAGACGCACATCTCAAGGGAATGGTTACTTAATGAACCATTGAACCTTTGTATTCACAACGCCATGCAAAATATTCGAGTAATCACCGCCTGCAATTACGAACATCTCAAGGAATGACATGAAGAAATTACCATACTATTTTGTTTGAAGCGGCGTTTCGCAATGCAAGAAGAACCTGCACTTGAAGGATTTGGTGTCGTGGTTTACCTCGATAAAGTTCAAGACTAGGAAAGCGATGTGACTGACACGACGGCAGACTCAAAATTTTTGACTCCGGCACAAAATATGTAAGTTTAATGCACGTTTTTATTATTTTACGGCTTTGAGTTTGGTTTAATAATTGGAACTAAACAGTGGCTCGGTAAACAAGTAATGGTAGTTGGATAACTTCATTTAAAAAATATTATCTGTGTATCTTGGTAGTCTGCTCATATTAGTAAATTTAGTGCAAAATTTATTATCTAGGTACCTTATGTTCCGTGTACTTTTTGCTATCTTTGGGTCTTTATCAGTGAATTCTTAATTAGGATGAAACTTTATATAAAATTTCATGTTCATTAGTATTCTTTATATAAAACGTTCATCCTAATTAGCAATTCAATGAGAAAGCTGAAACATCAATAGAAATTCCATTGTCTCAATCATTAACCCGGTTTCCCTCTGGGACAGAATTCAAATCCCTCCGCGGGCCTTTTAGAATGATGAGATTTTATCAGGTATAAAGGAGCATGCATGTGACTGATTTGCTTCATCTGATTGGACAAAATGCTCATTAATTATTCATGAGTTTTTGAAGTTCCATTTAAAACTCTGCAAGCATGTTTTAGAAGTTCATTGGCAAATTGGATTGAAAACTGCGGATGTGAAAAGCAATGAAAGTCGAGCAAAAGGAACGATAACTACCATCTGAAGTTGGTGAGAAAATACTTATAACGTCGCGTCGTCATCGGTGGTACCGCCTCACCGTGTACATATTATACAATGTCCATTTGATTGTTCGTTCTCATGTTTAAACTGCAATCATTTCAAAGGTTTCGATTATTCACATCGCAATAAATATCGAACACGGGACCGTATAGCCATGGTGATAACGTAATATATTCAGTGTTGTACATAATCATAAGTTATAATACTTGTACATACTTTGTTTTATGCATTATATGAAGTTATTGATGTCATTTTTAAAATCTTTAATCATACGCTATTTCAATTATGGCTATAACACCACTCGCTAGGAGACAAACGCGCACTATAACACAACTCGGCGGGATACGCACGAAAACTAAACACCACTCGGCGGGACATGAACGCGTACTATAAGGCCACTCGGCGAGACACGAACGCGCACTAAACACCACTCGGCGGGATACCCACGCACACTAAACACTACTCGGCGAGACATGCACGCGCACTAAATACCACTCGGCGAGAGACGCACGCACACTAAACACCACTCGGCGAGATAAGCACGCACACTAAACACCACTCGGCGGGATAAGCACGCGCACTAAACACCACTCGGCGGGATACCCACGCACACTAAACACCACTCGGCGAAATAAGAACGCGCACTAAACACCACTCGGCGAGATAAGCACGCGCACTAAACACCACTCGGCGGGATACCCACGCACAATAAACACCACTCGGCGAGATAAGCACGCACACTAAACACCACTCGGCGAGATAAGCACGCGCACTAAACACCACTCGGCGGGATACCCACGCACACTAAACACCACTCGGCGAGAGACGCACGCGCACTAAACACCACTCGGCGAGATAAGCACGCGCACTAAACACCACTCGGCGAGATAAGCACGCACACTAAACACCACTCGGCGAGATAAGCACGCGCACTAAACACCACTCGGCGAGATAAGCACGCGTACTAAACACCACTCGGCGGGATACCCACGCGCACTAAACACCACTCGGCGGGATAAGCACGCGCACTAAACACCACTCGGCGAGATAAGCACGCGTACTAAACACCACTCGGCGAGATAAGCACGCGTACTAAACACCACTCGGCGAGATAAGCACGCGTACTAAACACCACTCGGCGAGATAAGCACGCGTACTAAACACCACTCGGCGGGATACCCACGCGCACTAAACACCACTCGGCGGGATAAGCACGCGTACTAAACACCACTCGGCGAGATAAGCACGCACACTAAACACCACTCGGCGAGATAAGCACGCGCACTAAACACCACTCGGCGAGATAAGCACGCGTACTAAACACCACTCGGCGGGATAAGCACGCACACTAAACACCACTCGGCGGGATAAGCACGCGCACTAAACACCACTCGGCGAGTGGGGCGGCCTTCACCTCCTCGGAACCTGGAATAGTACTGGCTATCCAAACAATGCCTAACCCTGAAGTAATACAAACCCTAAAACAATGGAATTATTTGTCAGTGCAATCCAAATGGGGTGCAATAAAATGCCAGGTTTTGAGAGGTGAAGACCTCCTGTAGTAGGGCCGGTATAACTCACCGGTATAACTCACCGGTATAACTCACCGGTATAACTCACCGGTATAACTCGCCGGTATAACTCGCCGAGGCCCTTGTTTCAAAATCCGAGCCCGAGAAATACTTTTCTAAGGGGTATAGAATGGTCAAATCCGAGACGCCGAGACCCTTGTTTCAAAATCCGAGACTCTTTTTTGAAACGCCGAGATTTCGAGACTTGCTTGAATTTTGCCTAGACTCACGATTTTTTGAGGGACCATTCTATAACCCTTGTAGAAAGTAGCCTAGCTCCTCTGCAGGCAACTCACTCTACTCAGAATTGGGTTTCCTGTGTATAAGTAGGGAAGGGGCCATGGGAGGCCTGGGGCCAAGGGAAGGGAAACATTTCTTCTCCCTTGCCACAGGTAACCCAATTCCGGATGCGTAGAAGACATTATTTCAAAAACCCAATTAAAAATAATATTTTGTTGCTCATTTAAAATATTATTTAATGGCTGAGGCGGACGAAGCTCTCGTAAAAATGTCTAATAAATAAGTAAATACTTGGGCAGTAAACATGAATAAGCATACATGAAACATAAATAAACATATCAGTGGTACGAGAACTCATTGTTGATCCTAATATTTGGTTGCAGTGGTGTGGACTTTTTGACAGTTTTTTTTAAAGGTTGAGTGCTTTTTATCTTTAAAGAGATCGTCTAGATCTGTATGTGATCAGCGACTTGCGTATATAGCATCTGTACGTGGACGTGGGATGACTAGTCTGTTTATCGTTTTTGTTTTGCTCTCCTTTCACATACAGATTTTGCTAAACGCCAAATTTTCAGCTAATGAAGCCTTTGTTTAATTTCACCTTGTGTTTTTGCAGAGAACTGGACCAAATTCAAATATGTGAGATTTACTGACTTCCAACAGTTAAAAAATTCGTACAGACAATTTTTCAGTGATCATTTTGTTTTATTCAATACACAATAACATTTAATCTGTACCCTATAGATATCCAGTAACCTTATGTTATTGCAATACATGAATATTCGTTATATGTATCGAGTTCCTTCAAAGTTACATTAGATAGTAATCATTATCACCACAGCATTTAGGCATTACTGTTTGCCATTTCCTCATGATTGTTTGAACGAGTGTTATGATCCGTATCTTGGCTTGCTGGCGACTGAGGTTCCACGGAGGTTGAGCGACAGCAAGCAATGTTAACCCCAGGACAACAGCATGTCAAGACTTCCCAGTATCCATTGCGGTAGTCGCTGCTTGCCAGAGCGTAGAGGAAGGGGTTTACCGAGCTGTTAAACATGGCCAAAAGAGTGCTGAAGTCATGAAAAGGCGTGCGAAGACGAACCTGTGGGTAAAACAGAAATGAAATGAAAACAACTTTGTTGAGCACCATACAATGAAGTATAGATGTGTTAATATTTGTCACCGTTACTCCGCCAGTTCGGGGTTTCGGCGGCAGATAATCTGCATCAGATTCTGTAACAATGTAACAACACTGATAGCGAGGCGAGATTAGTTTAACTCCTGGCTACCTCATTGATTTACGAGCAGCCTCTACTTAAAGGTCTTAAAGGGACAATGTCAACCCCAACTTCAAATGCAATAAACTTTCTCATGACAAAAGACAAAACTATAAAATAACTACTACAGTCAACTCTCTCCTGCGACCACTTCCCGTAAGCGACCACCTCCCTTAAGCGACCACTTTACCAAAGAACCGTTTTTTTCTCAGTCAAATTCTGTTGTAAAACCTCTCTCGTAAGCAACCAACGCAAAAATTCTTAAGCGACCGCAACCACTTTTTAGTCTCAACACTTGACATTTTCTATTGTTTTTTGTTTCCGATAAGCGACCACCAAAGTAGATTGTACTGTATTTTTAGAAAATCGTTACTCAAATACCACAAAGTTCAATTTTTAATGGCGCTTTCAGATAAGAAACTGAAAAAGATTGGAAAAACCCGTTCTTGGCTATGTTGCTATGGTGACAGCGCGGTAGAGCTGTGCTAGAAGTCTGATCGGTTTAGCAAGCACTTGGGCTACCTGTGTTGCTTTTTCTCGTAAGCGACCACCTCCCGTAAGCGATCACTTTGTCCGTGCACCAAGGGTGGTCGCTTAAGAGAGAGTTGACTGTAAGATCAGAAGAGTTTGCTTTCCAGGTATACTGGACAAAATCTGAGAAATACTGAAAAATATAGAGAAGCGTTTAGTGCAACTTGTTTTATCCCCTGGTGGACTGAAGTGAAGTTGCTAGAATAACAGTTTGTTATCCATTTTAATACATTTGCAATCCTTCGTCTACCTTGGATACCAGAGGTTCTAAGTTGATAAGGCGCGAAGCGTCGCATAGCGACGAGCGGCCTCAGCTGGAACCCAGGTTATCCTTTATCAAATCAGTATTGGAAATCACATCAGGACATTGACAGGGTATTCCTCTTCTATCCCAAGGAGTTAGTTTTGTAGTTTTGTTTTAGAGAAACATAAAGGAATTATAAAACACGTCTGACAGCGCCCCTTTGAATACCTTTCCAATGTTGTAGAGGAAGAAGTAGACTTGATTCGGCAGCCAGCACGTGATGATTGTGAATGACGCTAACGCAGCAATGAGCGTGATTTTCTTCATGGCCGCACTGCCGTGCTGTTGACTTACACTTGATGAAGTTTTGAACTTGTACAACATGTGAGCATAGAGAACAGAGATCAAGAAACAGGGAATAATTGTGCGAATAAAAATACCTGCAGTTGAAATAGCACGAATGACCGACACCGTCATAGATTCTGATTTGCCATAGCGACATTTTTGTCCTGGAGGTTTTTCTGGCTCTGTCACTACTATAGGTCGCTGTATCCACATTAAAGTGAAAATAAACACAACAGTGCATAGAAAGAGGATGCAGATTTTCCTCTTGGTGAATGTTTGCTTGTATCTGGTTGGTGTTACAATGGCGCACCAGCGATCTAGAGTCATAAGAAGGCAGATGTACACTGACTGACTGCCCAGTGAAAATAACACAATTCGTGACCAGATGATTTCACAGTAGAAAGAGAGAGCAAACCCCGGCGAAGAGGGCTCAAAAACTGGCTTCACGAAGACATGCCTTGGGGTTATGAAGAGCAAGATTCCTGTAATTATATCGGTTATCGAGAGCACGAGAATCAAAAGAGTAAAAGACTTTTTCAAAAGAGTGTGCCTCTTCTTAAACAAGACAAGGAGAACAAGAAGATTCCCCAAGAAAGAGAGAACAGATATGACAGTGAAGGAGGCTTGCTTGGACCACCAGGACTTGACTGAGAACTGGCTGTAGTTGGGAGGAATAAAGGAGTGCTGTTGGTGCTACTTGGCGCAGCTATGGAGGAAGGCATAACTGTTTCCATTTAATAGATCAGATGCAGATGGCTTAAACTAGAAGTGCTTCCTGTTAACAATGTCAATAGCCAGGTTATTCGCTGTAGTGCTTTATCGAGGCCTGCAAAAGCAAATAAACAAAAAGAGATTACGCCATACATCCCATGGCCCAGTACCACTCGGACGGAGAACTTTAACAGACTTAAGGCCCCCATCTACAGAGGTCAAAGAGGGCCTACGATTTATCGTCCTTAACCGAGAGGACACGAAGTTCTAACAATTTGCAGTTCGAAAACGAAATTGTTTCACAAAGGCAGCACTTTTTACTCTGTTATTGCTGTCGCAGCGAGCGAGCCTGAAGCGAGCGAGCAAGGCAACAGTTCTAATCTGTAAAGCGAGTCCAAATCTCGATTTCTTTTTTACCACAATGCATCACTTCTATTGCCTTTTTTACCACAATGCTTTGCATGGATCTAATCGTCACGTGACATTACACGAGGTGGAATCTGCATTGTTGGAGCTACTATGTTCAACTGTGTATGCGATCCTTGTGTAATCGATCATGAATTTGTTGACGTGTAGACGTGTAGGTACCCTGGTTCCAGAGGTTTTCTAGAGAGAGAACAGCCGCGGAGAAAGATCATCGAGCTTCATAGCTCGCTGATCTTCTCCGCGGCTGTTCTCTCTCTAGAAAACCTCTGGAACCAGGGTAACGTGTAAGCGAACTCTCTGTGAACTATCAGTTTCCAAAGAGCAAGCAAGTTCTCTCCTGTTATCAAGATGGCGAGCAGCAAATAAATTTCTTCTATTCACTTCGATAAAATCAAGCAGCCGGTTCAAAACACAATTAGCATTTACAATTACATTCTCAATTACAGTTGATTTCCGATGTTTAAACTTCATCTGGGAGAACGGCAGTTGTTTGTGCCGGGAATCTTAAGAAAATGTCGGGAATTGGTAGGCTCAGGGAATTTACCGGGAGATCGTTGATATGTCGGGACAAAATGAAAATAAATCGGGACAACTTTTGAGCTTAAACAGGATTCAGTCGCACGATAGCCCCAAAACTACAAAATATATTCATCTAACACCTTGGCATTTTTTAATATCACACAGTAGTATATTTTTCCTGCCAAAGTGCTACTGTAGGTTCTCTTCTAATACACTTCCTTAACTGAGCGGAGCAGCATTCACTACCTGTTAGGTATACTAGTTTTATGACTCTGAGAGTTGGTCCGGTCAGGGTTTGAACCGGTAACCTTATGACCTTTGTCCCACACGACAAACCATGTTACTTTACAACTTTACAACTAGGAAATCCGTTAAAACTCTCTAGTTTCCCATATTAGCCCAATGATCAATTTAAAATGTTTTCGTTGAATACGTTCCTTCCGCTGAAAATGAAACACGAAAATCCCAATCATCTCAAGTATGTTAAAGTGCTTATGAGCTTCGCCGCTCGGATCTTCGCCGGAAGCCGGATCTAAACATACCGAGTTGCCTGCGGAGGAGGCTAATCTAAACCTTGGCTTGGCATTTTTATCACCCAGTAATATATTTTTCCTGCCAAAAGCTACTGTAGGTTATCTTCTAATACATTTCCTTAACTGAGCGGCAGTATTCACTACCTATTAGGTATACTAGTAATGAATAAATAATCAATGATTGGTAATCATAATAAGGCAACTGACAAATGACGATTTATTTTACTGACAACCGAAAAATAACTGACAGCTGACAAATTTGTTTTTTGTGGGTCAAATTTTCTATGAAAATGTAAATTTTCTCTAGTAATGATTAACTAGGGTCTAACTGACAAATGGCCAAAATTTTAACTGACAACTGACATGTTGACTCCCCATTCAGACCCTCTTGTAAGATAAATAAAGCACCTCCGCCCTTATCAAGCAAGGCTCACATTCTATAACAGTCTCGGAAACTTAATTTGGGCCGGTGATCAGGCGAATATTACAGATTCTTCAGAACAAAGCAACTAAGATCATATTACACCAACCGTTTTTAAAATGTGTAAGCCACTCAAGCACTTTATAGCTAGGAAATATGTTAGTCCATTGCTAACTGATTAGTTTTCCCTAACCAGCAAATATGCTTAAAATCATTACTGCGCAATCTCCCAGCAATATGCACTATTAAATATTCGCCGCCATCTTTGCATGTTCCCCTCCCGGTCGAGTAATTTTGTAAATTTTTAATTTTTAATCGCATGAAAATGATGAAAATCGACAATGGGTTGCGCGTTGGGTTAGGGTTAAGTTTTAACCATACTGACTAATCAGAATGTAGTTCCGAATTTCAATTTCTAATTTTTAAATGAACGGAAATTCAATCCACATTTTCTATTTTAACTTTATTCTCAGTCTCTTTGTAATTGCAGGTTAATTTTTATTGTTGATATAGTTATTTATTCAATATTGTTGTGAGCGCGATTTTATTGTTACGCGCAGCCTTATGTATTTGTTAAGCGCTATTGGGCACTTATTCTCTGTGGAAACAGCGCTATATAAATAAAGATTATTATTATTATTATTAGTACATTAAACAAAAATTGAAATTAAGAAACCAATTTTGTAATTTTCAATTTAGGATTAGCCTGGGAAACCAGCCGACTAATTTGGGATAAAAATCAAATGGACGGAAGACCCACGGACCGTCTAAAAATTGACATACTAGTAGTTTAATGTTCTGGTAACAAACGTGTGTTTGGAAATTGTAAAATTTACATTATTTATCGTTTTACGCAAGTCCAACTTCAAATGATATAATTGTGTTTAGCTAAAAATAGTAAAAAATCCATAACTCTAAGTATTTGGAGTTTTGACAAACCCAGAAACCGTTTTGTTGCTGTGATATCTTACTACCAGACTTTACAATTTGTAAATAGTTGTTCGCTTTTAGCATTTTGAACTGGAATGAAAAGCTTAATAAACGAGAGCGCTATTTTTTGTTTTCGTTCATTGAAACCATTTTTTTACTGCAGTCTTGTAGCCAGTTATATAAGCTTTCCAACGATATTTAGGTTTTGGTATGTGCGATAAATGGACGGAGCGCTATGTTTTCCCAAAAACGTACCCTGAAGGTCTACAGTAACATCGAGCCAGCCGATGGAGATAAAGTACGTCCTACAGGCATGCGAACGTTGTTTTCCCGGCTCCATGCCTTATGAAATTAAACTGCCGGAGAAATGTTTTCCTAAAGAACTAGAAATGCGGCGAAGCACTTAATTACGATAAAGCAGTATCTATTCAAAATGAGGCACATTATCGAAACAGAAACTGGAATTTCTTGGGACGATTATCCGAAAGTTGGCGAGTTTAGTTCCTCCAAATTTAGGTTAAATTTGTCTTTAAGTTAAATGTGTCTTATGGAATGGAACATACCTGAATGAAGTCCTGGACCTGACTGACTGACTGAGCAGCTAACTCATGCATCTCTCTTTTAAGCTTAGTCAGAGTCGCCGTTGATTTACAGTCCACTTGTTAATACGTCACTCACGATATCTCTTTGGTCATTTCAGCTTCAAATTGTGTTTTAAACAAACGTCGAAACAGCTGGAGTTTTTTTATAAAGCACTTAATAAGTTCTTTAGATCGCAATGCGCTCAACTCAGTATTTCGTTTTCAGGACAAACGCTTCCAGGACAATATAAAAAGTTCTACCGAAAACCACTTGTAGTTAGAACTTCATTGTTGAATTGCATTAATCTGCATACTACTTTCCACAATGAGTTTTTATACAGCGCGAGATATTGGATTATTCGGCGATTTCAAGAAAGACAAATTAACGAAAACTTACGATTTATGGATTAGAGCACCGTGATTTTGAAATCCCATTTGAAATTTGATACTGAACTGTATCAAAGTAAAGTTTTATTCCGTGCAATCTAAAATAATGTTTTTGTTGTCCAGAAGTTCAGTTTGCACCTCCTTGTTGTTGCCATGCAATTAGTATGTATGAAAGGAGAAGAGTTATTTCAGCTGACAGCATTTATATCAATTCATTGTGATATATATTCCCTAAAGCCGTGCATAATCCCGTCAAGATGGCATTCATACTTTATAGTGTGCTCCAAATATTGGTCAACAAATATGTAACTCCGCCCACCACTGGCATTGTCTCGCTAATTCAGCTTTAAGGCATTCAATATTTTAGTCAAGAACAAGGAGAACTTTCGGCCCAAATATTCTAACCGATTTCCTGAGTAGCACGGAACTCATCGAGACCTGTATTCTGATTGCACCCATAATACTAACTTCTATTGTTTTTGTATACTGTATTTTCTAAAGGTTAGGGTGTTTTCTATTGTTGGGTAGGCCAATACTGTCGCTCGTTTCGAGAAGTTCCACCCGATCCGAGTTTCCTCAGTTGCTACTTAGGCCATCCCCATAAAACCTTGGCGTTGTCCATCGTCCAACCGATCCACTTTTTCAAAAAATACCATGATAGCAAGTGTTTTTACGTGTTCTTACGTTTTGTCTATCTTAACAAATCAATATATATTGCTTATACAAGCTAAGGAGCTTGAAACAAAAATATGTGGTGTGAAATGAGGGCTTCAGACGCTTGAAGAACGCACTGTTTTCCTACTAGTCAGTAACCCGCAATCAGACGATCCTTTCCCTGCCCAAGCCCACGTATTTCTCTAGGAAAAGGAGCCTAATCGTAAATTAAACTGCTCAGCCAACCTCTTCCCCAGGATCTTCACGGTCAGATTCAAAATGGCGGCTGGATCACGTGATCAAAACTCCCAGATCAATCTGGGAGTATTTTTTCACGTGATTTAGCGATCTCAGATGACGGCCGAGCTAAATATCAGAGAATCGCTCACTCATTCTGATTGACTAAAAATACATAGATTAGCCGCAGTGGTTTTAAAATTTAGAAATTTGATAGCAATTGAGTGACGATGGTTGCGGTTGTGTAGTGGGAACAAAAATCCTGCAAAAATACGTTGGATCCAAAGTGAGGACCTATACAGCCAAAAGATAAACAATTAAGAATGAAAAGTCCGAAGACTACAGCAAAGCGGATATACAACGGTACGTAAAATTCTAGCACAAAGTGCTTTGTGTTAGAATTTTACGTTGTATCAAGTCAGCTTTGCTGTAGTCTTCGGATTTTTCCTTCTTAATAGTTTATATTGTTATTTCATGAATTAATAAAATGAGCGATTCCTTTCCTTAGGAGCTCGTCTAAATATGGGAATACTTCATGACGTGTACAAACCATAGGTACCCCAATCCGTAAGCGAGATGCGATTAACGGTATTTCCACGCGGCGTGCATGTGATGCAGTAAAAACAGGTCTACTCGTACTAAACGGCTCGAAATGGAGTTTACTTGGATAAAGAAACAGTGGAAGGGTATCACAATGCTACCAGGATGTATCTAAGCTAGAAGAGAATCCTTAAAAGCCGTTCACTTTCCATCAGCGTTGAATAAATTCCGAAGCGAAGCGATCGATAGCACATGTAATAGCACATGAAAATCGATAGCACATGGAAATAGGCATTTACAAGAGCGACGCGTTGAGAAAATGACGAAGTATTTGGAACACACTTTCATGTAATGGCCGGGACGTAATTTCGACGGTAAACTCTTTAAAATTCATAGGTTAATTTGGTCTTTTGGTAATATTTTTCACTAATTTGGATATTTTTGACACTGTGTGTCGTTTTGGAAGACAAAAAAAGTAGAAAAGAAAGTGGTCGCATTTCGTCGTAGTTTTAACAAGAGAAGCTGAGCGGTCGCATGCAGTTAAGTTCTAATAAACGTGCTCATTAAAAGCTGAACTTTGAAGAAGAACTATATGAAGAAGATGAAAGGATCTTAACTGTTGCTATTAAAGTGGTTTCTTTCTCTAGATGTTTGAAGTACACTGACCGATGACGAATGTTTTCCGCCTTCCTCAATAATTTGAAACGCTAAAAAATACAATCTAGAACAAAGTTAACATCTGTTGTAATCAAGTCTGTAAAATTTCCAATAACCGAGATAGTCGTTAGAGGTATATTGTTGCTGTTAGAAGATACCGCTTCCAAAGCAGCTCTCGTCACAAGCCTTGATGGCATGAAAGCAACTGATCGGAATGTTCGCCTTATTACACAAGGAACTGCAGGAAATAGAAGACGAGAACAAAACTTGAAATCAATGAAAACGGAGACGAATGCCGGAAACGTTAGCAAACAAGTCGTTGTTACAAACGATTATACACATGCAGTTAAGTTCTAATAAAAGTTCTCATTCAAAAGCTGAACTTTGAAGAACTATGAAGAAGATGAAAGGATCTTAACTGTTGCTAAATGGTTCCTTTCTCGATGTTTGAAGTGTACTGACGGTTGTTCACTTCGAAAATGATTTTTTTATCTCACAATTTGATGAATTTGTTTTCCGCTGTGCTCTAATTTGAAACGCTTATAAAATACAACCTGCAACAAAATAAACATCTGTTGTCAGTAATATAAATTCAAGTAAAACTACAATAACCGAGATAGTCATTAGTAGAATATTGTTTCTGTTAGAGGATAATTGCAAAAACAGCTCTCATCAGAAGCCTCGATTACATGAGAGCAAATGCTCGGGTGTTCGTCACATTACACAAGGAACAAGGAAGTAGAAGAGAACACAACTTCATCAATGAAAACGGAGACGAATGGAAGGTGGGCAAACAAAGCGGTGTTATACAAACGATTTTATACGCATGCAGCGGTTGAGGTCTAATAAACGTGCTCATTAAAAGCTGAACTTTGCAGAACTAATGAAGAAGATGAAAGGATTTTAGCTGTTTCTAAGTAGTTTGTTTCTCTCGATGTTTGAAGTGTATACTGACCGATGTCCACTTCGAATATGAAGGGTTTATCTCATAATTTGACGAATTTGTTTTCCGCCTTCCTCGATAATTTGTAACGCTTATAAAATACAAACTTTAACAAAGTAAACACATGTTGTAATATAAGTTCAAGTCTGTAAAACTCCAATAAACGAGATAGTCATTAGAGTAATATTGTTGCTGTTAGAGGATACCGCTTCCAAAGCAGCTTTCATCACATGCAAGCCTTGATGGAATGAAAGCAAATGCTCGGAATGTTCGCCTTATTACACAAGGCACAGAGGAAAGAGAAGTCGACGAGAAGAAAACTTGAAATAAATGAAAACGGAGAACGAATGGAACGTTAGCAAACAAGGCGGTTTAACAAACTATTATACGCATGAAGTTAAGTACTAATAAACGTCCTCATTAACAGCTGAACTTTTTCACAGACTTATTAGGGATAAATAAAACACACTATACATAAAGATGGCGGAATTGGATTACTTCAACCAGGTAGTGATCAAAATCAACACAAGGACTGATAAAAAGACATTAATATAGTTTATATATTTTTTACACTGTAATTATTGTTATTATAATTATTAATTAACACTGTAAATTAATTAATTAATTCATTCATTAGGGTAGGTTAGTCTGAATTTATTATTGTAAATTAGTTCTGAAAATCCCAGTAGGGATGAGCTAATATAATGTATTGTATTGTAACTTTGAAGAAGAACTATGAAGACTAAAGGATCTCAACTGTCCAGTTTTTTTAATACTTTTTATTATTATTATTGTCATTTGTAACATTTTTAACAATACGCACTACGTTACACCTAGTACATACATACACAAGAGGGGGCTTTACAATTGTCTTTAGAAATGATTGTTCATACTATGCAACCAAGAGACCATCACCTAAGAGAACCGATCCCTCATACTAGCCTCTCTCCCATGATAGTCTGCGCCGATTTATTTTTAGCTTGCATAAATTAGTTGGACTATTTTTACCACTCTATCCGATTGGTTGTGGGTGTCACGTGTCCGAATGGAACGTGAATACATTCAGTGTTTTACTCAGTAATCAAAGCATTCACAATGTTCTACTTTCACCTCAGTTACTCTACAGATTCATATTGATTACGGTGTTGCAAAAGCATGTCCGATTATTTACGATATTGTCATTTTTAACATTTAATTTTAACAATACGCACTACATTACACCTAGTACATACATACACAAGAGGGCTTTACAATTGTCTTTATAAATGATTGTTCATACTATGCAACTAATTGCATAACTTAAGTAGCTCTTCTTTCCTATCCTGAGGTTCTGACTGTGAAACATATTTTAACATCGCAAGATACGCTTCGAAAACGTAGGCCTCATCACTTTGTGCTGCATTAATTACTCGGGCGAGGCCTTCGGCCGAGGCACGAGTCAGAAATCGCAAGTGTTTTATTATTACTCGGGCCAGGCCTTTGGCCGCCCGAGTCAAGTTTCGCAAGCCTTTTTATTTTTATTTTTTTGTGACGAGGTATTTCGCCGTCAACCAATCAGAAAGCACTGTGCACGTGGACAGAAAGCACTGTGCACGTGGACACTGATACACTTCGGAAATACGAAGCGTTTGAATGCGAGCAAAGACGAAAGTGTTTTGTGCCATTTGTAGCTGTTATTTGGCTAAAACCAAAAGTTTCTTGGACTGAAATGCTAAGATGTTGAGTTTTTCTAGGGCTGACAAAAGTTTTACGGACTTTCGAGGGAAATTTCGCACATTTTACGACAATATAACTGGCACTCCTGAACGCACGTGGACCAGTAATAATCCGCGACATGTAAGTAAAGAAATGATATAAACTTGATCACCAGCTTGTAGTAGTGTCGTGTTTATTAGTGCCTTTTAAAAGTAATGGCTTAAAATACATAGTAAATGGCCCAATTTTTCAGTTCGGATCATGTTTGCGATCGAAGCTTATATACATGTAGTTATGACTCCATCGTCAAATGGTTTAGTAAACTTGACATGATACCTCGCTCATCAGTTCTTTGATCTGAAGCCAGCTCATTGATATGATATGAGCATCTTCTTGTTTAATATTCCTTTCTGTTAAGAGTATCAACAGAAGAGTATCAGTATCAAATATTGCAGTAAATAGCCCGATTCCTTTTGTTGTAGGCCATGCATGGCCAGCTAGCATCGGTATTTTCACTCGGTCACTTCATGACATAGTAAGAATTCGGGAAAGCCGACCCCATTCGTTATACATTTCAACCTCCTGCAAGATGTAGAAAATGAACACTAGCCCTAATATTTGAAAAGTCACCACTCTACTCGAAAATAGAACTGCATGCAGATCTAGATAGATGACTTTATTTCACATTTAGAATGACACATCCCTAAATAGTCAAAAGCGATATAGCTATTATTAGCTAAAGGAAACGTTACATGCATGCTACAATATAATAGCACCTGTACAGGTCCGCAAATGATCTCGGCTCGCAAATGATCCCAGGCCCGCAAATGATCCTCAAAATGGACCGCAAATGATCCCGCTCCGCAAATGATCCCCAATGGGGACCACAAATGATCCCGTGAAAAAATATGGAATGGCATGGATTTTTGCCGCTGGATAGCGGATCTAAAGTATGAATGAAAGAAAAATGAAGAACACATTTTAATAATGATATAATGATTTTTAACCATTGAAAACATGTACACATATTTTATTTTTCTATTCTAATAGTGTAATTTACAATCTGACTGGGTAGCTTAAAGCTAATCTAGGCGGGCCGAGTCTTATATAAGTAAATATACTAATTACAGTTTAAAAGAATAAGTTAAGTTTTACATGTAATGGAGGGAGAAAAAAAAGAGAGATGAAAAATAAATTATAAAGAGACAAAAGACAAGGTGGTGACTATGTTGATAGAACTATAAACGTTAATTTATGGAAATAATAACTGTAAAATCAGCAAATTTTATTTGAATGATTTTACTTTTGAAATAATCATGTCCATCAAGATCTGCATGACGTCACGCTATCGACCCCGGATCACACCTGTCCATAAAAATCATATGTTGTCAGCGACATGTCCAATCTTGTCAGCCTTCGCAGTGTCTGTAATTGACACGTGAACAAGGCGCGATTATGCTCGCTCCTGGCTGTTACGCTTGTTATTACTTTTGCTATTGCTTTGAAATTGTTTCCTTGTGTGTTGTAAATAGGAGACACTGACAAGCAGGATGAGATATCTGGAAATGAAAACAAAATTGAGTCAGAATAATTGGCCCGATGACTGAAATAGGCTAACCGGTTTCTGGTAATAAGAACGGTCGACGAAGGACTCGAGATTAAGAACTCTGGATTACTGAGGAACTCTGAACTCTCTCCATTGTCTGGTAGTCTATGAATAATTTTCGCTGCACGCAAGTGTATGCGTTCAATATCTTGTAATAAACTAGGCGAGCATGTGCTCCATACAAGCATACAGTAGGTGGCGGCAGGCACAATGCTACTAACATAGATAGCCTCCAAAACGTTCCTTGGTAAAAAAAAATAACCTCTTTAAGTAATTAGCCTTCTTACTAAGACTCTTACAGATTGAGTCTATCTGTGGCTGCCATGACAACTTGGAATCTATAACTATCCCTAGATACCTACTATTGTTAACACAGTCTAAGATTTTGTTCCCAAGCCTCACTGGTTTTAAAGGGCCATGGAAAGTGTTGTTTGTTATCAGCATAACCTCAGACGTTCCAGTGTGTACTGTGTTAAGGCATCAGTAACTAAATCTATTGTAGATCCGATATAAAATAGTGTCATCTGCATATAAGAATAGCTCCCCTTTATTAATTATATCCGAGAGATCATTAACATAATATGTGAAAAGCCTTGGTCCCAACAAGGATCCTGTGGTATTCCGTAGTTAACTGTATTCAGTTGTGATTTGCAGCCATTAACTATGGCAAATTGTTTCCTGTCCTTAAGATGTCTTTTACCCAGTTAAACAAATCCCCATTAAGGCCCATAGCTTGTAGTTTTTGTTCTAGAATAGAATGGGAAACAGTATCGAAGGCTTTCCTAAAATCTATGTATACTACTCCAACCACGTGTCCATTGTTTAGAGCCAGGTTTCTGTTAAGTATGTTAGGAGACCTTCAGGAGACCTCAAGTAGACCTTCCTTTCATGTATGAATCCCCATTGACTGTCATGTGATAAACCAGTGTCTTTAACAAAGCCATCTATGTCCTTACAGACAATTCCCTCTAGTAGTTTACTTGGGGTGCTTAGCATCTGTAGTGGCCTGTAATTTCCTCGGTCCAGAGAGTCACCCTTTTTGTATATGGTATGCATACGTGAAATTTTCCACTGTTTTGGGATGGGCGAGTTCTTTAGGCTTTGGTCATATACAGTATATAAACCCTCAGCTACAGATTTTCCCACCAGGTTCAGATCTCTTGGGGAAATTGAATCTGGTCCTGATGCTTTCTTTGGATCAATGTGTGCCAGTGCCTTGAGAATTCTGGATTTGTCCAATGCTATTTGAGAAAGTGTTGGTGTCACTCTGTAGAAGTGATGCAAGTTCAGGTGATTTCGGTAGGAGTAATATTAGAGGCTAACTTTTCTCCAATTGTAGAAAAGTAGTCATTCATTAAAATTTGGTCTGCGCCTCGAATTAAACCCTTCAGTGACTCACATATGAATTCAAGTGAACACTTCGAATTAAACTGAATAAACTCTTAGGCACATGCTAAATTGGCTTAAACATACACATTTTACGAGGGGATTTTGTGGGGATTAAGTCAAGTGAACCTCAATATTGCATCCTTTGTCTCGGTGTGAACCCGGGGTGTGAACGCGAACTTGTCTCTCTCCTCACGGCCCAGCTCACCGGACCGCTGAGGCATGACATTGTCAGACGAAAGTTACTATTCCCACCCCGTTTAGGGAACTTTTTGTCCCCAATCACTGTGTTCGGAAAATTTGAATTTCCCGCACTAGTGATTTTCGTTCCAAGCGATTGCTGAACGGCAAAAATCAAGCTTCCCGCACCGAATCACGTTTATTGTGTCAAAGACAAAGGTTTTACCATATATGACCAAAATCCATTGGGCTATTGCTTTCAAAAAAGGCAACCCATTCATTGATACGCGGTGAAATTTAGAACCAAACAATCGTATTTCAACCTGTCACACAATATTGCATTACTAAGACATGTACAGATTGCACGACAGCTATCATAAAATACTTAGTTTGTGCTTTCACTTCCCTGGTTTGTGTTGATGACACATTCAGTTTTCCATCATAATCAGCTTTGTTGTAGCAAAAGCTATAACCAAGAGTAATCCATCAAACGTTGCACTGTTCCCTCTCCCCACAGTCGCTTTTTCCTTTTTCACAAACTTGATTCTTCCTTCCACCCCAATCGTGATAGGTCCATTTGATGTGATAAAACTAGCGACCACCTTGGAATCTAAGCTACCGACTTGATGCAGTCGTTTCTTGTCCCTGATAACAGTGAATCCAGCACCACCTCCAGCTATGTACGAAGGAGCTATGACTTTGTACAGGCCAGTGTGGTTAAGGGGTTTGTAGGTCGGCTCCCTGCAGGCTGCACACCGTACTCGGATACTAATGACCCGCTGTCCTGTTGGTTTAGTGACGTCATACAGGACATTCAGACCTGATGGAATAAACGAATCTTTGTTTACGTTTATTCCTCATTAGTATCATCAAACTTCAAGCGACAAACATATATACAAACAAACATAAATCACCGAAAATTTGAGGACACCATATCTGTTCACTAAAAACTAGAGTTAAAGGGGCTGGGTCAGCGCTCATTCGTTACCAGTCTATCGCACGGCCAAAGGCAAAATTTGATTTCCGACTCCGGGAGTACGAAATCAAACCTCCCTCCGAAGGAACCTTTCAGGAATCCATTTCCATCGCTCTTATTTCGAACCTCTAAAACATTTTTTTTTGCAGGAACGTTTTGTTTAGCATTCATTCTAAATGTAGAGTATTTCATTTTTACATTTTTTGTTTGAAATTCTGATGAATGAAGGCTCTGGAGGAAGGGGAGGTAAACGAGTCGGGGTAGGAAGAAAGAAAACGCCTGCCTTGAGGCAATTGACGAAAAAAATAAATGACCGACACTGGAAAAGCCAACATGCTGCTATATACTTAAGCAAACAAATATTCAAAACCTGGCGGGAGCTAAAGGCCAAGGAACTTTTGGTAGTCACTTCAAGAGTAGTTGATTGAGATTGTTGCCACACGAAACGTTTAGTGTTTGACTCAAGGTATAACAAAGAGTAACGCCAGAAGATAAATAACATTGACAAAAACCTTTTGCTAAAAAGCAATGTTTTATAAAACGGACAAAATGAAAGAAAAGAAAGAGTTTATTTTGCGACTTTTCTGAGCACAAGCCCAAACACACCAAAGCCAAGACAAACTCACCAGCCAAAACACACCAAAGCCAAGACAAAGGACAACCCGAACTCACCTGAAAACGTTTTCCAGAATCAAAACAAGGTAATAAAACATACCTGAAATTTAGCTGAACCTGCTACTTTGTCGGCTCTTCAAAAATAATTATTTAGGAAACGGCGAAGTTCGAGCCAAGCTATCTCACTGACTTTATTCCAGCGAAGCATTTATAAACACTTCACGAACGAACCAAGGCTTCACAACAATTATCATGAAAGAAGGCGAATTCCAACTCTCTTTACAAGTCTTTAGAACTCCAAACGATGGTAGTTATCCGTTCAGCAAGGCAAGGAACGACGACTAAATTTGAAAACCGTCCGTTCAGCGTTCAAGTCAACACGGGACCAAAACCATGTTTCGCAAAATGTTGACGATTTTCACAAGAAATGGCGCCAGATTGTCCTAAGCGATGACAAGTAAACAATCCCTAGTATTACATTTGACGAGGTGAAGAGTTTTTGTACACATTTAGCCGGACTTTTATTGCTGTATTTTCGGATAAATCGAGGTGAACTTCCGTAACTGAATTTTACTTTCTTACACAAAATCTACCCGCTAACATTGAAAGGGTTTCAATCTTACCCTCAACCAATCAGAAATGAGCTCTCATTGAACTGACCAATCAGATACAATGCTACTGTTGCTTGCGAAAGAAACCATTGCGATCGCAGCAGAATTTAGAATATTTATGATATGCTAATTACCTCAAGAGCATACTTACTGCGCACGGGCACCAGGTGACCCAGCCCCTTTAATCACAGATTAGCAAAGTACGTTCGTCATGTTTTTTTTAACACAAAATTACAGTATGCTTCTGACCAGGTCCGGGATAAACAAACAATGCCGGTTTAAAATACTAAATGGCCATATAATTTTTTATGCCTGTCAACATTTAAAGAACATTCGTTGCAAAGTGTCAAAGAACTATTAGATGAGTAATTGCTGCCGCAGCGAGCGAGCCTGAAGCGAGCGAGCAAGGCAGCAGTTCTAATCTGTAAGTGGGTCCAAATCTCGATGTCTTTTTTTACCACAATGCATCACTTCTATTGCCTTTTATTACCACTGTTAAGGAAAAGGATCTTATGATTTTAGACAAAATCCTACTTTAGGAGAAACATATAATAAATTAACAAGTACTAGTTTAGCCCGCGCTCGACGTATCCAAAGTTGAGTTACTTTAATTAAAACGTTCTTTTGTTAATCTCGGCTTGGTCACGAGCCTGTATTTACTAAGGTAGCTTTCGATTCATCGACAACATTGAATATAACTCATTTACCAACAACCTGTGTTGTTACAGGGAACTAATTAAGTATTAATTATATCTTAAGCTATCGGTACCAAGCGATCCCGACAACAAGCCAATAAGAATTGAGTATTCCTAATTACAGTTCCGTACTTTGTCAGGTACCAAATCCATTGAACTTCCGTCAATGCAAATTAGTTACCAACTTCAAGTTGAATTTCTAGGGAACATATCTAAAGACTCGTATAATGTTTTACGCTCAAGCTATGATATTTGATTTCTAGTTTCACCTTTGACATATCTTATTTATGTTGTCGATCGGTTGGAACACCTTCCTTTCAAGGTCAGTTTTGCAATGTTCGGGCAACGACCTATACGTACAATAGGAGTTCATGTAAAGACAGCTGGATTGCTTGAGAACTATTCTGGTCAAGGACATCTGTTCACCACATAGACCATGATAGCTGAGAACCATTCTGGTCAAAGACATCTGTTCACCACAGAGACCATTGTTTGTAAATGACATAAATACAGAACGAATACTCTTGTAAGTTGCCAGTCATTGAGACCAGTAATAAAGTACGTTAAGATCCAACCCTGGTTGTTGTCGCTACAAGCTCTACGAGAATTCCCCACAGATCAGGAAGAGATCCCTGACACCACAATGCTTTGCACGGATCTGATCGTCACGTGACATTACACGAGGTGGAGTCTGCATTGTTGGAGCTACTACGTTCAACCGTTCTTTAATGCATTTCTATGTATGCGAGTCCTTGTGTAATCATGCATTTGTTGACGTGTAGGCGAACTCTGTGTGAACTATCAGTTTCCAAAGAGCAAGATATCTCCTGTTATCAAGATGGTGAGCAGCAATTAATTTTCTTCTATTGACCTTCGATAAAGTCAAGCAGCCGGTTCAAAACACAATTGGCATTTACAATTACATTCTCAATTACAGTTGATTTCCGATGTTTAAACTTCACCGGGGAGAACAGCAGTTTTTATTTGTGCCGGGAATCTTAAGAAAATGTCGGGAATTGGTAGGCTCAGGGGATTTACCGGGAGATCGTTGATATGTCGGGACAAAATGAAAATAAATCGGTGCAAGAAGTTCTTGCGGGACTTCTCTGTTTTCGAGACACCCTGAGTATGGGCAGTGGCATGATTTTTGTTGCACATCACAACAGAAATAACTCGAATCAGCAAATGTACGAAGTAATTGGAAAGAACAGCAATATCGGAGATACTTTTGCTGTAAATCAGCAATTGCCGTTTTACTTACAAAAGCGATATATCGTTTTAAAGAAAACGATATTTTGATTACCGGCAAAAGGATATTGCTGTTTGCTGTTTTTCAAAACAGCAATTGCTGTTGACTATCAGCAATTGCTGAGTCGCTTCAGCAATATCATTTCCGTGCGTGAACAAGTTTTGGGCCGGTTTGACTGTAGGCTCATGGCCCTTTTGGAATGAGCATATGTATGAAGTTACTTTTCTGCCAATCTTGTATTTAATTCATATTATAAATTTTGTAATTAGTTTTAATATAGGCTCACGGCTCTCTGGAAGAGCATATGTATGAAGAGATTTCCGTGATTAAATAAAGTATATAATAGATACACACCACAGCTCAAACAGGATTCAGTCGCACGATAGCCCCAAAACTACAAAATATATTCATCTAACAACTTGGTATTTTTATCACCCAGTAATATAATTTTCCTGCCAAAGTGCTACTGTAGGTTCTCTTCTAATACATTTCCTTAACTGAGCGGAGCAGCAATCACTACCTGTTAGGTATAAAGGCATTTTAATTGTACTATACCCATAGTATATTTAAGGTGTGCAAACTATCATTGCTCTATGAAATTGAAACCAAATATGTGACAAACCACTCATGTAAGTATCTCAGTTAAACTCTACAATTATTATAAAGCCAATAAATCAGGTTTCTATTAAAGCCGGTTTATACATTCAAATCTGTACTAGGTGATTTCAAAGGATTTTTTACAAGTGAATGACGAGCATTGAAAGTCCTATAGTGAAAACTGCCGTTTAAATTGAGTATTTAATTAGCATGTAAGCACTACCAGAGGATGAAACGGATCTACTGACTTGCTCACATTTGTGTTCACAATTAAGTATAATAAATATATATGAAGCACGTGCCTTGGCTAAATGCATGTATTTACAATGACTCACTGTATTTAATTTCTTCATAGCTTCCCACACAACTGATTTAATCCAGAAATTTGTTTAGCCCCATTTTCATACACATGTAAGGAGTTTAATACTTCACATGATTAGAGCTTCATTTCATTTCATCTTGGAGATGCAGGAAGTCTGCCATGTTTGGCGTGATATAGCTCACAACTCTAGCTTTGTATGCGCTCCAGAAGTAGTAGTCTCTTACGCTAGTTACCAGTTTTCTTGCACGCCCGACCCGAGATAATTATTAAAAATGGCTTAGCAAAATTTATTCCGCCTTTGAGGCACAGGTAAGGCCTAACGTAAGACACAGGGAGTTCTAACTTAATACACATACCGTTGCTGTCCTTTTTAACGGCCGAGAAGCTTCAGTTTTTGGGCCGAAACGGCCGAACGAATACCTAGCACCCCTAATTTCGGGCTTAGACTCCGCGCTGGCAGAGGATCTCGGACTCAGATCTCGCACGGTAAATAGGGCCGCTAGCCCGTGAGGGGTCTGAGTCCGAGTTCCTCTGCCCGCGCAGAGACTAAGCCCGACATTAGGGGTGTCAGGAGATTCGTTTGGCCGCAAGACTGATAGTAGCTTCTCGAGCTCTGTTAAAAAGGACAGCATATAACAACGGTATGTGTATTAAGTTAGAACTCCCTGTGCGCAAGATTAGTATGCGGTCTCCATCGTCGAATGCAAATTAGTCAATGATACAACGTTTTGTTTCCGATGGCTATCGAAGCAGAATATTAATAGTCCGGCGCTGGCACTGCCGCCACCGGAGTCTTAAAAAAATGTAGACTGTCTTTCTATTTATTCATTTATTCTATGGTCTACAGAAAAAATATATAATACTGATCCTCACTGTTAACCATGTGGGTCGGAGACGCTTTGATCTAGCAATAAACCAGTAAGCATGCGCATTAACTTTATAAATTTATTTCACACTGTATAATATGACCATAATAATAATTACAAAAGAGGGAATATGATATTAGCAACGCGTGAGATTCACTACCTATTAGGTATACTAGTCTAATTAAATTATGATGACCTCTTAGTAACTGTGACCTTTATAGACCTTTATAGTTATACCTGACACTTGAAGGAATGACGTAGAAGGATTAGTTGTGTTGTAATTGGACACCGATTGTTCCATCGCTGCCTTCAGATCCAGGCCTTGGAGTTCCACAATGTCAAAAGTATTACTATACGGAAGACTATTGACCAAGTGACCATAGGTGATATAATCTGCATGTGCAAAAGGGAAACTGAGTATTTGATAGATTCCGGTGCGAATATTGACAACCACAAATGTAATGCCATGATCACCTCGGTTTTCTTTGTTTGTTCAGGAACATTTAATCGCTAAATTCCTTCACCACCATGCATACTTGGTCTAATTTTCCTTCATTCACATGCAATAGAAATAGAGAAAATTAGAAGGGTATGCACGGTGATGAGGGAACATTGGACTATCCCTTGGCACACCGGGTTATGGCGCAATCCCTGCTAATCCTGTACCCAACCTATTTTATGGCTCTAGAAAATTCTTCTCGTCATTTCTCAAACTCGTTTCTTCCATGTGGGATACTTAAAACCATAAACGTGACGTAATTAAAATCCATGCATGCTCTCTCGATATTTAGTCAACCACATAATTACATTGTATTTTAGTGTTATAACAAAATGTTTTCGAAAGCCCCTCAACTGCGACGTGTTTACTTCTCGCAGAAAGAACCAAACTTATCACAGATTAGTTCTCTTCCTCGGAGATCATAGTATTACAGTCTAATAGCATAAGATTTCGGGAAATTAGCAATTAAATTCCCTCTCGAGCCTCGGGAGGATCTGTAAAAGTCCCGAAGCCGCAGATCCTCCCTCGGCTCTCGGGGAAATTTAATTTTGTTACTTATAATTAATATTGGGGGTCGTGCTGCGAAACCTGAATAGACCTTGATATACTGCGGTCATTTTGGCTACAAATAATATCTTTTGCACTTCCAGCGTCTTCTCTGCCTGGAGTTTGGAAGTGCAAGAACAAACGGTTTGATGGGCCTGGTTGTTCGAAGCCCGATTAAGCTAATCCAAGATATTTGAGGTTAAAAACTTGTTCCTAGAGGAGCAATAAGTAGTTATTCTACTTGTCTTGCTCAGTAGATTTGGAAACAAATACATTCTACCGAGAGAACCAAAACCATGGGTTAAGACTTAATCCAGGATTAGCGCTAATCGGGCTTCGACCCACTGGACCGACTGTGACTCAACGTGGCTGCGGCGTGATCAAGTTGGGTTGCATGGGCAATAATTGTTTTTTTTTATTGGAAGTTTGACAGCGCATAGTCCATCCTTTTCATTCCCCGCACGAATTTGATACTCGTCGAGATAACAAGGGACTGATAGCAGTATATAATAGATATTATCGGAGCATCCTAAGAACGTGCGATGTCATTGGCCAAAAGATGAGCTGAGTATGTTATTATTTTCTTATAAATGCACGATCAAATAGAAGACAGTTTTCCTATAACAAAATAATGCACTTTGGAGGTCTTGACAAGCTGCTGAGTGCACTCTGTTCCGCTCGTACATCCGAAGGTTTTCATGACCTCGAACATACAGTGGTTTGTTATAGAACAGGAAGAACCATATTTTATTTGTTAAATAATGGTGGCTTCAATAAAAGATATTACTTTGGAGATAGCATCAACGGGTCAATAAAGTTATTCCTAAACCCAATATGTTAGAGCACTATTTTTTGTTATTTTAGTGAGCGTGTCGTTTATGTTGCCACATTCCTCACATTGTTTACTTTAGCTCAGCGTATTTATTTCTTTTTTCTGCTTCGCCTTTTACAAATAACAAAATAACACAAATGAGACTAACTAATAAACATTAACACGAAAGCAACATGAAGGCAGCGACACCGCAACAGTTTGCACCAATTCACTCTGTTCACCTGGTGGCCATCTTGGATTCAAAGCGAGGCAATCCTTTGTTTTTGCCAGGTTAGCCTCATAGTGAGGGATAGCCAAAACGAGGCTAACCTGGCAAAAACAAAGGATTGCCTCGCTTTAAATCCAAGATGGCCACCAGGTGAACAGAGTGAATTACTGTGGGCCGGCAATATAATTACTTCGGAGGAACATCGAAAGAATGTATTAGTGTTGGCTGGAATAACCCTAAGACCTGTGTAAAGCGAGAACTACTCGAAAATATATTGTTCTGCATTGGAGCAGATTTCGTATGAGTGGGACAGACTACGGCATGAGCGTAGCCTTACCGTAACCGTGCTGTACTGTTGTCTGTAATTTGATTGGCTCAGCAGGACAACAACAATAGGAAAGCCATTTCAATGTCAGGGCATGCCGTACAATAACCGTGCCGTAGTCATTGCCGTAGTCCCACTCATACGAAATACACTCTAACGATGTCATACCGTGTGGTGTGACGTCAATAGACGCCATTATACTGCCACTGTTCAGAATGCCAATGCTCGCCCCAGTCCATTGGTTTGAATCAGCTGTAATATTAGCATAATGGGTTACCATGGCATCTGTTACTAGATTACCAAGGTTACACTCCTTGAGCCTACAGGCTGGGCGGTCGGCGTTTAAAAATACTAATGTCTTTCCAAGCTTCATCTGAAAAATTAATATGGTGAAAATTTTCGGTCAAATTGATTTATTTATGGGTTAAAAAGTATTATTCCACTGGGAAAGGGTTAGTGGCTCAATGTTCAACAGCTGAAAACATTATTGCCATCACCAGGAGCCCATTACCTCCTGACATCACTTACTGACCCCAGATACTTTCTCCACTTTGCCTTTCATCTTGCGTACTTGTTGTAATACCGTTTTGTCCTGATCCACACTCCTATCAAGTAGTATAGGTTTACCGCTCCATTTAGTCACTCTTCCTTGACCATCAAACTCCACATCGAGACGACCTAGGTAAATACCGAACGCGTAGGCCTGGACTACAGGGACACTTTGGCCTGGGGTGGCACTGGACTCGACCACAACCGGATATGGACCTTTTGGGACATCATTCTTGGGAGGGCTTCCTGCGAAACGAAACCGTACCATCATTGTCTCGTACAGCGGCACCAACAAAACCTGTACAGGTCACGGATCGGATCACGGATCGGATCACGGATCGGATCACGGATCGGATCACGGATCGGATCACGGATCGGATCACAGATATTATGATTTTCTCGCCAAAAAAATCACCACAAGATGGCCGGTATTTTGCTCGAGGGTTACCTATCCTTTAAGTAAAGATTTAAAGTCAGGATTTCGAGTCAGGGTTTTACTGTACTCGTATACTTTCGTGGAGATTTATATCCCATCACCCAGATCACCGACCGACAAAAAAAACCGGTTCGTGAAATACATAAAGGCAGCCATAAATCAATGTGTAATAGGGACATGGCGAAACGGATCTACAGCAGACTTTTACTGCAGTTATCAATTGAAATCCCGACCCTCCGGGACGAGGTGGGGATTTAGTCTCCAATGTAAGAAAACCCTCACCCCTTGGGCACTTTATGCAAGCGAATGGGACCAAATACCCACCTCTAGAACAATTTTCATAGCACCAACCCCTAAAGAGAATATGCTATCTGCAGCGTGATTGTTTAATGAAACACAACGCAAAATACTGGTGTGGATGTACATGTAGTGTGTGTAGCCGCCATCTTGGATCTGACCGAGAAGACCCTGGTCACGAGGTTGGGCTGTTCAACGAGTTTGTTCAGTTGCAGGTGGGGCAGAACCACTTCTCCTTAGGCCGCTTACCCTCCTGTAGTCCAACACACGGCTGAAAGTGCATGCTGGAACCACTCTACATGTATTTTGCATCCTGGATTATCACATGCAATCATTGCGTTTACTTCCACTGGTTTCTGGCATAAACAGTACAGTTGGAATTTTTGAGCGAGCCACGCTGGAACTTTGATGTTGCTGAATAAAAAAAATCTGTATTTCCCCTTATCAAAGTCATTAATAATACATAAAGCAAAAACGAAGGAAATCACCGACCGATAAGAGATCTTTAAATCTGATACTGATTTCGTCCTGATTTACATAAACTTTGGCTTCGATTTTCTCGGCCAAAATAAGTCGTATCACCAAAATAACTAAAAACATTACTCTATACATCTAGACGTTTGATAAGTGCGATAAAGAATTAAAGAATTCGCGTCCGACCTTTATGGGATTTACAAACTCTCTTTCAGATCGAGTTTATCTGAGTTTGTAAATCCCATAAAGATCGTCCGCTCTTTCTTTATCTATTACTTATATATTTTTGTATAGAGATGAAAACAAAACTGGCTATGCCCCAAATATCTGGACTATAGCTGATCCATTTTTGACACATTTATTACCTAGGTCAGAGGCGTATTAGCCAGGAATTTAAAATTTGTAGGCCCAAAGAACCGCTCCGTAACGGTCGCTATTTGAGGGTCCGGGAGCATGCGGCTCCCCCGGGAAATATTTAGATTTAGACGTTTGCAAATGCCTTCTGCTGCACTTTCAGTCATGTTTTGTGTATTTCGACAGTTCCTCAAGCCCAGCATTCATTTGTAATAAGACAAGTAGGCTGTAGAATGTGTAGACCTAGAGGCCTATAGGCTAGTTACGCCCCTGTTAGTTTATATATTTATTTTCTCTAAGTCAAGTGCCACGCAGCCCAATTACCTGACGGTCGCCACCACGGCCACATATAGAATGACTCAACTCACCAAAATGATGGTATTTGACACAATTAGTCCTGGCTAGATGTTCATTTCTAATGTTTGACACTTCCTCATGCCATTTTAAATAATCTAGCTGGGCACTGTAATATATATATCCATTCGGTATAAATCAGTATCTTGTTGTATAAAAGTGCTCATCAGTAAAGTCGTTCCAAGTAATTTCTGTGTCAAGTATCTATATTAATAAACTAGGGTCTAGTGTGAACTCTCCACCTATTAATTCCAATACCTGAATACAAGAACGTGTGTGAGTGACCTCCTACAACGACATCAACTCCACTCACTCGCTTGGCCACTTCCTCGTCTTTCCATATCCCAGAATGCCCAATGGCGATAATCTTATTTATACCCTGTCGTTTGAGATCGTCCACTGCAGACGTAACAGCCTCGACTTCAGGAAGGAATTGAAGATTAGGTCCAGGACCTGGCTTAGAATAACTGATGCGAGACAAAACATTATAGCGCGGGAAATCATTCAAACTGGCAAGGAGCTTCGAACACAAAGTGACAATAATTAATTGCTATTTGCACCTGTACATGATATGCTCATAAAAAACGTATATTCTCTTTCTGGTGATATGCTCATAAAAAACGTATATTCTCTTTCTGGTGACCCTATGAACACTGATCATGTTTCTACCAATTAGAGCTCTTTTTTCTAAAGCTCCTTATACACTACCTTGAAAAATCAGCTCATCTCTCCGTCAGTCGGATTTTTCAGGCTACTTATACACCGCCATTCAAGAACACCATGAAATAACCAGTACAACATCACATTGTAAACAGGAAATACATCACTGACAACTCTACGCTTACCGTGGAGTAGCCTGCAGTATGTAGCCAACCACTCCAATCTTCTCTCCTCTGATATCAAGGATCTTATATCGAAGGACTAGTGGCTTGTTGCTGGTCCACAGTGGTTCCCTGCTTGTATTCAAGTTAGATACCACTACGGAACAGTTAATGTGCTTAAGGAATCTCGCCAAGTTAGCAGTACCATCATCAAAGTCATGATTACCCAGCGTCTACAGAAATGAGATAAAAGGAAAGGAATAATGCAGTAATATTTTGAATTGAGCAGTCGAGGATAATTATAAGTAATGTCATGACATGAGGGAGGTCGTTACTAAATTGCCCCGGCCGTGAGCAGCGGGAGGATTTGTGGAAGTCCCGACGCTCAGGAATACAAAACACCCTAATCTAAATAATGAGCAGTACGAAAACAAGAGCTACAATATAATGGTCCGATCAGGATTTAGGTCTGGAAGTGGTATTGCATTACTTGAATATTTCCGCTAATTTCTATATGAGTACTCAGTTTTCCAGTCCTGTCATGCAAAGAGTTTTATTTCTAAAATGGCGCGCCAACCCGTCCAACGAACGGGTCCACTGAGTAGTCCTTTTCCTAGAATAAAACGTAGGTCAGGGCACCTCCACCTCCCTACCCTGACCCACTCGTCTACCAAGTCTTTTCCCAATTGATTCGGATGAAGGGTCCTGATGCCGAGCGATGTAACAGCAGGACACATTTCAGAGGCGGCTCTTAAACTTTTGCTAGTTTTCGATCTTAACAAGTCAATTTATATTGCTTATACAAGCTACGGAGCTTGAACTGACAACAATACATGTGGCGTGAAATGAGCACTTCAAACGCCCGAAGAAGGCACCGTTTTGCTACTACGCAGTAACCCGCGACGGGTCAGACTGACCCATGGAAGTTCTACCGCGTTTTAAAACATTACACAGAATCCTATTGTCTACCGCGTTCTACCGCGTTTTAAAGGCTGTTTTCCATATCGACGTAAAGGCATCGCAAACAGTCGGAAACAGTTTGCGATGGCTTGATCGCAAACTGTTTGCGATGTGACCGAGTTAATAGAAATACAGTTTACGTTGCGTTGCGATGGGCCGCCGACAGATCGCAAAGAATACGTAAAGATATAACCAGTTCTATCTTTACGTATTGTTTGCGATCCAGTTCTATCTTTACGTATTGTTTGCGATCCAGTTCTATCTTGACGTATTGTTTGCGATCCAGTTCTATCTTTACGCATTGTTTGCGATCCAGTTCTATCTTGACGTATTGTTTGCGATCCAGTTCTATCTTGACGTATTGTTTGCGATCCAGTTCTATCTTGACGTATTGTTTGCGATCCCTCTGCGACCCATCGCAACACAACGTAAACTGTATTCCATTAACTCGGTCACATCGCAAACTGTTTGCGACTGTTTGCGATGGCTTTACGTCGATTTGGAAAACAGCCTTAAAACATTACACAGAATCCTATTGTCTTTTGGGACATCTATGTGCCTGAATGATTAAAAGCTGTTTTCCAAATCGACGTAAAGCCATCGCAAACAGTCGCAAACAGTTTGCGATGTGACCGAGTTAATAGAAATACAGTTTACGTTGCGTTGCGATGGGCCGCCGACAGATCGCAAAGAATACGTAAAGATATAACCAGTTCTATCTTTACGTATTGTTTGCGATCCAGTTCTATCTTTACGTATTGTTTGCGATCCAGTTCTATCTTGACGTATTGTTTGCGATCCAGTTCTATCTTTACGCATTGTTTGCGATCCAGTTCTATCTTGACGTATTGTTTGCGATCCAGTTCTATCTTGACGTATTGTTTGCGATCCAGTTCTATCTTGACGTATTGTTTGCGATCCCTCTGCGACCCATCGCAACACAACGTAAACTGTATTCCATTAACTCGGTCACATCGCAAACTGTTTGCGACTGTTTGCGATGGCTTTACGTCGATTTGGAAAACAGCCTTAAAACATTACACAGAATCCTATTGTCTTTTGGGACATCTATGTGCCTGAATGATTAAAAGCTGTTTTCCATACCGACGTAAAGGTATCGCAAACAGTCGCAAACAGTTTGCAATGGCTTGATCGTAAACTGTTTGCGATGTGACCGAGTTAATAGAAATACAGTTTACGTTGCGTTGCGATGGGTCGCCGATGGATCGCAAACAATACGTAAAGATAGAACTGGTTTTATGGTGTGTACTTCGTTTTTTCTGTGTATATCGGGGACTCTCCGTTGGCTGTCCGAATAGTCCGAATGGTGTTCGATTTTCCTAAGATATATTGACGGAGTTTTATGGTCATTTGGTCATGCTGGAGAAGATGTATTGACGGTGCCCTTCTAATGCCAGACACTTCAAACCTGGACAGACATGGTAGTGGGTCCCCACAAATCACTTAGTGGTGATGACGTAACGATGATGTCATCGGTCACGTGATTTTAAGTACATGCCCATATCTCCCTGATATATATCTAACGCCAACCGGCTAAAACCTGGACAGACATAGTGGGTCCCTATCAATCACGTAGTGGTGATGACGCAACGATGAAGTCATCGTCACGTGATTTTAAGTATATGCCCATATCTCCCTCATTTATAATGCCAGCACGCTCAAACCTGACAGACATGGTAGTGGGTCCCTATCAAGTACCTAGTGGTGATGACGTAAAGATGACGTCATCAGTCACGTGATTTTAAGTACATGCCTATATATCCCTCATTCCCAATGCCAGACAGTTCAAACTTGGACAGGCATGGTATTGGGTCCCCACAAATCACTTAGTGGCGATGACGTAACGATGACGTCATCGGTCACGTGATTTTTAGTATAAGCCAAAATAGCTCACTGACCTTCCACGAGTTGCCCTTAGGGGCCCTATGTTTAATATCGATGCCCATACTATACTTTACTATACTTTACTATACTTTACTATACTTTACTATACTTTACTATACTTTACTATACTTTACTATACTTTACTATACTTTACTATACTTTACTATACTTTACTATACTTTAATTTACTTCATTTTACTTTACTTTATTTTACTTCATTCTAGTTTTTGTGTCCGTGCGTGAATGCATGTGTATGTATGTTTTTTTCTTGTTTCCATAAATAGCAATTTTATTACTCTCACCGTCTGACCTTAATATTTATCCTTTATACATACATACATACATATCTTTATTTATACACGAATAATCCGATCAGTAATAGCATAACATTAAAAATAATAATAATAATAGTTAAGAGAATGCCTACTGGTTTACATGAATGTCGTGTGCGTGGTGGTGAATGTGGGTATATTGTTAAATGATTAAAAATATACATAATTTCCTTAATCTGTTCTTATCAAAATCATTAATAATTCATGAAGCAAAACCAAAGGAAATCACCGACCGATAAGTGATCTTTAAATCTGATACAGATTTCGTCCTGATTTACATAAACTTTGGCTTCGATTTTCTCGGCTAAAATAAGTCGTATCGCCAAAATAACTGAAAACATGACTCTACATCTAGACGTTTGATAAGTAAGATAAAGAATTCGTGTCCGATCTTTATCTGATTTACATGCAAACTCTCGCTTTCAGCTCGAGTTTGTAAATCGGATAAAGATCGGCCACTCATTCTTTATCTATTAGTTAAATCTATTTACACTACTGGACTTCCTGATGTCCTCAGGTAATGCATTCCACAACTTCGCCCCATCATAACGAATACATTTTTTTTGCCAAAATTTGTTCGTGGACGAGGTAAAGATATATTTTTGTGGACGAGCCAAAGGTTATATTGAGTCATTTCACTGCGACGTTTAAACTTATTAGTGAGATACTCTGGGGCAAGGCCGTGCAAAGCTGTATAGATCATAACGGCTTTTTGTTTGGTTCTTTGAACATTTAGTCTTTCCCAGCCCAGGGTACTTAGGATCTCGTCTACATGTGTGTCATAAGGCAGGCCTGTTAATATACGGGCCGCACGATTCTGTATTTTTTGTAGCTAAATGTCCGCCAGTCCTGTATTTAGATTTCCCCAAACGCTACTGCAATAGTCAAAGTGAGACTGGATTAGGGCCCTATATACGCTCATCGTTGCCGTGTAAGGGATAAATGGTTTGACACGCCTAAGAGCACCTAAACCCGACGAAATTTTCTTTATGAGTTTCTCTATATATGGTACTCCAAGATAATGATTCGTCGAGGTGTATCCCAAGCTATTTGACTGACGGCACTCTTTTAATGGTCTTGTCACCGACTGAAAATTTCATGTCTTTTGAGAGATGTTTAAGTTTTTTATTTGAGCCAACAAACAATATCTCAGTTTTCGTCGCATTTAGTGTAAACTTGTTTGCATTTTGCTCCGAGTTATTTCCAGTTGTAGTCAGGGTTGTGTCGTCAGCATACATGCGAGTAGTAGCGTTTGGTGAACAGGTAGGTAGATCGTTATATTAAAAATAAGAGGTCCAAGGATGGATCCTGTGGTACACCGCATGTTACAGCTCTCAAACTAGATGATTTACCATTGACAAAGCAACTTTGTTGTCTATTATCTAAATATGAACTAAACCACTGCAGTGGTAAACCTGCTATCCCATTCAGAGATAACTTTTGGAGTAAAATTTCATGATTGACTGTGTCGAAAGCTTTTCAAAGGTCTAGGAATGTAGTAGCATTAACATATCCATTGTCAGTATTATTGTACCAGTAATCAGGCACCTCTAGAAGAGCTGTAACCGTTGAGTGTTGTGCTCGGAAGCCAGACTGAGAATTTGTTAGGAGATTATTAGTTTGTAGGTATTTGTAGGCCTGCTAATAAATTAAGCGTTCACTGAAAGACTTTAGCTATACCAGGAATTACAGAGATTGGTCTATAGTTATTGGGATCTAACTCGCGCGAGTTTCCATTCATCTGGAAAAATCCCGAACGTAATTGATGTATTAAAAATCTCTGTGATAGAACTACTGATGCCTCCTTTAGTAGCCTACATGAAATATTATCGAGGCCTGTTGCCTTGGAGGTAGATATTTTTTTCTGGAGTTTTAGAACTTGTCTATTTGTTACAAGTTGCATTTGAAAGGTGCATTCTACCCTATTCAAATATTGATTGAAATAGGTTCCATTGTTAGGAATATTTTCGGCTAATTTTGGACCTATACCCGTAAAGTGTTCATTCATAATTTCGGTAATCTCTTCTGGTTTAGTTATCAGAGTCTCGTCACGCTTCATCTCGTTAATAACGGTCGTGCCGGTCACGCTTCATCTCGTTAATAACGGTCGTGCCGGTCACGCTTTATCTCGTTAATAACGGTCGTGCCGGTCACGCTTTATCTCGTTAATAACGGTCGTGCCGGTCACGCTTCATCTCGTTAATAACGGTCGTGCCGGTCACGCTTCATCTCGTTAATAACGGTCGTGCCGGTCACGCTTCATCTCGTTAATAACGGTCGTGCCGGTCACGCTTAATCTCGTTAATAACGGTCGTGCCGGATTTGCGAGATGTAACTGAGCTGATTTTTGTTATTTTTTCGTTATTTTTAATGCATGAGTTGTAGTAGTTTGATTTAGTTTTACGTGCATGGTTGTTAACATGAGCAAGTCGTCGGATTGATTAGTTTTGGTAGCCTTCGCCTTTAGCTTATCTCTGTTAATCATCCTTTTCCCGAGTAAGGGATTCTGTTTTAGTCTAACCCGTCTACGTTTAGTGGGGGCATGTTTGTCAACTACTTTTAAGAACATAGTTTTCCATTCCTCCCACATTTCATTAGGGTCATTCACATTTTTATGCAATCCCAAGGCTGGATGCGTACTGATCGTTTCGAAAAGCTGAAGAATTAAAGTTAGCAAAATCCCGATAATTTACTACTCTGTGTCCAGCACATTTAACAGACGTTATTTTACGACAAGCATATACCATATTGTGGTCACTAATGCCTAAAGCACCTAACTCGCAAACATTAAATAGGTTGAATCCATCACATTAAATTTAATGTTGTGGGTTGAACCCTGACCAAATTATAATCTAAACAATCTCGCAAAAATTACTCGCATTACAGTCAGAACACGTTGTTTACTTGTGAACCCTAGCTCTAGGTGGGTGAGAACTCGTCGTTTATCTGGGAACCTGTTTACTGACGGTTAGGGTTAGGTTTATGGTACGGGTTAGGATTATTATTTTTAAAAGTGAGAGTCCTTCCATCTTAAATTTCTGTGGCTCATTGGTAAAGTTCTGGCATTGCACACCGAAGGTCTTGGATTCAAACCTCGCGGCGGGGAATCGAAAGGTAAGATATAAAAGTAAGATATATTAATTAGACAAATTGAACTCAGAGAGGGATAATGCTGAAAGGGGTTAGGATCCTGGCCCTGGGAAGGGATAAAGTGATCGTGAAAGAAATTAAATTTATTTTTATGACTATCTTCATAAGTGAGATTGCTTAGATTATCATTCGGTGTGGGTTCAACCCACAACATTAAATTTAATGTAACTGGGTTCAACCCATTTAATGTTTGCGAGTCGGCTGCCAAAAGACAAAACACCTGGGCCAGGTTGTCCAAAGCCCGATTAGTGTTAATCCTGGATTAACTCTGCACAGAACCTATTGGTTGTCATGGAAATTAATCCTGGATTAGCACTAATCGGGCTTTGAACAACCCGGCCCAGAGCATTTGATTTTGTCCGGTGAGTTAGTTATCACGTGATCAATTAGGATCAAGTTTGATCAATTTCCTGTACAATGCTACTTAGCTCGATTAGCTCCCAAAAGTTATATCTAATTAGCTAGTGCTCTCTCCATTATACTTCTTTCAATGTAAATATTATCATGTAAATTGTTTGAGTACGAATAAACTATCTATCTTTCTTATAAACATTAATTATTCATGAGGTGAATAGCCGACCAGAGGTCTCGATTTGTACCACGTGACGAATAAAATAGCTATCTTTCTTATACTCATTAATTATTCATGAGGTAAGTAGCCAATCAGAGGTCTCGATTTGTACCACGTACTTGGATACCCCGGTGTACTTTGAAATCAAGGTACTCTTTCCGCATAAATCATCAAAAACAGCAGTAAACATTCAGTACGACTTCATATTTAACCGGTATATATTTAACACAGTAAATGCTCACCGTGAATTGGATTTGTCTAGCATTTTCACATCTGTCCGGTGTTCGGACACCAAGTGGCGTTTCAAGTAAGCCACAATTTGATATAGCGTTCACCCAGGATATCGCTCTCCTTTTTTGTCTGCTACCTCCTGAATGAACTTTATTGAGAACCGGACTTTATTGGGAATATAGGAAATCATCGAATATATGTAGATATTAAATACAAATCGACCTTTTCGAATGCATAATTTTTTCTGTCAAATATATATGGTACAATTAACACCGAACATATATCTATTTTATTAACGTTATAATACAGAGTATCGAATATATATATAGCAGTTATCGAATTTTGCTACATTTTAGCAGTCATCTTCTATTTGTTGAATAACGAAGAACATAAAGAACAAATAAAACGCATGTAAGAAATACAGCGGTTTGCCGTACACTAACTCTTCACACGCCAATGTAAATTGTCTTCATTGTACCTGAAGAAGGCTGGTGTGGCCAGCCGAAATATTATACCACTAATTTCAAAATTCTACGTTGTATCGGTCTTTGCTTCTTTATAGTTACTAACTCTTCACTTCTATTTCAGTATTTGTTGAGTGCATGTGAAGGTCTAATATTAAAGCTATAGAAATGGTGCACTAATCCATCAATCGTCAGTTTTAGTTAATTTGTCTTATTTGAAAAAATGCCGAATAATCTAATATCTACCGCTGTATAAAACTCTCATTGTGGAAAGTAGTATGCAGATTAATGCAATTCAACAATGAAGTTCTAACTAAAAGTGGTTTTCGGTATAACTTTTTATAATGTCCTGAAAGCGTCATACAAAATAATGAGAACTCAAGAACTTATTAAGTGACTTTACTAAAACCAACTCAAGAACTTATTAAGTGGCTTTACTAAAACCAACTGAAGAACTTATTAAGTGGCTTTACTAAAACCAACTCCAGCTGGTGTCGATATTTTCTTTGTTTAAAAACAATTTGAAGCCAAAATGACCAGATATATCGTGAGTCACGTGACTAAGCTTAAAAGAGAGATGCATGAGTTAGATGCTCAGTCATTCAGTCAGGTCCAGGACTTCATTCAGGTATGTTCCATTCCATTAGACACATTTAAATTAAAGGCAAATTTAACCTAAATTTGGAGGAATTAAACTCCCTAACCTTCGGACAGTCGTTCCAAAAAACAATCCAGTTTCCGTTTCGATAATATGCCTTGTTTTGAATAAGATACTTATTTCTCGTTAAGTGCTTCGCCGCATTTTTAGTTCTCGATGAAAACATTTCTCTAACTGCAGTACATGTTTCATAAGGAGCCGAGGGAGAAACGTTCGTACTACGCCTGTAATGGCACTTACTTGATATCCATGCTGGGTCGATTTCACCGTCAACTCTTGATATTTCCTTCGGGCATTGGTTGAGCACTTCCCGGTCTCCCAGATCAGAAACTACTACGCTCAAAGATCTTAGAGGGGCGTACAGTGTGTATGTGCATGTGCATTAAATATGCTACACGCTTCTCGATCGCGCTCAGTGGATTTTCTGAAGTTACTCGTCTGCGTGTAGATCCGAACTCTTTTATTGTAGAAACACTAATATACACCCCTTGGCACGGGAGACAAATCCTTCAAAGTTACTGTCAAATTCAGGAAGAACACATTTTAACTTGATTCATGGCACGTTAGTAGATGTCGAAGTACTCTCAAGTTGTGAGAGCTGAATGAATATACTGAACCAAGGTTATTACATGAAACATAATTTTCCTGCTACATACATAATGTTTTTTCTATGTTGTGTAAAGTAATGTTACTTTCTGTTGGACTGATTAGTAAGAATCTATTCCCTGACAGATCTTGTTAAACCGCCCGGTACTTGGTGGAGTGCCTGTCTGTGATGCGAATACCGAAAATGTTTAATTTCTTGAGGTTCAAACAACTTCATGTGAAAAAATATACAGGCATATCAGGGAACGCGACGAATTCACACATGATTGGAATTATTTTGTTTTTGCGTTTTATTTTTCGTTAAGAACTTATTCAGCAAAACGCAAATTAAAATTACAGTCGGGCACTCTCCCTCCCACCTCCCAGGGCTAATATATATATATGGCCTGAACTGGAGAGTTTTAACAGATTTCCTAGCTATAAAGTAACAGGATATGAACTGGCAGAGCGCAGTATTGTCATAAGTAAAATATATTAGTTATTAGCGGGTCTTTAGTTTCTTTTCTTTTGCAGGCCTTGATAAAGATCGAACCACAGTGAATATAACCTGGCTATTTAAACCATCACTGTTAACAGGAGGCACTTCTAGTTTAAGCCATCTAATCTAATGTAAACTGTTACGCCTTCCTCAATGGCTGCGCCAAACACTACCAACAGCACTCTCTTCCTCCCAACTACAGCCAGTTCTCAGTCAAGTCCTGGTGGTTCACGTTCACCCGTCGCTGTGAAGCAAGTTACCTCCACTGTCATATCTGTTCTCTCTTTCTTGGGTAATCTTCTTGTTCTCATTGTCTTGTTTAAGAAGAGGCGCACTCTTTTAAAAAAGTCTTTCACTCTTTGGATTCTCGTGCTCTCGATAAGCGATTTAGTTACGGGAATCTTGCTCTTCGTAACCCCAAGACATGTCTTCTTAAAACCAGTATTTGAGCCCTCTTCGCCGGGGTTTGCTCTCTCTTTCTACTGTGGAATAATCTGGTCACGAATTGTGTTATTTTCACTGGGCAGTCTGTCAGTGTACATCTGCCTTCTTATGACTCTAGATCGCTGGTGCGCCATTGTAACACCAACCAGATACAAGCAAACATTCACCAGGAGGAGAATCTGCATCCTCTTTCTATGCACTGTTGTGTTTATTTTCACTTTAATGTGGATACAGAGACCTACAGTAGTGATAGAGCCAGAAAAACCTCCAGGACAAAAATGTCGCTATGGGAAATCAGAATCTATGACGGTGTCGGTCACTCGTGCTATTTCAACTGCAGGTGTTTTTATTCGCATTATTATTCCATCTTTCTTGATCTCTGTTCTCTATGCTCACATGTTGTACAAGTTCAAAACTTCATCAAGTGTCAGTCAACAGCACGGCAGTGCGGCAAGGAAGAAAATCACGCTCATTGCTGCGTTGGCGTCATTCACAATCATCGCGTGCTGGCTGCCGAACCAAGTTAACTTCTTCCTCTACAACATTGGAAAGGTATTCAAAGGGCGTGTTTTATAAATATAATCGTTTATGTTCCTCTAGAACCTGGGAATACCTTATCTATGTCCTGGCTGATATGATTTCCAACACTCTTTGCACTAAAAAAACAAATCCCAAAAAGTTGCACTAAACGTCTCTATATATGAGAGTATTTTTCAGTATTTTTCAGTATAACTCTGCTAAGTTTAGTTGTTTTTCTCGTTTGTCGTGAGAAAGTTTATCCGGTTCCCTTGGTGATGGTCAAAGCACCAACTAAGTTTATCTTTTATTAGGTAATAGATCTATAGTTATGGTCATCCAATGCTACTGAGCTCAATCTATTGTTAAGGTCATCCAATGCTACTGAGCTCAATCTATTGTTATGGTCATCCAATGCTACTGAGCTCAATCTATTGTTATGGTCATCCAATGTTAATGAGCTCAATCTATTGTTATGGTTATGCAATGCTAATGAGCTCAATCTATAGTTATGGTCATCCAATGCTAATGAGCTCAATCTAGTTATGGTCATGCAATGCTAATGAGCTAAATCTATAGTTATGGTCATCCAATGCTACTGAACTAAATTTATTGTTATGCGGTAGTATTTATATAGTATTTAATGTATTTATATATATTTGATCGTATTTAAGTCGCCAGTTCAGAGTTTTAACAATAACCCATCTGTATTAAACTTTCATTCTATTACATCTGTCCTTTTCAGATTCGTCTTGACACGACTTTTCATCAATTCACCATTGACTTGGCCATGTTTAACAGCTCGGTAAACCCCTTCCTCTACGCTCTGGCAAGCAACGAATACCGCAATGGATACTGGGAAGTCTTGACATGCTGTTGTCCTGGGGTCAACATTGTTTGCTGTCGCTCAGCACCCGTGGAACCTCAGTCTTCAGCAAGACAAGATGGTCATGGAGCAACACAAAATAACACTCGTTCAGAGAATCTTGAGGAAATGTCCCTTCCAGTTGTTAATGATGAATAAATGTCTTGTGCAACGGCTTTGAAAGAGCTTTACGGCAGATGTATATAATGAACAACCAAAATAAAATTAAAATAATAAAATAAATATTATATTTGTTATAGCAGGCTGAGTATTACAGCTTACAGCTGGTGGGGGCCTACTTTTACTCCTCACACACTCGACCCCACTGCATTAACTGTTTTGGACACACTACACTCGACTCACGGTTGATTTTTACGGAGGGAGGAAAACCGGAGAACCCGGAGAAAAACCCTCGAATGCAGATAAGGAATCAACAACAAACCTAACTCACATATGGTGCCCGAGCCGGAAATCGAACCCGGGACCGCAGCGGTGAGAGGCGAGTGTTTTACCACTGCGCCAACCATGCATAGTAATAGCTTCATTGAACTGGTCATGCACTTTTAATTATTTGCATAATACACTGATAACTCGCGTGAAAATGCAGTTGTAGTTGCCTACGTTTTAAATAATAAATACAATACTTTATTTTACGTGGATTATACACTTGGTTGTCAGCTAGTTTACAGATATTGCACAAAACAAAATAGAAATAAATTGATAATAATATGTACTACATTTAAAAAAAAAATTCTATAGGTGTAAAATAATTATAATATATTATTAATAATAATAATAATAACAAGAAGAAGAATGGCCATATTTAAATATATAATTATAATAAATTGCTTAAACTAGATCTATAGTTTATTGTATGTATGTGCTCTGTCACTGCGTTCAGACGCACAGAAAACGTTAATATTGTATATTCTCCATCAAACAAGACAGTGTAGGAGCCGCGAACCAGTTGTGTCAAAAACAAAGCTCGGAGCGCCACAAGCGATAGGCTAAGAGATTTCTCAGATCCTTCATTCCTTTGACTATCTACAACATGTGAATGCGGCAACACATAATTCATACATTGGACTAATTACTCGGGCTGCCTGTGGCAGCGCCGAGTCTTAAAATGCAAGTCGTTATTATTATTATTTTTTTTGGTCCGTGTCAGACGGCTTCTGCGCATGCGTTAAAGGTCACATTCGAACCAATCAGATTGCACTATGCTGGTCACGCAAACAAAGGTTAGATTTCCTCAGGCGCGCTCAGATAAGAAAATTCAAAGCTCAGACTAGGCGAGACAAGGAGATATCAATTTCAAATAGTCATTGTCAGAAATCTATTCCATCGTGGGCAATGATGCAATACAACCTAAATTTGGGTCAGGTCCATGTTTTACGACAGAATAACCAGAGTCTTTCTACTGGATTCGGAGAGCTCGAGACATTATACAAGTCTGCTAATATGGGGAAAACTGAAACAAAACATGAACTTTGACGGCAGAAACCCTCATATTTGAGCCAAGCGGAATATTTACATGATCCGCTAAGATTTTTACAAATCTAATTAGTTAAGCAGATGTACGCAGTGTATGCCAACTGAAATGCTGTGCTCGTTTTGTGGTTACGGCTCAGTGGGGCAAGTACACGAACAAGAAGCATGAACTGCCAGCAAAGAGAGAGGAATTGATCGGAGACGTTAAATTACGTTACTGTGAAGAGGATCAAAATTCAAGTTTTGTAGCTTGAGACTGTCTTCTGCCGTGACTCGTGAGAGAAATTGGAAAAGATCTAGCTGTTTCATTCAGACACTGGCAAATTTATTGAAAGCTACGGGCTTACTTTATGAGATTATTATTCATTGTGGAATGAAAGGAAACAGGTTAGCTGAAAGTTAAGTTCGAGGTAGGCTTCGACTTTCATTCCGATTCAGTGCATATGTGCACGAAGGTGTCAGTTACGTAAGTACTGTAAGTAAACTCTTTTTGATTTGAATAAATTTCCTCTCAGTTTGTCTGTTAATGTACTTTTCCTTCTAAATATCGCTTTATTTAACATCTGATTTAGAGTATGCGTACCTCAGAATAAATTATTTGAAAGGTCAACTGAATTCTTGTGTCGATAAGCGCAAATGTTTTTTGTGAAACAGTCTGTGTATATGAGAAGCGGCTTAATAGAAGAGCTTTCTCATTTATAGGAATTACAAATTTTTTTCTTGCTATGAAATTTATGTTTCATTTCACATTTATTCATACAGTTTTAGCCGGACATTTCCCCGAGTTTTTGATCTATTTTCAATCAAATTCAAAGTCTGAATATGTCATTGTATTGCATTTATACACTTGAATGTGCCAGTATTCTGTTGTTCGAATCCTGCGTTATCATAGTCATGCCATAAAAGCGATTAATAGACCAGTCTGTTTTTTCGACGTTCTCACTGGCGAATTAAAGCACGACTTGATACTAAGAGGATTTCAAATGAAAGTGTATTTCATCTTCAATCTCATGTGGCCCGAGTGAAAGCCCAGATGGGCTCTTGTTATTAGCAGATCTGGAGACAAGATTGTATGCAACACGTCTGTGTCTGACCCTGTTTTGTCCGACCACCATGCTGTTCACTGCAAGGTCTTATTGGCTAAACCCCCCTTCGCGAGAAAAGAGGTTGCTTACAGAAGACTGAAGGGAATTGATTTTCCTCGTTTTCGTAATGACATTATTAACTGTAGCCTCATGGCTAAATTCAACTCATCTTCATCCCTTGACGACCTTGTTGCACAGTATGAAAGAGCCCTAACCTCATTGCTGGATAACCACGCCCCAGTCAAGAAAAGGGTTATTACTCTGTGTCCCGCGACCCCCTGGTTCACCCGAGAGATCCAAGAACAGAAAGTTGAAAGGAGGCGATTGGAGCGTAGGTGGAGAACAACAAACTTAACTGTGGACAGAGAGATGTACACCCAGAAATGTAGTGATATTAATTTCTGCAAAGATGGGTTATTACTCTGAGTTGGTTAATGGTTGTGAATCAGATCAAAGGGAACTTTTCAGGACTGTAGAGAAATTACTTCAGGGAAATACGGAGAGTCAATATCCATCTTGTGACTCTGCTAATGCGCTAGCCAATCGGTTTGCTGACTATTTCGACAGTAAAATTTCTGTTATTAGAAATGAGCTCTCGCTGAAGTGTTCCGGTCAACTTAACCCACTACCTGATTCAAGTCTGCCGCAATGCGATGTCAAGCTTCGGTCTTTTACCCCAGTAACTGACGATCAACTGGCTGCACTCATTGGTAAAACCTCTGCCAAGTCATGTGCTCTCGATCCCATTCCTGCTCGGGTTCTGAAAGAATGCTTCAGTGATCTGCTTCCGGTGATAACCGAGATGGTCAACACTTCGCTGCTAAATGCCGTCTTACCGGAGAGCTTAAAGGTTGCTTCCCTGCAACCACGTCTAAAGAAGGCTTCACTGGACACAGACGAGTTTAGCAGCTTTCGCCCAATATCTAATCTAAAGTTCATTTCCAAGTCAACTGAGAAAGTTGTAGCGGCTCAAACGTGCCTACACATTAATGACAACAACTTGGATGAACTTTACCAGTCTGCCTATAAGAAGTGCCACAGCACGGAAACTGCGTTAGTAAAGGTTCAAAACGATATCTTGAGAGCAATAGACAATCAGAAGTCCATGATTCTCCTACTTCTTGACCTGTCAGCCGCCTTCGACACTGTTGACCACGAAATCCTGTTGTCCCGGCTCTCTTCAAGATTCGGGATTGTCGATAAGGCCCATGACTGGTTTAGGTCATACCTTATTGCCCGGACGTTAACTGTCAATGTTCGCGGGGGCCAATCTTCCAAGTACACCCTTCGTTCCGGTGTTCCTCAGGCAGCGTTCTGGGACCGATACTATTCTCGCTTTTATACAACTCCACTCGGTGATCTACTTAGACAACACAGTATGGACTATCATCTCTATGCTTATGACACTCAGCTATATATCACCTTTAAATCATCGGACACTAGTGAACTTGACATGGCAACATCTAAGATCGAGGCATGTGTCCGTGATGTAGATGCCTGGATGACATGGAATAAATTAAAACTGAATGGAGACAAGACTGAGCTGTTGTTTCTAAATGCTCGCTATCGCCCGCTGCCACCTCTTGACTCCATCTCTGTTTGTGATGAAGTGATCTGCCCATCCTCCCTTGTTAGAAACATTGGTGTACTATTTGATTCTTCTTTGACAATGGAACAGTATGTTACTAGTGTCTGTAAATCTGGCTTCTACCATCTTAGGAATATTAGTCGTATCAGAAAACACCTTAGCTTTCAGTCTGCTGAAACGTTAGTCCACGCATTTGTTACCTCTAGGTTAGATTTCTGTAATTCGCTACTGTATGGTTTACCTAAACACCTTATTGTCCGTCTGCAGAGTGTTCAAAACGCCGCAGCCCGGGTGGTTACCTTAACCCGTAAGTGTGACCACTCACCTGTTTTGTTCAATTTACACTGGCTTCCGGTAGAAGAACGGATTATATTTAAGATATTATTAACTACTTATAAGGCTCTACACGGAACGGCACCGTCATATATCGCCGACTTAATTACTGCCTATGTTCCTAAGCGTAATCTTAGATCGTCTTCCAGGAACCGGCTTGTAGTCCCACAATACAACTTGCGCTCCTATGGCTATAGAACATTTTCTTGTGCTGCGCCTACTCTGCGGAATTCCCTGCCACAGGATATAAGGGTCTGTGATTCACTTATGAGCTTCAAGAAGTAACTCAAGACCTATTTGTTCAAGAAGGCATTTTATTAATTTTATACATATCTTCGTTTACTTTATACCATGTAAAACGCAAATTGTTATTATCATTTTACCTATAGTTAGGCTAGCTTAGTTTTTAGTTTCTCATTTCTATAATATTTTTAATTAGTTAGCTGTAATTGCAGGTTAATTTTTAGTGTTGATATAGATATTTATTCAATATTGTTGTGAGCGCCATTTTATTGTTACGCGCAGCCTTATGTATTTGTTAAGCGCTATTGGGCACTTATTCTCTGTGGAAACAGCGCTATATAAATAAAGGTTATTATTATTATTATTATTATTAGATTAAAGACCCAGGCAAGCAGTGGCAAGTAATTGATCTCTGAGATGCTCGCTCTTTAGCAGAATCAGACTTCCGTCTGCCATGTTTTTTGATTATTAGCCTGCGTTGCGGCTCTGGAGTATCGGAGCGCAGCGAGCGGAGATAAGGGGGATTGGGGCGAGTAAAAAAAGAGAGGGGGTGGGGAGGTGAGGAAGAGAGAGCCTGCCGACAAACCATGGTTATTTTGATAACTCTCGGCCTCAGAAGGCCGCGTATTGCTATTGGCTAAAATGCGTGATTAACAGAAATCATTAAATTTTATTCATGCATGGCATCAGAAGTCCATAACCAGAAGTGTCCATCTGTATTGGGGTAGCGGCCCATCAGTTTACAGAGTAGTCTATTTTTAGAAATGCTAATCTCAAATTTCGCGGGGAAAATTAATGGCGGACATTGGGCCGGGTCATGCAGATGCGAGAGTCATGGCTCCGGGGGGGCACTCATGTACACGACGTAAATGAGATGTACGGCGGTACCGGATAAAGGTTTGAGCCCAATTTGGCAAACTAAGTCTTGTTTTGGAGCAAATCAACTATCAATTCGGGTTGATTTTCATAAATTTTATTGGAAGTATAAAAACACCTTCATTACATTTCATTTTGCAAACTGGGTCAGGCTCTGAAGACGATACCTCACATACCTCCCTTTATTATGCAAGCAGTGCCCCCCGGTTTGAAGCTCAGTACATACAGGTCGCCAAGCGGTGCTACAAACTACAAAGCTAATTACGGTGGCAAATGTCGGGCTTTTGACGACTAAAATTGAAGATATTGGAATTGTATTGAAACGAAATGTATAGACTGATCATCTGTGCCTCTGCTAATGGATCTTGGGGTGATTGAAGAAAGTTAAAAGCGATTTTCAAGTCTTCAAGTGTTGACTAGTGACGAGTATAAAAGTTTGAATTATGAATGAAAACGGAACCGAACATTCACATTCATCTGGCCAGGAACAACTGACATTATACAAAGACAAAATTAAATCAAAGTAAGCCAAGTTTACTTTTACTTTTTTATTTAGTTGTTTTGTTTTTAATCCATTGAAATCGGCCTTTGAAACTCGATCGCATATGACCCGTTGCCGTGAGGCAGTTGATTCAAATCTTCAAATAATCTTGTTTACTGGTTGCCTGAAGAAAAAATCTTGTTTGTACTAAATTTAAGAACTGGAATTTCATTTCCAGCTGCGATAGTTGCGTTCAGTTTTCTAGTTTTCGATTGTAAAGTTTATTCTTGGAGATGTATAACAGTTAGTGTCTTTAATAAAACAGCAAAGTGACAACTGTTTCATTGTTTGATTGTGCTTCATAAACTGCCTGAAAATCAAACTTCGCTTCTTGCTAGTGTTTAATAAGTGTACCAGAAATTGACTTTTTTCACAGTTTATAGCTATTTTCTTTCAGTTCCAGTCGATTATTAAGCCTTGCTTGGAGATTTGCCGGGCTGTTCTTTTATCTGCCAAACGCAAATTACTTACAGGATTTTCAAATATTCACTTGAGCTCAACTCAAAGACAAAGTAAACAAATTCGGTGCACTTAATTACTCTTGAGAGAACATGTGATTGTCTTTTTCAGTACATTTCTTAAAGTCCTATTATAAACAAAAATAGCATGATTTGTATGTGATATTTATCACTTGCTGTATTTATGCCAAATATCACTACAAAAATCTGTGTTTATGAACCAAAAGTCAAAACTTAGCTTCGTTCTGTATACATCACACAAGTGCTGTAAACACGAAGTCTGAAACGGACGAAACGGGAAAATAAAAGGTTACAAAGGAACCACATGTTCTGGTTTATAATGGTCTTTCCTGAACATGTGGTGCTCACCAGTTCTTGCCTGTTATAAATGAGAAATAGCTGATTATTATAAGTTTCTACACTAGCAAGTAGCATTCGCTCGCCTTGTCCGCCAAAATTTTGTACAATATTACAAACAAAGGAAATCGCTGTATTAGCCAATCAGGTACTGCTGATAAATTTTCGAAGAATATGATTGGCTGCGAGATGGCGGGAAAAGCTTTCTATAAATAGACTACTCTGTAAACTGATGGGCCAAACCCTATAGTGAGAGATGGACACTTCTGGTTATGGACTTCTGATGGCATGCGATAAGAGCAGAAACCAATTAATTTGGCGACAAACATACCGAGAATTCCCTCAGCGATTAATTTAAAGAAAGAACAGGAGCAAGGCTATTAGAATTAGAGATCTTTTGTCTGGAAGAGATGTTCTAGCTGTAATCCCAACTGGGTTTGAAAAAAGTAGAATATTCCAAGGATTCACTAGTGTTATTAAAATCCGAGGAACTACAGAAGTGCAACTTCAAGTTGCTGTAGTGTTTAGTTCTGCAGAAGAAGTAATGAGAGCGAATTTCGCGAGGAACTGAAGAACCCTGCATCGGAACTCCACAAGCGTCTTGCTTGCATTGTCGTCGACGAATCGCACACGGTTGAAACATGGACCGGTGTGTTCGAGGAACAGGCTTATGCTTCCGAAAATACGAGCTGCTTTGATGATTTCGTAACGCTGCGTGGATGGTTTTTAGCACTTCTTTTGGCAGAACTTCGTTCCGGCGTTTATTGTGGTCGGCAGTGTTCTTTTCTAATTTGGTGGAGACTTTATATTCAGCGGCAACGAGTTCTCTTTATCTTAGTTATCTTTATCCTGCAAACTTTCAGCTGAGTTTCAGCTGACATTCTCCAAGTTCGTATATTTTTTGTTTTGAATTTTACGCTCGAGTTGAGATTCCTTGAGATTCCACGCGTGAGTTTGACAGATATTAAACATGTTTTCACTTCCGCCGCCTGATGATTGGATGAATCGGTCGAATGACTTACTAGTTTTATGCATATTAATTAGTGGGTGGATACCAAAATAACCATGGCTTGTCGGCAGGCGCTCTCTTCCTCTCCTCCCCACCCACTCCCCCCTCTCTTTTTTTTATCGCCACAATCCCCCTTATCTCCGCTCGCTGCGCTCCGATACTCCAGAGCCGCAACGCAGGCTATTCGATTATGATAATAATCTTTAATCCATTAAACACCAACTTTGGCACATTAGCCGATACAAATTCATATACATCAATATATTTAAAAATATATATATATGAAAGTACGATCTGAATATTAAATTCAAATATAGTAAATAAAGTATTATTACAATTATTAAATAAATCCAATACCTCCTTACAATATCTTAAAACCAGTTTCACAATAGAATCGTCATGCATACTAAAAATATATAAAAATAGCTCTTTTGGATCAAGCATAGCAAACGAACTGTTGATATTGTATAAATCGTTCATAAATAAACTTCTAACTTGTTCAATTTTCCCATGAATGCACGACATTAAAATATGATATTCATCACCAATTTCATTCGAATTGCATAGTGTGCACTTACGATCATCGTATTGTATATTGCTGTAGCGACCAGACTCAACAGGAAGTCGATGTGCTGACAGTCGTAACCTGGTTACAGCTTGACGACACTTAACATTTGCATCGGTAAGGTATCTCTCAAAACCGAAATTGATCTTAACTTTACTGAGAGTACGCAATTTACCACCTGATCAACTTTGTTGAGTGTGTTCCCTCCAGTAAAGAGAAAATAGATTATGTAATTTTGTTTTTAAATATCTGCCTAAATTAGGTAATTGTTTATTCGAAACGTTGAACTCATGTAACGATTTTAACTCACACATACGTAACAAGTAATTGGTAAAAACGACTGACTGTTGATTAGAACAGATACAAACTCTCGCAGCTAAACCGACGAGAGTGTTTTGATAAGACGCATCCTTAATACGAAACCAAAACTTCGCCACCAGGGTAGAAACTTGTACAATCAAGGGTACTCTTCCTAATTCACCATACACCACCAAGTTGGTAGTTTTGGAATGAACTCCCGAAATACGTTTTAAAAACTTCAACTGAAGTTTTTCCATATCATTTATCACCTTGAATATTTTTGATTTAAACACGCCGAAAGAGGGTATTCTCCCCATCAAATTCACACCCCAAATCTCACAGCCGTACAACAAAACCGGGGAAACGAGAGAAGAGAACAATTTTAGTAACACTTTAACTGGAACATTCTCCACATTTGAAAGATTTCTCATCATACCATGGTAAGCGCGTAACTCCCCCGGCGGCCTTATTGTATAGAGATTTCATAGCAATCTTAAAATTCCCCGAAAAGTGAAAGGTTAAGCCCAAGTACATATACTCGTCTACACATTCCAGTTGGTCATCACCAAAAAACCACTTAGATGTTGCATATAATCGTCTTTGAGACTGCGTTCCGAAAATCAATACTTTAGATTTTTTCAAATTTACTTTTAGTTTCCATTTTCTAGAATAGGCCTTTAGCTTTCGAAGACAATTTTGTAACCCAGATTCTGATTCCGACAACAATACTAAATCATCGGCATAAAGAAGGCAGTTTAGTCTATAATCACCTAGCCTCACCGGATCACACGAAGAAGAGAATATACTAGGTATATCATTAATAAAAATATTGAATAATGTCGGACTAAGATTGCACCCTTGTTTTACACCAACAAATGACTGAAAATAAGGAGTGATCAGGCACGCCGTTATTAAAGGCATCCGAAGCACAGCCAATCCTTAACGAATGTAAACCAATGGAACTACGACTGATACCGATAGTTTGGAACTTAGCTAATATATTAAACTTCCCTTAGTAGGACAAACTAGTACCGGAATGAAGAGAGTACCCTTTTTCCAATTCTGGAAAACTAACTCCTGCAATTGCAAATCACGCTTGGCGAGAGAAGCATATCAGATATCATATCAGATATCATATCAGATATCATGGCCGCTGCTATACACGTTTTACGCGGTCTCTGAAACATATACGTTTTAGTCCTTTACAGTCATTTTATTTTATTTCCTTGTTACATGTCTGATTAGTTAATATGGCCAGTAATCCAAATGAGGTCAAAGAGGAGACTTCCATAGTTCATGAGTCCCCTGAGATAGACGAATGCGTTGAAGAACAAGAGATTCTCGAGACATCTGAGAAGGGGGAAGTCTACTTGGTTAAGGTTTCGAAGGAATCACGCTTCAAATGTTGGCTGAGAGCTTTCAAGATCCGATACTGGTTTGATTTCGGAAACCTACAAGAATACACGGTAAACTGGACAAAGAAGACGGACGATGGCGGTGATCTGGTTGAGGTAATTATTCAACTCAGTCGATGTAAAGATACCGGGAAAGATGGCGCGAGCACAACAGGACCACTTCTGTTTACAATTACGATATATCTGACCAAGCAGAAGATCATGGTTCAGGGAAAGCAAAAATCCCTTTGGAAGGAGACAGAATTTTCTAAACTGTTGAGTTTAGTGAATGAACTTGGGAGAAGTGATGAGTTGGATAACTCACAGATTGGCGAAATTTATTCGAAAGTATTTTATGAATCCTGCGAAATGAACACTGTGACGAACAGATTATCTCTCGATGGTGAGTCACTAGAGGTTTTGTTGGACTCGGACGATGAAGTTGAAGCGGAGGAAGATGAAGTTTTGGCTCCGCCGGAGTCCATAACAGTGTCTAAAGTTATCCACAAAGTTAGATCCCCCAGAAAGGCGTGTATCAAGAAGATGAAGAAAGTTCAACCAAATGTTTCGGAGAAAGAGGGCATTCTGTCACAAGAAGTTTTGGATCTCGTGCAGTCACTTATTCAAAGAATTTCAAAGGTAGAGGACGTCGTCGCAAAGACAGACTCTTTAGTGGCTGAAGGTGATTTCCAATTAAAAGTGTTGAACGAGGATTTGACGGTAACAAAGGAGACATTATCTAAGTCAGTGAGTGATCACGTGAAGTACGAGTTAATTGCCTTGAAAAAAGCGCATGACACTTTCGTCCATGAAGTCGAACAGAGGTTGATAAAGGCTGAAGCTGAAGTGAAAAAAGTGCAAGGGCGAGTTGGGTCTCTAATTGAAGAAAAGGCTAATCTGTCTAAAAGAGTGAGTGTTTTGGAGACAGGAAATGACAAGTTACAGGAACGCGTTTCGGCGTTGGAGAGAGAACGCGAGGTTGCGCTACAGCAAGCTATCCCGGTCAGTAATCCTACTGTCATTGAGAACTTAGTGCCTCCGCATGATCAAAGTAATGATGCTGGATCGACTGGAGATGATATTTCGGATTCGCAAAGGATTCCTCAGCGGCAGAGGGATGAGCAATTTGATTTTGTGGTCCTCTGCGATTCCAACCGGAAGTTCTTGGACAAGAATAAACTCTGCCCACGTAATGAAGTCAGGTTAATATCGTGTAGCACCATTAGTAAGGCGACTGAGATTCTTGGTTCACCAAGGTTTTCGGTACGAAAAGGTATCATTATTAATACTGGGGTTAATGATGTGGAGCATGACTCAGTAGAAATGGTTGTTAATAAGGTAGTCGAGATGGTCAAAATTGCAAAGAATTCATTTCCGGGGAAACAAATTATTGTTTCTAGTATTACGCCACGGTGTGACAATCTGGACAGATCAGTGTATGATGTCAACATGTCGGTGCATGCACAGATAAAGGACATTACTAACGTCACCCATATCGATAACAGTAACCTCCGGAACAGACAGTTTTACCATGATGCTAAGCACCTTAATGCAAGGGTTGGGGTTCCTCTTTTCGCCGGTAATATAAAGAATGGCATCAGACAGGCCCTTGGTATACGACCGGTTGTTAGATCAAACCGGAGGCTTTCGGCTTTACGTACGACGCAAGAACCAAGGATGGGGAATTCTGAACAAATACCACGAGCTGATGGTCCACAGGAAACCGAAAGTATGGTAGTTTTAAAGGAGCTGTCGAACATGCTGAAACAGGTTTTACAGTCGAATGTTAGTCCAGTTCAGCATCAGAGGGTCATGGTTCCGCCTCCATATCTGCCGCCTGGTTTATCTTATTGTAGTACGCAACCTAGTTTCCCGCCATTCAATAATACTATAAGGGCGGCAGTATAGATTTAGTTTTTAACTTCATCTGTTTTTAATCTTAATATATATATATATATATATATATATATATATATATACACTGAAACAAAAAAACTCTGCAAAAGACTTACATATATCTTATATATATATCCTTTATATTTCCATCAAACTTTCTTGACAGTTGTTGCTTTGGTAGACACAAAGAGACATAATAGGCTTTGTTTTCCTTTGTGTTCGACGGTAACGAAGTAGCAAGTTCAACCGTGAAACTCTGCCATTTTGGCATGCAATGTTTTGATCATACATTTTCAATAGCAAAAGCGGTAGCCGGTCAGTCGCCTTTCTTTAGTTGCTCAATAATCTAAAGGCCGGTTTACATGACGCGTTTACTGCTCCCGGGGCAAGATGTGTCACGAGATGAAAATGAGTTGTTTTGTGTACGACTTTATCCCTCATAACATTACAATTTTTTACAGGGAATGATCATAATCCAACTATAAAGAAATTTGATTAGAAATATCGCAGCGGGATTAACCGTGTCATGTAAACAGGCCCTTAGATCAGTACTGCTGACTAGCATTACTGCGAGTTTAGGACAACTCATTTGCATAACGCCCTTTTAAAAATGACGTAATTTCAAGGATTTGTAATGCTTTTTATAGCAATACTACGACCATAAATCGCCCAGAAATGGTTGAACAAGTTTTAAGACACTTTACTGCGCCCAAATAAATGATTTCTGGCTACGGCTCATAGGCACTTTAACTAGACGAGCTCCGAAGCCACTTCGTGAATTTAAACAAAATGTCATAACTTTTAAGATTTTTGCCAAATTCTGCTCAAATCTTCACAAACAGCTAGTACACAATTTATCGATACAACTGATAATGTCAAAATTTGATCCGATCACACATACTAATGACGTATTGTGACGTAAGTCAACCCCACTTTTTTGACATTTTGAGCCGGCATTACTCGAAATCTAGTCGAACAATTTTGTTTCAAACAACTAGAAACTGTTCAAACTTATAACACACATACACAGTGCAAATTTTATCGAAATCCCTTGGGCGGGATTGGCCAACATTTGGGCTCTGAATTTCTCACCTTCTAACGTTGTTAAAATTGAAAGGACCGCGTAGCTTTCTGTCAACGGAAGTGATTAGAATCCAAGCTGGTTACAAGTATTTCCCAAAGCTTAGTAAATCTTGATAGCAAACAAAAGTGTGCTACCAAAAACAAAACAAAATTTTGTGTTGTTTTCAAGAAAGAAATCATTCGACCAGATTTCGAGTAATGCCGGCTCAAAATGTCAAAAAAGTGGGGTTAACTTACGTCACAATTAAGTCAAATGTATGTGTGATCAGGTCAAGATTTTGACATTATCAGTTGTATCAATAAATTGTGTACTATTTTGGGAACATTTGAGCAGAATCAGGCAAAAATCTTAAAACTTATGCCATTTTGTTTAAATTCGAAAAGTGGCTTCGGAGTTTCAATCGAGAGGCCTTAAACGTTGCACCGTTTTTTTAACGAAATAAAAACTAAAATACTCTCAAAATATCCTTCGTTCATTTCTATATTATTAACCCATGGGTAGATGGGTGCAACAATTAGTGTGGTCCTACTAATAAAACAAAAATCAAAACAAATTATTTAGGTTCAACACTGGTATTTTGGATCAGTTCAATTGCCGCAATTTTCTTGCAATAACGATTAAAGTCATTTCTGTATAAAAAGATACACAAAATAACTCATTTTCCTCTCGTGGCACATTTTTCCCGGGATCAGTAAACGCGTCATGTAAACCAGCCTTTAGATTATTGAGCAACTAAAGAAAGGCGACTGACCGGCTACCGCTTTTGCTATTGAAAATGTGTGATCAAAACATTGCATGCCAAAATGGCAGAGTTTCACGGTTGAACTTGCTACTTCGTTACCGTCAAACACAAAGGAAAACAAAGCATATTATCTTTCTTTGTGTCTACCAAAGCAACAACTGTCAAGAAAGTTTGATGGAAATATAAAGGATATATATATATGATATATGTAAGTCTTTTGCAGAGTTTTTTTGTTTCAGTGTATATATATATATATATATATATATATATAAATTGAATAGAAAAATGTGAACGAGAGCAACTCAGGACTGTTATTAAAAATTTACTAAAACGTTTCGGCCTTCGGCCTTCATCAGTTAAAAAGGTTAAAAATACCTGCCAAGTTACAAGGTACTCTTATATACTAGAGTTAAGTGTGAATACCAAAGGCTTTAAAAATAACAAAATAGTTTTACATGAAAGGTGACTTAGTGGTACTAATTATAAGGACAATGCCTGTATTATAATTACAAGATAATCGTAAACCGGAAAACGCACGAACTGGGATGCGGTTTACTGACGGTCTGCTAAATTTAGCTATTATACTGGATGCGGTTTTTAGATTTAAACTCCTGCCTTTTGTTAAGACCATGGGGCTGATATGTAAACAGTTGTGCAATCCAGTATGCCTCCCTATTGATCAAAATATCATTGGTCTTGCTACGGTCTGTGCAAACTAGTGATTCTAAACAAATAAAGGAAAAATCATTAAGCGAGTGTGGCACCTTATTGTAATGAGTGGCCACTTCACACGTCTTCTTATTGGTCTTCATAGACGATTTGTGGTTGCGAAATCTAACCTTGAACTCATTAGAAGAAGAGCCTACATACTGTAGCTTACATTTGTTACAAGAGGCTAAATACACAACATTCTTCGAAGCGCAAGAAAGGTGTTGTTTGATGCGGTACTGCTTACCAGTAGCGAAACTAGTGAAATTTCACTAGTTTCGCTACTGGTAAGCAGTACCGCATCAAACAACACCTTTCTTGCGCTTCGAAGAATGTTGTGTATTTAGCCTCTTGTAACAAATGTAAGCTACAGTATGTAGGCTCTTCTTCTAATGAGTTCAAGGTTAGATTTCGCAACCACAAATCGTCTATGAAGACCAATAAGAAGACGTGTGAAGTGGCCACTCATTACAATAAGGTGCCACACTCGCTTAATGATTTTTCCTTTATTTGTTTAGAAGCACTAGTTTGCACAGACCGTAGCAAGACCAATGATATTTTGATCAATAGGGAGGCATACTGGATTGCACAACTGTTTACATATCAGCCCCATGGTCTTAACAAAAGGCAGGAGTTTAAATCTAAAAACCGCATCCAGTATAATAGCTAAATTTAGATATATAATTTACACACTTGTCAAATATATAATACTTCTAAATTTATATATATAATTTTTATTATTATTAATAACATGGTCTTATGGCTTTAGGTTTTTAGATACTTTTCTTTTGTTTTGTTGGCTGTTAGGGACGAGCGTGTGAGTATGCAGATTTTCGGTGGGTTGTTATGACAAACGCATCGTTTTTGCGGTTTGGTTGTTGGAATATTGAGGGGCTTGCGGGGAAGTTGAATGACAATAGCTTCCTTTCAGCAATCAATAAATTTGATTTTGTTAGTCTTGTAGAAACATGGTTACCTTATGGTACCACGAACCTTGGTATTGATGGATTTTATTCATTTTCAAAGTGTCGGTTAGCTCCAGTTAACGCTCGCAGGAATTCTGGAGGGATAACGGTCCTTGTTAAGTCACACTTGCGGAAAGGTGTAAAATTTCTTGATCACGAAAGTTGTGAGGACTTTATTTGGTGGAAACTCGAAAAGGAATTTTTTCACTTGGATCAGGATATCTTTGTTTGTACTGCATATGTCCCTCCAAATAACTCTTCCAGGGAACGTAGATTAGATAAAGATCATTTTGAGTGCTTACAGGAAAGCATTTATAACTTTGCCAGGAAAGGTGAGATCATTTTATGTGGGGATTTTAATGCAAGAATGGGCGGATTACAGGATTATGTAGATGATACTGTCAACTGTTGTGTTAATTCGGTTACAGGTTGTGTTAATTCGGTTACAGTGGTAGTTGAAGGGCGAAATTCAAGGGATGTGCAGGTTAATGCTTATGGTAGGTCTTTGGCAGAGATATGTTGTGGAAATGGTTTAATAGCTCTAAACGGCAGAACGAAGGGTGATTACATGGGCCAATTTACGTGTCAAACATATAATGGAGCAAGTGTAGTGGATTACGCTATCGTTTCTCTCAATATATTTGCGCTGGTTAGTTATTTCGCCATCTCTAGTCTAACGGAGTTTTCACACCATTGTTTATTATCGTTTGCTATGAAAGCTTACGTGTCTAAGGAATTGGACGATTCTTTAGTATTGACTCCACACCCCATGGCTTTATCGTGGGATGATGATTTAAAATACTTATTTCGTGAAAGTATTGATTCAAAGGAAGTTCACGAGGGACTTGGTGTGTTGTTTGACTCAAGGTTTGATGATCATCTTGACGTAGATTCTATGGTAAATAGGTTTACTGACGTATTATTATGCGCGTCGAAGAAAGTGATGTCTGTTAGGAAAAGAGCGTCTTCATTTAAGAAACCACGGCGGAGAACAGTGCCAAAGCAAAAATGGTTTGATAAGAGCTGTTATGACCTTAGGAAAGAACTACGGGGTTTGGGAAAATTAGTTTCAAAATATCCCAATGAGCCGTATTTGAGACAGAATTTTTTCTTGACTAAGAAAAGGTATAAACGTTTAACTAAGCGACTGAAAAGACAGTTTCATGATGCAATTTTAGACAAAATACAGACTTTACAGGATACTAATCCAAAAGCATTTTGGAAACTGGTGAACTCTATTAAATCGCATCAGTCTGTGGGTGGCTCTGATGACGTTCCGCCGGTTCTGTGGTTTAATTCTTTTAGGGATCTGAATAGAATCAATTTTTCAGCGGAAAGCAACAGTACTGAATCTCAGATTGTCAATGATTTTTGGCTTTGGGCTGCCAAAGATAGTACGATTCTCGATTCACCTATTGATATTAAAGAAGTTTGCACTTTATCTAAGAAACTCAAAATAAAGAAAGCGAGTGCAATTGATTCTTTAAGCAACGAGATAATCAAATCATCAATAGATGTTTTAGCGCCTTATTATGTTAAGCTTTTCAATGTGGTGTTATCCCACGGTGTGTTTCCACGGGTGTGGTCTGAAGGTCTTATCGTTCCTCTTTACAAATCAGGATGTAAGTTAGATCCGGCAAACTATAGAGGTATTTGTATTAGTAGCTGTTTGGGTAAATTTTTTACGTTAATCTTAAATGACCGCTTAAATCGTTTCTTAAAGGAAAACGACATTATGAATAAACACCAAATAGGTTTTAGGCACGGTTTTAGAACCTCTGACCATATACTGGTATTAAAAACGTTGATTGATTCTTATAAGTCTAGCCGTAAGCCGTTATTTTCGTGTTTTATTGATTTTAGGAAAGCGTATGACAGTGTTTGGAGAGAGGGTTTGTTTTATAAAATGATTCAATACGGTTGTAGCAGAAATTTTATACGCATCCTTTGTAGTATGTATGCGTCTGTCAAATTAGCGGTAAAGCTGAGTCAGGGATGTACTCCATACTTTCAATCAGATGTTGGGGTGAAACAGGGCTGCAATTTAAGTCCTACGTTATTCAATGTGTTTATTAATGACATTCCTGAGTTATTTAATTCGCCTTCATGTGCACCAGTGATGCTAGGTGATACCAAGTTGAATTGTTTACTATATGCGGACGACCTAGTAATTCTATCTGATTCTGCATCTGGCATGCAAAAATGTTTGAACAAACTCCACTCTTATACCAAGAAATGGAGGCTGAGAGTTAACTTGAAAAAGTCTAAGATTCTGATTTTTGGGACACCGGCCCAAAGGCGTTTATGTATAACTTCTAAGTGGTATCTTAACAATGAATAGTTGGTCTGCGTTGAGGAATATACGTATTTAGGGATTTCTTTTCATTGTGCTGGTGGTTTCAAACGGGCCCAAACTACTTTGTATAATAAGGCATTGAGGGCTTATCACAGTCTATTCAGAAATTTTTCAAATGTAGAAAATATGTCAGTTAAGTTACTGTTGAAACTATTCTCTTCACTTGTAGTGCCAGTGCTGCTATATGGATGTGAGGTGTGGGGTGTATATTTGTTGGGACGAACCTGCTCTAACTTAGATATGTTCCGGCAGAAACTGTTTAAGGTAGTTAATAATTTAGAGAGACTTCATTTGAAATTTTGCAAACGAATTCTGGGCGTACACTCTAAAACAACCAATTTAGCAGTCTATGCGGAATTAGGTAGAGTTCCAATGATGGTTCAAGTCGCTTCTCTCGTAGTGAAGTATTGGTTAAGAATTATAAACTCGGAATACAATAGTACTTTAGTTGGAAAAGCTGCGGAAGTATGTATAAAGTCGAAATTTCAGGGTGCAGTTTTTACAAACCATATTTTAGAACTATGCAATATCAAACCGCTCACTGAGCTTTCAGTTTCTCTCAAGCAAATAGGTTTAATTGCCAAATATGTAAAGGTAAAAATGTACGATTATTTTGCCGAGAAATGGAAGGACCAGGTTCATCAGAGTGATCTGCAGAGTCACATTTATGGCGGGAAGTTACGTACTTTTCGTCAAGTTAAACCGAAAGTAGGTTTTGAAAAATATCTTTCATCTATTACGAACTTCAAACACCGTCAGGCAGTAACTAAACTACGGGTGTCTGCACATAAGTTACCTGTTGAGTCTGGCCGATACGGAAATATTCCATATGAGTCACGGAAGTGTACTCTATGCGACTTGGGAGTGATTGGAGACGAATATCATTACCTTATGATTTGTTCGAATCCCAGTTTTACTAAAGTTAGAAACGAATTTATGACTGAGTTATTAAGTATTAATTCCTCTTTCTCGCGTTTTAATAAGAGAGAATTATGTTTATATATAATGTCTATGAAGGATGATACAATTGTAAAAGTTGTTGGTAAATATTGTTACAGTTTGCTTACAGTATTTAATAATAGTAATTTGAGATAGTTATGAATGTTATTTCATTGTATTTCGATTTATATTTAGTTTTATAAGAATTCCTATGTACCATTTCTGGTGTTTATATGGAATAAAGTTTATTATTATTATCTAATAAGCATGCATTGCACATGGACAGGTAGGCTTGCCGGTTCTAGCGATAATGACCCGACAACCATGACTAGACTGGTCCGTGTTACTACTAACGATATGCAGATAACTATCCTGAAACGAAATGTCGCTCATCACACAAATACACGTCGCGAATGTCAACTAAACTAGAGTTCACGCGCTTGTAAACCTATCAACAAGCTTTATAAGGTGCTGAGGCAAAATAACAGATCTGTTGAGGTGAGTAGGCTTAGTGGCAAGACGCTTGTAACCTTGTGGAATAGCTATCAGAAAACTACTCTTACAGCGATTGGCAACTCCACAGGTGTTGTGGGAAAAAAAATAAACTATAAAATACCTGTTGTATATCGTACAAAATGAGGATCCTGATTGAATTAAGGAAATTAAATACAAGGCCACATGAAAGTCAATTGCCGAAAAATAGCTAATCTCAGGAAAATCAAGTGTCCGTTTCTTCCAACGTCTGAAGTCGTCCTACATAAGCTTTTGTGGTGTTAGTCGCGTTGCTGTGTGTTAGGAACGCTGGTACGTGACTGGCGAGATCACCTGAAACTGATTTGTGAATTATTGGGGCAACGTTAGAATGCCACGTAAACCAAAGTAAACTGAACAAGATGAAGAGCCGAGAGCGTGACTTTATAACCCGGGGGGGGGACTCCCATATAAAAGGGGTAGGGATGCTCGTCGGACATTTTCGATTTGACCCCTAAGAGGTACTAAAATGGGCGTGGCTCAAGCTTATTTTGACCCCTAAAAGGTACCGATAAAATATGCCAACATTTTAAACTTTAGATGCCTTTTATTGCTATTATTTGATGTTGTATCATCAAGCACATTCTTCCTTGTTGTTTTCAAAAGCGCTGTCATTCTCTTGCATTCGGTGACACCCGACCCCTAAAAGGTACCGCTTTACATAGAAATGTCTGTGTTTGATCGTGGATACCCTAAGTGGTACTAAACTCCTGATTTTGACCCCTAAAAGGTACGACGAGCATCCATGTACCCCTCACATAAGGGAGTCCCCCCCCCGGGCTTTATAATGTCTGCTGAAAACGCAGCGTATACTTATCGTTACTGTAACATTTCTCTTCATGAAAGAGTCAGTTGAATATATTTCCTCATAAGCAGTAATTAAACGCAGGAGTAGCAGTAATAGTAGCTTACAGTCAGTACTGAGCGACCTATGTACATGTATGTGTTCATTAATGGTAAACTTATAACCCTCCACGCTATAAACTCAAGCGGTCGTACATTTCAACACTTCTAACTATGAAGTAGTCATGTTTATACATTACAATATAGATATCTCGCTATCAAGCGGTTATGTTCATTTCTTAGTAATGTGTTTTTAACTTTTTAGTATTTTAACTTTTTAGTAGTTTTTAATATATAGGAATTGTAAAGCGCCATAGGGCAGTTAGTGTATATGGCGCTATATAAATGTGTTATTATTATTATTATTAATTATTTCTCGCTATCAAGCGATTATGTTCGTACATTACATTAGTTCTTTCTATCAAGCGCCGGTTACGTTCGTACATTACATTATTTCTCGCTCTCAAGCGGTCATACATTTGATATTTCTCGCTATAAAGTAGCAATATACATACATCTCATTATTCCTCGCTGTCTAGCGCTAATGTTCATATAGTTTGGTACGGCTCTCGCTATTATGCACTAGTCAATTGAAACCCGGCCCTCCGACCCCCGGGACATAGCGGGGCATTAACGGGGATGGCCGTGGAATAACGCACATTTAACGCTGCATTTTTCCGGTGGAACGGGGAAAGTAACGTTTTGCAAAATTTGCGGGGATTATAGCGGTGGTTGTAATGCCAGCCACGACAGAGCGGGACTGGGCCCGAGCATCAACAACGTGTATCAAACATGGCGGAAGCTAGGGACACGCAAAAAATCGTAGTTAACTTAAACAAGCCCTGGGTGTTTCCATCAGAAGCAGTGTTTATACTGAGTTAAGTCACGAGCAGTAGATCAGGAAGTGTTTATTATTACACACTCTTTGTTACATGTATTTGCGCGTCACGGCAAAATTAAATATCAGATTTAATAAATTTCCTTTATATTCCTTTGTCGCGCAGTTTTTTTTTTGTGGACAGACAACGGTTTCTGATAAACAAGACAATGGTGGAGACTGTGAAAGTGCGGAAAGCATGTATAGTAATAGAAAATGTACAGGCCGGGGGCGGGATCCAGGATTTTGTGAAAGGGGGGTTTGCAAAAGGATTTTTTTTAATCTAGAGATTTAAAAAATGAACTGTGATTTACAGGAATCAAGTGGGTGCTGCAACCCCCGAAACCCCTCCCCTGGATCCGCTAGTGATGTGCAACAGAAAAAGATTTTTTTTAAATAATGGAACAACAGATTTAAGCTTATGTATATTCAATTTATCAATGCCTCCTCCCAATTGAAAATTCTGAAGCACATGCCGGGGCCATAGGGGCGGGTATTGTAACAGCCAACTGTCCCCGATGGGCGGGGAAAAGATCAAAATGTAACACAGGACTCTATACATTCCCCGCTATGTCCCGGGGGTCGGGGGGCCGGAGTTTCAATTGACTAGTGCATTAAGCGGTCATAAACATAAAAAATATAAAGCTCGTCATAAAGCGGTCAGTTCCGTACAATATATAGCTATAGCCGTGAAGCGGTCAGTTCCGTACAATAGATAGTTATAGCCGTGAAGCGGTCAGTTCCGTACAATATAATAGATAGCTATAGCCGTGAAGCGGTCAGTTCCGTACAATAGATATATAGCTATAGCCGTGAAGCGGTCAGTTCCGTACAATAGATAGCTATAGCCGTGAAGCGGTCAGTTCCGTACAATAGATATATAGCTATAGCCGTGAAGCGGTCAGTTCCGTACAATAGATAGCTATAGCCGTGAAGCGGTCAGGTCCGTACAATAGATAGCTATAGCCGTGAAGCGGTCAGTTCCGTACAATAGATAGCTATAGCCGTGAAGCGGTCAGTTCCGTACAATAGATTATAGTTATAGCCGTGAAGCGGTCAGTTCCGTACAATAGATAGCTATAGCCGTGAAGCGGTCAGTTCCGTACAATAGATATATAGCTATAGCCGTGAAGCGGTCAGTTCCGTACAATAGATAGCTATAGCCGTGAAGCGGTCAGTTCCGTACAATAGATATATAGCTATAGCCGTGAAGCGGTCAGTTCCGTACAATAGATAGCTATAGCCGTGAAGCGGTCGTATCCGTAATATAATTCCGATATTTCACACTATCTAAAGTACGTATGTACGTAGATAGTAGTAGTACTATACTTATTGTGGTATATACCAGTAATATATATATATATATATATATATATTTTTTTGGGACTATAGAAACGGTATATGAAGCCGTGACTAATACAAATACATGATGGACCAAGCAGCCAAGGATACAAGGTGAAACTAAGCCACTAGGTATCGCTAAATAAGCGGTATCATAAATATCCGGGAGCGCTAAAAGGGCTTAAGACGAACAATAAGAACAGGTGAACGAAAATCAAGTGCATTGAAAATGGTAAGACAACTCAAGTGAGAGGGAACAAGAATACCGCGAGGGTCTGAAAACTCAATGATATGATTAACAGCCTTACGAGGGTGCCCTAAAGGAAACATAGGCACGCAATGGGTAACTCGAGCTCGTGGATGCATATATACGTTTGGCTGATACTTAAAAGTGAAAGGCCGGCCTAAGTTTTGTATTGTGAAAAATTACAAAAAAATATCAGGGTGTTTTGATACTCAGTTGATAATAATACTATTTTCTTTGTATTACAGCTATTTCAATTATATTAATATTGTCTGGGAGATATAGGGATTAGGGCATAAATTGGGAATATGGCATTAGGATACGAAATAAGGCATTTTTGGATAAACAAACCGTAAGCTAAGTCGACTGAGATTTCCAATGGCAGGTCGTATAACTCTTAACCATAATTATTTTCGGTCTGATGATACTTAACCTAAGGTCCTATTGCCTATATCTCCCAGACAACATTAATCATAGACATTTGATATAATTATTACAGTTGATTGACTATGATCCCTTTCTTTAGATTGAGAATATTAACTAGTGGCCTTGGGTTGATGCCCTCGCCATCTCCACAGAAAATTTTTAATCAAGTAGCTCTGAAACACTATAGTTTTTGTGATCTGAGGAGTTATTTTCTAAATATACATATATGTCAATTCACAGTTTATATATTCAGTTGTCCGAAACAGCCTAATCTTGGGCTTTACATATTAGGGAAGGCAGAGCGAAATTTCAAGTCGTCTGCTAAAAATTGATTGTAATTAAGCCGGTATGACCAAACTATAGTCTTAAATGCATGGAAGTATTAAACTAAGCAAAAAACATTTTTGCCAAAAAGTGGGGGTGCTATAGCCATTTGGAAACGATAAGCGTACCAGTAGCGCGACAGACTTCGAGGTGTAATAGAGCGGTTTTCAGTTGAGTGTAGTAAAACCAAACGCAAATTACCCACAGCCAGCCAATCATAGGAGCGAGTAATCACAAGTAACTCATAAATGGCTTCCCTGTGAGCCAATGACAAACCAAAGCAAAACCAAAACCATTTTGCGTTTGGTTTTACTTTGGATTCTGATTGGTTGGTTTACTTTCTCAGCCAATAGGAGAGCTTAGTAAACGCAAAACCAAAACATTTCCGACACTCAATTGAAATCCGCTCTATAGCACGCGACACTAAGTTCCTACCATTAAACTTGCTGGAATGGGAAATCCAAAATTCGATTTCTAGAACACACTGGGGGAGAAACTGGGGCAAATAATTAGGAAGGCAGGCTGCGCCATCATCGAGGTACTAAACTAGAGGAATACCTTGAGAACGCCAATAACGAACAAGTGGCCTAAAGACCTTAGTAAAAACAAAGGACGCTAAGGAATTCCCGAAAGGAAGCACGGTAAATTGAAAATATCGAGGCTTATCGGATTAGGTAGATCCACTGAAAACCCCCAAAAGCCTTGTTGATCAGCACGAATACTAACATGATGATACTCAGATTTCATGTCAAACTTAAACATAAAACCGAAAGACCTGATATAATTAAGAAAAACTCTAAACAAATCCATGGCCCTTCACTTGAGGTTGCACAAAAAGGGGTGACCCTCCCCCAATACGTTTGACATTATTGCGGCACAAATTGTCCGTGTTAGAATGTTAGAATGTCTGAGCAGGCTGTATGGAAGAATCTCCGCTCACCTACCGACAATTAAATCTTGCCAGAAGTTAATCTCTGCGTCGCGCGATCCGGGCGTAGCGAGTGCGTAATTAACCGAGCCTCGTTTTCATGTCTCATATCACAAAGAGCCGGTGTAATCGTAGCCTCCTTTGCAGACGTTTTTAGTTTCGGTCCCATTCTCCCTACACATTAACGTCTGCTGAACCGAGCCGGACATTCCATTCCCATTGTGTTTGAGTATCCAATCAGATTTAAGCCATTGTTAGAAGATTAGCCAATCGCGGAGCAGCTTATAAAAGTGTCAGAAAATCACCCGCGAAAATTTTCACAAGTTAATTCCATGTTTAAAATGGCGTGTATCGAGGGATTTTTTCTTGAGCACAAACCATTCACTTCGTTTAGGACTTTGCACAGGACTTGTTTCACGATAATGTTTATTACTGGCTCGCATTTTATCACAGCACTTGCTATTCTCTCTGGTGGACCATGAACTAACGCTTTTCCCAGAGGCTCATAGCAAGGTTCAAGGGTTTTACTGGCCGACTTTGATGGATATTGAACTGTTACCTTAACTTTTGTTTCAGTAAGAGCGGTAGTCTTGGTTGGCTTTGCTAGCGGTGTTGAGGTCAACAAGCCAGGAAGAAGGAGAGATAGCTGCGGTTCAGTATCAGGAGTAGCGATAGAGGGAGCTTTTAAATGACCAAAAGCATTGTAAACCAAATGGTTGGGCTTCTGGAACGCCCTAGTAGGAGTATAAGAAGTACAAGTGGTAGGTGCTTGCAATTGAGAGCCAAAGTTTAGAGATTTTGACGCCCCAGGTCGATTAGTTGTCGTCGCTGAAACGCTGTCTGAATCTTTTCGTAGCCTCTTCACTCTTGCTGGCTCCACGCTACAATCAAAGCTGCCTCTGAGTTCTTCTTTCAAGTCCACGATATTTTTCTCCAACTTCTCTAGTTTTAGAAGACGTTTATAGCATGGGTTTGTACACACAAACAAGTCGTTATCGGAGAAGATATTGACGTCGACGGATAGCGCGGAATTGATCAACTTTGGAAGATCGTGAGCTGTTTTTCCAAATATTTTTATCTTCTCTTTGACAGGAGGAGTGCTACTACATAGATAACATCGAAGATCACCATTGACAAGCTTTTTCGGCGTATTAACCTCCATAATAAATAGATAAACACGCCATTTTAAACATGGAATTAACTTGTGAAAATTTTCGCGGGTGATTTTCTGACACTTTTATAAGCTGCTCCGCGATTGGCTAATCTTCTAACAATGGCTTAAATCTGATTGGATACTCAAACACAATGGGAATGGAATGTCCGGCTCGGTTCAGCAGACTTTAGTGTGTAGGGAGAATGGGACCGAAACTAAAAACGTCTGCAAAGGAGGCTAGTGTAATCGGTGTAACCTGGATAGAGATCGGTTCCGGCCGAGAGATCGGTTCCAGCTTCCTATGAAAACGGTTCCTACCGGAACCAAATCGGGTAGGAACCAAAATCCTGCTACACCGGTTCCGCATGGCCCGATGAACATGACAGCACGGCTTTGGTTGCGTTGATGAATTAAATTCCAACACCTAGCTATTGTTTGTCTTAGCTAATTGCGAACTGTATAATAAAAAAAGGGTGACCCTCCCCCTAAAATAAAAACATAAGGATGACCCTTCAGAGAATTTTTTTAGATTACCCTTCCCCCAAATACTCCAGCCTACACACCCCCCCCCCCCCCCCCCCCTACCCCTCATTAAAAACGTACACTCCCTAATGAGCTCGATAACAGTACCTACCATAGCATCGTATCCAAGCTCGTTCATAAACTTCCACGTAGCATTTCCTTTATATACTCTATACCACAGGGTACCTGTGAACACGTCTCCAGCAGATAGCAGAACCACGTTCTGTTCTTGTTCTCGTATTTGTTTAATGGCGGTCGCTCGTCTCGCTACACCGCCATAACAGCCATCAGACACCAAGTCTTTAGGGAAACATACGCTTCCATACTGGTCTGTCTGCTCGAATCTCGAGTGGAAATCGTTTGTGTGTAGGATTGTTAGTTTGAATCCTAACACAGAGCCTAGCTGCACGAGGATGAAGAGTGGAATTACGAACAAGAGTTTCATCTTCACGTACGAGGAGTAGAGTGGTTTGAGTAGAGTAACTCAATCTCTTGCCCCAGCTAGGCTCTTGCGTGTAATCTGTCACGCATGCATGGTTTGTTGAAATTTTTCTCCGATTTAGATGCTATTATAAAATAACAAGAGCCCATCTGGGCTTTCACTCGGGCCACATTAGATTGAAGATGAAATACACTTTCATTTGAAATCCTCTTAATCCTCTAATATTAACCAAAGGGAAGAATTATTAGCTGAATTTAGCAGTCTTTAGGAGTGGCCAGTAGCGCGGTGACTTTCATTCTCTGCTCCCCTAGTATATATGTACTTTAATAGTTTTCTTTTTCTCGTATGTTGACCTTTTAATTTAAACACTACTTATTCGTTTAACACACTGCATTTGAGCAGGCATATATTCATTGTTTTGAACCCGAGAATTAACCGTACTACCGTACTTCATGGTCCCTTTCTTTAGTAGTGGGTTGTCGGTCAGGTGATTGTAAACTCTCGTCATTTAGCACAGAAAATGTATTCTGATGAATAAGGATCGGGTTGTCATGTAAGAAATATGGCTCTTGAACAAACTGATAAGCTTCAGTAGGTTGGGTAGTCTCGGAACATTGTCTTCTTTTTTGTATTCTTGATTTTTTTTTTAAGTTTGAAAGTCGGATCTCAGCTTTAAGTTATATCCGCTTTCAACTCGCCATTTTCAACTTCTAGGTCAACAAGAGCCCATCTGGGCTTTCACTCGGGCCACATGAGATTGAAGATGAAATTACACTTTTATTTGAAATCCTCTAGTAGTAACCGAAGGGAAGAATTATTAGCTGAATTTAGCAGTCTTTAGGAGTGGCTGATAGCGCGGTGACATTCATTCTCTACTCCCCTAGTATATATATATATGTAATTTAATATTTTTGTTTTTCTCGTGTATGTAAATTAAAGAAGTTGACCTCTACTTTAATATTCATGTTCATGTTACGCACGCTTATAGCAGAGCGCGGTAATTACGTCACAAGTCTAGACCCCCCGCCAAGACTCAGACAAACAAACCGCTTTTCTTGTATCAACTTACAAGAATTGACTAGCACTTCAGTTCGTCCTCTGTCTATTCTACCAGAAATGACTGCTTTCCTGGACCATATTTTGAAAGGGAACCTGATGATTATACTGTCGAACAGCTTAAACTTTGGCTGAAATACAGAGGATTGAAACAAAGCGACAAACGTTGATCTTGTCAAGCGAGTTTTGCATCTTCGCTGGCCAACCAACGAGACATGCGTACTATTTAGACTGTCAAGTCCTATTTAAACTGTATCCCAAACTCATCTTTTCCCATGCAATATCGTTGTAAGACTTCACCTAAACATTGAAAAGTTACAAAGGTCAGGTTTTCCTGTATTAAGGCAAAAACAAAAGAATGTAGCCGCATGCCGAGTGCAATCATCTTCTTCAATAAAACTCATCGGAGACCAAAGCTGTTATGGCTGGAAGAGCATATACATTAAAACTATGAACTGATAGCATCCTAAAATTCGGCAATCTTGCTTATGTTGGTGTGCTCTTTCAAACCATTATGTTATTGTTTGCATTTATCGAGTTTTCAAATTTAATACCTGCAGCTCCGAAAGAAATTAACTTCATTTGTGCTCAGAAAATAAATCAAAGCATTGTAGATGTAGGCTTTGCTTCCAAAATTTATTTAGAATCCACTGATAAATTCAAGTAAACTTAATGGTTGAACAGTAGTTCCTTCTCATTGTTTACTGGTGGATACATAGTCAGGGTTTCAGTAATTCATAGCCACTTACGTTTCATTGCCAGACCTAGTCTCGTTGTTCTGTGCTTTTAAGGTCTCTTGTACAAACATTTATCCAATGCTGACATTTCTCACTGAATTTGCTGTAAAGGTTTTGGAACAGAAAAGCTCCTCCTGTGAGTGATCAAAAAGGCCGAGAAAAGATGAGAAACCTGATCTACCAGCGGTGTGCCGATCGATCATGCTTCATTCTCCGAGACATATCTCTTTGAGCGCCGGATTCACTCTTACATCTCCCCCAGCAACAATGCTTGGTATAGTCAACATTACTGATATAACTAGGAATCTTACTGAAGCAGCTGAAGGCATTGATTCTTTTTTTTAATCGAAAAAAATACGAATTCGGTCCTAATTTAGTCTGCTGTTCTGCAGGTTCAGAGTACTAATAGATGAGTGTCTCAACTTTATGTTTATATTTGTCCCATATTATAAGTTGTATCCTGTCCACCTATGATGGAGCTATCACTGTATTTCTCTACTGTTCTTTCTACCCTGCGGCTCTTTGATCGCGTCCATATCGGTATTTGGTGGACTAAAGATTATTAACTGAAATGCCCGTTTTGTTTATCTCTATTTAAAAGCTTTTACCCTCCTTCCCAAAACTGCAGTCTGCTCATTATATTACAGAACTATAAAGGGAACTGTTGGAAGCCTTTAATTTCTCGAACCAAAATCTCGGCCGTGAGAGGAGTCTTGTCAATGTCTTGTTTACCGTGAGAGTTGAATAACTGCTTCGGTCATCATATTCTGTGCCGAGTGAGTGTTTATTACCTACGAAACGTACCTCCAACAAGAGCGCCAGTTGAAATATCCTGAGCCTGTTGGGAGTGTTGGAAGGCTTTCGCACGAGTGAACTTAAATAAAACATTAAACTGGCTTACATTTGAGAGATGGGACTCCAAATTTGAGAGAAAATTCCTCGCGCCGTCGTCCACCATCTTGCTTTACTGTATTTAATTATGTAAATACATTAACCTGGCGATTGTTGCGTGACCAGCACAGTGCAATCTGATTGGTGTGAATTTGACCTTTAACGCATGCGCAGAAATTTTGCTACATGAAACAAACAAAAAAAATAACGACTTGCATTTTTAGACTCGGCGCTGCCACAGGCAGCCCGAGTAATAATATATTCGAGATGACAGCATCTTGATTTCGGTCTTGTATATATTATCTTGCTGCACTAATTTGTCTTCCAAATGACTGAGTTTGGTTTCTTGATTCGTGTATTGATGTGACGAGAGTAAGAATTCATTACCCATATCAGTTAGGTCAGCCTCCATGTTACAAATCAAGGTCGTTAAAGCAGCGAGAGAGTTCTTATTGCGGGCTAACAAATATTTTTATCCTCGTGAAGAATCTAAAGAATTCCGTCTCTTCCGGTTTGAATTTGACTCATGTGTATGTTGCTTTTGGAGTTTCAAGGATATGTTGATCCAAAACTACAGGCTCTTGGGGTTTTTCATTGACTTGTGAACTTGCAGGCTCTGTAATTTGTTTTGTTTTCTTAGTATAACATAAAGTGTTGAACATGTTCATGTTATCAAGCATGTCGCGCGTGACCTCTGTTTCTTCGTTCATTAAGTTCTCTACTTTCATCTGTAATCTGGGAAACTCTATCTTTGCCCATGCCTTGGCACATAACTATTCCTGTTGTTAAGTAGACGTGGATGATTATAAGTAAAATCCTTCGACAGCTTGTACCGTTTCCGCTAGGTCAATATCCTCGCTGGAACGAAATAACTTGATCTCAATACTCTCTGATCCAACTTACGGTAAATTTAAATCTCTGACAGTTTTTAAGAGACTCATAATATTGGTCTTGAAGTGCCTTCACCCAAAATAAGATGTTCTCCTCGGATGTTTTAAATGCAGCACAGCGAGCCGATGGCTTATAGATTCCAATATGTATTTCTTCGAATTTTAGCTTTCCGGATCCTGGCCCCTACACTGGCTTCAGGTCGTCGTACGTGTCGTATAATAAAATCACTGGCCATCTGGGTAAAAAACGCGGTCCTTCGGCTCCGACAATAGCGCCAGTTGAAATATCCTGAGCCTGTTGGAAGGCTTTCGCACGAGTGAAGTTAAATAAAACATTAAACTGGCTTACATTTGAGAGATGAGACTCAAAATTAGAGAGAAAGTTCCTCGCGGGTCCTCCGCCATCTTGCTTTACTGTATTAAATTATGTAAATAAATTAACCTGGCGATTGTTGCGTGATCAGCACAGTGCAATCTGATTGGTGTGAATTTGACCTTTAACGCATGCGCAGAAATTTTGCGACACCCAACAACAAAACAAAAAAAAGGACTTGCATTTTAAGACTCGGTGCTGCCACAGGCAGCCCGAGTAATAATACAACAACATTCTCTCCAACGGAAGGAAAACAATAAAATTAAATAAAACGTTTCCTAAAGGGCTTTTGAAATGAAAATATAGTTTTTTCCATTTTGCTAAACTATCTTCAACCAAGTTAAGGTGAAAAACAGTTTCCCCCTTGTCAGAACTAAAGTTGATCCCCTTTTAGCCAGGGAAGTTCTGACGATGTGGTGACATTTATTGTTCAAATTCTGCGCGGTCAAAACTTGTAAATTAGGCCGTGACGTACATACCTTTGCAACGCCGGCAGCGATTTACGTCACAATTCCTTCCCAGGCCCCGTCTAAATTGTGGCATTAAAGTTCAAGCGAATCACCGAAAACTATTTTGCCGTTTCAATTTGTCTTTCCATAAACTTTTGAAGAGTAATATAATTGTTCATTTGATAGGCACTTTATGCTGTTGGTCGTAAAAATACCCAGCCGTATTACACAACTTTCTATGTATTACAGCTTTGTATACACCACATTCATAAGGGCGTGGTCTCTGTATTTTACCAGTTTATTAGCCACATGTACAATGTATGGAAAACAAAAGCCTTACCATGCAAAAGAGCATACCAACATTGGTGATCCTGTAGAATTTGAGTGTTGTAGCATAATTTAAGGCTGCTGTAAAGTTAGTGATTTGAAATTAGAGAGATTTGTATGAGAAAATCCATGTAGGCCTTTCCAAACGAATAACTCGACAGCTGGTTAGCTCGAAGACTACTAACCAAATTAAACTCCGCTTTAATCCCCACCCTCCCTCCCCATGGCTTTGTCTTATCATGCACACTGCAAATATATAAAGTATGTAGAATGTATTCAAACTAATTGAGACGGAATCACAATCGCGTGGGCTTTTCGTTCCCATTTTATTATTCCCACAATAGGAATATGGATATATTTCATGTTATGTTATAGTTTATTATTTTAAAACAGATAATGCTGTTGGAACTCATGCAGCCTATATCTGCATCAAAGACACTCTATGAACCGATTAGCTCTGTCCAATCTCAGGGACTACGTTGTAAGAATCATAATCATAGTTTAGGTTGGAAGTTCACAATTGTATTCGCAATGAAATAGAAGAATAAACTTTAATTTGGGTTAGGATGAAGTGCTCCATACAGGTCACTCTTGGCCACATAGACTCAAAGGATGGGGAGTGTTCCCCCTTTTGGGTTCCATGGTAACCATGGATCTAAATTCCCTAGGACTAAGGACCTCTCCCAGGGGAAATATGACCCCTGGAGAGGAGCATTAATTCGATTTTACTGATTTTATTTGGCATCGGATTCCCATCGATTCCCATACAAACACTGTATTTCGCGCCATGTTTGCACCCCTTTCAAAATGTCGGAATTTACCGCGAACTGGTCTGTTACTCACCCCATTCTACTGAATGCCCTAAAATACGAAACTTTTAAAGTAATTCATACATTTAATAACTATTTCAGTTTTTTGTCTATAAAAAGACAGAATTGGTACAAGGAAGTGCATGCTCCCGTCCAAGGTGTCTGGTTTCGCTTACTTGAACTAAAACACTGAACTGAAACAAATTACCACTTTAAGATAGCGAAAGGCGGAACTTATATTATGATAATTACAGGTGAATTCCGTGTTAACAAGAAAAAACCAGCATGGAGCTGTACATGAATATTTATGTACATCGATATGTGTAGAAGGACAAGTGTAAGCGCAAGCAAGGTAAACGTGTTCCGTTGGGACATTTCAGCGGTTTCCCCCGCAACCCCAGGACCGGAAGACGTTGTCAGGAACTTGGGCGCGTTTAGGTGATTACGAAAAAATACATCCAATAATTTAACATATAGTCGGAGTTAAAAGCTTTATGAGTTATCCAAGGGTTTTCTTTCATTTTTTCATCGAAGGAGTGTTAAGTCGAAATGAACCCAATTTGTCGATTCCCACCTGCATTCAGCAACACGATGATTTATAATACGATGCCGCGGAACAGTAGCGAGAGCCGAGAGGAAATAACAATGGGTTATAGTAGGAGAAATAAATGTCTGTAAAACATAATCTGTGATCCACTGCTCAATAATTCCGTAAACCGAATGGAAAAAAGAAGCTCGGAATCTCAACATTAGCTTTTCACTATGAGCAAGTGAAATTCATCTAGTTGAAATCCATTAATTTTCTATTTTTAGAAGCTTGTGGTTCCTCGGATCCGTGTGGTCGCTCCATATCTGTCGCTCCATTGAGCATACCTCAATCGACTTTAGTTTCCTTTGTCGTCACGCAACGTTGGGAGGGAGCGTTGTGTGACGACAAAAGAAACCAAACAGAAGTTACAATTTATTTCGATTTATATTGAATTATAGTTACAATAATGACAAACCGAAGCATGTGAGTATCACAATTATACCTGATTATATATGATTCCAATAAAAGCTGTTTTATTACAACGATCGTGTGCGAAGACGCTCACGTGAAAACCTTTGATTGCTTTGGCAGTTTTCATAAAAAGTTATTTTTATAAGTTCCCGTTCATTGTTCAAATTAAAAAAATGCTACGACATAACTGAATTTTCGTACCATTTCAGGTTTAAGTTAAAATTGGAGAACAAGTATTACACAAGAGAAGTGTAAAGCCGTCGAGCGTTAAAACACTCGAGAATATCACGTTCCATCCAAACTTGGAGCTCGTAAATACGCACACGATTCGCTAAATTTGGCTTGAGGGCAAACTACGCTCAACCGATCGCACGATAAACCTGACTGACGAAACGTGATGGCGTAACAAGGAAAAGACTCTTCAAAAGCCTACTAGAAAATCGTCAATAACACTGAATCTTAGATTTCTATTAGTATATTTCATTATCAAGCTAGTACATGTTGGAGAAACGTGTGACAGTTCTGTTTGTGAACAAGTTACGCACAAACCCACAACCGGTAGAACAATGTATCTGATAGATCATTGGTCCAAGGAACAAAGCACTTGAACTCGAGCCAATCGGATCGCTAGTATTCGTTGTAGGTTTCGCGCCACGCTATACTTCCGTTGTCCAGTAAAAGTGGAAATATATATTCGAGTGATTACTTCACTACAGTTCAATATCCCAACAGCATTGAGGTAGAAATGCGTTCAAGCTCCTTGTAAGGGACTCCAAAGTCGCCGATCACGAAAACTTCTCCACATAGAACACGATGAACACAACTCAAAGTCAGGAGTTCGATACTTTCCATGAGGAAGTACAGTTTGCGGCTGGGCTTTCACGGAAGCCACTTCAGTGCTGTTGCACTTGTACGGATTGTACATCTCTGAATTTTCCGTGCATCGAAATGGCTTTATGCAGGAACTTACACAATCAAAGATTGAAGCACCTTGAACGATTTTTGCGAAGAAATAACAGCTTTATGAAAAACCTTCACACTGGACGCTTACTTGGAAGTGGTGGTTTTGGATCGGTTTACGAGGCGATTATCCAAGGGCGAAAAATGGCAGTAAAACGGATGCGTCGCAGAAGTAAAAACCCGCGTGCAGTTTACGAAAGCTTAGAGGCGGAAAAACTTATCCTGCCACTTCGACATCCGAACGTCGTGAGAACTTTTGCAGTTTTGGAGATGGAAAACCTGGAGGATGTTCTAATAATTATGGAATTTGCTGGCTCTAGAAACTTACAGAGCCTCATAGACAACGACAGAGAAGGCATAGATTGCAAGAGACGGTTGAAATTTGCAAGCGACATCACACGTGCGCTAGAAGCGATTCATAGTGACAATTTAGTTCATTTGGATCTTAAACCTGCCAATGTGATTGTAAACTCGCAGGATACTTGTAAACTGGGAGATTTCGGATGTTGTCAGCTTGTCGATCCCGGGAATGAGGACAATGACTGTCTTCCACCTAGCCCGACGCAAAGTCCAAACTCGAGGTCTTTTTTAACAGGGACATTTGCGTACCGTGCTCCAGAACTACTTAAGGGTGAACCGCCTTCTGTAAAGGCTGACATGTACTCTTTAGGGATCTGCTTATGGCAATTGCTATCTCGAGAACAGCCCTACGGTTTGGAGAGCCAGTTTGTGGTTATTTTCGGAGTAGTTGCAAATCATATGCGGCCTTCACTGTCAGGTTTACGTGAATCACACAACACAGCGAGTTGTAGCGCGTATTTACAACTCGTGATTAGCTTATGGCAATCAGAACCTATGAAAAGACCTTGTGCAAGTGAAGTCATGGAACTTTTACAATCTATGAGGACTACATAATCACGAACAAAAATCCCGTATTTGCTATATTTATCTATTTAATTCTAAATTGGGTTACAAAACACTGTCATGTACATATAGATATGTAGAACCGGAATTTGTTTATTTATTTTAAATGAACGATTTTTTTTTTCGTATTAGCACCCGAGAATGGAGTAGAATTTTCTATTTCAACACTTTCGTGTTTAAATCTTGAGATTTAGTTAAACGATTTTAATATCTTGTGCCAAGGACGTGACCGGATCAATGAAGGGTGCTAGAATTCCGTGTCGTTTGGTTAGCGTATTTTGCTCGCTGTCACGGCGACAGGTTGTTTGCATATCAAATTTGCATTGCTGCTGACAGCCAACACCGTAAAAATCAGACTAAATTGCTCAAAATAACGTTTCTTTACTTCTAATGTTTACCAAAATATCCAAAACTTGCATATAAATGGTTGCCTAGAAAATGCTGCATGGAAAACAAAACACGAGAAAATGACACTACGTTCAACGCACACAGGTTAAAGTGCAGTCACTTTGCACGACTTTGTCATGTCTCAGCTTCTTCGTGGATACTCAAAACACATGGCTTAATATTTGTATTTTGGACGATAACATTCAAATATCATATATTTAAAAAAGCAAAATTTGGAGCTGCTGTCTGAAATGTGGCTTCCCGACAGGTGATTTCAGTTTTTTCTAGAGTTCACTGGTTTTGCACTGAAAGGTGGTTGCCGATGATGAGTCATAGTTAACCCGCTATATATGGTAGTAGTGTCTTGGAAGTTCTTACCAAATATGGAATTAAGAAGACCGTGCAGCTCACTTCGGTAATTGCTATTATAAATTAGCCTAAAACATTGTCTCTGATTCAAGCTTATTAACTATTCATGGTTGAAATTTGTCATATCTACACAAATAATTAAGTTACATTTCTAACATCACCTTTATGTGTACTGTTAATTCAAAGACCGAATTTCGATAGCACATTTTCCCAAGTAAAGTAATATCTAGCTTTGACTCAAGCTTTGCAGGCTATTCCCCAAAAAGCAGTACACACAAATGTTTTGAAATAATATTTGAATATTCCATTTTGTCACGTAGAAATATCATATTTTTCAGTTGTGAATTGCTGTTAGAGCTGACAGAGCCTAATGCATTTGTGAACATGTACATAAAAGAAATTTAATTGGAACCCATGCATTTGGCTATAATATTATGCATCAGTCAATTCCAGCAATGCCCATCCCCCTCCCGGGACATGGTGGGGCATTTGCATACTTTGAGATCCCGGGAGTGGGGCATTTGTAATCTTATATGGGCCCGGGGGTCGGGTATTATTCTACACCGGCGCGTATGGTGGGGCATTTGACACTGTCGAAAAGAATTCTGGGAAAGAGACCGCAGGTCTCGTGGTAACGACGCCATACTGTATCAAGTTAAAAAAACAATAAATCTGAGTTGTTGTAATTATTCCGGCTGTCTGTGGATTCTATCTATTTCTCTAAACCTAGAAACCTGAAGTTTATACCGTCTTATTCACGTTATTTGTATACGCTAGGATACGAAAAAGCCGGGAAACCTATGGGTGTTTAATTTTTATAATATAGCTAGAAAATAGCAGTTCCCGTATGTTCACCGCCCATCTAACACTGATCTGCAATCCTGTATTCTTAACGCTACGCTACGCTAAAATGTTAATTCAGGAGGCACTCGGGGCCCAAGCTCTGCCGGTCCGAGTTAGAAACGATATCAAGTAGTTTGTTTACAAATATACACTGTTACTTTGCTGCTGTCCACCGGACGAACAGAAGTCACACTATTATTATAAAGGTATGTCATGTGGTCTTAATAAGCGTTTATTGTATAACGTTAACCGCGGTGCGAATGATTATTTATAGGAATGAAATATAAACTATGTATTAATACCATTTTGTTCCAGGCAGCTGAATAGTATAATCACTGATACAGCAGTGAGTATAAATACAAATACAAAACAAGATGGCGGATCTACAAAACCGTAACGGAAACTATCAATGAATAGATAGAGAAGTAGCACTTCTCTGCGCCTTGTGTATTTGCATGGAATTAAACTTGGGCAGTATACGTATATCATTATGGATGTGCCCGGGGGTGGGGCATTTTCCTTACTTCTTTGGCTCCGCTGTGGGGCATTTGAACACCTTGCTTGTCTCCACCGTGGGGAATTTGGAAAAAAAATAACGAAAATGACTAATGCCCGGGGGTTGTCCCGGGGAGGGGATGGGCATTGCTGGAATTGACTGATGCATTAGTTCTAGTCATCTGAAATGTTTGTAAAGATATTATTTCATAATGACTGGTTATGTATAAATTATTATGTAAATAAATATCTACGGCTGGGATATAGGATATATTGTCAGTTAAATGTTGTAATGTAGTCACATAATAAAACAAAGTATTGGTGGTTTTCATCGTCAGGACTCTCAATCGCAAAATTGGTTTCCATCGATAAAATAAAATATTTTGGTTCTTGTAGAACTACCAAAAATACACTTGTAACCCAAATTTTGGAACATTAGATTATTTCCTAACGGATCTGCGGACCAATGAATGTACAACAATTTTACAGTACAATTTGTATGCGGCCGCCGTCTTGGGTGTCCCTCTCTGGGACACAAACATGGCACCAAAACGAAAATACAAATAAGAGCTTAATTTCCCATCAAAATCATTGGGTTTCACATCAAAATTCTTTGAATGCAACTTTTGATGATTTATTAAGTAAAAAATAAATAAGAAATTGACACAATTACATGGATTTTTGCCTTACGGAAAACATGATGGGTTGTTCTGTCATAAAATTCAACATTCATTTACTCCAGACAAATCGGAGTGGAATTTCCTGTGTAGAGTTTTATTATCGATAACTAGAATATATACACAGAACAGCTTTGTAGGACTTATAGTTTAAATTTTTGATGTCACAACAACAACAACAATTTTGTTAAGCAACTATTTACATAGATGGTATTGCCGAAGCGCTAAGCTACAAATAATGTAAATGGAAAATGCGATGTATAAAGATATATAACAACAAATAAAATTATTTGTACATAATAAAGTTAACTATTCTGGGGTCCATTTTTAATAGTATAATGATTTCTTAGTTTAATAGCTTTAGAAATAAAATTACCGTTTCTTACAAATAAAAGGGTCTATGTTATGAAAAATAAAGTTTTTTTATTAATATTTAAGTTCACGAAATATTTGTATTTAGCATATACCACACCTGCAGTGAATATCACGTTTCACGCGCTCTGATTGGCTACTCAAACAGTGAATATGATTTCATATTCACCTCCGAGCGAAGCAGCGATCACCTCACACGAGTTTTTGTCCATTTGACAGAAAATAAAATAACTATTTGGTGCTGGCTATTCACCTGGAGTGTGGTATATACTAAAACAATTATTCACCTCAGTGTTGGTGAATAGTGGAGGATATTTACCTCGCTGAAGCGGCTTGGTAAATATCCACCACTATATTCACCATTAATTATTATACGACTTGGGGTTTTCGAGTGCAAATACGGGCTAAAACGAGTGTAAATATGAGACCGTATTACACGGGTCACAAACCGGTTTGCACAGGTTTATTCAACACTTAAAAGGTTTTGTAAGCGTGCAAGCCAATCGAAATGGGGCTGTTTGAGTAACAGCCAATCAGCTTTTGGCAAGGGAAAAACTTTTTCAATGCGCGCCCGCATTGATTTTCTTCAAACAGAGCAGTAAGGTAAGCCAAAACAAACCTTTTTTGTTTGTGATAGCTGTCGAAAAATAAACAATTTATTACACGAAAAGTTGTGTAATACGGCTGGGAATTTTTACTCGTCAATTTTATTTTTTCTTGCCTTTCAGGCTCGAAAAAATAAAACTGACTTGTAAAAATACCCAGCCGTATTACACAACTTTCCGTGTAATAACCTCTTTTTATTACTGATATCATTAAAGAGTGTCTTTCAAATACTTGTACATAATTTTCAATTTTCATTCTCAAGAATTTATTCCTCAAAGACAAGAACTTATTCAAATACCACACATGTGCAGGGACAGTTACGAAGTTCAAATTTCAGAAGTTGGGTATAAGCTACCTAGAAAAAAACTTTGTTAGATAGACTATTTTGACATATTCTCAAAGCTCACTTATTATTGGATAACAGTGTCTACCCATTTCTATTGTTAGAATGTGTGAATACCAGATGATTCTTAATTTTGTCACCTGATTCTTCTGTGATCCATATTCTTTATGTGATCCAGAGAGAAAGATCCCCTAATATCATGTTTAAAAAGTGAATAAAATATAAGTTTTCTGTTTGATTTTATTAAATCTACCTAATTAGTGTTTTTCTGATTCATTCATGATAATTTGTTTTATGCTACAAATTTGTTTCTTAATTTATATTATATACATGTAAGTCAATATATTTTGTATTTTCGTGACCGATCAAATAATTTTAAAAGTTCATGAATTGAAGCCATGAAGCTTTTTGTTTGTATAAATTTGCTAATTCTTTCGAAGTATGAAGACATTGTTTCACTATACTGTCTTTAGGAAGTTGTCCTAGATGTAATATGTTGCGATAAATGGTTGATTTCAAAGAGACTCATGAGATACTACGTTGGGTGCTCATCGATTCATTCCAAGATAATAATATTTAAAAAATTGGGTATACAATCTTTCAACATGATCTAATTATCATTTCTTGAAACTGATGCTATCGTAAGCCCCCCAAACTTCCGAATTGTATAATGAGATAGGGAGGAATAGTCTCAAATAATTTGTTACACAAGTCTATAGGAAGTTTGGGAAATTCAGGTATGTTTTTGGTTGCAAACAGGGAGTGTCTTGTTTCCTCAACTGAAATTGATTTTGATTTTGTAAAACTACTATTACAGGAAAATGTAGTACCTAAATAGGTGTATTCTGTGGAATTAGAAACCTGTGAACCATCCAAGAAAATAGAATATTTATCAAGAGAGGATTTGCAACATTGTTTTTGGAAAATCACAGTTTTAGTAAACAAGTAATGTCAATAGTCATAGAGGAAACAAACAAAATTAATGTTTCTCACTTTACAGTTTATTTCAATGTCTAACATATAGAGTATAATATTACATGGAGATACCGATTTTATCTTCGAGTGTTGATGACATATCTTATATCTCATCAAAACGAGAAGATAAAATATGTATCTCCAAGCGGCCATGTAATGGTCTGTTTAATATAATGATTGTCGATGAAATACCAGTTTCATCTCTTCACTAAAAGCTAAGGCTAGAAATGATATTTCTCTTTGGATGAAAGAAAAAGAGAAATGAATTCCTTATCCTAAAGACTGTATTGGTATCCCTGTGGATACAATCATTATATGGTCAGCTAAGTTTTGGCGGGAACTGTAGTACTTAAGGAAGTGTCAGATACATTTCATCATTCGTGGTCCTGACTCTATGTGTAACCTTAATTGGCCATTAACAAAACGAGCAGGGGACTGGGACCGAGTTTATCAGAATTACTCTAATTCTAAAATGAAGTTCATCACATGATAGAGCATGTTGAAATTAGCATGTGTGCCAAGTTTGACGTGATTCAAGTGAATCTTGTCTGAATTATAAGCAATTGAAAGTTCTTTGTCCCTCCAAAATTTTACACTGAAAGTATGTTTGGAGGGACAACGTTAAAAAATAACAGAAATTGACATATTTGATTCCTTCTAGCATACCGTAGTCAATATTGAGCCAAAGTTCACCAAACTTTCCAGACTAGCTAAGTTTGATCTGTTCTTTTGGAAAATAATGCTCACTTTAACTAGTTATTAATTGAATTAGTTTTACTGACTCGGTCCCAGTCCCCCGCTCGTTTTGTTACCGGCTAATTATAGACTCTTCAAACATTAAATTTTGTTATATATATAGCAGTTTTCCTGACATTGCCCATTCATTACGGTTTTTAAAGTAGATTAAGACTTTCACCCCTAAGAGGTCAGTACTCCTGCATTGGGCTGGGGAATACGTTTCCACTAAGTTTTTACCACATATACTGTGGAATTTTTTGTGGTTTTTCGTATCAGGCAGAGTACATCAAATTAACGGACTGTGAGATTGTTTCTCATGTTGCAGATTATTATATATTTATGTAGTGTGTATATGAAAAGTCTCCACTTACCACGTTGTGTGGTTTTCATGCCCAGTGTTGGGCAATAATAGTCTGATAATTAAATTGGATCACACTTACAGTGTAATAGCATATCTGGGTTTAATTAATATTGGATCCCACTTGCAACATTATAACATGTTGAGGTTTAGTTAGTATAATAAATTGTGTGTGCGGTTATCTGTCAGGACCACCTCCCGCATTTTGTGTATGTTGTCAGTATTTCAAAAGTGATATCTTCACGTGTGAAGATATTACTTAAAGACATATACTGGTATTTCATCGATAAATATATATTAAATATATTTAATAAACTAAAGCTTATAAATAATTGCTATTGTTTCTATTGTTTTTGTATATTTTATATGTCAACATTCTCAAAATTAGGAGTAACTGTAAATATGGTTAACTTTTAATCCAGGATGAATGCTAATTAGGCTTTGAGGAATTCAGGTCTATAACATCACAGGGAGCCCAGGCTCACAACATGAAGACAATATAAGGATTTGTATGAAAATTTTTAGGTAGAGGTGAACTAAAACATTTTTTCTCGCTGAAATGCGGCTTGAAGGCTCCAAGACAGACAAGAAACGACAGCTGGACAACATTTGATGTGGTATGTAAACTTTAATGGATGTTTATTATCATTTTCCATCCACTATATATACTAGCGATAAAGTTTCATACAAATCCTTATATTGTCTTCATGTTGTGAGCCTGGGCTCCCTGTGATAACATCTAGGGTAACCTTACTCTAGTTACACAATCAATGTCCTCAATTTATTGTTCATCTCTCAAAACAGTCTTAATGTTACACAAGTTTGTTTATTTATGGCTTGATGTTTTATTCACATGTACATGTTGCTATCTGAAGAGCTTCCCATTCCAATGGACTTCAGCACTTTAGATGTTTCTTTAGTTGATGACTGCAAATTTGAACCAATAATTTAATCATAAGCATAACTCTGAATTCTGTCTCATTAAATGAGTTATTTATAGATTACATAAACTAGGAAAGCATCCCATGAACATGCAATTTCATTGGCTGAAAATTTGATCTTGTTTTTTTAATACTTGAGCAGGAGAACCATCAATATCAACTGCAGGGCTGTGTGCAATAAGGGCATATTAAGTGACTCCTGATCACATTCTAAGTTCTCCGTCAAATTCTTTGTTTTCTAAGGGAGAATTTAGAACATGATCAGGGTTTGTGCCCTTTTTGCACACAGCCCTTCAAATTGTATATAAAACAAAAAGGAAAGGTTTTGCTAATCTGTCCTATAAAAATAAAACACTTTGAAGGTCTTAAGAGTGCTAAATGTGGTTGCAATCTGCTCATGCATCCACAGCATGTCAAGATCTCAAGCATGCACATTGTTTATAGAATATGGAGAACTATCTACAGGGATTTCATTAGAAGCTCATTACTGCAGGCGTTCTGGCAGCTACTTGTCCTCTGTCTGTCGCTCCTGCACCAAACGTTTTTGAAAGCCCTACATCTTTTACTTGTTAAATAGAACAAGGAAATTTAAACCATCTACATTATTTTTGTATTTGTTGAATAAATCTGCAAAGAACACATGCAATATATTATGCACAAGAATGCATTAAACATGAGTCGGACCGTACTGGGGTAGTAACATTAAAATGGCTTCCTAGTTGTCATAGTGCAGTGTCTTTGCAGGTTTATATAATAAACAACTAAATTATTAGTCAGCTAAAACAGCTGTGTATTTTTACCCATCATTTACATTTTGGCTTACCTAAAAAGATTGCCAAAATGTATATGACTCATAAAAATCCACAGCCATATAGCATATTAAATGCATTGTTTATTTCATTCTCTCCTGTGTGTCGTTTTTTTTAAGTTAATAAGTTGGATACAGGTTATGGGTTCTGTAGTACAAGGTCATGGTGAAGGGACTGGGAACAATAAGTTAGAAAGAAATAGGGAGGGGAGGTGAAGGTAAAGGAGAACTGCTACTTCAATCAATGCATCTCCTACCTTCTTAAGAGTAGAAAACGAGTCAGTGCCAAAGAGAACCTTGAAGGCTTCCACAGACTGTACGTCCATGTGTGCTGACTCAGTATAGCAGACAAAGATGGCTGCTGGTAAGCCATACACTTGGCAGTGACTTAGAACTGCAGTTAAAAAGAGAAGTCTTACTAATATCATTACAGTTGAACATCTCATACACTATGAGATAAAGATCTGATCACATAGAGGTGGTCACATAGGAACAACCTAAACGGTTTTAGAACAAATGTCATGTATAGCGTATGGCATTAAATGCAATGGTCACTTATTTATAAGAGGTGGTTGGTCAGAGAAGTTTCACTGCATGTAGCTGACATTTCATTTCATGAAAATTACTGGTTATATTAGAAGAAAAGTCTATAAGAAATCTTTGAATATATTAGGGGTTGAAGAATCACTAGTTTCTAGCTTCTTTACTGACACATCACAGTCTCTTATTAATTATTACTTTAATAGACATAATAATTTATGTTGAAATAAGAATAACTCACTGGCTGCTGGAAGTCCTCTGACTGTGTTTGGAGTCTCTACACACCCACACTCTGCTGATGTACAATTCTCTGTCCATTCTTTTGTTGCCAACATCTTAACAAAGTCTGCCTTAAGATCCCAAGGCCTTGGTGTGCTGTATTCGCATGCAGGCGATGATGTCAAGATGACAACTTTAGATGGCTTCATGCATTCAAAAATCTACTTAAAAGAATAGTATTTGTTTTATGTAAAATAAAGTGAACACAATCATATACATGTAGGGGATATTCACTTTTGGAATCGACTCATACATTGGGGTCTAGAATTATTCTTAATGTTCATACACATACTCTGGGAATTCCACTAGACCGACAATTGCCAGTGTTTACCAATAAAAAAATCAAATTCTACAGGAAAAAAGTGAAGCTGCCAATTTTTTGACCAATAACATTTCATGTTTGGCAAGCCATTAATTAGCAATTCCATTCCTGAAGACTTTTGTGCACTTTCTCAACTTATTCTAGACCATTTCTACATGCTACGATGATTGAAGGGCTCTGTGCCACAAGGGACCAAGTGCCCTTTTCAAGACGTTTTTCTTCAAAATTTCAATTAAAAATACCAAAAGTGAGTACACAGTAGCTTAAAAAAGTCCTGAAAAGTGCACTTGGTCCCTTGTGGCACACAGCTCTTCAATAATTATTATTAGTTTAGATATTTTTACAAACATCTTACAACAGGCATGCCCCATGTGTTTTCAGTATCTGATAAGATTTGAAAATGTTATAGTCCATATTTTTTTTTGGTTTCTTCATTACTACTGCATGGATATGACTATTGTACTGCACTGCACTTGGCTAATGGAAGTGACGTCAAGCAGAATCTTACCCTGTGAGCAGATCGCGAGCCTTCTTCATGAAGAGAAATAGCCTGTAAATACAGCTCTAGCATTGGGAGCCACAATCAAAATGCATTCCCGAGAGACGTCTGCGATTCAAGCCCAAAAATTCCATACTGATGTTATGTGGCCAGGATCTGGTCACGTCATTTGACTGGCTTGTATATGATAATTAGGCATACTATAATAATAATAATAACAATGACAACAACAATTATAATAATAATGATTTATTATGGATCCACCGGGTGCAGGCTCTTCTCCCGTAAATACACAGGTTGAGAATCTTGCCAATATCTTGGCAAGATCTTGGCTAATCATGCATGATCATGCAAGATCTTGCCAAGATCTTGGCAAGATCTTGGAAAGATCTTGGAAAGATTCTCAACCTGGGTACCTAATTAACAATGTACAGTGAAACCTGTATTAAGCGGATACCCTCAGGGAACCTGGCAGATGTCCACTTAATACAGGGTGTCCACTTAATGCAGGTTCTTATAAATTGTGCAATATAAGGAACAACATGGAATTGTTGTTAGTGATGCAAAATGACTTTAAAATTTAGTAATAATTTGTGATCAAGTAGTCCGGAAGTGTCAACACATGGTTTGAGTCCCTATAATTTCTCAAAACACTTTTCCAATCAGTGTGCTTTTGGTGATAACAGTATAGTAATATCATAATCCAATTACTAAAACACTTGAGCGTCTGCTTAATACAGGTTTTTAACAATAGAAATTACCAAATGGGTTGTGTTTTGGTGCCCGCATCCGCTTAATAGAGGTGTCCGCTGAATAAAGATTTGTTTACAGTAAACATGGGAAGCAAATTTTGGGACCCAAGCTAGTGTCCACTTAATAGTGGGTGTCCACTTAATATGGGGTCCACTTAATACAGGTTTCACTGTATATAAATAAGTATCATAAAATATCCTAATGAAGTGTGGCCAGAATATCTGCATCTGCAATTACATTCTGTTAGCGCTTATATTTTAAGATCAGCATTGGCCCCTAGATTATTCGTACGAAGGGAATCAGATACTTTTCAACATATGGCCGCACACACATTTAATAATAGCCTCTCAGGAGGTATTAGAGGTATCACAAGTTATAGTGCATTTATCAAGGCAATAGTCAAGTTTCGTATTCGAAAATTACCACTGAATGCAATCAATACAGATGCATGTATGCAGGGTTAGCCTCATTCTGAAGTTAAACATTCTTAAATACCAACGAGAAGGTGCAAAACGCAAAACTATAACAATATGCAGAGTTCTGAATAGCCCACCTTCTTGCTGGTATTTATGAATGTTTAACTTCAGAATGAAGCTAACCCTGTGTACATGCGTCTGTATTCATTGCATTCAGCGGCAATTTTTGAATATGAAACTGGACTATTAGGAATATCTTATTATGTAAAGCAAAATCACGCATAGCTTAATTATTTATATTTTATATCACTTTTTATGCCAATTAACACTATCCTTTATGCCATTTTAATACTTAATATTAAGAGTTAGTAACTTATGAGAAATTTTATATCATAGTTTTGTTAATAATTATTAGTATAATTAGTATCACAATTCTTTTTTTCCTCTAAAGATATACATTGTAATTTAAATAATTTAGCTCTTAGCAAACGAAGAGCCACCTAGTGGATGCTTTGCTAATAAATCATTATTATTATAATTATATTATTATTAAGGTTCTATAACAGACGTCTTGAAATATCCCAGATTCTATACAGGCTTTTAGTTGTATGGTACTGGCAGGTCTTAGTGTTCTGATGGGAACATAAAGCTCTAGTGGGATAATAAGAAGGCCAGTTAGTGCTTTATATGCTATCTTAACTAAGTGAAAAGTTTCTGCATTCAATAACAGGTAACCAACCTAGATCTATAACAAACATGATGAGCATAATGATTAGTGACATATTAGCCAATCAAATGGCATGACCAGATCCTGGCTGCATAACATCAGTATGGAATTTTTGGTTTTGAATCGCAGACGTCTCCCTAAGGGGTACCCTGAGGGGATGTGTTTTGATTGTGGCTCCCAATGCGAGATGGCTGTATTCGCAGGCTACAAGAGAAAAGAAGGCTCTGCAGTATTCGTCTTTTCTTATTGAGCATTGCCATTGTTACAGTGGACTCAGATTTGGTCATCAGTATAGAGTGGTAAAGTGTGACGTCACAAATTTGTAAATTTCTGAATTTTAACTTTTGGTCCATCGATATTGAAAGACCAACTCAAAAGAATGTTGCACAACAAAAATGAGGTGAATTGGTTAAAATGCGGCTGAGATATGAGCAGCTAAATACATAATTTTCTTTAACAAATCACTGTATTTTTTTAGAACTGAGCAGAAAATACAGTGATTTGTTAAAGAAAATTATGTATTCAGCTGCTCATATCTCAGCCGCATTTTAACAGATTTGTCTCATTTTTGGTGTGTAAAGTTATTTCACGACTGTCTTTCAGACTCAGTGTTCAAATATTGTTAAAGTGAAAATTTATGTTTTGTGACGTCATCGCTTTACCACTCTATAAACCAAAGGAATAATTATAGAATCATTAATAATTCATTTTCTCAAATTTTCATAATGGAATAGATCCTTAAGGAAATCTCAAGTTGAGTATTACGTGCCTTTTTGCTCCAATAATACGGTTTTTCCTGTTCCACGTGCTGCTTGGGAATTTGACAAACCAATACGTCTGTATTTTTAATCAAACGATGTAAGAAACAGTTTTTCTCTGAATTTTGAGTTCGTACGAGTGATTCAAACTCTTTATCGGTCTTCTTATCCGTAATTAGGGCAGTAATTTCACTATTTCCTCCACACAAAAGGTGTGCACATAAAAATGTTGTCGAAACTTCACCAACTCCAAGAATCAGCAGAGAACATTCCAGCTGAGTTGAGGCAGAAGACTGAATGTTTTCCACGAATTTAGGCGACCAGATGAAATCTGGACATTGTTCCTTCTCTTTTTCTGGGGTTATCTCTTCGTCTTCTTCTTCATCATCGTCTACAGCTCTTGAACTGGGAAAATGAAGTTCCCACAGACCAAAGTCGTCCGCCATCTTGATATGAATTGAAGTGAGAAGACCCTGGGCACAAGGTTGGGTCATTTCATGTATTCCCACAGGCAACCCATTCCATCGCTGAATGTTGTCAACAAAAGATTTCTCTTGTTTGGTCACAGGTCACAGAATCATTAAGTCATAGGGTATTTTATTTCACAATTTGCTAAGAAATGATGGATTATGAAAACATCAGTGACAAATACACAAAATGGGAGGATGGTTAGCCTGTGGTTTGGTCTGCAACATCATTTTATCATTTGAATTAAATTACGCAAACGCTTGTGATTGGCTAGCGGAACTAAACTCTCGGTTACACACTCTAAAAATGACCCCGTCTATAAAAACGCTGCGTCACAGACTGGTAGTATTTATCGCACCCACAAGCATACGTACAACCTTCGCCAATTTAATCAGTAGTACGGACCGCCCGACAAAATCACTGAACGAACTCCTCCGACACATCGCGGGTATTTTTTAATGACTTCGCTTATCCCCTTCCCCCTTCACAATGTTGGGATAGAAAGGCAACATTTCGGTCTTCTCGAAAACCAATATTGCAATGGGGGAGGGGTGGTGGGGGGGGGGGGGGGGGGGGGGGGGTGGGGGGGGGGGTTGTGTTAAAAATAGCCGGAAATTGTTGAAGAGATCCGATTTAAGGGGGTTGGCTGAGCGAACGGCACCCACGTCCAGGGCATTTAATTAGCTTCCGTAGATTGTGCCAGCTCTTTTGAGCCATCTTTGCCTCTAAATGGCACCAAATGAAATTCTTAATATGACCATACATACAGTGACGTCGTACCCATATTACGTCATAAACGTAGGGGGAGGGGTGGCGTGCATATTAGAGGAGTTCATGTTAGAGACAAGCTAGATAATGTAATTACAAGATGGATAGGTGCATTTCTGACCAACAGGTCACAGCACGTGAAAATCGGTGAATCATTATCTGCACCAGTGTCACCGCATGGGGGGATCCCCCAGAGGACTAAGCTAGCCCCGTTGCTTTTTGCGATTTTAGTGAATAGGCTAGCTACTAACTGGACAAATCGGATAAAATACGTTGATGACACCACGATGTTTGAAGCTACGAAATTGGGTTATCTGTGGCTCGAGGAGAAAATAACAACTTCTTTAGAGGGTCACGCAGAGCTTGAAGAGGCAAATCTGGAAACGAATTGCTACCACTATCACATGGCTCTGAAGTTAAAGACGAAATCAAGGTGGTCGAACGTAAAAAGATATCTATCGTAGTCGAAAACAAATAGTGAAATGCAATAGACCAATAGACAGACAGACAGACAGCGGTTGTTTATTGGCACTTTGTAAAAAGACTTTTACATGAGTGGGAGTCCAATAATAATAATAGACTGGATAAAAAACGGAAAGCTAGCTATCTAAGGCATTGCCTTTTTTCTCTTTTGGAAGCAATCATAAATATATTTCGAAATAGTTTTCATTAATTTTCTTGGTGGATTTATAAGTAGCGTAAATTGTTTGTCAGCAGTTAGGTGTTGAAATTGGAGGTTGTTATGTTCTCTCAGATCTTTAATCAATTGTCTTTTTAGGTCAGTGTAAAATCCACAATTGGTGAGAAAATGTTTTTCATCTTCTTTTTCAATGGTACAAAAAGGGCACCGCCTCTCTTCGGGGGGGATATAAGGGCGAACATGTCTCCCCTTTTCGATCATTAAATTATGATTGCTTATTCTTAACTTAGTTAGTGAGATTCGGTGTTTTATGTTCTTTATTTGTAAGAGATAATCCTCTAGCGCGACCTCTGTTTTGAAGGTACGGAAGGTTCTTAGTTTGTTTTGCTGATTAGAGTTATTTCTATTGTCGTTAAACAAGCTAGAGAGGCATTCTTGTCTTTCAATATCTCTGGCTCTGTTGAGAAATACCTTTGGAAATACCTTGAGTTCAGGATTTGAGTTGCCGAGCAACCAAATTTCACCAAAACCGTACTTATATAAAATATTACATATTTTTTGTGTCCAAGTATCATTATCATTATAAGCTTTTGAGAGCAGCGAGTTATTGTCAAGAGCGAGAAGCCTTACCCAGAATTTTATGCTATTAGTTTGGCAATCGGATTTTAAGCTAAACTTCCCGAGCTCGCATCTACATGCTAAGTTTGAGGCGCTCCTACTAACTCCTAACAGCTGTTTACAAAACTTACTTTGCACTAGTTCTATCGGGTTACGACTGTCTGGTAGAATTTTATCAATTCCCCAGACGTCGCTTCCGTAAAGAAGAATGGGTTTTATTAGTGAGTCAAATAGTTTTAGGGAGATTTCAACGTTAAATCTAAAACTTGCCCCCATTTCTTTTCTTATCTTGTATAAAGCTTTCATAGCAGTTTTTTTCAGTTCTTGTTTGGCTACAGTAAACGAACCACAGGCACTAAAAGTTATCAATATCAGTTAACAGCTAAATTTTTAGCTATTTATCAGTTATCAGTTAAATTTTGCTGTTATCAGTTAAGTTATATAAAAAGACTACCCTACCTGATTTGAATACATATTTGCTGGTATGAAATGAATAATAACCGCTAATTCAACATCAAACACTACATTTTGTCTATTCAATAGATTTTTCTAGTATCAGATAACTCTGATGTGTCATGTTTAATATTTGACTATTATCAACTGGATCAAATCTGTTGAAAACCATCCGAAAAGCCAACTGAATAGCATGTGACGTTACGTCATTTTAATAAAAAATATTGAAATATCAGGTAACGTAACAGCTATCTCACAAATATCAGCTAACAGCTAAAAAAAGGTAAAATTCTCAGTTAACAGTATTAATTTTTGGCCATTTCTCAGTTATCAGTTAACCCCATTCAGCCCCTCTTATAACGGGCTCACTGTACTTTTAGCGCGCGTGACAGTAACCGGAAGTGATCATCTCTACAATTCTCCGCTCATTTCTCCAACACAAAATGATGATTCTGACTCTAATTGCAAGCCTCAGCCAAGAAAACTTGCTCTATAGTATGAGTTTTGGACGCTGAACACGATGAACTGAGTACTTTGTATGATACGGGCCTTCAACATAGAGTTTTCTCATTTCTCCCCTCATTGCAAATTATGACGGCGAAATGTTCAACCAGCAATTCGGCGCATCCTATGTACTTATAGATCGCTTTATATGACACAACTTAAACAGTATATATGTTATGAAAACTTTTTAACGGTATAAGTGCATGGTAATACGTCTACGGTAAGTGTCACTTTGCATGGAGAAATCACACAATTGGTTTTGGGCTTCCTGTGGCTTCGTCAGTTGTCAACCGGATTTCCCCCCGGATTTTGCCTTGTTTACCTCAAATTTGCAGGATGAATATAGCGTTAATTCTAAAGTTGAAATCTTTAAACTTTCATCAAAATAACCTTTACTTATTATATTTACCAGTTCTGTGTGTCTTCCTGTCGTCCGATGCATTTTAGAGATGCTACAGGTCATAGTCGAGTACGTCCTTCATGTAGATGAATCAGTGTACATGAAGGACGTACTCGACTACTCTAAAATGGCGCGCGCTTACTACCGCCTCTCATTTTTAGCTGTTTTCGTTAAATTCCCTGGAAGTTATCAACAATTATACCATGTGAGTTACCTAGAATCTCGCCTCAGACAACCTTCGCCAAATAAGTACGGACCGCCCGACAAAATAAGGCTATTCAGAACATACACTGAACGAACTCCTCCGACACATCCCGATAAATGATAAATGACTAAAATATGGAACGCCATAGAAAACAAGATAAAATGTTTTAATCAATTTACTCTTTTAAAAAATACATGAAACAGACATTACTAACAAATTTAGACTTGTGCCGGACAGCAGTGATAAATATTTTTTCTGTAATTAGTTATTTTTATTACTTCTATCAAATATTATATTTGGATAGATTGACATATGTTAAAATTGTATCTGTAATTGTGATTTTATATGATCACTCGACGACATTTATTTTAAAGGGGTCTATTTTGTCAAGCAGTTTTGCTTTCCTTAGACTCCTCATCACTTTAAATATTGCATTGTATTGTTATGCAAGAAATTTAATTTGTGATGGAAGTAATAAAATGAAAAAAAGCTATTGAAGGAGGTGTGCTTTTTAATGTCGCCAGGGAGGAAATTCAACAGTTTAGGTCATTTATCATGAGCTATTGAGAATTGCATCACATTTGTTCTATACTATTTCGGCCTGTAGTCAGTAGCATGCCTGGTATTATGTGAATGTATGTTCGCATTAGTAGAAATCATTTCTAGGAATACAAGTGGAATACGTTTTTTTTCCCATAAGAGAACATAAATAGACCTAGTTGTAATTTATTAATGTTAGGCAGGTTTAAAAGTTTAGTTACATAGAATGAGCTGGACACTTACCTTTCATGCTATTTTAACTTTGAACAACTCTCCCTATAGATATTCTACCCCCCCCCCCCCCCTCCCCCCCCCCCCCCCCCCCCACACACACACACAATAGGCCCTAATAAATGAAAGCCCCACAACAACCAAAATCTTTGCGACAATCTTTTAAACAGCTATTGTTTTTCGTTTTACCAGGGGAATTATGATCAACAATGCTCAGTTGGTTAACAATGGTTAGCATTAAGCTCATTATTGTATGCATTCCTCATTTTTATTAGATATCCTTTCTAACAATGAACCGAAGATGGCTAATTCCTCGGTGACTGAGCGATTTTGATCCCTCGAACTGCATATTAATAGTCCTTTTTCAATGTATCTCCTCATACGGTAACCAGAAATAAAAGAAACAATACACAAGGGATGGTAACGTTATCCGAAATGGAACAACACTGAGCTAAAAGAAAAAGGTATATTCACAGTACCTATACTGGAAGCCGGAATGAATAAACAGTATGGGGTCGGAGGGTAACCTTTCAGCCGTGCTCCACGGAAGAGACGATATACGCCTGGTAAGAACAACTCACAACTTTCATATTGTGCTACATTTGTTTGTCCTACTGCATAGTTATGTATACTCTAGATTTCCTACTAATCAAATCAATATTATGTTGTATTTCTCTCGCAGGAGGTGCGCTCTCTGCCGCGTCCACCGGGAAAAGGAGGTACGGATAACACGTGGTTTGGATAATTTACTTCTTGGGGAGGCCTGGATAGTTTAATGTCGGTAACTGATAAACTGTAGCACATTGAATAAGGGGAGTAAGCTTCGTGCAATCGCTGACAGATAAATACGTATATATACGATGGGCTGCATGATATCGGTTACACAGACAGCTAAAAGTAAATAAAATCCCTACGTTCATTAATAGTGTTCCGGGTAATTTATGCACATTTATGCATTACACGTGTGCATTACGGTGTTCATTCAGAAATATCGATAAAATCACGAGCATAGGCGCCCGGTTAGCTCAGTGGCTCAGTGGTTAAGCCGGGTTGAAACCCCGGCTGGCCGACCAACACTCAGCTAGGGTCTTAAAATAACTGAGTAGAAGGTGCTGCCTTTGTGAAACGATTCTCGAACTGCAAATGGTTAGACCTTCACGTCTTTTCGGATAAGGACGTAAAATCGTAGGTCCCACGTCGGCCTCAAGTTGAGTCTTCGCCAGACTGTCACGAGTTACCGACGTTAAATAAAGTTGCTTTTACTTTACTTTACTTTGAAATAAATTATTTACACGGTTTCTTTTCCTATTAGCTATATGTCCTGTATAGAGGGTTTTCACTCAATCCCCAGAGATTCAAATGACAAAGGGCATGGCGGCCATGTTGGTGTACCTAACAAAAGAAGCTAACGAAGAATCTATTGTTAAAGGTACACCAACATGGCGGCTATGACGTCACGTGCAAACCCTCTATTGCTTGATCACAGGCAGCCCAAGCTCAAGTTACGAAAATATAACTTGGGGGTTGCGAAAAAAAAAACCGGCTGAAATCAGCTTAAAACCACCCAACAAGGAGAGAAACACGACAGAAGACATCACAGTGGCAAGGTAAGTCATTTTATTCAACCGGTGAACTCGGTCAAGAGTTAGTACAAGCAGTCGGAAGGGTCGAGGTTCGAACACAGTGGAGGCACACTTCTTCTTTCTATGTCGTTCTTTACTTCTTCACTCACTTCACTTGTATATAGTTTATCAGTATACACCTATTTCGTCGACAAGAGACAAAGGACTGTCATTATAACTGGAGGCAGTATGTAAAGTTTACCTGAGGTTTGGGGACGTTTCTTGGATATTTACCATGTGGCATGGTCAGCTTCAAAACTCGCAAAAATGAGAAACGTTTGATGGATTGGAAGGGCCCTTTTCTGATTTCTCCAATCCATACAAACATCTCTTATTTTTTTGATTTTTGAAAGCTCGCGACATGGTAAATATCCAATGAAACGTCCCCAAACTTGGTAAACTTACTAATTTCGATGTGATCTTTCTTGTGATGGAGTTCATTTTTTATCAGATTAAATTTCCACACTGGTTTCTAAAGTGGCCAATTGAAATGGTTTCCCTATGGACCCTTTGCACTTTACGTTATAGCCTTAACAATAGATTCTTCGTTAGCTTCTTTTGTTCTGTACACCAACATGGCTGCCATGCTCTTTGTCATTTGAATCTCTGGGGATTGAGTGCAAACCATCTATTGTCCTGCATGCAGATCCAGTCAAATTACAGAGTTACGGTACAGTACGTTACAGTACGGTTACGGTATAAAGGTTATGGTATAAAGGTTACGGTATAAAGGCTACGGACGTGCCGTAGTTTGTCCCACTCATACTTTAATAATAATAATAATTATAATAATAATAATTATAATAATATTTTGACAGGAAAGCTCCACTCACAATTTGCGATTTTCAGGGAGGTCCTGTATTAAAAATATATATTTCACTAACATGGAAAACAGAAAAGATAAATGGTTGAAATAAAATGAACGGTGTCTTATCAAATTAAAATGTTTAACAAACCTTTCGTCAACAACAACAATTTGAAAAACAAATAAATAAAATTTGAATATTTGTCACCAGTTGTAGTTCATATTTTAATCTACTTGTGTTTTATAGTCATAATAAACATACCTTCCAACAGAAGAGCCACTATTAGCAGAACCAAGTCGGATATCATTACCAGGAGCGTCCATATATACTATACCCGTGAGTCAGCATATGACCGGATTGAGCTATTTTTAGAATATGTTTCCTGGGTAACTGCCTTCTCGTGCATGCTTGTCGTAATTATCGAGATTGGGAATGATCTATTGTTCTTTGAGGTGATTTACTAACACTGCATTGTCCGTCCTAGCTATGGTTTGATTGTATTCTCAAAGTGTGAGCACGAGAACTCCCGTGAGATAGCTCAATGGACCTTATTCACACGGCGGCCATGTTTAATCACAGGAGTATAAAAACCTTTGTTTTGCACGCGTGAACTCGTTCTGAAACTGCTCAGTACGAGGCTACACGTGGGAAATCTATTGTTTCAAGCCAACATGGCCGCCGTGTGACAAAAGCCCATCCGGTCATACGCTGACTCACAGACCTAGTATGGGAGATAGACGCTCCTGGTAATGGGCTCCTGACAATAGATAACAATAGATAAACGACCCCCCTCAGTGTCGGTGACTAGAGTGATTAGCGGTGGATATTTACCTCGCCGTTTCGCGGTAAATGTGGGAATATTTAATGACGTGATACAAACCATAGGCGCGGCGCAGTGGAAACATGTAAACGGGTACTGTGGATATAGTACTACCAGGATGCATCTGAACTAAATCAGACCCTAAAAAGCTGTTAATTTTCCGTTAGTGTTGAAGCGAAGCGATCAATAGCACATGTTCAGGCTTCTCCGAAGAGCCAATCAGAATACGTGATATAGTTCAGCCGTTCCCAGGGTCTTCCTTCGTGTTATGTTGGATGTCTGGAAGACCCTGAGAACGAGGTTGGTATGTCCGTCGTCAATGTGTTACAATGCGGGCTTCCTGTGCCTACAGACAAGGCTTATACTATAATAAAACGCACCAATACCCACGATTGCTCTTATCTGACTTGATAGCTCAGTTGGTAGAGCGCCAGACATACAACCTGGAGATCGTTGGGTTCGAGTCCCACTTGGGTCAGAGATTTTTTCTCTTTCCCTCGTAGGGCGTGCACACTTAGCACTACAGCTTACCACTCAGTTTACATCACATTCTTTACACTTACTAGTGCTACGCGGCAAACATGATTTCATATCATAACTACATATACATATATAATCGCCGTGACCCCATAAAACGCACCAATACCCACGATTGCTCTCATCTGACTTGATAGCTCAGTTGGTAGAGCGCCAGACATGCAACCTGGAGATCGTTGGGTTCGAGTCCCACTTGGGTCAGAGATTTTTTCTCTTTCCCTCGTAGGGCGTGCAGCGTGCACACTTAGCACTACAGCTTACCACTTTACATCACATTCTTTATACTATAATCGGCCGGATCTTGCAAACGTATCGTACTTCTCCTGGCTTCGTGAAGTGCTGCAGTCTTTGGCCGAATAGATGGAGTAGATTTATTTTCAATACAATGAAGCTATATATAGATCTAGATTGTGATTGGCGGTTGTTAATTGGCTACAAACAGTTCCCTCCCTCAGTAAATGCTTGATTGAAATGATACACAATATTTCCCTTGAAGACCTGATCTATACACACAGTTTGTCATTTTTGCTTTGATTTTAACCATCCCACACGTGCGAGAGGTTCGTCAGTTAATATGTAAATCGCTGAAGATAACTGTTCGGTCCGGACTGCATAAGTAAAGAAGTGGCATAGCTGACATAAAATACTGCATAATATTCCAGTAGAACCAAATGTTATTGGCGACATCGATCCTGTCAAAAGAGTTACAGATTGTAAGGTACTCGGTGCACAAATAGATGAATTTCTCACCGGATGGGAAAAACTATTGACGACGTTGCCAAGAAAGTATCATATCAAAAGGCTTAGAGATTTTGTAGACCGTGATACGCTGATATCTGTATATAACGCCTTAGTTCAGCCCCACTTCGACTACTGTTGTAAGGTTTGGGACTCGATGGGAAGTGGCCTTGCCCAATGTTCAGTTGCGAAAGCTTCAAAACAGGTGCGCTAGGGCCTTTATGCGCTGCAAAAACGAAACTGGCCAGTCAGAAATAGCCCTACGTTCTCTTGGCTGGATTACTCTAGCCTGCGTGCAGTTGCAGGGAGAGAGAATGTCTGCACGCAGGCTAGATTACTCTGTCAGAATGTAGAAACCAAATTAAGGCTAGTTCATAATTTAGCAGCAAGTAGATTATCTAATATATTTAGTGAATCATATACAACCACTAGTGATTACAATTTACGAAATTCTACCAAAACGGTTGCTCTTCCCCTACCAAGAACTGACATAATCCCTAAAAAATAGCTTAAGCTATAATGGTGTAAAAAAATATGGAACTCCGTACCCGGCAATGAAGTGCGTGGTTGTGAGTCGCTGGCTTCGTTTAACAACAACCTTAGCATTAATCGATCTTCTTATTGACAGAATTCAGTAGATTAATTTATTAGACACATTGACTAAGTATAATGTTAAATATTATTTGATAGTTAGAGTAATTAAATTCATGATATATCTTAATGTAGCCTGGGTAACCAGCCGACTCTTATCGCTCCCCACTCGCGAAAGCCGAGACGTAAGAGTCGGCTGGTTACCCAGGCTAATCTTAATGCACCACTTATTTTAGGAATTAGCTTAGGAACATATTGTAATTTATCATCATTGTATTTTTTTTAAAGCACGCCGGCCCCTATTGGAAACCAGCTTCATATATGTTGAATTAGGTTAGCGTGGATAAATAAAGTTGATCTTATCCGTATCTTATCTTATGAGCACCCATACGTCCCTGATCCTGGACTGACCAGCCTCGTGTTGACGTTGCCACATGAAAGCGTTTTCACGTGTAGTCAGTCCTAAACAATAGCTATTTAAATAAGACTCGTCCTGGACTGACTAGCCTCGTGTTGACATTGTTTCACGTGTATGTGAGGTTAGTCAGTCCTAAACAATAGCTATTTAAATAAGACTCATCCTGGACTGACTAGCCTCGTGTTGACGTTGCCACATGAAAGCGTTTTCATGCATGTGTATGTGAGGCTAGTCAGTCCTAAACAATAGCTATTTAAATAAGACTCGTCCTGGACTGACTAGCCTCGTGTTGACATTGTTTCACGTGTATGTGAGGTTAGTCAGTCCTAAACAATAGCTATTTAAATAAGACTCATCCTGGACTGACTAGCCTCGTGTTGACGTTGCCACATGAAAGCGTTTTCACGTGTATGTGAGGCTAGTCAGTCCTAAACAATAGCTATTTAAATAAGACTCGTCCTGGACTGACTAGCCTCGTGTTGACGTTGCCACATAAAAGCGTTGTCACGTGTATGTGAGGTTAGTCAGTCATAAACAATAGCTATTAAAAATAAGACTCATCCTGGACTGACTAGCCTCGTGTTGACGTTGCCACATGAAAGCGTTGTCACGTGTATGTGAGGTTAGTCAGTCCTAAACAATAGCTATTTAAATAAGACTCATCCTGGACTGACTAGCCTCGTGTTGACGTTGCCACATGAAAGCATTGTCACGTGTATGTGAGGTTAGTCAGTCCTAAACAATAGCTATTTAAATAAGACTCATCCTGGACTGACTAGCCTCGTGTTGACGTTGCCACATGAAAGCATTGTCACGTGTATGTGAGGTTAGTCAGTCCTAAACAATAGCTATTTAAATAAGACTCATCCTGGACTGACTAGCCTCGTGTTGACGTTGCCACATGAAAGCGTTGTCACGTGTATGTGACTCGGGCTAGTCAGTCCTAAACAATAGCTATTTAAATAAATAATGAAATAATAAGAATGGACCTTTTGCAGCTAGGCATTCACTAGACTTTCTCAAAGTCCTTCTTAGCCCTTACCAAGTGATTCAGCGAGTTCGACTTGGAGCAAGTCTAGGCATTCACGTGATTGTACAGGAATGTACTGGATGGCAAAAAATAGTTAACTTCATTTATTTAGAAGCCTTGTACGAGATCGGTATTGTTATTAGCAAAACCTGTTTGTAAATGCTATTTTTCACCTCCAATCGATTGTCGATCTTTCTAAAACAGCGTTTTAAAAATGGATTGCTCTCCAGCATCATGGCAACGTCTTTCCCATGGGGATCACGAGCTCATTCATTCGTTAACGAAGTATTATATCAGCACGTGACTGTTAGCTGCAAGAGAAGACGTCCAACTGCGGTCCCGGAAATCAACATCTCTTATCTTCCTAACAAACTATCTGAGAGATGTTTCAGTTCTAATTATAAGATCATCAATAGTTTGTGAGTTCCATATTATGCTCCAAGGGTTTTCCTCCGGAATCTCTGCCGGTTTTCCTCACTCCACAAAAAAAAACACGCTAAATTCCAATTTGATGTGGTTGTTTCAGGTCCCGTTAAAATTCAGTGCTTTTTTTTCAGTGAACAGACTTTAGTTATTTTACTTTTCATAACTCTTGAATTTTCGATTCGGATGCCAATGAAGGTCGGGTTGCCTGTGGTAATCCGCACATCCCAGACTGCTTTGCGCAGCCATTACCTCACTAAAGATGGCGTCTGCGGGCAACCTTTCAGCCGTGCTCCACGGAATAGACGATCTACGCCTGGTAAGAATAACTCACACCTTTCACATTGTGCTATATTTGTTTGTTCTACTGCAGATTTACATATACTCTAGATTTCCTACTAATCAAATCAATATTACGTTGTATTTCTCTCGCAGGAGGAGCGCTCCGTGAATCCACCGGGAAAAGGAGGTACATAATAACATATCATGTACGGATTGTTATTTTTTTACTGTACCTGATAAGTTTTGATTATACACTATTGGACGCCTAGGTAGTTTAATATCGGTATAACTGTAGCAAATGGAATAAGGGGAGTAAGCTCCAGCACTCGGTCTTTGTAGAAATAACAGTATTTTTTGGGGGAAATGGCATGTGACCCCCTCGTTTATGAGGTCATCCCACCAAGTGATTCGATTTCAATTTTGGAGGGGGGATTTTCTTGTCCTTTTCGGTAAAACTACAGAATACAGGGCTACTTCAAAAGTACACTTGAAAACACTTGAACATATTTCTGCTAAATTCTCCGAAATAGTGCAGGTGTATTTAGACTCGTTCTATGAATGATTTTGGTCGAAAATGGGTATTTTTATTTTTTTATTTCAGGGTTAGGTTTTTAGAAGGTTTGTATGAAAATTTGAGAAAATGAATTATTAATGAACCAAATGGCCCTGCATTCTGTAGTTGCCCCAATAATAGAAATCAGATTACTCCACTTCCTTCATAAAACAAATAAATTAAAATTTGCTCAAATAAAGTATTGTACCTGATAAAGCACGTACCGAACCTCCAATAAACGTTTAATTAGAAGGCACTCTGATTTGTACAGCAGCCCAATATTTTATTTTTTTCAATCCCATAAACTACTTGTTTTATTCTGCTGTCAATAGAGGTGCAGATTTCAATGCATGCTGTTGGTATTTGTGGTTCTGATGTCCATTACTGGAAGAATGGCAGGATTGGTGACTTCGTTCTAACCAGTCCAATGGTGTTGGGACATGAGGCAAGTGGGGTAGTGTCAGCCTTAGGAGAGGGAGTGACAAACCTCAAAGTGGGTGATCGTGTTGCCATTGAACCAGGTGTACCTTGCCGCACCTGCCCTTTCTGTAAAGTGGGCCGTTACAATCTTTGCCCAGATATGAAGTTTTGTGCTACTCCTCCATATGATGGTTCATTGTGTCGACATTACAATCATGCAGCAGACTTCTGTTATAAGTAAGTATGTGGAGGATTTAAATAGGGGATTAAAATACACCAGCCAAATGAGACATAAGTGATCCCAGGAGTGGTAAAGAACTTGTTTTGTTCAGTGCCGGGCTGAACAGTGGACAGTGCTTGAGAGGCTGGTTACCATGAAGCAAATCTGGCAACCAATCAATACAGAGTACTTTGTCACATACATGTGTGGATGAAAAGGGGGGAAGGTGAGGAAAGAACACACCAATCATAGCAAATGGCAACTTAAACAAGCAAAGTAAGCATACATGTATAAAAATATCCCATATGAGATGCACCAGCAGTAAAACCATCACAGGGTAACCATCAAATGCTAGATTATTCAACCTTGCCTACATGTAAATTGCATTTAGTCTAGACTTGAATAAGGTCATACATGTAGGTCAGTGAAAACCATTTTAGCCTCTAGTTAATCCATGTGATTGACATTTTAAAACATTATTTACCAATAACATTTTCCTTCTGTCAATTTGTCAACCTACAGTGCACTGATCTTCATAGCATCTCATTGTAAACTTATGATAGTGTTACCAGTAACACAGGGAATGTGTTAGAGTGTGACTACTGAAACCGGGGCCACTTTGACAATGAGAACTAAACACAATTTGCATCTAATGAAAACAAATTCTATCATATCCAGACTTACTTTTACCCTGGTTCCAGAGATCAGCGAGCTGCGAGAAGAGAAAACCTCTGTTATCGGTGGGTGCTAATCTCACTTTCGTGTTTTGAAAACTGTCAAACATATCAACTGAGTAATTAATAAATCAACCAATCAGGAGAGAGATACCACGAGCGCGTCACATTATAATTTAGCTAGAGTAAAAGAATGCTGTGCCAGGAGATTAATTTGTTTACATGTCAAATGCATACGATTCAGTTCACAGCAGAGAATTCGAACTCCCCGTAAAATTAAAACACCACTCACTGAAGCCATAAAATCTCGAACAAACGACCATTGCAGAGTCTGCAGGATAAACATTTTTAAAGCACGTAGCCGATCTACAACGCATACCGACCTAAATGGCGTTTCACAAGTGATCCGGTGTCAAGAAAATTATGCCACAGAACTATTCTAAAGTTCGAGGAGACCTTAGATCAATGTGAGAGCCCACCAATGATTTTAGAGGCCAGATAACAATAACTATTGCGTTCGTGGATAACTAAACCTCTCGATGGTAATTATTTGCTTATATCTGGTAGCAACTGAAAAATTATCAACTTGCCATGACCAGTCTGTATAGGATTTCCGATTTATAATGCCAAATAACGCTTTGTCTTGCTTTATATCAGTCAGTGGGAAAGCGATCTTTTAGTACAGATGATACGATGTCTTCATAGATGCTTTGAGGAATCGCCGTACGAATGACTACGAGATAGAGCGAACTTTGATCAAACCCCTCTTGTTGACCATACGATATCACAATGATTACTTATCCTCCCGTCCCTGAGAACAATATATCTAACCAATCACAGTTCTTGTTGAGCTCATTAAATATATTCCTCCAATCAGAAAAGACAGTCAGATCTTGACCCTCATGAAAGTGAGATTAGCACCCACCGATACCAGACGTTTTCTCTTTTCGCAGCTCGCTGATCGCCGCTTCGCGGCTCTTTCTCCACCGTTTTTATCTCTCTAGAAAACCTCTGGGACCAGGGTAACTTACTTTAGAACTAACCTTTTACGAGATCGAAGCTCAAGCAAGTCAAAATGCTATTGTCTTGCCAGATATTGACACTGATTGGCTCAAGTAACCATAAGTTGAAATGCTTTGTTTTCGTTCTGCAATGCAATTGGTTGAATCTCATTGTCTAAGTGGCCCCGGTTTCAGTAGTCACACTGTAAAGTTATATAATTATATTCAATGTGTTCATTAGATTACCAGGCCATGTGAGTCTAGACTAAGGAGCTTTCCTGGGTTGATTCCCTATCAGTGGGTTTCCATGCATGTAACAGAGCTGGTGTTACCAGTACCACAGTATTAAAGTTACCTAAAAATATATATTTGTGTTCATTAGATTACCAGACCATGTGAGTCTAGAAGAAGGAGCTCTTCTGGAACCCCTATCAGTGGGTGTCCATGCATGTAACAGGGCTGGTGTTACCATCGGCAGTCATGTTCTAGTTTGTGGAGCAGGTACTGCAACTATTGTAACTAGAAAATGAGATGATCACTATTATTTGATATTAGGCTCTGTTTGATATTTTACTGTTCTCGGTTAAGTATTGTGTAAGAAAGATTATAAACATTTATTGCTGATACTTACTTCTTTTAGGTCCCATAGGACTGGTAACGCTACTCACAGCAAAAGCATGTGGTGCAAGCAAAGTAGCTGTTACTGGTAATTTAATTCTCTAATACTTAATTGTTCTATATCAGCTAGCTGTCATGTTAATGGCTACAATAAACCTAGGAAACGGACCTAGCAAAATATTGGGGAGTCATTACGTTATTATTTTAAACTAGCAGGGACCCGTGGAACTTAGGGATGGACCATTATATTTTTGAGGGGGGGGGGGGGGGGTTGTGCAAATACCCCGAAAAATTTCGAACACAGGATTTGAAAAGGAAAAAAAATCCTGCACAATAAACTGAAGGGAAAAAAAATTCATGCAAGCAAACGGGGTGACTAAAAAATTCGTGCAGAACTTTCAGTCATACAAAAAAAATCAGAAATAATTGCCCAACCCCCCCCCCCCCCCCCCCCCTCCCCAAATATAACGGTCCATCCCTTACATGAAATCAACAAATATGATATAGTAGCATAGTCTAACCAGCGAACGGACTCCTGACACAATGCAATGGCGTGTGTACTGGAGCAGTGGAGGTGTTTAGCGTAAGTTTATATATTTTGATAAAAAAAGGCAATATCTTATGGATCTCAGTTAATTTCTCAAACCGATGAACACAATTATACCTATTTTTGAGAAAGTGCCAAAACTGACGATCACAGGCAGCTCGAGTCATGGATTCGTGTGATGAAAACAAATATGGTCGCCAAAAGAGCAATGATCGAAGCAGAAAAAAACGGAATAAAAACAAAAATCAAAAGCCCAGTTATTTGAATGTCTGGTTGTAGTGAATTTATGGTCTGAAGAGCCTATGATAGTTGGGCGAGGAAACAGGTTTTTTTTATATTTAAGAACACTGGAAACTACAGAGAACAGACACGGACAAAATATATTGCTCTTAGTCTTACTCTTAGACACACCATAGAGTTGTAAGATAAAAAAATGAACAGCCTTTTCCACGGACCACATTTCTAACTGTGTTTGAATACCTGGTCTTACCTCGTTCGGTCATTTGACTTCGGCCGCTGCGCCTGGCGATAGGACAGGGGCGATAGGTTTTCCCTAAAACATTCCCGTTGTCTCGGCATAAACTCGATGGCCTGCTCGCCTAGGTTTTCCCTAAAACAGATTCCTGTAAACTTGATGGGTTGCTCGCCTAGGTTTTCCCTAAAACAGATTCCTGTAAACTCGATGGCTTGCTCGCCTAGGTTTTCCCTAAAACAGATTCCTGTAAACTCGATGGCTTGCTCGCCTAGGTTTTCCCTAAAACAGATTCCTGTAAACTCGATGGCTTGCTCGCCGAGGTTTTCCCTAAAACAGATTCCCGTAAACTCGATGGCTTGCTCGCCCAACTATAAAGTGTATAACTTGAGAAGACTCATTTCTTTTTAACATTATTTCCTCAAATTCAACCAAGACCAAGACTCAAGAGGCAAGTTGACAGAGAGCAACTTTTCGCATGATTCGTCGTCTTCGTTGGGATACCTGTGACCATCACCTTTTGGCGCCATTTTCAGACGCGTGCGGTCGCGAGCATCCTCACCTCCATATTAGGATATCGATCGTAGGAGCCTGGGAAAGAGCGTTACACACACACTGACACACACACACACACACTTAGCGTATTATTATATAAAATAAATGATTGTAATAATGTTACTCTGTTTAGACTTGGACGAGGGTCGTCTAAAGAAAGCTAAGGAACTTGGTGCAGATTTCACCATCAAGGTTGAAAGTAGAGATGGTCGTGAGGTGGCCAGGAAGATCCAAGAATGTCTCGGACCTGCCGACAGGACTATTGAATGTACTGGAGCTGAATCAAGCATTCATACAGGGATCTTTGTAAGTTATAGCAATAAATTAGACATTGAGTAGGCAAAAATAATTAAGCAGTAGATATATGATTTAAAAAGGTTTAAATAGTTGTGTATGTTGTAGGTGTTTGTTGTTATAGGAAGCTATGCAAGAAGCCATTGGTATAGTTACAGTGGATAGGATAAAAGAAGAATGCAAGAGAATAATGTTACTGTAAGATTCCTTTTGCAAAACTAGTATGACTGCATGTATCTTTTTGGATAATGTTTAGATGTGATATTCATGGTTATCTCTTTTGATATAATATTCATGCAGACATTAGTGAATACAATATTAAATATGCTGAAATCTGATTAAAAATAACAAAATGTAGTTACGTTTTGATCAATTCATCCTTTAACTGATGGCTTGTTTATCAGGCAACTAAATCTGGTGGTGTGTTAGTGATAGTGGGTATGGGGAAGGCTGAAATTAACCTACCAATAGTGGATGCACTGGTGCGAGAGGTAGACATCAGGGGGATTTTCCGTTACGTCAACTGGTAAGTAAGGCTACTGGCACACCTTATTTTTATAGGCAACAAAATCAGGGTGTTTCCTGGTCTTTGTGTGATCTGGTCCCACCCATCTGGAAGAGAGGTGGACATTAGGGGAGTGTTTAGATATTCTAATTGGTAAGACATTTGCAGTGTTCTCCCCAAACTTTTTCCCAGAGTGGGTTCTCATTAATATTCATATTTTCATTAATATTCATATATTATTTGGAGCCTTAAAATCTTGTGGTCAGCAGTCAGCATTCAAGACGGCAGGCAAAACCTGACGGAGAAAGATGCCCACATATTTAACTTTGATTTTTCATTATTTTTGTCAGATTGATGAGTTGTAAATGTTGTAGAATTTGAATATAAGACATCCTCAAGCTATCTTAAATATGCTGAGGGATTTGAGACCCAGAAATATTTCAGAAAAGTGAGGAAAAGTTGTTCTAAACTTGCTAAAATTGTGATGAAATATTTTAATTATTCAAAGTTCAAGATTGAGCAGAGCAGTGCTGAGAAAATGCAGCACGGCAGAGTGCCACAGGTGCTGCTCTGTGACTGGGGAGAACATTGATATGCTAAAAGTGTAGTACATGGCCAACAGGTTAGTTCATGCAAGGATAAGGATGTTCCTCTAGTTAACATTGAAATGGAAGGGTACATCCTTTAAAAAAATAAAAACATACGAAGGGGAATTTAGAATGTGATCACTTATGCTGCTGTTGTTGCTGTTGGAATGACAGACAAAGCAACTGACCATGTCACATGTCCTGTCACATGACCTTACCATCCTTCTAGAGACCCAGGCCCCAGTGGAGTGTGAAAAAAACGTTTTCCACTTATTGCATTCCTCAGCCAGTGGAAGATTAACCATCTTAACTGCTCTTTGATTCCAATGGATATTAAGGGCTACTCATGTTTAGTACAGAAACTTAATAACCAGCCACGCCCCAATTCCATTGTTCTATGCAGGTTTTGATCCTCATGGGAAGACCTGCATTCTAAAAGCCGGGAGCGGATTTGAATAGCAAAGGGGAGAGCGGGGCTGAATTTAAAACCAAGGACAGGTCTATATTTTTAATATATAGACCTCCCCTGGGTTTTGAATTCAACCTTGCCCTCTGAATAAATTATTCACAAAATTCATCTGACAACAATACATTTTATTTGTAGTACAATTAATTCCTCTTGAATTTTCACTTTTAATATATCAAAATACAGTACTACTTTATACATTTTCAGCTTTCGAATTGAATTTATACAAAATTATACAAAATTCGTCTGATACGCAATACATTTATACAGACCAGTACAATAGGTTTTGCTTCTCTTCTTTTCCATTCGCATCTTCTGTTTCGTTCACTGTGAATCATTGCTGCCATATGACAAATCATTTTCGAATTCATAGAATGATGAAACACTTTGACGTTTTCCACAAAAGCACTAAATTTCAGAGTAAAACCTGTCAATCAACAGCACAAATGTGACTGATTAACAATGGTTGCCAGATTAGGGAAATGAGCTAGTATGCTATTTATTGATCCACTTTTACTAATTACTTTTTGCTAATTCTATAAAACAACGGAACCCAATTAGTAAAACGCAATTACACATAGGTTAGGCATGTAAAAACTGTGATTGCATGAGGGCGTGACTGGTTATTAAGTCGGTTCAAAACCGCAAGTTCGGTCTTTCATTGAAATTAAAGACCTTGGGCTGCGCCCTTGGTCTTTAATTTCAATGAAAGACCTCACCCTTGGTTTTGATCCTTTACATATTATGTCCAAGGAAAATTATCAATGCTAGCCTGCAAACAGGCTCGTGGGAGGGAGAGAAGAAGGGGTAAGGCAAGCGTGCATTAATTGTCTCAATACAAATTTGAATATCTGCATCTAAATTTTCAATGTAAACTGTAATTGACCAGTCCATTCTAAAATGAAATCTATATCCATGTGTAAGTTAGATTTGATGTCTCAGGCCCATTTGAGATGCCACTGCAATCATTTGTCAAACCTACAATGTAGCTGCTTAGATAACCAAAGCCACCCAATTATTATCCTTGTTTCAATTGCATTTGGCATGAGTGGATATAATTGGAGTGGCATATATCTGAAACGAGACTATAATGATGGAGGAGGCATAATTTAGATTTGTATAATTATCATCTATGCAGAGGTTATGATCTTATGACGTGACCACCTGATCATGTGGAAGAGAACATATTTGATGGATTATAATCACTAATACCTTGGGAAATGAAAATGATGCAATAACTAAAAAATATAAACATCCATTTATAATATCCCTAGTTATCAAACTGGCTTAATGATTGTATCTGGTTCTGTTGATGTCAAACCACTCATCATGTGATTACTAACATCCATTTATAATATATCCCTATAGTTATCCAACAGCCCTGGCTATGATTGCATCTGGTTCTGTTGATGTCAAACCACTCATCGTGTGATTACTAACATCCATCTATGACTATAATATATCCCTAGTTATCCAACTGCCCTGGCTATGATTGCATCTGGTTCAGTTGATGTCAAACCACTCATCACTCATCATTTTAAGCTGGAGGAATCATTACAGGCCTTTGAGACATCAAGGACAGGTTCTGGGGGAGCTATTAAAGTTATGATTCACTGTAACAAGTGAGTCACTTTATGATGAAAGACAACCGGTTGCTACAATACACAGAAGGTGCGGTACTATAGTTTCTGGGGATGAATTTCATGTACTATCTTAGTAAAATTAATCTCTAAAATTAACTTTTGCGGCTCTGTTCTGTAAGAGTTGTAAGTGAGCCATTAACGTATCATTATTCTTGTATTGGCATAATCAAACAAAGGGACTTAATTAAACTATTATAAAGAGTCTGCCTAGCCTCCAACGGTAACAAATGCTTAACTCTTATTATTATTCCAATATCCTTTGATTTATCTTCTTGCTGATTTCATCAATATGATTGCCCCAAGTCAACTGTTGATGAACAATAACACCGAGATACTTAAACGACTCCACCCTATCCAGCTGGGCTTCATCTACACGGACAGATACACTCTGAATATCCCTATACTTGTGTGAACTGGTCATGTTGATGGCCTTCTCTAGTGTCAGCTTAGAGTCTAGTTGAAGTTTTTCCAACAATCTCTTGTCCTTGAGCTCCACGACTATTCTGAGTCTATGATGAATTCATCTTTGAGCAGGCCATACTGACAGTATTTGGCGAGACCGTACAGGTCCATGATAAAATTTTCAACTGACTCACCTTCTCTCTGGTTTCTTGAATTAAATTTCGCTCTCTCAAATATTACATTCCTCTTGATGACGAAATGGTTTTCAAATTTATTCCTTACCCCTTTGTAGCTATACTTCTCTTCTTCAGTGAGCTGGAGTGAGATGAATATGTCGTCCGCTTGGTCTCCCATGGCGTAAATTAACGTGTTTACTTGGTTCTCGCCACACTTTTTGTCGAGGCCGGTTGCTTTACGGAACCTTTCAAACCTTCTTATCCACCTTTGCCATTCTTCTGGCTTGAATGAAAATTTCTCGGGTGGTGGAACCTGATAATTAGCCACAGATTGTTGCTGGACTTGGTTTGGTGGTTGAGCTTTGTTTGGCAGTTGAATTTCTTGAACTTCTTCGGGATCTGGATCTGGCATCGTGTAATCGGCGGTTCAGTATTTGCTTGATTTTAAAACTTCGGTATATGTTTCTTTGTTTCCTTGGTTCGTAGATGGGAATTTATTCTTGTTTTTTCTTGGAACCGCTGCCACCATGTGTTGTTATGCCGAGAGATATAGCACTGTTTTTATTTAACAAGACAGACACGCTTCAGCTCAAGTTGGCCATCTTTAATTCTCCTCTTTCTCATAACGCGCATGTGCCAAGTAACAAGCATGCATGGCGTCACGCAACATAATAGTGTGACACAACAAACAGTAAAGTCTGATCACACAACAGTTATGGACTGCAAACTGACCAATCATAGCTCAACTAGCCATATAAGGTAGTATTTTGTATGTTAAGTAATATTCCACAAAATTCAGGAGAGACAGAATAACATGCTGAATTATTTGAATAATGGCTGAAATAACCGAGTGGTTTGTTTGATATTTTTAGGTGCAGTCGATCAACTTCCAGAAACTACAGTGAGTGAAATGGGATTGCTCTATGCTGAATAGTCCACTTGTACGGCTTAGCTGAACATTGAATAAGTGCTACAATTATTTTAGAATAAATTTATTGATCAGTCAAACATAAATGGATACAAAAGAATGCACAAAGCTGGTCATGATAAGACAATTAGAGCTCCATAATTTGCATGTACATTATTATCAAGTTGCCAGTTATGAAGGCAATATTCCAGTTTCGTATTAGAAAATTACCGCTGAATGCAATGACTACAGACGCATGTATGCAGGGTTGGTCTCATTCTGAAGTTAAACATTCATAAATACAAGCGAGAAGGTGCAAAACTACAACAATAGTGATAACGCAGTGTTGTGAATAGCCCACCAGTTCTCGCTGGTATTTATGAATGTTTAACTTCAGAATGAGGCTAACCCTGCGTACATGCATCTGTAGTCATTGCATTCAGCGGTAATTTTCGAATATGAAACTGGGCTATTAAGAAAATGTTTTGTTCTTGAATTTCTTTTTTTCTTTATACCTTTTGCTAATTTAAGGGGCTGAAAACAAACTTCCCATTTTTCGCATATGTTATGCATGCATCACAATCATTATACCATAGATATAGAGGTTATCTGACAGTCGGCAAACCAGTGAGGAGGGCTGTGTATTTTTACAAGTCTTCTGTATTATAAGCCAATAATGTGAATGAAGAGTCAATACACAGCCATATTACCTGCTTAGCTGCCTATTAAATAAGTTGTTCCTGCAAAGGCAGACTAAAGCTGCCCAGTTACTCAATCAGTTGGATTTCTGTATGTCCATCTGTTGGCATCAATATTAGCCAGGTGTTACATGCAAGCCAGGCAACTTACAAGTCTTCACTTGGGGAGTATGACAAGTTCAATGCAAAATGTTTTAAAATATTTCATCGACTGTGTTCATACTCCACAGCTGAACTGGTTGGCATTGGTTAAACAGCAGTGCTGTTATACTCATGAATGCACATTTTCTTCCCCTCTATTCTTCACTAAAATGCTTGTGACCCTGATGAATACTTCCTGACAGGGTTAAATTGAAGGGATGTGTGCAACAAGGGCGTAAGTGACTCCTGATCACATTCTAAATTCTCCCTTAGAAAACAAAGAATTTGAATGAGAATATGTGACCAGTAGTCACTTATGCCCTTGTTGCGCACAGCCCTTCAATTTACAGTTGACATGAGTCATTTAAAACATTTTGCATCAATATACTTACTGTACTTCCAAGTGAGGACTGGCTAAGAGTAGTGGTATGTCTATAATTTACCAATATACTTCTGTTAAATAACATTAATAAAAATAAATGTTTCTGCTTAAAAAACTCCAGTAGCTGTTTAACCCTTTAGATTCTTGGGGGCACATCAAAGGTATTGAGCAGTCATTAGATCTGTGAAAAAAGTTTTATTATGAAATAACACTAAATCCTTAGTTTTTTGTTTAATTAATGTTAATTTGTTAAGATATGTTTCATGTAAAACACGAGGGGCTGTTTTTAAAGCAATATCTAATTACAGGGAGATGGGGTTGAAACAGAGGCAAAGCCGAGGTTTTTCAACCCCTTTTCACTGTACTTAGAAACTTGTTTAAAAAACAAGCCCCAAGTGTTTTACATGGCTTCTCAAACTCCACTTTAATGATAAAATTAGCATCTAAAAGTCTTGATATGCGAGCTGCACTTGGAAATGGTTTCTAAATAGTTGTCATGGTAATCATTTCTATTGTATTCACCTGATGAATTATTAATGAGGATATAATGACTGCTCTCTACTACAATATGGGCAGCATCATGCAGAAAGGGCCCGGACGACATTTAATTTAAATGATTCACGAGTGTTTGTAATAACAGAGTGAAGGTTTAGTTTTATTCTAGCCTGCTTACAGGCTCTTGGTTTTTTCGGAAATGTTAGTTTTCAGGTCAGGTGGAAATGTGGGTTTGGGTTACCTGTGGGAACTGCACGTGAAAATGCACGCAGTCGCCTACATTTCAACCGTTGTCTGGAAAAACACAACGTGAAAATCCCAAATTTTACATTTAAGAGAACGCCAAATGTAAGAAAGTAAATCACTCCATTTTTCGTTCTGTGTAAATGGAACTATACTTTTTGAAGATATGAATATGAAAAGTAATTAAAGGCGTCGGCGTAACGAAGGAAATAGTAAACATAATATTTTGGGAGAAACCATTTTTCTAGGTGCCGTCCTCGCTGCTTAAGCTCTCTAATATGACCACAAAAATTAAGAATCCTGTCATTGAGAATTATTTTCATGTATGACATTCATGTATACTTGCTGGCACTAAAGAGTAATAAATAGAAATAATAAGATGAATGTTTTCTGCAGTAATTCTGCCCTGACGTACATGTAGCTCCTAATATGATTTTAGCAGGTACAAGTTATACCTAGTTAAAATAACCATCTCATAACAGGCTATCATTTTGTTTGCTACAATTGCGATCAACAAATAAATTTTGTCGGAAATTCACTCATCAATTTAATGAAATCAACACTACATGTCAGTAACGGAGTGTAATGCAGATTTATTTACTTCAGCCATAATAGAAGATACAAAATAGAATAAAGTAAAATATACAACAAACAAAGCATAAGAGGCCAGGAGAACCAACACAGCGTTAGCCAATTATGTTGGTTTCAGATTGTAATGGTACCACAGGTATCCAAAACATAGAACAACTTCAAAAGATATTTCCATTTCATGTCATCTGGGCCCTTTTTGCATGGTGCGGCCCATATAATATCCCTATAAATAACACCACAGGGAACCCAAATTAAGGTCCATTGGCATAAGCTCACAATTTCAATTTCACAATTTATAACGGCAATCTCAACATGCATCAGCACTTCACTTCCAATATGGAACCACTAGATTAGTTATATAAATCAGACTACAAAAAACTGACCTATGACAACCAAGAAGACGTTTTAATGTTACACCCCCAATATGATCTCATATTTCTTGCATTCTTGCACAGACATGTATTGTATGCATTCTTTGCAGATTTTTATAATGAGGGTAGTCATAATTAACTTCCAATAAATTATATGGTAAATGATCTTCCAGTGCTGTGAATAGTAGTCTTTTTAAAGCTCTTTAGCCTAAATTACACTTGACATTGTTAATGGTTGTACTGCTTACATTTAGGGCACACCTCTGATAGATATTGCTATGATAGATATTGTATGGTCAGATCAAAACTGTTTTTACCGTTTGCAAATCTTCATTAACAGTCTGTACACTCTATTACATACTAGAGTCTCCGTTCTCATTTTTGCTGGTTTCTGCATCTTCATCCTCCTCCTCTTCATCCTCTGCATCCATGTCAAAGATTTTCACTCTTCTCCTTGATGCAGACAAAACACATGAAACCTTCCTTGAGCCACTAACAGTAATTGAGCCTGATAGCATACCAGCCAACTTGCGGCAGTGAGTTATCTTAGGACCAATATCATGGCTTATCAATCCTGGCATTTCGGTTATGAGACCATGTTGCCCAAGTGTACTTGCATCAAATTTACAGTACCATTTGTCTTCTATATGAGCTAATGGAACTTGTGCAAGTACAGTCTCTGCCTCGTTTTCATTTTCTTCTTCTTTAAGTAGCACTGTAATAGTTTCACAGTTGTAAGACATGGCATCTTGTATACTGTAATTAGCTAAATGTTCTTCAACATCATCATTTTCTAACCGTGACACATGAACTGATGCAACCTGACCAAATGTTCCTTGGTTGTTTGACATGACTTCTAATTTGATTACATGAAGTCTCTGTGAATGCTCCCCATCCAGTGCAAAGACAATATGTTGACATAAGGGGGTCCCTAGAGTAGCCTGTGAGAATATACCATGTACATTAGCAGTTGCTTCACCAAGAGGAATAAGGCTCCTGCAACTGAAGGACTCCCCTACAATGTCAACAAGATGCTTGAAGGCAATGTCTACATCTTGATGCAGCCTTTTCGTAAGTGCTGCAAGTGATTCATCAGGCTTGTGAGTCATGATCAGTGGACTGTTTCTCAAAGTAGCACTACTAGCTACAAACCTTGTCCAAACACTGTCCCCAAATGATGACATCACGGCAAGTGGCTTGTCTTCAAAGTACTGACCAACTCTCTCGAGGCTAAACTTACCATGCTCATCAGTGGTCAGCTGAACTTGGAGAAAGTTTGCTACGAGCATGACATCCTGCTGACTGAACTGCTTGACATAACTAGGCACAGGCTCATCAGAGAGCCTCAGTATCACAGAGTAGAGCCACTGGAAAAAAGCTTTGAAACTCTTAAGGCTCATCTCTATAACTTCTACAAGTTCTCTTGTCTTCAACATTACTGACCCTAGACTTCTAATGGCAGCCTGGGTAGACATTTCAGACAAGCCAAGTACACCAAACAGATCATGCCACTTTGACATGCCCCTGACTTCTGTCATATGGAAGAGCAATGCCTGTGTGACACACTGCAAATGTCTCAGGGCAAGACTTTGGATGCTTGAGTAGGAATTCTCTATACTGTGCCCCAGTTTCTTTAGGCCTTTTTCTGTCAGGTCGTGAAGAAGAAATGCTTGGAGCTCGGGAGTAGCAGTACCTCTTGTTAGAAGTGTTAGGAACTCGTTACTGACAGATGAACCTGCTGCTAGTCTCTCTGTGGCAAAATTTGTAAGCTTAGTGTCCATTTCAAGCAGTATGTCTTCCCATGCCTCTGACATTGACCTCATGGTTTCACTGAAGTATTCCATAAGTGTTGAAATAGAGCCAACCTTTTTAGCTACAAGTGAAAGCTCCTGATGGTGAGAGGCCAGAAGGGTGGAGTCATATACCATTAGAGAGAGCAGCTCTTTTGAATCACTGGAAACCTGCGACATTACAACCACTGTCAAAAGTTTTAAATTAGATGAGAATGATGCACTGATCACTTTCAAGGCCGTGCAAGTACCTAAGGTACTGGCAGTATCCAACACACCACTGACAAAGATACCATACAGAATAATGTGGACTTGGCCTTTGCCATCACCGACTGTAAGGATGCTGAGCTCGTCGGGCAGTGAAGCTAGCTTTTTGGGATCTTTATGAACTTCTTCATTACACTCGTTGGAAAACAAAGCCCCTCCTGTCTTGGGAAGGAAGGGGAGGGTCGGGAGATACAGCTCTGATTTCTCAACATTAAAAGGCTGCGTGCGGACGTCCTTTTTTGTATTCTTATCTTCTTCTAGCCACTCCATACAAGTGGGAGTAGCTCCTATGTTGCATTTATGAACACATTCGGCGTTTTCGATATCAAATAGTTTCATTTCTCCACCCTCGTACCCAACACACAGTAGTTTCCCATCCGGTCGCCACGCGATCCCAACCGCTTTACCGTTGCTTGCCGAAACGGACCAAACTTGTTTCCAAGAAAGCCTATTTAGCCAAACCTCTCCTTCTGCTGTCACTAATGCAAGAAGGTCCATCTTGGGAGACCACTTCATGCAGTGGATTTCGGCTGAACATGGTTTGTCTTCAAGTTCGCGAAAAGAGCCTAAACTTCCCGCCATCTTGGCTTTGAATACTAGTGCGCATGCACGTCATTACCGCTGACACTTAAAATATCCATTCTCGTTCCCAGTGCCTCCTCGACATTTTTCTGTACTCCTAACTGAAGAGTGTTTCTTCTCGGCCGAGACTGCATGTCAGTAGAGTATTCGAAATATAAACGCTCTTATTGGCTAAAGTTAATGAATAATTACCCTTGGAGGCGAAGTCAACCGCGAAATGAATCGAAAACCTTTATCGGGCTGTTTCTCGGCTCTTCTTTTCGGCCAAAAAAAACAGAACTTTGTTGAAGTCCAGACTTTTCGCGTTTTGTCCAATTTTCCTAAATTTTTCACGAGTCGTAGAAACTGCGTCTGGTCGCGTAATTTGATTAGCTAGTATGCCTAATTATCATAAAAAACAATCAAATTAGGGACGGACCATTAGAAAAGTTATGGGGGGGTGGGGGATTCTCAAGCTGCATGCATTTTTTTTTACTCCAGTTTGCTGTGCAGCAAAAAAATTTCCGGCTACGATCTCATGCACGTTTTTTTTTTTTATATATTTTATGTACTAATCTATTCAAAATTAGCTACCTTTGCATATCAAAGTTATTGCGTACAAAAGCCTACATATCGATAACCGGTGACTCACTTCAATTATCGGCCCAGTCATTTCACTCAAAAATACATAGATTTGGGAGCTATTTTGCCTTATAAAACAAATAAAATGATACATGATTTCCACTTACCTTCAAATCAAAGTTAAGTAATATCTAATCTGCAACTGATAACTGTCAGTTGGAGTGATTAGGGGCCGTCGACATATTCGAAATGCCCCGCTTAACGCACAACGGACGTTTAGGGGGTGGGGGGTAAGGGCATGGACGTTAGTGTGGGGCATTCAGAACAAACATATTTTCATCAGTAGAAGTACACTCAGTTTTAATCAAACGTTTCCAGTCAGCTAGATCTACATAGAGCGCAATTTCTGTTGAATTTCCCTGAAATTTCAACAAGGTCTTTTTGATTAGAAGTATCATGAAATACCTCAGTCAAACCTCCAGGTAAGTGAAACTCAGTTTTATAGTCGTGACATAATGAGTATTTTAGTCAAGGTCCGAAATGAGCTCGTACGGGAATTCGAGGTACTGACTGACTGTACAGTTGCAGCTATTAAAGCTGTAAGCTTGTTTTATACTTTGTTTATAAGTGAACTCCCGTGTATTTCATTACTGTTTTTTCTGACTTTATAAAAGCATAAAACAATGGGTGGACGTTAAGGGGGAAGGGGGGGAGGGGTCTGACCTTAACGTCCGTTGTGCGTTAAGCGGGGCATTTCGACGTTATATTAAGATTTCGACCGTACAAATTTGAATTTGCTTTCGCGAGTACAAGGCGTTACTGGTTTAGGAACTACCTGGGTTTAGCTTGAATACTTACCGCTGAATTCAGATAGTAGAATAAATTTGCAGTATTCTGCTGTATAGAACATTGAGGTTTCTCAAGTTTAGAGTGGTACAAATCACTGTTAAAGTTCTATTTCGTCATGATTTCGTACTATTTTTCTTGTGTGACTTTTGGTATGGCGGGAGCTGCAGTAGGAGAGAATTTGGAGCATTTAAACGAAAGCAGAGAATTCTCCTTCGTATAGTTCTGGTATCAACAGGTAAGCCACATTATAAACTTGTAATGCGACTGAAGTTGTTCTCTCTCTCAAATAAAATCGCATTTACTTCAAAGCGATGACCAATAGCAAATGTCCTCTTCTGTGTGCAATGATTTTGATATGACTTAATAATTCTTGTCCTAAGTAAACTTTAAGAGCCATGCTCCTGTGAATTTTTTTTTTAATCAGGGCATCGGGGCTAGCGTGCCCGTATTAAAAGTTATACTTTAATATTGATACCTATAAAAGTGTACATCTGCATCACTTTGCATGGCAAATGATTGTTTATGATTCAAGCTCATAGCGAGACCAGTGAAAATTCCATTCAAACAAATATTTTTGAGAGACGAAAAATTATGTAAATTTCTCCTGCTTTTAATAGTGGATAAATCAAAGGATACATATGTGTACCTCTCACAAAAGAGTTGCTGCAACAAAAACAGTGATAGAAGGAAACCATTTGCAGTTGATGGCATCCCTGTACATTTGTGCAGTCCCTGGCCTCTGCCTTGCCTCTCCCCCTCCATGTAGGATTTTTTTTTCTGTGTTGCTGGTTGTGCATGGATATTTTTTTTGATAATTTTCCCTCGTATGGATTTTTTTTTTTTGGAATTCCCCCACCCCCCCCCCCCCCCCCCCCCCATAACTTTTCTAATGGTCCGTCCCTTACGCGACCAGATCCTGTCCGGAAACGTCATCAGTATGGAATTTTCCGTCTCAAGACGGAGACGTCTCTCTCGGGAGCCATATTTTGATTTGGTTCCCGATGCGAGACGGCTGTTTCGCCCCCACGACCCCACCGACGCTCCTGAGCCTGCTCAGCAAGCGTTTCTCTGGGTTAAGCGAAAAAAACAAACACCGAAATGCTTGCTACGCAGGCTAACAAGCTCCAAGCTTTAAACTTTATCGTGGATAAATAAAGGTCATTGATTGATTGATTCGCAGGCTAAAATATCGCTTGAATAGTTCATATTATAAATCCTTCCAAAACATGTATGGTAGCCGGAAATAAATACACGACTTCACCCTACAATGTTTCAGTTGTGGTTATTCATACCTCTGAGCTCTTCTAGGGTCGTTTCCGCTGTTTTTTTCGAATCCTCCTTCCCTAATTAGGAAGCGAGGGAAGGAGGATTCGAAAAAAACAGCGGAAACGACCTAGTAGAGCTCATGCTAATCGGTACTATGGCGGATAGACGCGATTCTGATGCTCTCGACAGCTGGAACCCTAAATTATCTACTAATCAGCTCCGTAGGACAACATCCTTACCCAGTATCCATAATCTACGTAATATCTCGCCAAATGGAGGGCTAAATCTTTCTGTGTCTGCAAATCAGACTGGAAATACGGAGGAAAATGATGGTTTGGTTGAAGCGAGCACGAGTTCTATCATTGACGAAGACCTTCAAGCAGCTGGTGCTTTGAGATCAGCCCTAAATGGTAGGGATCTTGCATCTCTTAATCAGTATTGCCGACCTCAAGAAAGAACTGGGCGAAAGAGGCCTTTGTAAGACCGGGAAAAAGTCCGTATTAGTATAGAGAAGCTCAAGGCTTTTATTGTGGACAAAGACAATACAGCGGGTTTCCCGCCAAAATTCGAAAGTCGGCGGTCCAGCTGATCCTAATCCTGAAGTGGTCAATTTTACACTTGATCAATCCGATGACTCTTCTGATGCAGGCTTTGGGGCTAATTCTTGTCCTTATCATAAGCATTTTAATTCCTTGATTGATGATTTGAGGAAAGAAGTATTAACCATCAAGGAACTATACACAAACAATCTAGCTTCCCACCGGCCCATTCGGGTTGTTCGACCTCCTTAGAGAAGTCATTTGAGGAGTGAAAATGAAATGCTGAGGTCTCAGCTATCCTCTATGAGAGATCGCTACGATAAAGTTGTGGAAGAAAGGGACTCCTTAAAGTTAGCAGTCCAAATTATTTCTAAGGATTTGTCCTCTAATGTAAATCTGGTTTCAGCACAATCGCCTTCGCCGCTGTCGCCTAGCAACCCTGACAGCGGCGATTTCCTGGTGTCCGACTGCCCCTTGGACTACTGCCACAACAAAAAGCTCCAAGCGCCGCAAAAACGGAAAACAACTCGAACAGTCGAAATCGGCCTCCTCACAGCCAAGAAACTCCAATGGTAATCTCCAAGGCAATAGAAATCGATCTTCCAGTGATCGTTATACTCGCGATAATAGCGATGTGCCTCGAGAGCAAAATGCGTCTCGATCTCAAGCACTTACTAACACGCAAAGTCACGGAATACCTCCTGTCACTCTTATAGCGATTCGATTGTCAGCTTCGTACATGGATCTAAGATTGGGACGCGTCATTGTGAAACCTTTTTCCGCCGCCACTACTAGTGACATGACACACTAAATAAACTACAAATGCCTGGAAATGCGCCAAAGTCACGCCGCTATACAAGGCAGGGTGATCGGAGTGAGATGAATAATTACCGCCCGATTTCGGTGATCTCAGCCGTGGTGAAGGTGTGTGAAACTGATATATAGACAAGTGTATAATCAATTGTATGAATACTGTCAAAACATGACATCATTTCAAAACAGCAATCTGGATTCCGATCCTTTCATTCCACCGTTACGGCCCTTCTGGAGGCTACCGACAATTGGGCATATAATATCGACCGTGGGAACGTTAATGCCGTGGTATTCTTAGATTTAAAAAAAATGTTCGGCACGGTCGATCACGAGATTTTATTATCTAAAATGGCTCATTATGGGATACAGGGAATCGCTCACTACTGTTTCAAGTCCTATTTAGAAGACCGCACACAAAAACGTGTTGTGAACGGTTCTCTCTCAAAATTATGCACACTTAAATGTGGCGTGCCTTAGCGGACAATCCTAGGCCCATTGCTATTTCTGCTCTATATAAACGATTTGCCTAACTGTTTATTAGCCTGTCAACCTAGATTGTAGCAGACGACACTCATAACATACGCTGATGCTGATTTAAGTTTACTCCAGATCTGTCTAAATCAAAATCTGGAGAATATCAACAGGTGGCTGACGGTTAATAAACTGACCCTAAATATGACGAAAACTGAATTTATGCTAATCGGCTCCAGGCAGAAATTGAGCACGTTGGCTGAGGTTCTTGATGGCACTCCAGTAAAGCAAGTAGCAACCGCCAAATCTCTTGGATTATTGAATGACGAAAATCTCACCTGCATGGCGAAACCATTTAGAAAAGTTATCGAAAAAGATTGCCTCTGGAATTGGAGCCATTAAGCGGATGAAACCATATGTCCCCCCATGCAGCAACATTGCATTCTATCCATAACGCTTTAGTACAGCCTCATTTCAATTATTGTAATGTTATTTGTGGGAAATGCGGCAAAACGTTAGCAAACAAACTACAAAAGCTAAAGAATCGCGCTGCTCGAGTGTAAACTTAACTTTTTCAACCTTTGATGCCGACAGACTAATGCAGGATCTGGGTTGGAAAAGCCTACAAACGCAGCGTCAAATGCAAGAAGCAATTATGGTTTTTAAACTCATTACATGGTCTCACAGTTTACCAGGAAACTTAAGGCTAGCAGAATCTCTGAGCAAATTTAAGAAGTTAATTACTAAATGAGCACTTTTCTCAGTAAAGTAAGAAACACGGCATTCATGGAAAGCAGGTTTAAAAAAAAAAATATTCAACATATAATCGTAGTTTTAAATAGCTAAGAAGATTAGTATATATAGGTTAGTGAAATCGATATTATCTATCATAATATTATCTTATTATTCTTATTACACATATTATTGTAAACAGCCTGATGAATTTTTACCGTGTATAAATAAAGCCAGTCTATCTAATAACCACAACTGAAACATTGTAGGGTGAAGTCGTGTATTTATTTCTCTAACATACATGTTTTGGAAGGATTTATAATATGAACTATTCAAGCGATATTTGTAAGCGTATAAATACACAAATCACGAGATTGGGCTGCCTGTGATGCAACATCGATCTGATCCACTGTCATTACACATCATCACCGTACCGTCATCATCCACTGTCATTAGACCGCATTATTCACCAACATCATCCACTGCCATTAGACATCATCCACTGCCATTAGACATCATCCACCAACATTATCCACTGTCATTAGACATCATCAAGAGACCATCACCTAGGTGATGGTCTCTTGACATCATCCACCAACAACATCAAAAAAAAATATCAAAACTTTATTTATACACGGAAAAATCCTGACAGACTATATCTGATTTCCACAGAAGCCGTGTTATCTATACTAAGCTAATTATGCTCCTAAAATTTACATCGAATTCAAACTTATTTATAATATACATAAAAACATCTTAATAAAATAACTACTATAATATAAAAATACTGTTCTGTTAATATATTATTGGAATAAAAGTATAGGTCTAAGTCATTTGTTGAGCAGAGTGATTTCTGCGATTTGTTTTTTGAACGAAATAAGAGACTGTTTCACGTATATTTTACCGCAATGGGACTTTGCTCCGCTGTATGACAAACTCTTTTTCAGTCAGGAACTCAGTTTTTGGTTGAGGGAGACGAAACTTTGTCTCACAACATCTTAAGTTGTAGTGAAGTGAGCTTCCTTTTTTCATCCAATCTTTCCCAATCTTTCCCACCTGACTGTCATCATCCACTCAGTCATTAGACATCATCCACCGCCATCATCCACTGCCATTAGGTGACATCATTCACCGACATCATCCACTGTCATTAGACATCATTCACCGACATCATCCACTGTCATTAGACATCATTCACCGACATCATCCACTGTCATTAGACATCATCTACCGACATCATCCACTGTCATTAGACATCATCCACTGTCATTAGACATCATCCACTGTCATTGTTACAGTCACAGATAAAGTTCGTAATCTGGGAGTAATATTGGACAAAAATCTAACTTTTAGTAAACAAATCAATGAAACATGCAAAAAGGCCACTTTTGCTATTAGATCGATTGGGCGCATTCGCAAATATCTTCCATATGATGGTCTCAAGCGATTGGTGAATGCTTTTGTTCTATCGCGCTTGGACTACTGTAATAGCCTCTTATATGGGTTGCCAAAATACGAGAAAGACAAACTACAACGAGTTCAAAATACTGCCGCACGTTTGATTACTGGAACAAAACGGTCTGAGCATATTACACATGCACTTATGGATCTTCATTGGTTACCAGTTGAAGCACGCATAGAGTTCAAGATTCTACTTTTAACATATCAGTAAAACACTACACGGTCTGTCTCCAAGTTATCTATCTACTCTGGTTGAAGAAAATCGTCCTTCCCGCTCTCTTCGTTCTTCAAGTCGTTCACTCCTTCGTCCTCCATTTCCACCTGTCAGAACTGTAACTTATGGCGAACGTGCCTTCTCCTACTCTGCACCGAAACTATGGAACTCACTACCAGATTACATTAAGTCCTCCACTACTATATCAGCCTTTAAATCTGCTCTAAAAACTTTTCTTTTCAAAAGAGTCTATATGACGCAGTGACAGTAGAGAAGTATTTATATTATGTTATATGTATATATTTTCTGTTATATATTTTTCTACATGTAGACATATATGTGTATATATATTAGTCTGTGTTTATGTATATATATTTTACATCACTTCTTATATTAATATATCTTTTTAAATTTTTATAATATAGGTATAGCTATTTTTTACTATAGTTAGTTATTTTTACTATTTTCTACTTTTTAATATAGTCTTCTCATACTCCATGTAAGCGCATTGAGATTTTTAAATGCGCCATAAAAACCTATAATTATTATTATTATTATTATTATTAGACATCATCCACCGACATCATCCACCAACATCATCCACTGTCATTAGTAAGACATCATCCACCGTCATCAGGAAAGCAAATAAGCATTCAAGTAAATAAACAGATACAGAGATCGGAACATCATCCTTGGGCGACACCCTCGGTGAATATATCACATACCATTCATGTATATTCCTCAAATACTATAGTTAAAAATAAAGCACACTGATTGGAGCATGCGCAGAAAAAGACTACCGACATGGAAACGAGGTCACCGGGAAAAGCGTTCTTAGGAACGAACCACCTTGATCACTACAGATGTCTTTGAGGCTCATTTTATTTTAATGGTTCCTCGCGGTTTAACTTGTTTATAACCCTAAAACCTAAGAGAACATGTAGCAGCATCACTTGCGGTTCCTGGCCCGAAAAGATGGACCTGTCCGGCCGGAAAGCTCGTAAAACGAATCGGGCTTCTGAGCGGCCATTTTACTCGGCGGCCGGGACAACGAGCGCTGACATTGTTGCAGAAGCTCGCTCCGCTGTTCGTTCTCTCCAAACTAAACGACCATGCACCCCAACTGAACCCAAAAGGACTTTATTTGGAAGTAGTTCTTCGAGGAAAACAGAAGGAAGACCGCCATCAGCCTTCAGGTATGTGTGAAACTTCACAGTAGTCATTACATAATTTCGGTGCCGCTTTACTGTTTCAGTGCTTGTCACAGATACGTATATGTGTATAACTTGATAGATTTATTCCATGTAAGGGTAGTAGACTACATGAAATCTGGCATTTCTCTTTGCTATAACCCAAAATTACGGTGCTTCCTTTGTGATCGAACTGCAAATGGTTAGACCTTCTCGGATCGATCGGATAAGGACGATACATCGTAGCCGGACTACCCGTAGCCGTAGTCCCTCGGAAACCTGCACAGAAGTCAGAAGGGGCTTTACTGCGAGTGTTAAACAGAACAAATCAAATCGATTAAATTATACTGTAAGTCTTAAGTTTTACATGCAACAGCCGATGAGTGTAATACCTGTACTGGCTGTAGGTGTAGGGAAATGTTCTCCACAGACCACGGCTGTAAGAGATGTAGTACTTGACGTAAATTCCGTTTCCTGCCTCTGAGGGAAAATAATTACAAGAATTCAGATTACTGTCTATCAAAATTTCTGGGCACGAGTGCTTTTTCATAAACAGTTCTTTACACATTTCCATAAACAGCTGCCAGTGGAATACAAATTCATTGTAGCAACTCAAACTTTTCGAATTGTTTATGTTTGTGTAATAATATGATCACCTACTTTTACATAAAATATAAGTTGAATCTGTAAGTGTAATGTCATTTTAGACCCCATTTACACAAGAAAAAAGATGGCACAGCACCCCAAATCACGGCACTGTGCCGATTTTACCCATGTCGAGACTACGAGAGGTAGTCTCGGCACCTATAAAATGTTGGGTACCTGAGTGCCTTAATTACTAAACAAGGGACTGCTTTGTTTACACGTTCAAGGTTTATAGGGGTGCCGTGTGGGGTCCCATGCCATCTTTTTTGCACATGTAGATGGGGTGTGAGTTCCATTACTGAGGTTAAGTAGCAGATTCTTTTGGTAAGGAGGCAGAACGTTATGTAAGCTAGGTTCAAAAATAGTTTTGTCCCATTTTCTTCTGAGTCGTTTCATATAATCCAAATGAAGCCTTGTACCTTTATGCTCTGTTTGAAATTGTAAAATATCGCAAGGGAGAATACAAGGTTATTACCTCCCTTGAAATTAATCCAGGAAGAATTGACCTGAAATTACCTTTCTACATTAACATTGTACGTCAGTATAATGGACATAAATGTACATGTAGCTGAACTGCTGAGAGAAGTTTCAAGGAAAGTAATGCTGATCCATTATACACTGCATGTATACAGTATTTGCCTGTAACTGTTTCTTTGGCTGTGTGATTTGCATTTTTTTTTTTTTTTTTTTCAAAATTTTATGTCCATTTTTATTTATCAATCTGGGATGGGATCATATCTTAGATATTTCTTACCTCAAAAATTAATATTAAGTAAATTAACGATAAGACTACAATTAAGCTCCAAGTTTCTATCAGATGATAGTTAATTGACAAGGGGCATACTTATATATGTGTAGTGCCAAGTAATCTACATACATTGTATCACCCATAGAAACTGAGAGCATGTTGTCTCAAAATTTTTTGTTTTAGTAGAAACCAGCTATAGTTGAAGAAGAAGACCTTTTTGTATTTTGACAAATTGTTTGGCATTGTTTTGTTTTTAGAAACCATCCTTTTCACTTCTCACTCTATCACAGAGTAGATAGTGAGTAGCTTAGCCAATCAGATTGCAGGATTTGTGTTAGAACACTAGTTGGTTTATACTAATAACAGTTAGATGGTATTGTTATGATGATAAATGAGTTTTTCCAACTATAGGTTAAGATATTGGGTTTGAGCTAATAAGAAGTATATCAGAAGTAGAAAGTAATTAACTCAAAGTTCACCACTAAAAATTTCCTAAGTGCTCACAAAATGCAATATTGTGTATTCATTTGTTCTTGTTTTTAAATGTAATAACATTCTTGTCTCTCTTTAGCTGCAGCTGAAGTACTTTAATAATATTATTGATGTGACCAAAACTCCATTAGCGGTGTTTGTCTCTTTATCTGTTGTTTTCTCTCTGTGCAAACATTTTGAAAGGATAGTCTACTCCAGGTCTATGAAGTGTTTACACTGGGTAATTTTGTTGGCTTGAGTATACATTGTATAGACCACTCAGGTCATGACAACTTTTATCTCTTACCTTTACAAATTACTAATGATGACAGCTTTCAATTACAAATTGTAGGACGTCTGGTTAATGATCAAGTTTGCCATCTCGTACATTTTTTAATGTTTCTTATCCATGGTGAACAAAAACGTTACAAATAAATGGCTATGAAAATAGTCCTCCTAAGAGAACTCTTCAAACCATTCCTCTCGAAATGATTTCGTATTGTAAGACTGATGTCATCAGACATGTAGACTAAAATGTATATACATGTAATTCAAGAAGATCAGTGTGACAGGTGCTGGGGGTTGACCCGTGGCTTGGTTGCCATGGTTAGTTGCACATTACTTGCCTCAGTGTTGCTAGTAGTTGTATTGCAAATGGCACCTACATGTACAATGTACCCTTCATCCTTTCCTATATTGACAAGTTAATAATGACATTTCATAAATGAATAGTTATTTAGCATTATATATTTAGAGAGAAAAGGGAGAAAGTGGAATAGTAGCAGACACTGTGCAAGTTATCTTTGATACCAGCTTTTCCTCAAGTTTATAAAAAAGTTTTTTTAGTTCCTCTAACAGATAGATCTGCACTATGCTAGCATTTTTTCATTAAAACTAGTTATACATGTACCTCAGGGTTCCAACTTTAATATGCATACATGTACATGTAAATGGCATCAATTTCACTAGGTATTGTCCTGGAGACTAGTCTTGTATTCACTTTGCCACACAAAAGCGTTTCCACATGAACGTGATCGAGACTAAACATTCCTAAACAATGGTTATTAAAATTGGATGCCATATATGCAATGCAGGGCCTGAAATTGCTACCATTTGGGTGCCAATGTGACTAACAATAATAGTGTTGGTGACCAGAGTTTCAGATCTGGTCACCAGCTGGCAACCCTGAACATTTTGTTTTAATTAATCTATTAAGGAAAAATCGAAATCTTGAGGAATATTATTATAATACAATAAAACAACGTTCTTGCCAATAAATGTCAGTTAGACTTCATTGTTTTAGGGTTAGGGTTTGTATTGTTTTAGGGATAGGCTATTGTTTGGGTAACCAATAACATTTCAGGTTGCAAACAGTGAAGTCTGCCCCATAAATGTAGCAAAACACATTCTCAAACTCATTAATAATTTATGAGATCGTCATCCAATGGAAGGACTGTATTTGGTAACATACATGGGCCTTGAACTCCAGTCAAACCATTGTTTGAAGCTTCGTCAGGTGGATGCATCTTGACATCCAATGAAACACCAGTTCCAAACACACTAGTGTTTGATCAGATTTTCAACCCTGGTGATCAATATTTCTTAATCATAATATTCATGAACCACTGACTACTTATATATACTGATAAACTACAAGTAAAGAGTGAAGAAGTAAATAACAACATATATACATGTACAATGTAGAAAGAAAAAGTATGCCTCCACTGGAGTTCAAACCTCAACCCTTCAACTGCTTGTACCTTGCCCACTACACTACTGGGTATGCTAGTTGAAATCACTGTCAGCAAAAAAGAATGATAAGCCATCTATGGAATAATTATTTACAACAGTCAAACAGTAAACAATACTTGTTAATGATGTTTGAAAAGAAGCATATTATGTAAATTTTTGGTTTAGCATTCGCATGAGAAGTTATTTCACACTCATTGTTTGTATTTCATCAGGGGATTCCAAATATTTCGAAATACGTGTCGGGTTTCATTTGTTTTCTCAATATTTGGAACCCCTGATAAAACACTACAATTCGTTTTTGAAATAGTATCATGTAAAATTGGCAGCTGCAATTCTTTGATCCCTGTGTTTATTGTTTACTGGGCTCGATAGCATGGGTGCACTCTATATCGATCTAGAGCAACAATGTTATGAGCAATATTGCAGCATGGTCAGTTGAGTTGCAAACTGAGTAAAAAGTTACCATAATGGAAAAAGGGCTCTGGATTGTGTACTTATTGAAACTTAGGACCTGTAGAGAATAGTGTTCCACATGAAATGGAATAAGAAGAAATCATTATGGGCTCTTTCGGCACAATCAAGACAACTGTTACGTAAGCTCACATGGCACTCTAGAATTTGCTTTTAAAAACAACTTTTATCAGTCTTTGCTTACCTTTCCGCAGTGTACCGGTAGTTTTTGCCATATTTTACACAAAGAATGGTCCGGAACCATGCGTTTTTTACAGATGAATGAGCATTTTGAAGGAAACAAAAATTGGCAACCAAAACCTATGATTTCATGGCAACCAAAATATTTTGGTTAGTTGCCAGATGGTGCCTGATAAAAAAGTCAATTCCCTGCAGTGGATCTATGAGGTGATAAAAGGCATTTAAAATATTTCTTTTTTTAATTTTCAGTTTGGGTAAGCTTCAGTACGATGAGTCATGCTCTCGACCACCTTCAGGGAGGACAAGGTTAACACCTTTAGAAAATGCTCCAGAGCTACCAGAAGATACCATCCTCCCTGGACCACCCCCGACAGTAAGTAGTACAGCAAAAATACACTTATAGTACTCTACATTGTATATCTCCCAATCCACTGTGAAAGAAAACTGAGTGAAATAAAGACAATAACCTACTTTGTAGCTTTGGAAATATGGACTAGTAATAATATTACATGCATGTATTTGTCCTTGACATTATTTAATTGTTCCTCGAAACTCAGTTTCCACTGAACTTCACTTTCAGAATCCGTTAACTTCATATTATATTACAGTACCGCCTGAAATTATTGACGCCTTTACCGTGTGCAAAGACCGCGGTATGGTCGTGGTAAAACCTCAGCGTGGCCGTGGTTTTACCGCGGCTTACCGCGGTCAAATTATTCCACGTCCATGGCTGGATGCAGCCACGACCGTGGCGATGACCGCAGCCACTTAATATACAGTACTGTTCAAAATTATTACAACGCTAATTGGGGAAATATCCCAGGGATATTTCCTTTAAAATGGCACTTCATGGCCATTTGCGTGTTAAAACTGACTAGAACAAGAGCCACTTCGGAATAAGCTTCTCAAGTCTCGCTTCACTATCACGGCCATTTGTGTGTTAAAACTCGATAGAACAAGAAAGCTTCGGAATAAGTTTCTCAAATCTCACTTCGCTAACACAGCCATTTGTGTGTTTAAAATGGCTAGTACAAGAAACGCTTCGGAATAAACTTTTCAAGTCGCGCTCACTAACACTGCAATAATCTTCATTATACAGTGAAGGAGGTGAGTCAAACTGGAAGAAGAAGACTAGAACAAGAAGTTTACGCTTCAGAATAAGCTTCTCAAATCTCGCTTCGCTAGCACTGCCATTTGTGTATTTAAAATAACTAGAACAAGAAACGTTTCCGAATAAACTTTTTAAGTCGCGCTCACTAACACGGCAATAATCTTCAATAATCTTCATCTGATAAACTTTAGCTTCTGTAGTTTCAACTCAGATCTGTCAATCCTTCAGAATTTGTTGAAGTAATTGCGTATGTTTTCAATTGAAGAAGCCAGCTTTTTGGATACGAAGATTCTCTGTTGACATGTGCTTTCAACTGTGGAGACTGATTGTCTGGTTTTTCACACAACAAGAGTGCCGCGAACTTCGTGGGAAGTGTAATTTTATTGTATTGTAGTTTAAATTACCACAAAGCTTCTCAACTTTGCTGGCAAATGATATAAATGTCTACTAAACAGAACATTCTAGAGTTCTTTTTATTTAATATTGTTCCGTTTTCAAAGGTAATAGGTCCGAGCCTTGAATTCCGCGACACAGAAGTGTGACATTTTCCGCGAACTGATTTGAATAATCAATGACTCCGCAGTGGTTGTTTTGTTTTGAGATCGCACCAAATATTCTCTACATATAAAATGTTCTTTTAGAAATCGAGATGCTTACAGAATCAAACGTTTTGAAAGGTTTTACTTCATTTACGTATCTGAACAGTTTCCACCTGGTGCAAACAATGGTTTGAGTCCATTCAGTTTTAATTTGTTGTCTGTTATTTAAATAAGCGTGAGATCGCACGAACCACATCGAACTTTTGCAGTGTATCAGTGAGCGGAGTCCAAGAAGTTAAAAGTTTTATTTAATGTCGGCAGCAGTCGATCATTGTCACAAAATTTAATTTCATCTCCCTTAGCTGAGTGCCGAAGCATTGGGCAAAAAATACATTAATCATTGCTCAGTTGTTAGACTATTGTGTAACGACCGCAGCTTTTTTACCACGGCTTTCGACCGCTGTAAGTTAATTAGCCGTGGCTTTACGCGGTCAATTGACGCGGTTTGACCGCGTCCGTATGCATCAATAATTCCAGGCAGTACTGTATGTAACCAATATCAGTACATATTTTAAATCCACAAAGTAGGTTATTGTTAATTCATTATCAACTACGATTTTCAGCCTCCTGGGAAACACAGACGACCTATCAGAACTGCTCTTCCAAGTTCCCTAGAGAACGATGGTATACAAACAACAGATTTAACTCAGTCTCCATCAGGACAAGTATCCACTGTTACTGCAGGAGCCTCTATAAGTCCTGCAAGACCAAATATTAAGATAAAAACAGCTGTTATGGGTGGAGAAGGTCACATGACAGTGTGCCCATCTCCACCCAAGAAAGTTTCCCCCTCAAACACACCTCCAGGCTTTGTTGGTGTGATACGACGTAACTCTGCAGGTCCCTTGCCAACACCCCCCTCAGCAATAAAAAGTGAAGCATTAAGTACTAGGAGAGTTCGAAGTGGACCCAAAGAAAGAAGCTCACCAATGCCTGTTGACTGTTTGGTTGAAAGGGAAGAGATTACTGAAAAAAGTAGTAGCACCAGTAGCAGTTTGAGTGGGACAAGCTCAGAAGAAAGCTCCCCGAGGACTGAAAGCCCCAAAAAGATAAGTGATCGGTCTAATAGTGGTGATAAGAGAAGGAGAAAACCTCAAGAGGCTGATAAAATCCCCAAAGATGAATTAGCTGTGTATCATGAGGAGCAAATAAAGCCCCTACTGGTACAAATGGAGGAGAAATTCGCTCAGCGAAATGACACTGAACTTTGCCGAGATTGTTTAAAGCTGTGGAATTTGCTTGAGAGAAAAGGGATGATTGGCAAATCAAGTGGAAGTTCCTCAGCAAGAAGGAGAGGAGAGATATTAAAGACAGTGTTTAAATTTTTGGATAACAATGATCCAAGGCTTATACTTAGACTAGGAAGACTTATACTCTCTGTAAGTATGCAGTGGGTCTCAGAATACACAAAAAAAAAAGGTGGCATCTCAACCTTCATTTTTGATGCTATAGAAAATGTCCGCCAAGCCAAAATTAAGTTGTATAGTTTGAGCTCCTTGGCTCCAGTGAGAATGATCAACAGATACTGAATACATTAGAGTGGTTTCCAATTGAGTGCTGTAAAACAAAAACCTGATCCACCCACGAACTGAAGTAATTCACAATTGGTTTTACTTCAACCAATCACAAGGCAATTAAAGTAAACACAATGATGGCAATCACCTAACTGACATTTCGACAATGGTATGATCAAAGAAAAGTTTATTGAGGTATGCGAACTGCTGTGGGAGCCAGTAGCAGCTGACGTTTCAAGCACTAGCCCTTTGTCAGAGCAAAAAAGGACATTTTGATACTCAATTGAAAACTGCTGTAATTTGTTTTATTCCAAATTGGATTACAGGAAAGGAAACTGCTAGCTTGTGAGGCGCGCAAAGGACACGGGTTGAGACAGCTCCTTTAATAATGGGCCATGACAGAGTGTTTTATCCTCACAATTAAGGACGTTGCGTATTATTGGTTCAATTCAATGTGCTAAAACCTTGGTTGTTGTTTTATATGTGTAGATGAAAGTGACAGGTAACAATATAACTAACATATGCATGGTCATCTACCGGCTTGCTAAGACAGAGAAGAATGACCAGATGTTTATGGAAGAAGATATGCTTCGTAAGTAACAGAACTTGATAATTAATACTTTTCTCCATAATGTTTGTCAAAATATTTAATACTATTAAAAATTGAAAGTGTAAGAATTACATGACTATCAGTCATTGACAATTATTTATTGTAGAAGTTCTCTGCATAGTACTCATCTTGGTTGGGTTCCTTGTCACCAAATTATTATTGAAATTCCTACAAAAAGAAAAAGTATTGTTATCAGTCTGGGATCTCAATTATGACATCAGAGGTCTATAATTATAGTATACGGCATATAATTATTACTGGTTATTTCATTGGATTTCTATGGAATACAGGCAGCTATTTCACGAGAAATTTGTATTTGGTATACAACAAACCTTTGTATACCAAAATAATATGAATTTCGAGTAAAATTTTTGCCAGCATTCCATAAAAAACATTAAATAATCATTATCCTATAAATAACAAATTTACGGGAAGCTTTATCAGTCAACAACAAAGTAACTTACCAGATGATAGACTGCAAGTGTTCTTGCCAGAAAACAAAATAATTTGAGTGGCAGATGCGTCTGCAGACTAATTATGTATTCAAAATCTTGAATTCTTATTAAGGGTGTGAAATTTCCTGCATTTTGATTAGCCTTGTTCTAGCCATAAAATACAACTCTGAAATATAAGATTTATAGGATAAATAGAGGATATTACATGGCCGCATGGAGATACGGATTTCATCAACACGAGAAGATAAAATTTGTATCTTCAAGCAGTCACGTAATGCTCTGTATATAACTATCGATGAAATACTCAGTTTCAATCTCTTAATTACTAAAAAGGCTAGAAATCTTTGGAAACCTGAGTCGTATTTTCAAAAGTGACATCACTTTTTAGAAAGAAATGTACACTGGTACTTCATCAATAATTATATATTAACAGTCAAACCTCATTAATACACATGCTGAAGAGGTGACCCAGACAAGGTGTTCACATGTATCAAGGCTTTACTTTAATGAACACTTTTTAGAAAGAAATGTACACTGGTACTTCGTCAATAATTACATATTAATAGAAGTGTACAGTCAAACCTCATTAATACACATGCTGAAGAGGTGACCAGACAAGGTGTTCACATGTATCAATGCTTTACTTTAATGAACACTTTTTAGAAAGAAATGTACACTGGTACTTCATCAATAATTGTATATTAATAAAAGTGTACAGTCAAACCTCATTAATACACATGCTGAAGAGGTGACCAGACAAGGTGTTCACATGTATCAAGGCTTTACTTTATTGAACACTTTTTAGAAAGAAATGTACACTGGTACTTCGTCAATAATTACATATTAATAGAAGTGTACAGTCAAACCTCATTAATACACATGCTGAAGAGGTGACCAGACAAGGTGTTCACATGTATCAAGGCTTTACTTTAATGAACACTTTTTAGAAAGAAATGTACACTGGTACTTCATCAATAATTGTATATTAATAAAAGTGTACAGTCAAACCTCATTAATACACATGCTGAAGAGGTGACCAGACAAGGTGTTCACATGTATCAAGGCTTTACTTTAATGAACTAGCTAGGATTTCTATAGTATTGGACCACATGAGCTGTTCATATCAATAATGAGGTGTATTTTTTAGTAGTCCATCGGTTCAACTGTATTTAACTTGTTGTTTGTGTATAATTCCATTATTTTAGGATGTTTAGTTGACGCACTACAGGCATCAGACATCCTGACATGCCGTGAAGCCCTGGTATATACAGTAGGTGCTCTGAAGCACTTATCTAACATTAACCCTGTCGCTCAGAAGGAGCTGATATCGCTGGACACTATTAAGGCACTTGCACATTTGCTGAAAACTATAAGCAATGATGTAAGTTGGTTAATTATTAAAAACATTAACTTTATCAATTATGTTATAATAATGGGACATCCGTGTGGTAGCAGCAATTCTCATATTTACACATACAATACAATACGATATAATACAATACCATTTATTTATGTCGAAACGTGGGATAGGTTACCCTTAAATCTGAGCCAGAGGCTCTCTGGCTTCCTTGTTAGTCAACCCTGAAGTGGTAGACACCATGTAACCGTATGCTTTACAATTCTAACTGGCCACTTCGCACCGAATCCATTCAAATACCAACAAAATCTACAATGTCTTGTCTCAATTCACATTTTATCATAATTAAAAGAAACACTTTGATTGATTGACTGTCACAATAAAACTGGGGTACAACAGTCTGAAGAAAGCCTGGGTTCTAAAGAATTCTAAAGAAGAATAAAAACCTGAGAAAAGCACAACCCAAATATCAGCCATAACTAAAAATTGAATTCATGAAGTATACCTGACAAAAAGGACAAATTATTTGTATTGTTATTTTGGATGATTTTGATTTTGTTCCTTTATCTTTTCTAGATTCCCCAGTACAGCAGACCAGAGCTACAAATTTCAAGTCTACTAATACAGGTTTCTAAATAATTTATGAGCACGATATATACATGTAGTCACCAATCTCTATTATTATAAGTAGGCCTAATTTACTGGCTGTAGATAAGCTGATGTATATACCTGCTTGTCTTAGTTCAGGCTCAAACCAATCTCTATAGTGGGACTGCTTGTCTTAGTATAGAATGTCTCCATACAATGTATACCTCTTGATGGGTTTTACTGCCTGAAAACTTGCAAAAGGAAAACTGGTTTTGAATGTTTGCATTTCAAGAAAAGTTATGTCCTAAAAGACGGCAAAATGTCTAAATACATGTATGTCAAATTAAGTAATATTCGGCTATTAAAAACTGTAGCAAAAGACAATAGGTTGCAGCACTGGGCATACACTGTATCCCTTCATACAATTTTGCTTGAATGTTTGCCTTAAGTGCAGTATGAGATGTCTACAGTACACTAAGTTCAAACTACACCCAGAAAATATAGTATTTTTAATGCTTTTTTAAAATGTACTAACTAAAGAAAACTCAAAGACACCATCCAGCCAATGGGAAAGGGACAAAACAAAAGATATTTCAATCGAGAATTTGAGAATGCTCCCCACATACAGTGTTCTTCGTAATTAAACCATAGTTAAGATAAAAAATAACACTTCAAAATTTATCCAATGGCAATGCAAATTATTTTGATGGTTTTCTATTGGATTTATGAGTATCAGCCAATGAAATTATGAGAAAGAAAAATAGAAATGAAACACATTTTTACATTCCTTGCCATTCAGTGCTATTGTCCTTAGCCAGAGCATTACGAAATGTGATTGTATGCATTTCATTCTCATTACTCAGGCCAGGCCTTTGGACGGCACGAGTCAGAAAATGCAATTTTATATTTTTTGTGTCGAGATTTTGCGCCGTCAACCAATCAGATTGCACCTTCTTTGGAAGTTCTTTTCGCCACCGTACCAATCAGATTGCACTGTGCTGGTCACGTGAACAATGGACAACATTTGCAAGTTTTTCAAGATGGCGGCAAGTGGGAGTTTTGAATTTAATAGCAAAACCTTTAATATTAGCTGTTTTTTTTTGTAAACCAAAGGTTCCTTCAAGTGCAATACCAAGATATTTGTCTTTTCTAAAGCGACGGGAATTGATCACATATTATGCAACATGCTTTAAGATACCCTGTGACAGTCTGCTCTGCGATCAACACTGACTATAAATAACGACAACACTTGTAAATGTAAGTAGCCGTTAATCTGAACATGATAACTTTTATACCAATTGACTGTCGTTGTGTTGTTATTTATTGTTATTAACCTCTCAAAAGTACAGTAGAAATGACCTGATTTCTCAGTTCTCTGACTGACAGGGGCCTTTTAAAATATTATATGCACATGTAATGTTTATAAATTCGGGAACAAAAATCTAGTATGCAGTAACTGAGTAAGTAATCCGAAATGAAGATTTTTTTCAAACAAACGATAAATGACTCTAATGTGTAAATAGCATATTTATCTGTAGCGTGTTATTGACACTGGTACAAACCAATCTTTCCTAAACACAAGACCAAGGGACAGTTACCACCTAATACAATTATTAACTTTTTATTTTGTTCTATTTCCAGCCCGGGTCTATTTACATCTGGCCTGTACCTCTTTGTATTTGATTATTATCTCTGGTTCAGGCAGTCTACAGTGTATTTAATATTTTTTTAGAACTGACATACTTCATAATGATATTATGTATAGAGTAGTGTATTTATCATTATTGCAAGTTTATAAAATAAAATAAATTTGGTCCAGAACTGAGAGAGTCTACTTACATGTAAGTGTCACTCTTTCTTTCCCTTCCCCTTTCTTGGTACCATTATAATTATATCCATGCAAGCTAGATCTTGTTTCAGTGTTTCCCATCTGAGGTGGTCCCGCCTTAAGATAACCCTAAGGTTACCTTAAGATCCTACCTTCTCATCATTGTATTTCTTATTATGCCTTATATTACTCGTATACATTTCCATTATCTTATGAGAAACTAATGTAATAATGTTGTTGTTGTTGTTGTTAGTAATCAGGCATCAAATATATATAGTAGTAAATGGCCTGATTCCTCAGTTCTTGGAGTCAGCAGCATCACTTTCACTCGGTCACGATCAGGAGTACGAGTACTTTTAAGAATTATTTGGGAATGAAAATTTATCTTGCTGCGACCCCAATGATAGAAAAAAATGTGTGGACATTGCATGTTTCTTTGTGGCCTGCCATTATAAGTTTCAGTCTCCTTCAAGATGCAGAAAATGAGCACTAGCTAGCACAGTGGCAGCTCACTAATACTGGAAAATGGTGGTCTGTAGTTTACGACCCCAATCGAAAATATTGTATTGAGAATTTAGCCAGAATTTCAGCCATCTATACTGGTTTGTTATTGAGAATTACAAATAGATGCCTTCACAATGAATAGCAACATTATGTGGAATTTGTTGTTCTAAATTGCTTGATTTTTCGTAGTCTTACTGCACCTGATACAATTACAATGCATCAAATTTGAGTGACTCGATATCGTGCAGACTACTCATTCCAAATAACCATTTCACTTCAATCAACAACACCCATACCAAGTTTTTTTATAATTCTAACGACCCTCAAGGAACAATAATATTGAAAAGAAAGTAATATTAAACTACAGAATTGAAGGAAATTGTGGCTGAAATGTACATGCACAGCATGTATGAATGTGTGTGGTGTGTGTATTATGGCTCTATCTTATCATTTCTTAATACCCACCCCCCCCCCCCCCCCCCCCCTCAGCATACGTGGGTCATTTGCACATTGACATTTGCCAGACAAGAGCATCAGTAGAGAACCTGGCTACCTTAGCACAAACCATGCACAAAATTATGCTAGAACTCCATGCAGTACGTATACATGCAATAGATGGCCCGAGTTTAAAGCAAATTTATGCTTGCATAAATTGTAGTTAATGACCAACCGCAGCCCGTTGTGTATATACAAGTTGAATAGAGGTGGGAAACAGCTTCCCAGTCAAAGTTCATTCTCGGTTCCCCTCCATCGCGCATCAGCTCCCTGGTAGCCACTCATATTTGTCAGTGCACATGGCTGTCATTCCTTCAACCAATCAGGCCAAGCTGCCAGTTCTTGTACCTCGTATCTCTGGCACGCTGCCAGTCAGTTTTCCTCTCGGCAAGCTCCTAGAAGGAAAAGGTTCCCACGCCCACCCTCCCCTTTGCTCCTGCTCCCACCTCTACTCCCTCTTGCAATTAAACATCAGTTAGCTCACTTAGAGCAAGTACTAGAGTCCAATTACTAGCTTACACCATTGATGTTCTGTGATATGGACAGTTTTTGATAGCAGAACATTTATTAAGAACATTTTATTTACAAACATTATTTACATGTACATCATGTATTACACATGAGCATAGTTCTGTATGTAATATCAGTGGACACTAGAATTTAAATAAATTGGGGTACGGGATGAAGTGCTCCTTTGGTCACCCTTTCCTCCATAGACTCAATGTAATGTCCGTTTCACTGTCCCATGGGGATTACTACCCCTTGACAGTTGAGACAATGTAATGTCCGTTTCTCTGTCCCATGGGGATTACTACCCCAGGTGCGTTGGTGGGGGATTCAGAACCCCCAGGGCCCTGGGGGATTAGGACCCTCAGGGGTGTTGTGTTAGTTTCTATTTACTACTTTTCCTGGAATACTTCATCCTCATCCCCTTACCCCACATATATTGTTGTTGTTTTATTGTTTGGGGCAGCGGGCTGGAACCATTAACGGCCACTCAGGGCCTCTTGTTTGTTTTTGTATTTCCTTTGATATTTAATTATTTCATATTTTTGTATTTAATTATTTCATATTTTTTGCTTAGGTAACAGGAGTTCTGAGGTATTTAGCTGATGTAAACGGAGCAAGGGAACTGTACATCACTAACAATATTGTGAAACTCTTGGCTGACATACTTGATCCATTCAGTAGTGACGAAGATTTGGTCTACAATATCTCCAGAATTCTAAGGTAGAATCCTCTTGTTCTTTGGATGAGCTGGTTGTTTTAAGATAAATATGACTTCTTTTTAAAATAAAACTTCAAAGCATTGGCTATTAGTCAGGTCACAAATGCTTGCTCAGAAAACAAACCATATGAAGGAGAATTTGGAACTTGATCTTTCAGCATGGTGCACAAATGTAATGACCACTTGCAATGTATTTGCATACTTTCGTCGCAATGATCCAATCATGTACGAGAATGGCCTGTCAAATAAACAAACAAAGCCACAAATGGGAAGTATAGTCTGTGGTACAACATAAACTTGGCAAAAGTATTTTTAGAACAAGGAAATGTAAGTAAAATATGATATTGCCTTATTTGAATTACTGCTAAAGAGAAAATAATTATATGCTAAAACTGATCAGCCTTAAACTTTCAAACATTAGTGATAATCTAAAACAATTACCAGTGACCCGCATGAACTTGTCAATTTCACCACACTGATGTTGTCTACAAGAAATGTTTGAAGGCATCCAAAGGGCTTGTAACACGAAAGGAAAATGATGAACCAAACATACATGTATGTTATTGTCTTCGGACCTTGAAATGTCATTTAATTATCTTTGGATGAGTAAACAAGCATAGTGAAGTGCACGAAGGAAAAGAGAAAAAAATGTTCCTAATCGAAAGGAAACACTCTATTGTTTGTGCTGTCAAGTGCCAGCCAATTGGATTTTGCTAGATTAGTTGAATATGTAATGAGTGTCTTGTTTATAGGGAATGTGTTAGGATTATTTAGTTATCATGGTTCTGATCTCACTCAAATATAATGTCTAGTTTTAGGTACATGCATGTAAGCTGGATGTAAAGTAAATAAAGTAGACTGCGGCTAGCTGATTAGAACCATTCCACCGCATATGTGCTTGTGTGTTGATCTTAAGATTAGGAACTGGTTTTCTTTTTTGTTCTCCCATTTTCTAGACAGGAAATTGGTAAAATATTGCAAAAAATCTAGTTGTATTAAAATGAGTTCATGTTGCATTTTGCTTACTGTCTCGACTTGCCGATTATCAACAATACTCCAGCATGTCGGCTTCGCTTTGTAGAAAGTACAGAAAACCGGGGAGCTCTAGACAATTGTCAAACTGTAACTGGAATCTTTCGATTTTTGATGAAAGTAGACTTCTCGCAATGTTCCTGCACATTGGTTTGTGGTTTTGCTTGATGATTATTTGACAGGCCATTTTCATACTTGATTGGATGTCTACAAAAGTATGGAAATACATTAAAAGTGGTGACAATTTTGTGCATCGTGCTGTACGTCACTGAAGCCACCTTACACTTGCCCCATCAATATAATAATAATTATTATAATTGTACAGTGTTTATATATAATAAGGGAGCAGCTGGTCAAAACACATGCCCCAGATAGGGACCCATTTTTTTCAGCAGATCGACACAGCTGTCAGCAGGGTACCACCGGCCCCCATCCCCCATTTTTGACCATCTATTTTCCATTCTGGGGGGCCTAGCTAGTGGTAATCTTAACACAGAAAATGAAATGACAACATAAGACAAAACATGCAGTGCATTTGTTTCTAGATTATGCCTTTTAGTTTTGAAGATATTTAAGAACAAATTATTTTTAATATTGAGTTTTCTCTCCAGAGGAGATGGCTGGCAGCTGCCCCCAACCCCCTACCCCAAAATGGGTCCGTCAAGAGGGCATGTGTTTTGACCTGCTCCCTAAATAATATTATTATTACTGCTCGAAATGAGCCACAGTAATTGCTAACCTAACAATACAAAACACCCTAACCCAAAGAATGAGTGGTACAAAAACAATAGAGCTACAGTACATGTATATGTATAATTAGTCCAAATTACCAGAATATACATGTCTGGAAGTGGTAGTAACTCTATTACTCTATAATTTTGCCAAGAATACACCAAATATGAGGCCATATTTGGGTATAGTTGCAGTCAATGGCTTCCCATGACCATCATGGTAGTATTTGGTTTGAGCAATCAAATATCTTTTAAAGACAAAAACACATCCCATTTCTCACTTTTGGTTATTATTGAAAGAACATTATTTTCGTTTCTTGGCAGAATTTACATAATAAACAATGTATTGATGTTAGTTTGCTACAATCATGACTGTGTATTTTAAATTTACTAACCATTCATAAAAATACACAGCCATACTCAAAGCGCTTAGCTGACTAATAACCTCAGTCTATTTATTGAACTGATTTTATATAATATGTGCTACATGACCATACTTACCTTAATTTAGCCAATTTTTAAGTAATAGATACAAAATGAATGGCCGTGCTTTATGGGATTTACAAACTCTAGCTGAAAGCGAGAGTTTGTAAATCCCATAAAGCACACAGCTATACTGGCCACAAATTCTGTATGAGACTTACGTGTATCAAAATGTCTAGATGTATTAGTCATGTTTTCAGTTATTTTGGCAATATGACTTACATTTGTATTTTGGCTGAGAAAATCGAAGCAAAAGTTTATGTAATGTCGCTCAGCGATTGCCTTTGTTTTTGCTCATGCATTATTAATGAGTTAATGATAAAGTAATTTACATACTTATTTTACAGCAAGTTAACTCTATACAACGAGTGCTGCAGCCAACTCTGTAGTTCTGAGAACTGTTTTAAGGCCTTGTTAACAGTGCTGAGGGATCATGAAAAGAAACAGGTAAAACAGGCTTTGCCATTTTTATTTTATTCTGGTTTACCATCATTCAAAGGTGGATAGACCCTTGATAGGCATAAACCCTTCTATGGTAGGTCTCTGAGGTCCTATGATTTAACATCTTTACGCCAGACTATATAAAGTCCTGACTAACCAGTTGCACAAAGGCAGCACTTTCTGCTCAGTTAGTTTAAGACCCTGACTGTTGGCCCAGCCGAGAATCCAACCAACATGCATGACTGAGTGGCACTCGTATTTTAATGATTTTATACCCAGTATGTAACGATACATGTACATGTAGAATATAATAATGATAACCAAACAGTCTGATGATATAGTAGCAGGTTAAGTTACTCACTTGTTTCTGGTAACCCAAGTGCGGGCCTGGATTTGTTCATGCCGACCTCAAACTTTTTATTGCTATTTTCCAAGACTTGAAACAGATCAAATAAATATCAAACATATTAAAACTACAAGAAGTATGTAAATGACGACTTCTCACTAGTGTGTCTTCAGCAGCACGATCACATGAACATGACAACAATGTAAATACAGGGTTACGTGTAACTCACAAAAAAAAAGGACAAAAAAATATTTTTTTCAACCTACCTACCTGATTTTGTCAGCTCATTACGAGAAACAACATTTAACACATGCATGTGTAACTGGATTATATATTTTTCTTCATCCCAGGAAATCGTTGTACGAGTGTGCTTTATTGTTGGTAATCTCACAGCCAAGAATGACGAGGCCAGGGCTCAGCTGTTCTACACTAAGTCCTGCATGCCAACTCTATTATCTGTTATGAAAACATACTTTTCAATGGATGTTAAGGTAAGGCAGAATATGCAGCCCAGTATAATTAATTTAGCACCTCTGACAATATTGTGATTATCCTCCTCAACTCCTCCTCATGTAAAGGAATAAACTAAAAGCCTTCTCATTCACGGCCTGGTTGTTCTAAGCCCAATTAAGCTAATCCAGGATTAAGGGCAAACTTTAGTTCAATTTGCAAACTTGTGAACAACATCTACATTAAAAACTGATTTCTAGGGGAGAAACAACAAGTGCATTTCTACTTGTCTTGCTAGATTTGGAAACAACTACCTTCTACCGAGAGAACCAAAACCATGGATTAAGACTTAAACCAGGATTAGTGCTAATTGGGCTTCGACCAAGTGGGCCCAGGCTTTTTGAATGATACATGTAGATCCCCTACAGCTATAGCATGTCACACAATCATGACCAGTAATTATTATACTAACCGCATGTCAACACAAAAGCAAAGTTTGTTTTTAGATTTCGAACTTCAACCCAATTGGCAGGTTCGAAAGCCTTGCCATTTTCAGCACTAAATAAGCAAATTTAGAGGGAACATGAATGCTGTCTATCAGTGTGTCATTTAATTTCACTGTGTAATATTTGATACCCTGTTGGAGTTTATTTTGACACAAATAGTTGTATTTGAATTTTCCTGGCACATCATACATTTCAAACTGTCAATTCATGTCTCCAAAATTCATATCAAGACTTTGAAGGGTTTTTGTGAGTGTCGCTGTTACTGGTCATGCATGAAACCAGAGCTATAACTGTAATAAAATACATGACATTATGTATATTCATTTGATTATAAGTTGTTGTTTTCTTCCACATATTTTTGCACCTAATAACAGTCGAGCATGAAACCAGTGATGCTCAATGCTAGTATTTATATCTGTTACGATAATACTCAATGCTAGTGTTTATATCTGTCAACTGCCTTACTTGTTAGCTCAGTTGCTAGAGCACAGTCTAGAGTGCAGGAGGTCAGGGGTTTTAATCCCAGCCACATCCTTGGACAGGAATGTATACATGTAAGCTGTTGGCCGGCATGAAGTAACCTGTTGTGTTATTTTGAGAAAGAGTAGGGGATTGTCTCCCGATAACAGCCTGATATTCATACTATCATAGGTACTATCAATCATTCATGATTGTAAAGTAAACTGAACGGCAGCACATTGCGTCACAAATTAGCAGTCCGTATCACAAAAATAACCTTGTGAAGCACATTTGAATAATAGTCATTATATTCATGATTACATGTAGAATTTGGGCAAAATAAATGAATACCTTTACCTTTACGATAATGCTCAGTGCTAGTATTTATATCTGTTATTTTAACTATACAGGGCACAGAGTCCAGTGAGATGTCCAGGCAATTGAATGGTGATGACAGTAAAATTAACAGTCTGGAAGATGTGCTTGTCAAGGTACATGTATGTATGAATTAGAGTGTGATTGGGTCTTGTCAGAAAACTGTAAAGGAAATCTCACTTCTGTAATGTCAGGGCTCGGATTTAACTTTGAGGAGAATTAACCTTTCAGGGCAGTGAACAAAATAATTACTATAAACCAACTGAGATTTGGCTGTCCAAGAATCCTTACAGCTATGTGATCTCACACAGACATTGCAACAGACTTTTCAAAGCCTTCACATGGATTTCGAGATTATCAATGGATGGTAAAGTTCTGAGTTGGTCATTAAATGTTTACACCCTTGTGGACCAATTGGCTTGTTAGAGCATTTTTTGATTGAGTGTTGGAAACCAAAACCAAAGTAACTATAGAGCCAATCACAGGAGAAAGTAAAATTGCAATGGGCCAATCACAGGAGAAAGTAAAAATGCAATGAGCCAATCACAGGAGAAAGTAAAAATGAATGGGCCAATCGCAGGAGAAAGTAAAAATGAATGGGCCAATCACAGGAGAAAGTAAAAATGCAATGAGCCAATCACAGGAGAAAGTAAAAATGAATGGGCCAATCACAGGAGAAAGTAAAAATGAATGGGCCAATCACAGGAGAAAGTAAAAATGCAATGAGCCAATCACAGGAGAAAGTAAAAATGCAATGGGCCAATCACAGGAGAAAGTAAAAATGCAATGAGCCAATCACAGGAGAAAGTAAAAATGAATGGGCCAATCACAGGAGAAAGTAAAAATGCAATGAGCCAATCACAGGAGAAAGTAAAAATGAATGGGCCAATCACAGGAGAAAGTAAAAATGAATGGGCCAATCACAGGAGAAAGTAAAAATGCAATGAGCCAATCACAGGAGAAAGTAAAAATGCAATGGGCCAATCACAGGAGAAAGTAAAAATGCAATGGGCCAATCACAGGAGAAAGTAAAAATGCAATGGGCCAATCACAGGAGAAAGTAAAAATGAATGGGCCAATCACAGGAGAAAGTAAAAATGAATGGGCCAATCACAGGAGAAAGTAAAAATGCAATGGGCCAATCACAGGAGAAAGTAAAAATGCAATGGGCCAATCACAGGAGAAAGTAAAAATGCAATGGGCCAATCACAGGAGAAAGTAAAAATGCAATGGGCCAATCACCGGAGAAAGTAAAAATGCAATGGGCCAATCACGGACTGAAGTATTTCATGATTGGTTTAAGTAGGAAAAGTAAACGCAATCATGAATAGCTACATGTATTGCTAAAACAAAACAGATTGTGTGGTGGACCAAAACAATGTTTGGTTTTTAGTTTAGAACTTAACATTTTCAACAGCCAATAGACAAGCTAAGCAACCACAAAACTATATAGCAATCATTTATTGCTTTTGAAACTCAATGGAAAACTGCTCTATCAGTGTGCCAAATTATTTTCCTTCACTGAGTCAATCTGGCAACATGTTAATGTACTGATCAGCTGCATTGTGATCATAATGATATGCAATGTAGTAGTGTAGTAGTAATAATAGTAATGGTAATGATCTAGACGTATACTGTATAATGAGCTTGTGTTATAGGTTTTTGACAGTCATTATTTTTCCCACCCTACAGGTTATACGAGTTCTTGCAAACTTGTCAATTAATTTTGATGTTGGCCACATCATTGCTGCTAATGAGCAGTTTATAAGTGTTCTTCTCAACATTTTAGGTATGTTTAAACAACTGCTATTTCTTAATGGCTAAATGTAATTGATTTACCATTTGATACATCTGATAGTCTAGCACTGCAGTTTAACATTTGCTGTTTATCCAATACCTTCTAAGTAGATATTTAATATTTAGTATAATTCTGCCAAGAATGCACAAAATATGCACAAGATGGCACCAAATACGAGACTGTATATTGCGGTAGTTGCAGTCAAATGGCTTCCCATCACCATATATGGTAAATCCCATTTCTTGAGCAAGCGTTTTTGGTTATTATGGAAAGAAAATTTTATTTATTGGCAGAATGTATATCTAATAAACAACTTAAAAGACTCGCCAAAATTAGAATGACTCATAAAAATACACAGCCATACTAGATGCTTTAAGCCGACTAATAATTATAACCTCTATAAATATTATTGGGGTGTCTAGTTTAGTAACCGTGAGGGAATGTGGGGTGCCTAGTTTAGTAGCCGTGAGGGAATGTGGGATGCCTAGTTTAGTAACTGTGATGGAATGTGGGGTGCCTAGTTTAGTAGCTGTGATGGAATGTGGGGTGACTAGTTTAGTAACCGTGAGGGAATGTGGGGTGCCTAGTTTAGTAGCTGTGAGGGAATGTGGGTTGCCTAGTTTAGTAGCTGTGAGGGAATGTGGGGTACCTAGTTTAGTAGCCGTGAGGGAATGTGGGGTGCCTAGTTTAGTAACCGTGAGGGAATGTGGGGTGCCTAGTTTAGTAGCCATGTGGGAATGTGGGGTGCCTAGTTTAGTAACCGTGAGGGAATGTGGGGTGCCTAGTTTAGTAGCCATGTGGGAATGTGGGGTGCCTAGTTTAGTAGCCGTGAGGGAATGTGGGGTGCCTAGTTTAGTAGCCGTGAGGGAATGTGGGGTGCCTAGTTTAGTAGCCATGAGGGAATGTGGGGTACCTACTGTAGTTTAGTAGCTGTGAGGGAATGTGGGGTGCCTAGTTTAGTAGCTGTGATGGAATGTAGGATTTCTGGTTTTTGTGTATGACCTCTACTGTACATGTGTGTGATTTGAATATGATTCAAGTCTTAAGTTACCAAATTATAATTTATACAATTAGAAAACTCCTTTTTAAAACCTCAGTAAGAATTCAACTTTATTTCTTTGACTTCTTCTGATGTTATGTATATTAATTTTACTCTTCTCGTTTTAGATGTTAAGAATGTAGAATCAAGTGAGGAGTTGGTACTAAATGCAGTAGCGACACTCAACAATTTGTCATTCTACCATAATAGCACAAGTCTTATTCTACAAAGACAGCTAGAAATTACTGAATGTGAGTTGTTCACTGTTGCAGCTTGTAGCATCTTTGCTTGCACTTTTATATGTTCATATTATAAAGCATGAAAGAATCTTCTGTTTATTACTTGTACATACTGTATATACATGTAGTAATGGTTTTTAATTTTGAGAATTATTTTTTGGCATAAATAGGTTTATCACATGCCCGGTACGGCACACACACTTTACTTTCCAAACTGTTTCATATCAACAGGCCGGAAAAAGACAACCGACCCTCCTCAATTTTTTGCTTGCTGTTTTTCCATTATTAACACACATGATATAAATACAATACAATCATGTAACTTATTGACTGAGTTTGGTCAAGCTAAATGGGAAAATATTTGGCTCTGTCATTTTGTATGTGCATGATCTTAAGCCAAATAATTATGTTCCCATCAATCCAGTCCTCACATTCAGTCAAATTGTAAGTACAGTAGAATCTCAATAACTCAAACCCTCAGGGGGAATGAAAAATAGTTCAAGTTATCCAGAGTTCGAGTTCTTGAATGTGTTTTCCACTGATTGATCTGTTGCTGGAACTGTGTAATTAGAACACTTAGCGATCATTAAAGAGGATTCACTCACTCCAAAGAGCAGGAATGTGGACATCAGTTTGCCAATACAGAATGAAAAAACTATCACTAATGCATATTTACTTTACCTAGATTAATATTACAGCGATTAAATTGAAAACTTGATCTGGCATTGCAGTTAAATTAAATTACGGCTGAATGATGAGATAGCGGGCGTAAGTCAGTGGGAATTGTCCTCATAAATTCAAGGGAGCGAAAAGTTAGTTATCCAAGTTAGAGATACATGTATCTAGGGCTAAATCACTGTAATAGAGTGAAGCAACTCCAGGGGAAGCTGCCTTCAGTTCGAGTTAGCTAAAAAAGTTTGAGTTATCAGGGGTTATGAGTTATGAGTTAATGGGATTCTACTCTACCTATTATCATAATGTTACCTGTTGGATTTTTGCTTTCAGCTCTTCTGTCTCTTCTTCTACCTGAGAATATGGATGCCATGGTGGAGGCAAGTCGTGTGTTTGGTAATCTGACAAGAGACAAGGAAGTCAGGTCACTGTTAAGAGACAATAAAGGTTAGTCAGTTATAACCTGGGGTGTCATTCATGTTAAAAGTAGGAACAAAAGGCATTAACATTTGTTGTACACATGCTATAAGTATAACACAGTGAAGGGAGCAACTCAGACAAGTAGTCCGTAGTACAAGGTGATGAAGTACTGCTGCTGGAGATCCCCCAAGAGCTGGCTTCTGTTGACACCCCACGATAACTGCTTGGAAACGTCTGTGGAGGGTTATTAATCCTTGAAGCACGAGAAGCAGCATGCTCTTGACAGTAGTCAACATCTTGCTTTAAAGGAAATCCTAACTGTTGAAACAAATTGCCATTAAATTGTTGGAAATATGGTCTAAATTAAACATGATTGTGTTGACCCAGTAAGCTTGGAGAACTGATCCCATTTGTTCACTAGTGGGAATTTCAAAATAAGAGGGTTTTGCTACAAGCTCTTACTTTCTTCTCTCTCTCCCCACCCCACCACCCCCCTCCCCACCCCCACCCCCTGCCTTCTTCTCTTCTCTCTCCCCTCCCTCTTCTCTCTCCCCTCACTCTTTTCTCTCCCACCATAGAAACCCCATGCACAGCCTGTAGGCAAAAACACCAACAAAGAGCCTGCAACCAAGATACCTCCTGTGTGATGCAGGCCAGTTGAACATACAGTGAGAGTGATATAATTACCTTAATACATTTTCAGTTGATGAAATCATGATCGCCCTACTGGATGCTGGGGAGAGAGAGACAGTCTTCGCTGCTTGTGGTGTGTTGATAAACCTGATGACAGATGATATTAGTAGACCAAAGCTGAAGGAAGAAGGTGGCATTAAAAAGTATGTATAGGCTTAAAGGGGACATTGTTAACCCCCAAATGATAAACTTTCTCATGACGAAAGACTAAAATACCTGCTCAGATTAGCAGAGTATGCTTTCCAGGTATACTGGAGAAAACTTAATCGGTTCAGTGTAACCAAAATCAAGTTTGTAGAATAATCTTTTTTAATCCACTTTAGTCTTTGCCATCCTCTATCGAAAAAGTTTCAAAAGCATATCAGGACATTCACATGGTATTTCTCTTCGATAGATCTCAAGGTGTTATTTTTGTAGGTTCAGTTGGATTGACCGTGCCCCTTTAACAGCAGGTCTCCAAATGAAACTGACTTATAACAAGTGTTGTAGTGAAGGTCATTGTCAACTAAGAACAGAAACTTAAAGGTTTACTCCAATGGAGTGCTATATCTAGAAGGGTGGATTTCTGCCCACTTAGTAAACATTGCTATCACACTATGGCAATAATGGCAATGGTATTTGAAAACTCTTCTCTCAGTTTCCAAGATGACAAGCTAATTCCATTAAAAGCCTTGCTCATAAACTTAAAGCGGCCACAGACACATTTCAATACTAACCTGGTGCCGACTTGTAAATGCACTCCATTTGCTTTTTAACTCTTGTTTGTCACATGTTTTAAGGCTTGTTGATGTTCTTCGTGATTTTGGCAAGAATGATTGGCAGCTGTCAACGATGGTGTGCCAGACTCTGTGGAATTACAGGTACGTTTTCGATTTGCAACAATATTCCTTACCAGTTCTGTCACTATAATAATAACCTTTATTTTAACATGATAAAGCTAACAGCTTGTGGGCTGGTCACTATCACTCTTGCATTAGACCAATACCCAGTGGTTTCTGAGGGACTATACAATGTTTAACTTTCTTACCCGAGAAAGGTTCATTGCATTTATATTGCACCTCGTGTCTGATGGTAGTAACAGGGATGAAAATTAGGCTGCGCTCGTGCAAAAAGTGCATAGATTTTTAGAAATGAGACTAAAATCTCATGATAACTTGCAATTGTTGCCAGTAGAATCTTGCTGAACTATTTGCTGTTGCTAGTAAATATTAGTGACGATAGTTGCTCCTGGTAATTTCCCCTAATTTCAAACTCTGATTGACATTGCATACAATGGCGTGAAGCAACAGTCGGCTTTTGGCCAATCAACTTCTACTTCATAGCCTAGCTATGGGTGTTGCAGCACATGGGTTGTACCTTTTGTAACATGTAAAGACATCGACTGGTCCTTTAACTTGTAGCCTAGCTATGGGTGTTACAGCACATGGTTTGTACCTTTTGTAACATGTAAGACATCGACTGGTCCTTTATCTTGTAGCCTAGCTATGGGTGTTACAGCACATGGTTTGTACCTTTTGTAACATGTAAGACATCGACTGGTCCTTTATCTTGTAGCCTAGCTATGGGTGTTACAGCACATGGTTTGTACCTTTTGTAACATGTAAGACATCGACTGGTCCTTTATCTTGTAGCCTAGCTATGGGTGTTACAGCACATGGTTTGTACCTTTTGTAACATGTAAAGACATCGACTGGTCCTTTATCTTGTAGCCTAGCTATGGGTGTTGCAGCACATGGTTTGTACCTTTTGTAAAATGTAAGACATCGACTGGTCCTTTATCTTGTAGCCTAGCTATGGGTGTTACATCACATGGTTTGTACCTTTTGTAACATGTAAGACATCGACTGGTCCTTTATCTTGTAGCCTAGCTATGGGTGTTACAGCACATGGTTTGTACCTTTTGTAACATGTAAAGACATCGACTGGTCCTTTATCTTGTAGCCTAGCTATGGGTGTTGCAGCACATGGTTTGTACCTTTTGTAACATGTAAAGACATCGACTGGTCCTTTATCTTGTAGCCTAGCTATGGGTGTTACAGCACATGGTTTGTACCTTTTGTAACATGTAAAGACATCGACTGGTCCTTTATCTTGTAGCCTAGCTATGGGTGTTGCAGCACATGGTTTGTACCTTTTGTAACATGTAAAGACATCGACTGGTCCTTTATCTTGTAGCCTAGCTATGGGTGTTGCAGCACATGGTTTGTACCTTTTGTAACATGTAAGACATCGACTGGTCCTTTATCTTGTAGTGGTGACATCATTACATCAGCATCAACTTTTGGAGAAGAAGAAACACTCGAGCTTATGGATGTCCTCGTGGAATATCTTGGTATGATTTTATCCAATACAATGAACTAAGTGTTTGTCGGGGGTGGTTAGAAGCCCACGCCTAATCTCAGTTTGGGATATATTCTTCTGGTAGCTAGGGTATCACACTTTGAAGGAGAAATATTGTTAGAGCCTGTTATCAACTGCAAGGCATACTGTGACATTGATGTGGTTTCCCTGTCGTGTCTGCTCCAATCGCACTACAGAGTTCTGTTAGGGCAAGATCATGGTTATAATTGATGTAGTAGCAGGAAAAAAATCAACTAAACACGTTCTGACCATTTTAGACGAGCCATTTAGCTCGTCTGCCTTTACTGTACACACCTATTACAAATGGTTTCCCGGTCAAACAACATTCCCAGTCAGAAATGGATTGTGCTTCATAACTAACGGATAAACTGCAATGTAATATTCGATTCCTCTGAAAGTTTTCATCCCCCAAACAAATGAATTCGCCAGAATTTCAGCTACAACCACAACCATTTCGGGCTGGGATGTTGTATTTTTATGTATTGCTTTTTTGAAATCTCGTGTAATTTTTTTAAGTAACTTTTTTTACTTGCCAGATGAGGAGGTCATCTTCGACCCTCACGAGACAGCGAACATGGATCCCACCTTGTACGAGACGTTACACGATATGTGGTTCCATACATTCTGCCCCGTAGGAGAACATCTGCTTCAGCGTATCAGATCCCATCACACAGACCTGGTACCACTAGAATGCCCCAGCTAGCCGAATACCAAGGACTTGTTCCTCGTATACCAGACGAACTTGTGCGTACGCGTACACTGGCATGCCTTCCACTTCTTACTTACAGGAGAGGGTCACTTGACTGTCTGATTGTATACAGAAAGAAATGTTCTGTATTCTAGCATCTCCACCCTGAAACTCCCTGGGGAAGTGTATGTGTGTGCATGGCGTGCCTTCCACTTTTTACTTACTTGACTGTGATTCAGTCCTGAATGTGTACAGAAGGAATGCAGTAACGTTATTAAACTGTCGTGCTTTGTTCCAATATATCCACCCTAAAACTCCCTGGGGAAGTGTATGTTTATGCATAGCGTGCCTTTTTACTTGTAGTATATACAGAGTCACTTGCCTGTGTGATTCGCCTCACTGGTTAGCTCAGTTGGTAGAGCACGGTCTAGAGTGCGGGAGGTCGGGGGTTCGAATCCCGGCTGCGTCCTTTATAAGCCGTTGGGCTTGTCTCCTTCTACTTCTAATCAAGTCCGTATTTGAAGGGGACGTGAAAGAACCTGTGGTACTACTCCAAAAAGAGCATGGGTTGTCACCCGGTACAGCAGCCTAGCCATTGTACTAACCACACATTCAACATTGTAAACTGCGTGGCAGCTATTAGCGCCGTAAGCAGTCCGAAATAACTCACTGACGGGATATGTCAGTACTATGTACTGTGGTGATATAGCGCTATATATATATGGCCATTAACGTGTACAGAAGGATACATTAACTGTCGTGCTTTGTTCCAATATATCCACCCTAAAACCTAGGGAAGCGAGTTTTCATCGTTTGCTTCAGCAAGCTCTTTACTACTTCAGTAAAAAAAAAATCGTCTCTTTCCAGTGTCTGTAGGGCGTTATTTAAAGGTTATCAGTTAGCTGCGAATGACGAGAAAAAACGTACACAGTAGTAATAGCTGACTAATAAATGGTTTATTTATAATATCTGCGAAACAAACTGCACATGCAGGCAGCCATTTTTTTGTTACTAATACGGTCTCGTGTTTTATGTTATATATAAAAAACGAGAGCTAGTGTTTTACCAGGGTATCCAATCACCGAGAAAGATGAAACGGCCGAGTGCTTTTATTCTTTCGAGGTGTTTGGATTCCCTGGTGAAACACGAAGCTCGAGTTTTTTATATAACTTCGCAATCGAAAACAATACCTGCATTCATAAATCATTGGAAAGTATTGTTTGCCTGGAATTTTATTGCATGCAATTATAGACTACAGGGGTTGTGATTGTTATTTTGTCACAGTCATTTCAACAAACGGCCTCATAGCGTAGTGGGCACTGAAGACAGCGGACTAGTAGTCCAGAGCAGCCATGAGGATGATGGTTCGAGTCACACTCTGGACACCGATTTTTATTTCCGTCTTGTCCATGTACTCGTGCTGTAATTTGTTTGACTGGTTTATGAATATGATGATTAAGAACAGTTTCACCACATGTGTTTCAAATCAGTTCTTAAACACTAGTGATTTCAACTGGCGTTTCATTGGGTTTCCAAAGTCATCCACCTGACCTAATACGAGATCCTGGTTGGCTGAAGTAGTATATAAAGTAGCGGTTCTGGCGCAGCACATTCGTTTTCAGTTGTATGTCACATCCGATGACCCCCTCCCCCCACCGCATTGTTTGGACCTTGTTGCACCAAATCCCAACTTATTATCTCGAGTACCATAGATGTTGTAATTAGGTACAACAAAGTCCAAACAATACGTTGGGGTTCGGGGATCATCAAACGTTACATACAACGAAAAACGAGGGTACAGCGACCAGAACCGCCACTTTATATACTACTATAGTGCACTTATTATATTTTGACACCCAATTAGAGGAGGGTAGTTATAAGGTATTATACCATGGCTGAGCATATACTAACATTCGTCCGAGCACCCGGCATTAGGGATTATTTACTCGGATGGAAAATGGATGTATCGGATGGTAATCCTCTAGGAGCAGACCCAGCTGCTTTCCTCGCAGGTGTGCGAAGGCAGACTACCGAAAAGCTAGAGGAAGAGCTACGAGACCTAAATAGTATTAAGGTTCAGCTAGCTTTGAATATCACACTCCGACTCGACAAACCTGAGGGTTCTGTATATGAGATAGCTACCTTTCGTAGCTCGCAATCTGTTTTGACCAACAGTGCTGAGATCCGTGGGGTAATAGTAGAAGCACATGCTCAGATCCACAACATCATTGAGAATTGGATCAGTCTAGGATCAAGCTGGGTTATAGATAGAGCCAACATTTTATGGTTAAACATCGCCCGATATCAACCACTACGTGGAGGTTCATATTTACCACTGCCTCCAGAAATCGCGAATAAGAAAGCTGTGATCAATGTGAAAAACAACGACGACCATTGCGCACTTTGGTCGATATGCGCAGCACTGTTTCCAGTCGCAAAAGATCCCCAGAGGACATCAAAGTATCAAAAAGATAAGGTGAAATCCAAGGGGTGGACTCGCCAACACCAATATCACAAATACCACTTTTGGAGAAGCAAAACACCATTTCTATTAACGTATATGGTTGGGATCAAAAGGAAAAGTGCGTGATCATACATTACATCTCGAAGGAGACTTTCTCGAAGCGCGTCAACCTCGTACTTATAGAGTGCCCAGATAGCGGTTTACAACACTACTGTTGGATCAAGGACTTCAACAAACTCCTATTCGATCAAACGAAGTACGAACATAGGAAACACTTCTGCTATCGTTGTTTTCATGGATACACCACCGAAGCTCTTCTTAAGAAGCACACCCCAGAGTGTAACGGAGTCAATGACCGAGCCATCCGTATCGAAATGCCCACCAATGAGAACAACAAAGTCTCCTTTCAGAATATCCACAAACAGCTCAAAGTTCCCTACATTATCTATGCCGACTTTGAGGCTATAACCACCAAGATCGAAGGACCTGCCCAAGACCCTAAAAAGAGCAACACACTTAAAACAGAAGAACATATTCCCTGTGGATTTTCCTACATCGTTGTACGTTCTGATGGTCATAGCGAACCACCCGTACTATATAGAGGCACCGATACGATCGAACGTTTTCTACGATGCGTACAAGAGGAAGAGGCGAAGATCAAAGCCCAAGTGGCCGAGCCGCTACGCATGTCACCAGAAAACTATAGGGTTTTAATAGAGCAACGACTTGTCACATTTGCCAGAAGCCTTTGGTTGGCATAGATAGAGTACGCGACCATTGCCACAGGCGAGTTTCGAGGTGCCGCACATAGAGTCTGTAACCTCAAATTGCGTATCTCACCTACCGTTCCAGTTGTATTCCACAACTTGCGTGGATATGATTCTCACCTATTGATGCAATCCATCTCCAAGACAGAGGGTGATATCTCCTGCATTCCAAACAATATGGAGAAATATATTTCATTCTCACTTGGCAACCTACGGTTCATCGATAGCGCACAATTCCTACTATCCTCTCTTGACAAATTGGTTTGTAGTACTATAGATGCAGCTGCAAACAAATGTAAACGATGTAATGAATTTGAGCTGGTTATCATTAACGAGGACCGGAAGGTAGTTGGGACTTGCCCAAAGTGTGGAGAAGTGAGCATAAAGCAACTCGACCCGTCTCGCCTCCCAATAACCGTTATACATACGCCCCTGCATGCACACCTTCTTGGGCGCAAGGGCGTCTACCCATATGAGTACATGGACTCTTGGAATAGATTTACAGAGACTTCTCTTCCACCAAAAGAAGCATTCTAATTAGTAAGCTATACCTAGAGGGCATATCCCACGAAGACTACGAACGCGCACTAGAAGTTTGGAATGTATTCGGTTGTGAGACATTGGGAGACTACCACGACCTTTACCTACACACCGATGTACTTCTTCTAGCAGATGTGTTCGAGACCTTTCGCACGACATGTATGCAAAACTATGGCTTGGACCCGGCTCACTACTATACTAGTCCTGGTCTATCGTGGGATGCGTTGTTAAAGAAGACTGGCGTGGAGCTTGAACTATTAACTGACTATGACATGCATCTATTCATTGAGAAGGGTTTACGTGGTGGTATAGCCATGGTGTCACAGCGGCATGCTAAAGCAAATAAACCAAGCTTACCCGATTTCGACTCGGAGAAACCAAATAGCCACATACTCTTGACGCTAACAATCTCTATGGCTGGGCTATGAGTCTATATCTACCAACAGGAGGGTTTGAGTGGCATATACCAACAGAAGAGCAGATCGTCGATCTTGCTAACGATTCAGATAAAGGTTACATCCTCGAACTCGACCTCGAATATCCTCGAGAACTTCACGATGCACACAACAGCTATCCGCTAGCTCCCAAGAGAATGCAGGTGGATAAAGCTTGGTTCTCAGAGTATCAAACCGATCTATTTGAGAAACTATACGAAGGCAATGGATCTTTGAAAGTGGAAAAGCTTGTGCCTAACCTATATGACAAAGAACGATACGTGCTACACTATCGCAACCTACAACTGTATATATCTCTTGGCATGCGTTTGAAAAAGATCCACAGAGCACTACGATTCGACCAATCCCCATGGATGGAGCCATACATACGAATGAATACAGAGTTATGAAAACAAGCGAAGAGCACTTTCGAGCAATACCTCTACAAGTTGATGAACAACTCCGTTTTCGGTAAGACAATGGAAAATCTACGCAAGCGTGTAGATATCAAACTAGTGCGCGCCTCAGAAGAAATCAAACTACAGCGTCTCTTGAATAAACCTAGCTATGCTCGCTCCACAATCTTTGACAATGATCTAGCCGCTGTACACAACTACAAAAGCAAGTTACTACTGAACCGCCCGGTATATGTTGGAATGTCAATTCTAGATCTCTCAAAACATTTGATGTATGACTTCTACTACAACGAGCTCAAGGAGCAGTATGGGCAACGCTGTAATCTACTTTACACCGATACCGACAGCCTACTACTACACATTGAAACTGAAGACGTCTATGCAGACATGGCCACCCACAAACATCTATATGATACTAGCAACTACAGCAAAGACCATCCGCTGTATAGTATCGACAACAAGAAAGTACTTGGTAAAATGAAAGACGAATGTGGAGGTATTCCCATTGTCGAATATGTCGGACTACGATCGAAGCTCTATTCTATATTGAAAGTAGGCGGTGGTGAGATTCGGAAAGCCAAAGGTACCAAGAAGGCAGTTGTGAAACAACATATTCGTCATGAGCAATACAAAGAGTGCTTGCTAAATAAGAAAGTATTCCGCCATGGAATGCATATGCTTCGAAGTGAAGGTCACAGGATGTATGGTATGCATATGAACAAAGTATCTCTATCACCATTCGATAGTAAGCGCTGGATTTCAGCAAACGGAATCGATACACTAGCCTATGGTCATATAAACGCCATTCCAGAGGAGTTAAACGTCGACGATTTTATTTGCGAGCTGCTATCTTAGATCGGTTGGGTACGAATAGAATACCCTTTGGAGGTAGTTCCGTATCTAGTGGTACTATCCGTAGCTCTTCACGGATGAATCCCCGCTTTGGCGCATCTTTTCCCAAATAGTACAGAACTGTAAACTCCACACAGGATCAGTTGCTCGCTTGGCTCCACCTTCCAACTCCCCAGGCGCATAGAGATATCGAACTAGAACATCGAATGGTATGCGCTTTTCTTCCAATCCGACAGTCCGCGAATATGTAGGAGTTTTTATGTTCACCTGCTGTGACACAACAGAATTCGAAGGGTTCTTTCCTGTCAGCCGAGTCACCTCATTATTCATGGCTTTGATAACCTCTGGAAGACGCAACACCCATTCTCTACTACGCTCGTCCGACCCTTCTGAAGTAAGCACCATCTCCTGTGCATATTGATATCCAAACAATCTCTCAGCTAGCGTTCTATTTGCTCGCTCAACGAATCCTTGCGCCCTATGGTTGCCGGCCTCACCTCGTTGGACTTTCGTACCATGTAGTTCTAAAGTTTCAGACATATGACCCATGAATTCCCTACCAGGATCTACTTGCAGCGTTTTTGGCCACGCTAATGGACTACGCTTGTAGATTAGTTCGAAAGCCGCAGCCACTTCGCCACTATCTTTCGAAGCTAAAGGCTCAGCCTCTTTATATCTAGAAGCCACGTCGATCACAACTAAAGCATATTTATAGAGCTTTCGTCCACGGCCAGGTCGATCGTGAGGTAGAAATATCAAATCAGCTTGGTGAACCTCATTTGGTTTCGATACAGTCCAATGCGGCCGTGGTATATGTCGTGGGGGTGGTAGGTATATCTGCCATAGTGCCTGTTTCTCTAACCAACTCTTAGCTGTGTCTTCCGATACCTTTGCTGCCACCGCTAGCTTACCCACAGCAGCGTAACCTTTCCAGTATCCCTCAGGACCATAGAAGATATTTGCAAGGTGAGTATCCATTCTATATAGCATAACGATGAGCCTAATACGAAGACAAAAAAAAAAAGAATAAAGACTCGTCTAGCGAACTAGTTCTTATTCTTTTTTTTTCTTTTTTTTCAATCATCATTCGTATTTTAGTATGAGGCATGGGTATCTACTGTCCTTCATATTGATCAGACTTTTGATTGTTGGGGTTCCTGGACTCCACTCGATCGCTACCACCCCCTTATCTTTGATATAGAAGTCTGCCATGTGATCGTGCCCTATTACCAAACCGATTTCGCCTACCCTGTCTAAGGCTTCAGCCGGGAGAACCACAGCACTACGAAGGTTGAATGGTCTACCCCCCTCAAGAGATTGCAATTCTAGATCTACTGAGGGGATCCCCCCTTCTCCATTATCTTCTAAAAGTAACTTGGTTGCATCATTCGACCATAGCTCTATCTCATCTTCGAAACCTAACTCGGTTAGTAGCGAATAGGTACAATATGAAATAGGAGAGTTTAGGATCAGTAAAGCACGAGTGTTGACGAAGTTTCCGGGTTCTTTAGCATTCACATTAACTGATGCTAACCATATGTGCCTTTCCTTGTGTTTCCCATATGTCCTGATGGGCATCTCAACTGGTGCGTTTTCCACGTTAATCAAAAGTTGCCTCTTGGAGTTCTCCTTGACTTGCACTTCTTCCATTTTCGTTGGAGGTTGCCTCTGATACGTATATATGTGCGTAGCTTCAAATGGAAGTAGAAAACCAACTTTACGGTATACCTAGTAGTAATCTAGTAAGTAATCTAGTAGCGATCTAGTAGTGATCTAGTAGTAGCCTAGTAAGTAATTGCCAGTAATTGCCTAGTAACCACGTCGAGCGTAAAAAAGCTCGTTTTTAAAAAGCATAGCTATAGCCAGCACCTAGCATTCCACCTCCAACGTAGATCAACTCGCTTGTCTTCTGCGCGCTCGAGGGTATATAGTAGTCGGATAAACGAGGTTCTTTCATTTCTTTGAGTCGTTTCAGTTTTTGGCGTAACTTATCGGATTGCACGAAGCCGCGGTTGGTGTCGTTTTTCACCTCGTAAGCAGCACGCTCCATGCCTTCCTGTTCTTGAGCATGATCGTATAGTCTTTGACGTTCCTTATTGTAAGCCATCCTGGCAGCTTCACTTTTCTCGAGGGCCCTATCGTGTCTCTCTCGTTCTTTAGCAATTCTTTCGCTACCTTTTCCAGAAAGCAAATTGGCGAGTATGTTTCCACCAGTGAATGCCGTTGCATTCAAAACAGCTCCGAAAATTGCCATTCCAATTCCCGCCAAAGCCATCGGCACTCACAAATCAGCCGGTATGTACTTTTGGTCCTCGAGATATTGCTTAGCAGCTAGGCTACCAGCTAACACGGCCGTCCACTTCACGTCATTCAAGATAGAAGCAGAAGGGTCGCTAAGCATAGATTCCTTGGCCACCTTTTTCGCAATCCACCCAATACCCGCAGCGAGTCCAGTAACTATAGCGGCGTCGGTGACCGTTTTCATCAATTTATTCTCTACCATCCTACTATAACATATAACCTATGGTCCTAGTCTTCAAATGTTCTATCGTTCTACTCCATGTCCGGCAACGTCGCCTTCATAGTCTCTACCGGACTCGCGGGTCGTATCGTACTAACGTCCTTAGAGGTATCGCCTCTGTATCTTTTGTATTGATAGTACGCCCAGGGGTGGAAGGATCGTCGTGGAACATTTATGTTCTGAGATATCAAAGTATCTGATGCCTTGGCGATAGGTACTGTCTTGAAGTGAACAGCGTGGGTGTATAGGAAAGCAGTACCCGTTTCGTATGCGTTAAGTGCTTGCCTAGCTAGAGTTTCATTCTTGATTGCGTCATATTCTAACTGGATGTTGTTAAGCTTGTATGTACCTATCTTCGTGCTGTCTGATCCAACCACTATTTCGATGGCGGGTGCTAGAGTCAACTCGAATAAAATAGTGTCTTCTAGGGCGTGGGGATATAGAACTCCATGTTGTGTCAGAATATCGACGTCTAACGGAATTCTGTACTTTGAACCATATGCAGCTAGTAGCGCGTTTTCTCCGGCATCCGAAGTACCTGCGTCCCCAGCCTTTGAACGTAGCTTGTTTGTGTTCTCTGATTGGATACCTTGTTGTGTTCTAATAAGCTTCTCTCTCCTGCGTAGATAGGTATATATCGGAATATGTCTGTTGGAGATCTGACCGAGCAATGTCTTCTACTATTTCAGCTCCCATTTTGCAAACTCGATGTACTACCAAGCAGCGCCCAACATTGGCTACCACACGATTATTGACATGTCCACCAGACAATATGATGTCACCCAATAGTGCTAAGCTACCAGGTACTAATACGATGTTTTCACATAGTGTCTCTCCTGGGTTGGCAGATGATGGGGTGAAAGTTTTCCTATATAGGGCGCGTGGAGCTTTTAGTGGTCGAGGCTCTCTTCGTGCTTGTTCAGGAACTAACTTCGACGATATCATATTGAATATAGCAAGATATATAGTTAAGTTCAATATGCCTGTCGAGGGTGAGGTAAGGCCGGCCGAGGAAAATACTGGTAGAGCTGAAGCAGGTGACGACTATGATGATGACTCCGGTACTATCGCCAAGGAGGAATGGAATGCGACGCTTTCACCTGCCCCAACTACGATACCAGGCGAAATGATCCCTATGAAAGAACGCGACTACTATAAAGAAGGTGCTACCCCGAAGAAACAGGAAACCTCGTTTTCGGAGAAAGAAGCCACCTTGGTGGATATCCTCACTCCGGAAGTCAAAGTCAACTATCGTGGGTTCATCTTCGCACATGACATATCAGAAAGTGCGAAAAAGATGCTGATCGATGCCGTCCATGAATACTATCCAGATGCGGGGGATGTTCGGTTGGGTATACGCGAGTTTGGAAGCAATAAGGATCCTACCCCTTTGACCACCTGGAAGAATAAGAGATATAAGAATATTAGTAAGTCCCTCAAGGACGCTCTAGGGCCTACAATGGAAGAGGCAGATATACAAGTCGTCCAGGCTCAGCAACAGCTCGATGAGCGTCTCGAATAGCAAGAAGGTATACTTCAAGACTCTACGTCAACCGAGGCTCAGATAGAAGCAGCTAAGGATGAGAGAGCCACCATCCATGAGAAAATGGCAGTCCTAGAACGCAGAGAAGAAGCCCTACTAAAACTATTGCCCCTTCGCTATAGGGTCAAAGCGATTTTCAAGAAGTACGGGGTTGGTATAACTAGCGTACTGGCTGTAGCAGGTGCCGTGGTTGGTGTAATAGTTTCCAATCTGACGAAGGTAGTTCCCGTGATACCAGGCTTGGGAGATGCCGTCAAAGCTGCTGCCAAAGCATTAAAAGCAATAGGAAAAAAGTTAGAGGAGATTTTACCTACAATGATTGGACCAATTGCGAGCTTCATATTTAGTATGGCTGGTGACGTTGTGGGATTCCTAGCAAATAATGTTTGGTTGTTGATCGTGGCTGTAGTTGTGTTCGTAATAGAGCAATACAAACAGCGTTAGCGAAACAACCACCATGCGGTTCCAGCTGCAGCAATAGATGTCACTGCTAGATTTATCTCGTGTTGTGGTAGGTGCTCTACTGCGGTGGTACTATAGGTGACTTTCTTGCCATGTGTGGAAGGTGGAACTTGTGGTAATTGTTTCTTTTGGGTCTGTCCTTCCATAGGTTGTGGTTGGGGGTTGAGACCCTCCCCATTAACATCGTTTACACCTAACACCATATCTTTCGTGGCCACCGGGATTGGATTTTTATAACCATCCTTCTTGCTGAGGTAGTACTCAAGATTGCTTGGCAGTAACCGCACCCCTACAGCTATTGCTAGATCTAGCCTCTTATGTGTGGTTAGTACGACTAGCTTATAGTTATTATAGCTTACCACTAAATCGTTTTCAAGAATTGCGCCTTCAACCAATAACTTAAACTCTTCTCTAACGTTGTGTCTATCTATGATGGATCCATCCAGGTTGTTTTGGGCGCCTATAACACAATATGCGAAAGCCTCAACCGATCGAGTCAACCTACCCAATCCAGCGTCCGTCAAACCCTTTCCGACTGGTGGCGTAAACCAATTGTATTGTTTCCCTTCGTGTTCATCGTTCCGAATAAAAGCTATCAGAGTTCCCTTGTCCTCCTTACCTCCCTGGTCTGCAAACAAAGTATCGCTTGCTGGCCATGTGGTTGCTTTGTCGTAGCTTCGGCCCCCGTGGGCGGTTACGTATCCGTTTACGTATCCCGTCGATACTGGGTACAACATGAATACATCTCCTAGTCCATTATTCCGACCTACATGTACCTTACATCGGAAGTCTGGTGTTCGAGATAAACCAAACTCTATGCATAATTTCTCAAGAGCTGCTTTGCTGTAGAGGTTATCAATTTGCTTGAAAGCATAGTCACCAGGTAGAGGCACTCCATGAGTACCACCAAGTTCACGCAAAACTCTTCGTGTTGTGAAATATACGTGAAATCGTAGGAACCCTTGAACAACTGGTGGATATGTTTTGAAAGCAGGGTCAAACAACGACACTCCACATCCAGAAGTTGCACACCACGTTGCAAAATTTAACTGTTGAGGCCAATATTTGAAATCTGGAGCAGACAACCATGCATAAGACTCAAGTGCTGTTGTATGCTCTACGACGGTCTCCTTGAATATGTTTGGAACGCCTGCTTCGAACTTTTTCGTAGGCGTGACGTATATCCATAGATTAGTGAGATCGATATCTTGTGCTTTTTTGGTATGACTGGGGCTGCTGAAACAGGATATTTCACACTTTTGTCTAACGCCAATGTATATGGGAAACCACCATCCGCCCCCTATAATGCATTGTCGATGTGTTTTTGAATGGCGGCAGGTAGCTTGTAGACATCATCGCCATAGACAACATAGCTAGAATCCCCGCCTCGAAACCAAATACTCGTTGAATATTTGCCGGCCCATCTATGTCTGTAGAGGCATAAAACCGGTGAATATCTGCATGTGGGTATCTTTTTTTGAACTTTGCCAACAGATCCGCATTCAATACTGCGACCTTCGCGTTTTCTTCTCTCCAATCGTGGTTGGAAAGACCTTCGTGATTCCGCGCGAATAGTACCCTCCCATAAACTGTTTTGTCACCAAGTGCTATGCTAAGCGCCTTGCCTGTGCGCCCAAGCCAACCCATCAACTTGCCTCCACCTGTCTTAGTAGGAGGACCTTCATCTGTGAACACTCGGTGGGACACCTCCCGGTCATTAAAATTGACATTATCAGAAGTGGGTTCAAACTAACCAAGTACAGCCTCAGGAAATAGATACTTGAACTGTTGCCATGCTTCTACCATATTGAAGCTATACACATATACAGTTTATAACTTCAATATATAATGGTGCTCTTATATGTCACCACCACATCGGCCGACCATACGGTCCACTTCGATCAACCTATTTGTATCCACAACATTTCGCTAGTTGAGGTCACTTTTGAGAACAGTTGGTGGAATCTAACAGAGAAGGCTTCGTTCGAGTGGAAAACCGATGGTATTATGATACCTCACGAAATTGCTGAGGGGTACCATGATATAGCAAGCATCCAGCAAGCCTTCAAACCCGCAATTTGGAGCCTACATGTAAAAACACCACTCACAATCAGTACAAATCTATGTACACTACTGTGTATTGGAAACATTAGAACGGATAGAAACTACACCGCTTCATGTGGGTTTTTATAACCTGAAGCTCAAAGATATCTACACAATATATGTTCACTGCGATGTGGTAGATTCTAGCTTTTCAATTCGAGATGGAAAGCGATCGAAAGTCCTAGCTAGAATAGAGTTCCGAGGCGAAAGATTCGCAAAATCAACATACGCTTCACTGCTCCCACTAACCACTCGAGCTCTGGGGACAATGCGAAACAACCTTCGCCTGACAATTCGCGATGAGAAAGGCAACGCCATAGACTTCCGTGGTCGACCTCTACGATACGTATTAAAGATTGAGTAAATCATACGTACATAGCATATACATACGATGGACGGCGATTCAATTCAACCACCTCCAACGGCACCAAATATGTATCCATCAGAAGCTCTAAAGGAACTGAGCGACGCTGGAGCGAACTTTCGACTGCAGAAAGTCTGCGATACGCTTGCTGAGCTCGAGCAGCAGGCAAAGCACTACGAAGCTGTTCGCAAAAAAAATATGCCCGAGCGCGTGGTATTGTTCACGGGGTTGCTGTTGCCACAGGTAGCCTGAGTGGTGTTTTATCCGCCTCTGCGTTGGGTACGTCATTTACAGGAATCGGGCTGCCTGTGGGTCTTTCTTTAGGATCAATTGGATTTCTTTGTGCCGTCATTTCGGCTTCGATGGCCGTTGCTAGTAAGAAACTGGGGGTTCATGTCTCTTAGCACGAAAAAAACTGTTATGTTGGCTAGAGCAAAGGCTAATTCCATGGAAGCTAAAGTTTCGAAAGCTCTAGCCGATGGCAACGTTTCAGAAGCCGAGTTTGGAAGCGTTATTGGTGAGAAAGGGAAATATGAAGCGCTTAAGCTTGAAATACGACAAAAAATAGGCAAGAAGGGGGGTTAAAAAACGTAGAAGAACTTCGCTCCAAGATCCGAAAGGAGATGAGAGCAAAACTTGGCAGTCTAGTGGGATAAGAATCGATATCTCCTACGAAAGAAACCGGCGTGGATTTTATTTTAACTTTACGAAAATCTTCGTATAAATTAATTCCTACGTCTGGTTCGTATGTAAATTTCTGTCGGCCGGCTGCTTAAAACATAAATAGGATATTTTGCCGCAACTCGACAGTCTAGTGGTATAAAATCGAAATGTCCTACGAGAGAAATAAACAAGGGTTTTATTTCCACTTTGCTAAGAGCAGCTGCGCTTAGTTCGTATAAATTATCGTGTTGTTTTGGTTCGTATGCAAATTTCGAGACGGCGCGTGGGCGATTGTCTGTAGATTTTATTTAAACTTGGCGAAATAAAGGTTTCAGTCTCGATTTTTTTATTCACATACCTATCGCGTCAATCCGCCCCTGTTTTACTCGTTCAAGCAAGATTTATTTAATAGCTTAACTCAGGCTGAGAAACAGACTCTATTTTCGGGGCGATTAGGAAATTTTTGGGGCACTTAGGAGCGTATGTATTTAGCCCCCCTTGGCTGATGCAATAGCCGTGACTAGACAGAAATTTACATTGAAGTTAAAATCCTCGCCGTAGCGAAGTGTAGGAAGTTCAAACCATATGGAGATCTAGCAAACGACAGATTCTCCATTCTTATTGTGTATACATAAAAATACTCTGCGATCTACAAAGGAGGTAATATTTGATCAAATTCGCATCTTCCTCCGTCTATACTACTGGTTCTGGTGGCGCCAGTTTTGCTTTTCGTTTTTTATCAAAAGTTTTAATTATCATTCGACTACTATTTAGTTTGTGCTTTGTATAGATGGGCTCGAAGTGGGAATGGTAAGCAAGCAACTCGTCGATAAAACGTACGATCGAACTCTTATGTGTACCACATCGTTTAACAACGTCAATAAGAGATATACACGACCCTGAACGGCGTAGCACCTCGTAGCTCGCTCCAACGACTTTGGTGTGAAGTGTTGAGTGGAGACCTATGTGGCCTTCGATTGCTGTATGAACGACCTCGTAGACTATTTGTTTGAGGCGTTCTTCAGATAGGTCGAGTTTGGCAAAGGTTGTTGCGATATGAGGAGCTATGCGATCGGCGTTTAAGTCAATATCGATTTTATCGTCGGCATATAGCGAGTGTATAAATACGCTACCGCTATGGATACGCCGGTCGTTGAGTTGCATGAAATGAGCAACCTCACTTTTAGAGCGAACGAACCCACATTGTATACATGCGTGGTAAAGTAGAGCAGCCAGAATAGTTCTCTTAGCATTACTACGCTTGACACAAACTTTCTTAGATTTGACGAATTCATCGGCTACGATTACTAATACATTTGTAGGAAACGAGAGGTTGTGGGCTTGTTTATAGGCGGCGTTATATGCCTGTAGTTCTCTCATAGCTGTGCGTCGTTGAAATTCTTGGTTATCTGCTGGGCTCATACGATCGAGATCGCGTTGATGTCGAAAGCTACCAGGACCTACTATACGTAACCGAGTAGCAACATTGATCGGTTCTTCGCTTAATTCGGCCTCGGAAACAAGACCACAGGTGGGACATATGAATTCAGTTCCTAGCACTTTCATTGGACATAGACATTCAGAGCATATTTCTGGGGGGTTGATACGTAGCTGTAGAATGGTAGGATTAATACCAAGCAAGCCAAGTAGGTTGTCCATACTAGTGGTGTATACTGTAGGTCTATCTATTGTTTAAAATAGGGGAAAAAAGAAGGAAGATAGGAGTGGGCATCCTGTCTATCTTTCTTCTTTCTAATCATCTAGGAATCCTGTGGTCCTTCAATTCCACCTTATGGTCCTTCAATTCCGACAACACATTTGAAAAGCAATCCTTATTGCGGAGTTTCGTCTCGAGGTATTTCTTATCACGAATGATACGGCGCTGTGGTGCACCACACTTCGTACAAAGTCCGTAACTCGTACGGCAACCCCGCCCGCACTTTGAACATGGAACGAATATGGCGCTCCCTCTTTGTATCTGAAAGTTGTGTTGAGCACAGTACTCTGATATCTTAGAACACTTCATTACACATTTCGTGTCCTTACCCCGCATCAACCAATCGCAAGTTGTTATCTCAGTCATCGTGTGATATATACATTATAATAGCCTTTCTCTAATTGCTTTTTAAACGGTATAACAAATGGTCGGCGGTTGGCTTTACATATTTAATATGGCGGTGGGTGGGCCCGCTTTTGAGCCTCTCTGGCAAGTTTATTGTTCAATGCTAGTGCTTCTCCCATCGCAGCGCGCTTTGGATTCTTTTTCTGGCAGTTGCACGCCGAATTGGTAATCCATCCCACCCCGGGGCATTCGTTTGCCGCCTCCGTAGGAAGAGGCTGAATAGCAGCCACTTTCTCACCTTGTTCTATCATATTTACTTCGATTTTCGACATCGTATATACCTATGTATCTCTTCTCTCTAATTGGTAATCGAGGGGTGGCACAATCACGTATATCCTAATTACAACGTCTGTGGTACCCCGGAGATAATAAGTTGGGAGCAAACAATTCGGACCTATTAGAGAAAGGATTCACATAGCATATACCCAATAACGATGGCCAATATGTTGGACCTCCCTCTAGAAATCTTGACTAAGATCGTAGAGCACGCGGGGCCCGGGGCTTTTGCGGGCGTTTCTTCGACTTCGAAAAGACTAGGCGATGCGGCATCTCTAGCCCGCTATAAAAATGTGGGCCAAGAATTTCATAGACAAGTCCTCATATTTGGGTTTAGGTCCACTTATGACGATAACAAGCGAGACAAATTGGTTAGGATTTTCGGTATTTCAGCCGGGGGCGTACGCGGCGGTGGTAATTTTGCACTACAATTTGCATGCAAAAATGGCCACCTCGGCATTGTTAAGTGGCTTCTCGAACACATCCAGCTTATCGCAGAAGATGTGCGTGCTCGCAATAATCTAGCGCTATGTCTTGCCTGCAAAAATGGCCACCTCGACATTGTTAAGTGGCTTGTCGAATACTTCCAGCTTACCGCATGTTATCGTCATGACGATAACATGCTCTCTGGTTTCTCGACTTTATCTGACCTACCATCTGATCACAGTGCTGTTATTTGCTCTATTGCCCTTGCTAGGCCGCGATCGACAAAGGCCCGTTACAACCAACGGCGACTGCGGGACATGGACACTGAGGCCTTTACGTCTGACCTTGAGAACTCGGCTCTGATGTCACGTGATCGGTTGGACTGCGCTGATCCAGACGGGTTGGTTCGTCTCTATAATTCTGTTCTGCAGGATGCGCTAGACAAGCATGCGCCAGTTATATCACGCGCCATCACGCTTCGCCCGCATGCGCCATGGTACACTGATGAGCTGCGTGCGGCCAAGCGTGAAAACCGTCGATGCGAACGAGCGTACCTTGCCTCCCAACTAACAGTACACAAAGAAATCTATCGTGATCAGTGTCGTAGCTACAATGCATTGTTGGAACAAAGCAAGAGTGAATATTACACGGCGAAAATAGAAAACACTGATCAAAAGAGACTGTTCCGGTTGATTGACGGGATGTTCCACGTAAAGCCTGTGTCTCCACTCCCTTCTCACGACTCGCTTGAACAACTTACGGAGCGTTTCAGTAGCTATTTCACAGAAAAAATACAAACTCTGCGTCATGGTCTGTCCCTTGTACAAGTGCCTGAAATGTCTGTTAATGTCAGTGCTGTGTGCTCTAGTTCCCTCTCAGAATTCAATGTTGTATCCATGGAAACCGTACGTGAATTTATCCAGGATGCGCCTTCTAAGTCTTGTGCCCTTGACCCCGTACCGACTCGTACTCTGAAGGATTGTCTTGATGTTGTGTTTCCTGCCATCACTGCTATTGTAAACTTGTCCCTACAGACTGGAGTGTTCCCTACGGCACTCAAGGAAGGTCGTGTTCTTCCCTTGATTAAGAAGTTGACCTTAGATCCTGATGAATTTAGTAATTTCAGACCGATTACGAACCTGGCATTTTTATCAAAAGTGCTTGAGAGAATTGCTGCTGGTCAATCTCGTAATTATTTAGTGATGAACCACTTTATCCTAGTCTGCAAGCGGCGTATCAGCAAAACAACAGCACTGAGACTGCGCTAATACGGGTTCAAGATGATATCCTCCGTGCTTTGGACCAAAAGAAAGAAGTTGTCCTGGTGCTATTGGATCTTTCTTCTGCGTTCGATACTATTGATCATAATATTCTCATAAATAGACTAAAATCTCAGTTTGGATTTACTGGAACAGTCCTAAGTTGGTTCATGTCCTACCTCTGCAGTCGCTCTCAGAAGGTTGTGATAAATGGTACAGAGTCTAAGAGCCAACCCATTACTTCTGGTGTTCCACAGCCTCGGTGTTGGGACCTTTGTTGTTTATATTGTACTTTGCCCCTCTACAAGACATAATCAAGTTACATGGTCTGGACTGTATGCTCTATGCTGATGACTCACAACTGTATATCACGATGAATCCTGCGTCTCGGCAGTCAGCCTTAGTTGATTTAGATCATTGTATTACTGACATTCAAACGTTCTTTCTCGCGAACAAACTCGCATGCAATTAAAAAAAGACGGAAATAATCCATTTTTCTTCTATTACTTCTGGTGTTCCACAGCCTCGGTGTTGGGACCTTTGTTGTTTATATTGTACTTTGCCCCTCTACAAGACATAATCAAGTTACATGGTCTGGACTGTATGCTCTATGCTGATGACTCACAACTGTATATCACGATGAATCCTGCGTCTCGGCAGTCAGCCTTAGTTGATTTAGATCATTGTATTACTGACATTCAAACGTTCTTTCTTGGACGGAAATAATCCATTTTTCTTCTATTACTTCTGGTGTTCCACAGCCTCGGTGTTGGGACCTTTGTTGTTTATATTGTACTTTGCCCCTCTACAAGACATAATCAAGTTACATGGTCTGGACTGTATGCTCTATGCTGATGACTCACAACTGTATATCACGATGAATCCTGCGTCTCGGCAGTCAGCCTTAGTTGATTTAGATCATTGTATTACTGACATTCAAACGTTCTTTCTCGCGAACAAACTCGCATGCAATTAAAAAAAGACGGAAATAATCCATTTTTCTTCTAGGTTTAGTAAGTTGGAGCCTATCTCTAACATAATATTTGGCAAGCATAGTATAGTACCTGTAAATGAGGCCCGTAACCTAGGTGTCATTTTTGACCGTCATTTGACTATGGCCACTCAGGTTAATAAAATATGCCGGTCCGCGTTACACGCCCTTAGGAACATAGGAAGAATACGAAAATACCTCAGTAAGTCGAGTACGGAACGGTTAGTTCACGCTTTTATTTCATCAAAGATGGATTATTGTAACTCTCTTTTGTATGGGCTACCTGCCACAGAATTGTCTAAATTACAACGCGTGCAAAACGCGGCAGCAAGGCTCGTTACACGCACTAGACAGAGGGAGCACATTACACCGATTTTGCGCCAGTTACATTGGTTACCTATTAGAGAGCGAATTATTTTTAAAATTGGTTTAATAATTTTTAAGTCTATCCATTTGTGCGCGCCATCTTATATTAATGATCTAATTAAGCCTTATGTTCCTGGCCGTAGCTTGCGCTCCTCCAACCTGGGTCTTTTAACCGTCCCCAAATCTTTCTCTGCCCTGCCTTTTCGATCGCAGGACCCAGGCTCTGGAATGCACTACCAGCTAGGATACGAAGTGCAAATTCAATAACTAATTTTAAGTCGTGTCTTAAGACACACCTTTTCAATTATAATTTAGAATAGTGTGTTTATTTATTGCTTCGTGGAACGATTTATTCATTATTATATATTTTAAGAAAAAATGTAAATCTCGAATCTTTTTAAACTAAGTACTGTTAAATTTATATTCATATTGTAAACGCATTGAGGCTTGCATAATGCGTTCTAAGAACGGTTATTATTATTATTATTATTATAAGATGTACGTGCTCGCAATAATCGGGCGCTATGTCTTACCTGCAAAAATGGCCACCTCGACATTGTTAAGTGGCTTGTCGAACACTTCTAGCTTACCGCAGAAGATGTGCGACAAATTAGATGCGTATTACTATAGTAGTATACAGAACGGTGGCTATGGTGTAGCACCTTTGTTTTCTCAATGCAAGCCCGTTTGATGGCCCCCGAACCCCAACGTATTGTTTGGACCTTGTTGTACCTAATTACAACATCTGTGGTACTCGAGAGATAATAAGTTGGGATTTGGTACATGGTCCAAACAATGCGGTGGGGGGGTCATCGGATGTGACATACAACAGAAAACGGAGGTGCTGCGCCAGAACCGCTACTTTATATACTACTGCTGATTATGTCATGAATTATTCATGAGTTTGAGAAGTACTGTTTATTAAACGAGCAGCAGTGTTTTATCGGGTTTAAAACCACGAGGGCGCAGTCCGAGTGGTTTTAGACTCGATAAAACACGTGCTGCGAGTTTATCTGCTTCAAAAACGTTACTTATAAAAGTTAATAATTTTCCGAAATTTAGATGAAAAGCGAATAATTATTTGTTTATAGGCGCCATTAAACGAATAAAACTCTTCGTCCCATTTGATTCACTGGTAAAAATATACAAAGCCTTAGTCCAACCTTATTTCGATTATTGCTCACCCTTGTGGGATACGTGTGGAAAGGTCCTGCAAGATAAATTACAAAAAGCCCAATCCCGTGCGGCGGGAGTTATAACCGGGCTCAACCTCGGTGTAAAAACCTCGAACTGCGTCACAAAACTCCCTTTGTTAACGATGAATAATTTGGGACTTAAGAATATTTTCCGAGCACCCGAAGCGGCACTTGTAAATTTTACAAGGAATTGGGAGCCTCCTACTTGAAATTTTTTTTTACTGCGCTCAGCGTAGAACCCAGGAAGATAAGATTCATAGAACGACTGACACAACCCTACCCTAACCGTTAGACCACAAGTGAATTCGCTCGGTGGCAATCGTTTTCTTCACGTATTTATATCAACTATGATGGGTAGCTGCATAAATTATAGTATTCAATACACTAATTGTAATACGACTACTCACCGAGCGCGCGAGGGCATGGTCTCCAGGGAATGGTTTTTACACCGACGTAATCCCTAACCGGGGCTGATTATAATCCGCTGATATGTTTGACTCCCTAAACGGGAAGATCCTTCATGTAAGGCGCCAGGAAATAAAAGCATCCATGATTTATAAAGTTCTTAAGCAATTTTCCCCAAATCTAAGAACCTCGTTTATTCGACTTTCTGATAGTTGCATAAACTATAACCTTGGAAATTTACAAACTGACTTAGCACTTCCAAGGCCGAAAAGCGTAGCCGTTAAGTACAGTGGTGCCGTGCTCTGGAATAATCTTCCGGAAGCGGCTAAAAATGCTAGTACGCCGGCTTCGACAATTTAAAAGCAAAGTTGCTTTATTGCCTGATGCTGAGTTAGACACCAGGGCCCGGTTCCTGAAATTAGCGCTAATCGGGCTTTCAGGAACCGGGCCCAGAGTCTTATCTAGATGGTAAGATGAACGGATCAAAACTTTACTCAGTGGTAGTCTATTTAAGTAGTCAGCTTGAATACAGACTGATCATTAAAATATCAGTGTTTGTATCAATGGCCTTTGAAACACTAATGCTAGTGTCCGTATGAGGGAGGTCTCACAACCGGTGACTGACCTCCCCTACCCAAGGGGAAAATGGGACTGGTTTTCGTGCACTCTGCGCATGTCCGCGACACTAACAATAGCGGCAAACTCTACTTTTTCTTTTTGAGGGTTTTCACTCAATCTCCAGAGATTCAAAGGGCATGGCGGCCATGTTGGTGTACCTAACAAAACTGAGAAGCTAACGAAGAATCTATCGTTAAGGTACACCAACATGGCGGCTATGACGTCACGTGAAAACACTATAGCTAGGTTAAAAGTAAGGGTTTAGAAGTAATTTACAGAATTCGAGGCTGTGTTGTAATGGCTCTACAGATCTAGAACGCTGTACGGCTGAAATACCGATGCAACACCGTCTAAATAGGAATGCAGATTGCTTACTTTCTAAGATTGGTGGTAACTCGTCCTGTCCCTCCAAGAGAGTCGAACGCTAAAATACAAGGGCTGTTGACAAGAACAATTCAATAAGGGCCGTGTGCAAAATGGGAATAAGTGATAATTGCACTGAGTGACACTCTGTGCTCTTATTTACGTTCGATTTTCGTTTTATGAAGTTAAAAAAAAAAGGGAAAAAAGATTACTCAGGGATTAAAGATGAGCCAGGATGCAAGGTGACTGGTAGCCCTGGAGACAAGTTTGCGTCCTGGACGAACACTACCCTGCGAGCAGAGGTTTTATTTTTATTTATTTTTTTATTTAAGGATTAAGCATATAACATGCATGGTGCAGAAACAAAAGGCACGAAGTCCCCTACAAGGTTTAGTTACCAGTAACCCAGCCCACAATAAAAACCCGATCACACCCATCCCCAGTTACACCCTTGGATTAAGATAATAAGGTGTAAAGCAAAGATAATAATAAAGCGAAAGAAGGATCTAGCAAGAACAGATAATAAAAGCATTGGCACGGCGACACTTAGGCCATATAAGCTTGTAGCTGCGAATGTCGTCTTGGTTGAATGCATGTTTAAGCCTATGAAAAAAGAGAAGTGTCTGAGTTTTCTTTTATAGGTCGCTAGAGTTGGGGATGATATGATTTCATCCGGGATGACATTCCATAAGTTAACAATGCGCAAACAAATGCGAGTCCCTAATGGTGGACGTCCTGGGAATGACAGATTGCCTAAAGTACAAGCCAGAGGAAGCACGGCGGGGACGACCGGAACACGAGCTCACGTATTTAGTGATGTCAATACTTGCATTTGTAAAAGAAGACTAGATCTAGGTATTCTAACCAGTAATTGATAGGTAAAAGGTTTAGGGACACCAAACGATCATTATAGCTAGGTCGAGGCAAAGTTTTACAGATAAATCTAGTTGCCCTGCGTTGAATAGATTCTATAAGCATAATGTTTCTAATAACAGACTGAACAGATTGAGGAGCCCATAACTGACTACAGTATCCTAAGTGAGATCTGACCAGAGCTACGTACAGAGTCTTCATGTTTCAGTTTGATGTATAAAATAAACTGATTTAGCCCCAAATTAGCTTAGCAGACATTTCAAAACGGTTAATAGTAAGCATAACTACAATTTACCGGGCAACCATATAAAGTTTTGTACTCTCCAGTCCCTATAGTACCAATTTCCTTAAAAACTATAGCCTAGACGGTGCGGTAAATCTACAACATGTAGTAATCTCCATTCATTTAAAGCCTCAGTTTCTTCTTCCTTACGTAAACCTTGAGGATGTGAACATTGAGGATGTATATGTAAATCTTGAGGATGTATATATTTTTATCTAGATATTGAACGGCTCTCAGGGGGAGTACAGCTTGTATTGTGATGAGACTCAGTGGTAAAATAAAGGTAACTTATTTATCATATAAGTGCCCCTCCCCCCACTCCCGGGAACTATTTCAGATCCACACAACACATGCAATATTTAGGATGACTCCAGTTTATTACTGTCTTTAACTTGTTAACATTGACAGTGTGTTCTGATCTCAACGTGCCAGTTTTCTAACTAATAGTGAGTGTGAGACCAACCGAGTCAAGCAAAATGTCCATAGACATCAATACACGCCCTGCCCGTGTTGTTGCTCTCTTCATAGTTTACGAGGTCTTCCCCGTACCACACACGCAGCGTTGAGTGGCGGCTGATGCAGTAGCGGTCATTCGAACTGCGCTCGAGAACAAGTGATGGGGACCTGGCATTGAAACCACGTTTGTCGTACCACAGTCCCGTTTTTCTGAAGCCGTTCATCCATCTACATTGTAAAGAATAGCAAAGTATTAAAGGACTATACTGACTAGGTTACCGGTTTTGTCGGGATTTATGCTAAAACTGATTTACACTCCATAACAAGCTAACTGAGACGGTCATAGCGTGACGCTGTACTGGAACTGAAGGATACAAGACTTACGTGACGTCAGTACGGGGGAAAATCCTCCTGTCTTGTCCATCGGTGAGGATAGTGTTGAGAGATTCTGGCGAGGAACGATAGCATCCCCAGTTACTGTTAGTGCTGGGCGTACCTTGGCAATTGACGTAACCGCTTCGATGAACCAACATCACGCTAGCAAGGCAGCCAGACACAGCAGGGTAAAAGGTGCCTGGATTATGGCCGTGACTCCCAAAACAGACTGGCCTTCCGCCGTTCAACTTCACCCAGTAGCCTGACAAAAATGATCAAGAGTTGAAATTAGCTGTATTTATGACTAGAATTTACTTTATTAAAGTAGTACTTCAAGACTTTAACTGGCTAATAATTCAGGAAGCCTTGGTAGAGCTAACCGAGTCTTTCCTTTCCCTTCCCTAGCTGGGATATTTTTGTATCATCACACCACTTATTCTTATTCTAGTTATTGTAGTTAACCTGCTCGCCGGCTCTTCTGTAAAAAAAATATCGGATTGGGTCACCAGTGGCGCGCGGTCAAAATGGGTCGAGGACAAAAGTGAAGGGAGGGAAGGGGAAGAAAGAAGAGCCTGCCCGAATGCCATTGTTTGAGAATTCCGCCCCTCCACGCTGGACAGCAACGCTTCAAGTGGCAAGTGTCAAAAAGTAGCCAGTGGCAATCGCGTTCAATGTATGTAAACGCAAAATATTCAAAACATTGGCGCTAGCTGTATTCCTAATTAATTCTAGTGCGTATGGTTCGGAAAGAACTCTTAGAAAATAATTACTAGTATAGTAAGAGAGTCGCAAACCAAAATAAATATCCGTTGATGATATTTGCCGCCTCTGTAAGTGTTGTTTTAACGTTAAGTACGGAAATCCAGGGTGTTCGGGAGTGATTTCTATGTAGCATATTTTATTTATACAATACGTGATGGAAACCGTGGAGGAACTGAATTTATGTACGAATCAATTCCAAAAGCGATCACCCACAAGACATATCAGTGAAGTTAAAATATGCATGTTCTTCGCGATATCGCGACACTTCGATCCTTTCGGTAATCATATTTTCCCATGAAATCAACGGTCACACAAAACATTGTGTGGGGCCCCTGTGTTGCCAACTCCAGCACTTGACGCGAACACGATATCTGTCTTGTGAAGAGGTTTATTCACCTGATACGTTAATACGTCTAATAGTAACCCAGGAGTCTCTACTCAGTGAAGACTAATGAGTGACTATTCAATTTATTAACATATTAATAACCGAGACTCGAACACAATATATGTCTTGTGAAGCAGTTTATTCACTTAATACGTATTAATAATTGAGATGCGAGTACCATGCATATCTGTCTGTGAAAGTTATGTAGTTTCTTTGTTGATTGATAGATAGATAATTTTATTAGCACCTTGTACAGCAAATGGTACATTGGATCGTTGCTAATAACCTTGCATTATGTATTACAAGCACTCGTGATAACTGAAACAGTATAGGACCGCTTATATAGGCCTTTAGGCAAGATAGAGCTAGTTACCGCTCTCAAATTTACATTGTTAGTTTGGGATATTTCTAGATCTTAACTGCATGCTATCGTAAACAAACTTTGCTGTTAAGTGAGCTACTTCTATAGGCGGGTTTATGATTAGTTTAAATAATTGATCATCGGACATATGACTTGTGTTGAATTTCTTTGCGTTAAACGTTTCAAGGGTGCGGAAGAAATCCTTTCTTATTGTACCATATGTTTCACATTTAATAATAAAGTGAAATTCGTTTTCTATATCTATGGCAGGTGGGGCATATTCTCTCTTCTGGTTTGGTGTATGGTCTAGTGTACCTCCCTCTTTCGATTTGTAAACAATGATTACTTATTCTAAGTCTGGTTAGAGCCATCCTATGCTTGATATTGGAGACAACCACGAGGTACTTTTCTAATTCATAAACGATCTATATGTCCTAAGTTTGTTGTGATGCAAAGGATTTTTCCTTTGATCATTAAATACGTCGTTTAACAGTGCTGATATTCAATATCTTGTAGTCTCAGTTTGATTTGTGATAAGAATGTTTGGTAGTCGTATCCGTCTTGTTGGTCGAGCCAGGTATTACCAAAACCAAGTCTATAAATTCTACTCCTTATTTTTTTCTTCCCAGTAAATAGGTTTCGGAGAGTGAAGACATTCTAAATAGAGTTTTGAGAGTGTAGAATCATCCTTACCTACTAATTTTGTCCAGTATTTAATACTTCTAAATGTAGATTCTAGTTTGATTGGAAATCTTCCAAGTTCAGCCCTGCATCCATTGTTAGCAGATGTTTTGCTGGTACCAACTGAAGCAACATCTTACAGAATTTTATATGTGCATACTCTAGTGGATCATTCTGGTTTCAGTTAAACGGTCTTTATCATTAGCTCCCCAAATTTCACTCCCATAGAGTAAAATCGGTTTAATTAGCGCATCAAAAAGTTTTATGGATAGTTTTATATTTGACCTGAAATGAACACCGGTTTCTTTCCTTAGTTTAAAAAGTGCCTTTAACGCAACTTTCTTTAGCTCCTGTTTGGCTAAACTAAAGTTTCCGAACGTGCTTAAAGTGAGACCAAGATATTTACACATTCTGTCTAATTTATCGTCTTTAAAATAAAAGCGGTAGTTATTCGTTCTTTTTCCGTTATTATTGAATATCATTCATTGTTATAACAGTATTCTTCAAGAGACTTTAGATGGGCTTGCAAACCATTAGAGGTTTTTGACAGCAGAACTAGGTCGTCTGCGTATAGAAGGCAATTTATATTTGTACTGCCCATTGCAACACAGTCTTCAGCTTGTGATTGATTAAGTTTGCCTGGGAGATTACTAATGAATAAATTAAACAGCGTTGGGCTAAGCATGCAGCCTTGTTTGACACCAATGTAACATCTAAATTTCTCTGTTAACACATTTCCTACCTTCATTGTAGAGAAATCATTTGAGTACATAGCACGTATAATATCATAAAATTTGCCACTGATTCCCGCTTGCTTTATCTTGAAGAACAATTTTTCCCTAGATATGCTATCAAAAGCTTTTTTGAAATCAACGAAACAGGAGAACAGCATATTATTTTTCTTTTTGGGTTTGCTTTTTACGTATTTATCTATAAGGGATTTTAGGACAAAAATACTATCCACTGTGGAGTGGTGTTTTCTAAAACCATCCTGTTACTTTTTTAAGATTCCATTATCAATTAAATACTCATTTAACCTATGATTAAGAATTGATATAAATAGTGTGATGCCCCTATAATTATTCACATCCGCACGGTCTCCCTTTTTAGGAATGGGGATTATGAATCCTAAATTCCATTCTTTTGGGAAATCACCTGAAGCTAGGATAATGTTAAACAGCTCTCTTAATAACGTAGTTAAACTGTCTTTACCATGTTTTAAAATTTCGTTGAGAATGTTATCATGACCGGGTGATTTGTTGTTCTTTAGTCTTTTTATGGCGTCGCTAATCTCCTTAATTGTTATATCATAATCTAATGGCCCTTGCCTTGTGTAGCAATTAGGAATAGGGTTTACGTCCGCAGCATTTTGTTTTTTAAAGTGACTGTGGAATTCTTCTATTTCCACAGGGCAACACTGTTTTTCCTTTTTTTACCTATGTTGAAAATACTTTTTAATTTCCCCCACAGTTTCTTTGGGCTTTTGAAATCCAGTTCTTTTAGACTCGTATTGGTTGCGTGGGCTTCCTTTTTTTTTACATAATTTTTTGAAACGCTTCTTTTTTATAAATAAGTTCCTCCTTAGATCATCATCATCTGGATTATTACAAATTCGGTGCCCAAGTGAGTTTAGATTCTCCTTTTCTGTCCTACATTCCTCATCAAACCAGCATGGCTTTGGATTTCCCGGTCTATTTATCACATCTTGATATTTCATTCTCGCTTTTTCGCTAATTTCGATCAGGACTTTCGTGAATTTACTTGTGCTAGAACTTGCTGATTTCGGTTCGTTAACGTCGAATTCATTGATAATGCTTGTTGTCTTTGGTAAGACAACCCCCCCCCCCCCCCCCCCTGGATCCGCCCCAGGCATGTACTGTGTGTACTGGGGTGACTTGACCGTCGGTTTGGATTGAACTTTGGAGGAAAACTAATAGGATACTAAGAAGGTATTTCCGTAATTGTTTTAATTACCGTTGATCCAGAAGCTAATCTTATAAATTGTTAAAAAACCGTGAGCGTTTCAAAATTGGAAAAAGTAAAGGTGACGGCCATAGCTATTAACCTAAGCTCCCTTGATTATATTACTAGTTCTGGCTCAATCCCGGTTTCTGGCAAACTACCCACCCACCCCTCCCTTGGCTATGCATCGTTCTATTAATGATTAACCATTAAAGGTTAGGGTGAAGTGTGGGGGAGGGGTGGGGATTTCATCCCAAGTTCATCACATGCCAAACACCGAATGTTCTGATCGGGTTATAGACGTTGTATTTGGCAATTATCTGAAATAAAGAACCTTGAACAGAAGCAAGTCGTTCATGTTAAGCATAACTAAAGAAACCTTGTGAATTGTATAATTTTCTCCAATTAAATAGGCACTGTCAATCAAATTGAACTTTCGAATTTCTACAAAAATAACAGCCTGAGACGAACATCCTACAAAACAAATACCATGTAAATGTCCTGATATGCTTTTCAAACGTTTTCGATAGAGAATGGCGGCAAAGATTACAAAAGTGGATTACAAAAGCTGTTACAAAAGATGTTTCTAGAAACTTGATTTCGTTTGCTGTATAATTTTTCTTAAAAGTAGTATAGGCATCCATTCGAATCTTTGACATCCTTCATCAAAATTGTCTCCAATGTTCCCCAGTATACCTGGAAGGCATACTCTGCTAATCTGAGTAGTTATTTTTGTCTTTCATCATGAGAAAGTTTATCATTGTTGAGGTTGACATTGCCCCTTTAAAGGCACTAAAGTACAGTCTCGTGTTGTCCACATATAATGATTTAGTTCTCCATGGTAGCACTGGTTTATTGGGCCTTCATTAGGGGTACTCAATGGATAAAATTCATCAAAACGAATATCCTGGCATTTTGATATCAAATTAGATGTATTTAAACATATTTCATAAAACAAATTTCAGCTGGCAGTGGAACAGCTATTCTGCAGTGCTAGGCAGCTGAATGTAGTGGTAGAAAATGAGTCAATGTTCATGAAGAAATCACAAACTGCGTGGAGAAGAATGAAAATACTGCCAGGCCAACAAAAAAAATATTTTACGCTTCAAATTTAATTACATAAGGTCAAAACAATGGATTTCGAATGGGACCCAATTTTGTCAGGAGAGGTGGTGGGTGGCGGGTAATACCCCCTACCCCTTTTTTCGAGGGTGATTTTCTCTTCTCTGCCTGTAGAAACTAGAAATATAGTTAGTTCTTCGATAAGTATTTTATTCAAGAAGATATTTGTGGTCAAAAATCTAGATTTTGCCAAAATAGGTGGTGGGTTCCGGGTGCAACCCCTCTTCCCTCAAAACTGGGTCCCGTAAAAATACCATTGTTTTGACCTCTTCCCTAATAGGTGTGTCAGACACATTACAATACCCTGCAGAATTCAATAATTTTGAAAAACTGAAAACAAAGTGCTGAATTTTCCAGCTGAGAAATATCTGACTGCAGAATTTGACAGCTGAGTGGCCCAGAAGAACATATATTTTGCAGAACATTTCGTTGGGTGTTCCTGCTTCATTCCCGACGCGGTCCCAATATACTTGACACTTGCGTTACAGATAGATACCCGTAATCCCTGTTTATATTCCCTGCGAGCAATGTATCCGTTTAAAAGTCTATTGAAGAAATGAATCGAATCAGGGAAATGCAATTTAACTCATCATCATGCTTCGCCAACAGCCCTAAAATTCTCCGCATAATAAAATATATGTCGACGCCACAAATAGCTTATTGTTAATTTATACTACAATGTTTGAAGCTCTCAAATGAGTTAGTGACAATTACTGCGACATGGAATAAAGGAGTTTTTCGTAGTTGGTGATGCAAACTCACACACATCTCCCACACGTGTTAGACTGATGTGCGGATAACCTATATATATGCCAACGGTAGCAGAGGTACACAAAGAACCGACGATGGAGATCAGGATGCGGGTAATTAAGACATGTAAACTTGAGAAATATCGATTGAAAATGGGGCATCACATGAGAAGAACGATACTATCGATTAGTTTACACCTTAGTGAGCGAGTGAGTGACACATACCGATAACTCCTTTCTGCGCTTGCGTGCAACCACGAGTTCAAAATGAAGTTGAAATAGAGGCTTTCCAACGTAACAAAGTGAGTTGGAAAGCGTCTTCATTACGGCACGTAGCTATTTGTTTATCACTTAAGTGATAGTTCATTAGTTCTTTTCTTGTACATATGTTTAATATTCATATTTGAGGTATATAAAGACCAATCAGTTTAGAATTATTTCTCTCGCTTGCTGGACAGCCACAAGTCAGCCAAACTTTAGTTTTAATGTTTTAAATTATTATTCATCAAGATATAACCATTTTGGCTTTAGCCCTCGGAGCCTTGTACGATTGCATTCGGTCGAGGAGTACGTTTCCAGAAGTTTTTCCACGTAGCAAGACGTGGTTTTTTACGATGGTTTTTCGTACCGGGCAACGTACATTATTTTCTTTAGATATCGATTTTTCGGTATTATTTGATTTAAGCATGTGAAAAGCTATTTATTATCATGTGATTACGTCATTTGATTGTGCAACCATCCGATTAGGATGATGTGTGGTTATGGAATGTTTTCTCTATTCCTTCATGTCCTGTTAAATCGTGTCCTGTTAAATATTATGATTTTGTAATATTAGTACTATGTAATGATTTGTAATACCGTAGTTTATTAAAGAAACCGTTTGCTGCTGTCCACCAGGCATCCGGCACTGTCACACTCCACTAGTTGTAGTGTTATTATGATTTTGTACGCGTTGGGCGTGTTGCGTAGTATAGGAATGAATGAATATATACACTCACCTCCTGGATAATGTCCATTCGCAAGAGCAAGAAAGCTCACGATGACAAGGAATCCGAAAAGTTTGCCCAACATCTTGTTAACTTTGACTGAGTTGTAATCCTAAATAAGATAAAATGATCAAAATACCAATTAAAGAAAATGTATTTTCTAACGATGTGGAATGTATACTAGCAAGTTCTCAATTACCAGATTGTATTAGATGTTAGTGTGACGTATACCCTAATGAGTTTGAAGAAGCTGCATAAGTAATCTGCAAAACAATTGGATACTATAGGCTTGTTACATGTAAAACAACTGTTGTGTATTCAATAAATGAGATGCCCCATCCTGTAATATTGATTTGATACTGGTTTATAATTAGTGATATGGAAATAAGTTTCTCAAATTAAAACTCACGAATAATTAATGAGATCAACAGCCAATCAGGTCATCGCATTTTGGTCAGGCGGATGAATCTTGATACCCAATAAAACGCCAGATCAAGATCGCCCGGGTTAGTTCAAACACTGATCAAGACAATTGAATCTTAACGAATTATTAAACAAGGATTACATCATAGGTATGGCTTCACATGAATAGAAACTCGTTTTTGATATATAACTTGAAAATGATTTGTATTCGGTGAACGATAGAATGCAACTGAAGTAATCGACATTTAGATATCAAAATTTGCGCTACAATAGCAGTTCGTATCTCAATACCTCCCTTGTGAAGCGCATTTGAATATATATTTATATAGAATTTGCGTTACATAAGTGAATACTGATCTTATTTTACCAACCCCCACTACCACCACCTGATTGCCAGGTACTTTTGCAAAAGTAGTTGAAATGCTAAGAGTCATGAAAAATCATAAATTCAATATACCACTCCTAAATATACTGCTATGCCTCTACTACCTATTTATCCTACTCTGGATGCCATATACCAATTAGTTGAGATATAAATGGATTTAAACGTACACAATTCAATATGCCACCCATAAATATACTGTTATGCATCTGCTACCTGTTTATCCTACTCTGGATGCCATATACCAATTAGTTGAAAATAAATGGATTTAAACGTACACAATTCAATATGCCACCCATAAATATACTGTTATGCATCTGCTACCTGTTTATCCTACTCTGGATGCCATATACCAATTAGTTGAAAATAAATGGATTTAAACGTACACAATTCAATATGCCACCCATAAATATACTTTTATGCATCTGTTACCTATTTATCCTACTCTGGATGCCATATACCAATTAGTTGAGATATAAATGGATTTAAACGTACACAATTCAATATGCCACCCATAAATATACTGTTATGCATCTGCTACCTGTTTATCTGACTCTGGATGCCATATACCAATTAGTTGAAAATAAATGGATTTAAACGTACACAATTCAATATGCCACCCATAAATATACTTTTATGCATCTGCTACCTATTTATCCTACTCTGGGTGGCATATACCAATTAGTTGAAAATAAATGGATTTAAACGTACACAATTCAATATGCCACCCATAAATATACTGTTATGCATCTGCTACCTATTTATCCTACTCTGGATGCCATATACGGAAATATATACACATTGGAGTTATATTCGACACGACTCACCTTTCACTGGACAAGCATATCATGCAAATTTGCAAATCTTTTTATGCTATTAGGAATATATCACGCATTAGAAAGTTTCTAAGGATAGATATAGCCAAGTTTTTAGTTCATGCATTTGTCACGTCAAAGCTTGACAGTTGTTATTCTTTGCTCTATGGGAGTTCCTAATAAATTGTTACAGCGCCTACAATATGTCCTAAATGCAGCGGCTAGGCTTGTTACCTTGTCTCGCAAGTCAGACCACGTTACCCCACTTCTCATAGAATTGCACTGGCTGCCTATAGAGCAGCGCATAGAATTTATGGTGTTATTTGTACGGTTATAGAGCCTTTAAATTTTCTGTATGTGCGCCAAAGCTATGGAACTCATTACCTTTTCACATTAAATCTAGTCCTTCAATATAGGTATTTAATAAGAGTCTTAAGACATATCTTTTTAAGAAAGATTTTTCGGATATCGACAATTTATTGTAATTTTTGTAATGATAGATAGCTTTTAGCTTAATTGATTTAAGAATTTTAAATATTACTGTATTTGTAACTTTTAAATCAGATGTAGTTTTTAATTAGGTGTAAAGCGCTATTGGACTAAATAAGTAAATGGTGTAGTCGTACACAATAGCCCACTTCCGCGATATGCTTTACTTGTCACGCACAAAGGTTTCAATACGAGGCTCCGTGCTAAATTAAATTTATTATTTTCTTTGTGAAAAGAAGCGGCCTCGAGCTTTCATCTTTCTCGGTGTTTGGATACCCTGGTAAAACACTAGCTCTCGTTTTTTATATATTACATCCTACTCTGGTTGCCATATACCAATTAGTTGAAAATAAATGGATCTAGTCGTACACAATTCAATATATCACCCCTAAATATACTGTTATGCATATACTACCTATGATTGCCATATACCAATCAGTTGAAAATAAATGGATCTAGTCGTACACAATCCGATCCGGCTGAATTTTTAAGAGACCACGAGACATGCGATTGTGTTGCCCTAACTGAATCCAAAACTAAAACACACAAAAATGTACAGTAAGTTGGTAACAAACTACAGGACTATGGTCCTGTACTTGGGGTATGGTATTTCATACTAAGAAGTGTAAGGTACTGCGTATAGCTCGCACCAAATTTGTTTTTGAAAGGGACTACTGCTACCTCGGTGACAAGAAGTTAGAACGTGTTGTAGTTGAAAAGGATCTTGGAGTTCTAATTAGTCAAGATTTAGTTGGAATAATCATGTTGATTTGTGACCGCAAAAGCACAGAAAATGCTAAATGTTTTGCATCGTACATGTTATAGCCTGCAGAACAGGCGCTTTTCCGGTACGAGCGGAGCGAGTTCTGCCAATACGAGCGGAGCAAGTTCTGATACCGATCCGAGCGAAATAAGCGCCTGCTGCCATCTTACGGAAATGCATTAACATGATTATTAAAAATGTCAACCAAACTTTGTGTGTTCGCAACTTTGGCGGTATCTAAGATATGTAGTCAAAACATTGCACAGTTCATTGTTATTACCTTTATTTCTCCTGTCCAAGCCTCTACAGCGTGGGATTTATTCACGACCACGGCATCTATTAAGTCGCTCAGTTCCCGCTCAGTTTTTCCTTCATCAGTTCATTTTATACTCAACCCTGACTGACTATTTCACTCGAACAGCCTCTGACAGCAGAAGCGAAAATTACTTTAGGGAACTTCATAACTTCCTTCAGTTCTACGTCTAGATCGTAGAGGGAGATGGCTTTTAAAACCCAGTGTATTTAGTTTCGATTAACTGATCCTTCACAATGCTTTGCAAAATATAGGACAATGCCGAAGCGCTACGTCCTGTCTGACTCGACTTCCACGGCAAACAGTTGGAAAATAAAGCTTTCACCTGTTGATAAAACCGCCAAAATATCTCGCCTAGAAAGTACAAATGTAGACTATTCACTGCCTGCTTTGTTCTTCTAAATACTTTCCTGGATTAACGCTCAACCGCTCGATCACTTCTCTCTTGTTACCGCCATTTCAGTCAAGTGCGACATTTCGTGACACATGACAGCGATGACAGCTAATTGACCAATCAGTATTTCCCGTCCAGAATCTGAACGGGAAATGAAAATGTATAAGGGATGGAATCAGTGGTAGATTCCGGCAATTCTGCTTTTCAACGAAAACACAAATGCTGAAAGCTGAAAAAGGCCAACTAACTAGGTTTTGCATAGTTTACAACACTTTCTAAGGCAAAATTTATACCTTCTTTGGTGCTTGACTCCTTTTTGAGAAGCCTTTCAAAAAGGTACCTTTTTTGCTAATAAAGACTGGACATTTTTTGGTTTCATCTAAAAATCCAGAAAGCTGAAATTTCATACCTTTTCTCAGCTTCGATTAGCCTTTGCAAGAAGGGCGAAAAAGGTACCTTTATTGCTCTTTCATTCGAAAACCAGAACGCATGCAAATTCCTACCTTTTTTCAGCTTCGATTTTACTTTGCGAGAAGAGCGAAAAAGGTACCTTTTTTGCACTTTGCACTGAAAACCAGAATACACAGAAATTCATACCTTTATTCAGCTTAGCTGCGATATTGCGAGAAGTGCGTAAAAGGTACTTCTTTCTTTGTTTATTGGCTGTTTGATTGGCATGAACTGCCGGCACTGTACTATACTAGCGTGTTAATATATACGGCCGTATAACGTTAACTATTGGCTATATTGCCTGATGATTGACACCGAGACAAACTGAATGGTTTCCATTGTGAACCAACAGTTCCCGCCACTTTTGCTAGAAGAATGGATTATTTGGAGGCTAATGTTGATCAAATCGAATAAAACGTCCTCACAGATTAGCGATTTATTCAAAACAGTATTCCCAGAAGTAAAGAATCGAAGGGCTTTTCTGCTCGAAACATAAGACTATTGTGCTCCAGATACGACATTGGGCGGATGAACGCAGTTGAGGTAGATGTCATCGTTCGCGTTCAAGACTCTGTGACCGAGGTAAGCGCCGACTACTTTAAACGGTTATTCGTCCTTTTATATAATCCTCCCTCGGTACTAATTAGGCTATAGACTACAAAACATAGCAGCTTTATCTTAAAAGCTTATTTTAAGATAAAGCGCTATAACGTTTTGTAGTCTATAGCCTAATGAATACAGAGGGAGGATTAAAAGGATGAATAATCGTTTAAAGTAGTCGGCGCTTACCTCGGTCACAGAGTCTTGAACAATGGCATCTACCTCAACTGCGTTCATCCGTCCAATGTCGTGTCTGGAGCACAATAGTCTTATATTTCGAGCAGAAAAGCCCTTCTTTACTTCTGGGAATGCTTCTTTGAATAAATCGCTAATCTGTGAGTACGTTTTATTCGATTTCAAATGATCTCTTATCTGATCAACATTAGCCTCCAAATAATCCATCCTTCCCGCAAAAGTGGCGGGAACTTTTGTTTCAGAATTGAAATCATTCAGTTTTCTCGGTGTCAATCATCAGGCAATAGCCAATAGATAGTATAGTACAGTGTCGGGAGTTCATGTCAATCAAGCAGCCAATAAACAAAGAAAGAAGGTACCTTTTACGCACTTCTCGCAATATCGCAGCTAAGCTGAAAAAAGGTACGAATTTTCGTGTATTCTGGTTTTCAGTGCAAAGTGCAAAAAAGGTACCTTTTTCGCGCTTATCGCAAAATCAAATCGAAGCTTAAAAAAGGTATGAATTTGCATGCGTTCTGGATTTCGAATGAAAGCGCAATAAAGGTACCTTTTTCGCCCTACTCGCGAAGGCTAATCGAAGCTGAAAAAAGGTATGAAATTTCAGCTTTCTTGATTTTTAGATGAAACCAAAAAATGTCCAGTCTTTATTAGCAAAAAAGGTACCTTTTTGAAAGGCTTCTCAAAAAGGAGTGAAGCAACAAAGAAGGTATGAATTTTGCCTTACAAAGTGATGTAAACTATTCAAGAACCTAGTTAGTTGGCCTTTTTCAGCTATCAGCATTTGTGTTTTCGTTGAAAAGCAGAATTGCCGGAATCTACCACTGATTGGATGGCTGCAGGCCCTCCTTCTTCTCTCTCGTGCCAGTCTCCTTTTTCCATTTTCACGCGGCCAAATCATTTTATCACTTCCTTTCCGTTGAAATAACACCAAGGGCCTGTTTAAGCAGGCTATACATGTTAGGATATCAGTGACCCGACTATTACGAAGCTCTTATACATAACTTGGGTTAGAGTCCGTCTCGAATATGCTAGTGTAGTATGGTCACCTTACACTAAGAGAAACATTTCAGCTTTAAAACGGATTCAACGTAGGGCCACAAGGTTAATTAATGGCAGATATTTAACATATTATGAACGCCTTAATAAATTACATTTATTTCATTATCTTATCGTAGATAAATTAGTGACATTCTTTTTCTTTTCAAATGTCTTAAGAGTATATGTGATGTTAATATTTTTAATTATGTTTCTTTTCGCACTTGTAGTAGACGACCTCTTAGGAGTATTGACCATCTAACCCTAAAAGTTCCCTTTAGTAAGTCTGAGGCCTTTAAAAACTCATATTTTATACGTGTTTGCCGCTTGTGGAATAATTTACCCTTAAGTATTAGAGAGTCGGAAACACTTAATTGTTTTCGAAGTGACTTAAACACTTTTGATCATAATAAATTTAACGATAGTATTTCCTTAACATTTTAAATACTTTTTTTAACTTTTATTATAATATTGTAATTAAATACACACTAGTATAGTATGTTTATTAGCTTACTTATTATTATTGATGTAAATTAAATTATCTATATATTTATATCTTATTGGCAGTTTATATTATGGAATCGTGAATTCTGTTTTAATCTGGCCACAATTGCATTATTTATTATTTTATTATAATAATGTATATTTGGAAGTTGATTAAATAAATAAATAAAAATAATAATAATAATTTCGACATTTGTGCTGATAAAATAAATCGAAGTAATGTCAACCAGAGTTTTTACCTCTCTGAACTTTGTCAGAGCATACGATTTTCTCGCTCATTGTATTATTTCGCTTTTCTTTCCGCACAAGAAAGGTTTTAAATAGGAGGGGTGTGGCGTTATCCCTATTAAACCGGGGGTCGAAATCCTTGTGACACTGGAAACGAGTTATGACTGTACCACAGTAAGATATTCTTCTTCGCCGAATGATTTGAGAACGGTTATAGCCTTTATGGTTCGCATATTAGCCAGTGTGATTGTATATAAGTGCATGTTTGGTTCGACTTAATTGCTAGTGTGTGACTTGATATCAGATCAGCTAAGGAACTAAATCAATACCTTTTTTAAAGCTTCACAATTGTGAGCAAACATTTGAATAAAGCTAACGCATAAAACTCAAGATATTTTCACATAAATAATCCAGGAAGCAAAGACTTTTGTTAAGTTAGCATTCTGCTGATCACATACCTTTAGCACTTCTTGTGAACTTCTGGTTCGACTTTGTTCCAAGGTGAGCTGCTGAAACTGAAATAATAATGCTTGAATTGTATGTGTTTGTGCAGTTATATACCTGCTTAATTATTCAGAAACCATGCATAGCATGGCTACCTTAAGGGTTCTGAGGAATGTTGTTATTCCATCAAAACATCCATTATGGCAAGCATAGCATGGAGAGCAGACATATATTAACATAATAAACGCTTCTGAGAACAAATACATATCTAATAAATCATTAAGACATACATAACATGGCTGCCTTACGGGTTGTGAGGAATGTTGTTCTTCTAGAAGGTAATACATATTAATTAGCCATACTTCTTATCGGTCCAGCACAGAACAAATACATATCTATTAATAGATCATTAAGACATACATAACATGGCTACCTTATGGGCTGTGAGGAATGTTGTTATTCCATAAGATAAAAACAGCCATTAAGGCAAGCATATGGAGAGCAGAAAATACATAAACATTATTAAGAGAAACAGTGAAAAATTAGCCATGTTCGTGACTAAAATAGGCCTTTCGCTGGAAACTGTCACATGCTGATATATCACCCCTTTAACCAACTGAATTGGGCTCGTGATCCCGTAGGAAAGGCTTTACTGCATGGATGGCAAACAAACTTCAAAAACATGTTTTGAGAAAGATCGACAATCGATTGGAGGTGGAAAATAGCTTTACAAAGATTTTGCTCAGCACACTACCGATCTCGTACAAGTGCCTTTGAACAAATGAAGCCGTCAGATACTTTTGTCAGTACAACCTGGATATGAATCTACGTTGAATCTGTAAAATGTTAGATACTAGGTTCTTGTTTCATGAAAAACAACTGTTGTGCATTCAATAAACTGTGAGATGCACCATCCTGTAATACTGGTTTAATACTGGTTTATAGTAGTGATATGGGAATAAGTTTGAAAGTATTTTATACTGTGTCAGCGACGGAGTGAAACATTCACACATAAAATAATTCACTTGGAGCAGAAAATATCAACAACCTTTTGTTGCAATGCCGATAATCTGCCTGCCTTCGAACTCAATCATAATTTTTTTTATGAAAATAGCGCGGTACAGAATTGAAATAGCTGTTAAAAATCTGACTGGATACAACTCTCAAGCGATGCTGTAAGATTTGAAATGAATTTTCAAATCGCTGTGATAACGGCGGTAGTTTACACGGGCGATTTGAAATCGTCCTTGAAATCGCCGCTCATATTGCAACAAAAATCGCTCGAGTGTATACAGGCCATAAAGTTCCTTCTGGAGACTAAAGTTATCGCTTTCTTCCCGACGACTGATTCGTGGAAGTGATTTTGCCCGACCGAGCATCTTCTACTGTCATTAGAGTGGTCAGTAACTTGGTCCTCTTTCTGAAGAGGAAAAACTATATGCAAAATCACCCAAAACACAGTTTAGTAACCTGATTCTCATTTCTTCTCATTTTTTCGATAGCGGGCTTGGTACTTTCTCTCGGTTAGAAAATGATTGAGACGAACTTACTGCACTGCTAAACAAGCTACATCTCTGAACAAGAAAACGTACTCGGCTTGTTGGGAACCACGCCTCTGGAATGAATTTCCAGCCAATGGCATCTTTACTCGTCCTCGTCTTTACTTATTTTCATCGCACGTCGACGTAGTTTCATTCATTAATAATTTATCAATGAAGCTAAGTTAAAGTATACATTTTAACATGCACGGCCTTCCTCGAAATTACTCGAAATCCTGAAGTACTAAGCATGACTTTTTGTATAGATGTCGCATTAAGAGACTATCTTTGGACTGATAAATCAGATAACTTCTTTCCGCGACTCGTTAATTTGAAATGAAAAAAGTATCTGCACCAATATGTTTGTACGAAAACCCGTGCCGATTGGATTATCGATAATAACCTTTTTATTACAGACACTCGTGAAACTGAATACAGATCTGAAGAAACAAAATGAGATAGCGAAAGCGCTCGTGAACTATTTTGACGGCTGTAACAATTAACTGAAAGTCTGTTTTATGGAAAAGTTAAAGCAATTAAGAACTTTCTAATGTGTTGTAGTTTTGTGATTTTTACTGACAGCCGTTATTTTTTGTTTTGTTTGGTGGCTAAGGTATGATGTTATCAGATGTTATGTGTTTGGGATAGATCAAGAGGATCAGTGCCGTAAGTGGCCAGAAACAAATTGAACCAAGAGAAAATGTTAAACCATAACATATACAAAGTCTACAGTAGAGCTACACGAGCCATGACCAAACTCGATATTGGTGCTGTTGCAACTTGAAAATGAAAGACTTTTCTTTGAGGAAATTTATTTTCTATCGATTTGGAATGTAAATACACTAGCAAGTTCTTAATAACTAGATCAGTTGTATTAGATATTAGTGTGATGTAATACCCTAAGAGTTTGAATAAGACAGTTTAGCATAAAGTTAGTCGAAGGTATCTTTAAATCGTAGATACTATAGGTTCCGCTTACATGAAAATCAACTGTCGTGCATTCAATAAATGACATGCCCCATCTTGTAATACTGGTGACTATTCAGAATATTAGTGATATGGAAATAAGTTTGAAAATATTTTGTACTGGGTCAGCGATGGGGTACAACCCGTTAGAAGAAAATATTAACAACCTTTTATTGCAATGCCGATAAACTGGTCGCCTTCGAACGCCATCATTATTTTTTTAATGAAAATAGCACGGTACAGAATTGAAAGCTGACTGAATACAACTCTCAAGGAATGCTGTAGGATTTGAACAAATTTGAATGAGTGATTTCGTAGCTCTCGGTGTCTCAATTCTTCTACTGAACTTGTAGAATTTTAAAGTAACACAAGCAATAAAAAAATAAAATTTCGGTTCTTATCTAAATTAACTATATTTCATGGATACACTGTAAAACTGAAAAATTCAAGTTTGAAGAAAGAGAAATTCAATTTGCCATACTTGTCATGTCCAGCACAGAACAGATACATGTATATCTATTATTAGTATAAACCAACTAGTGGACTATTACAAATCCTGCATTCTGATTGGCTACGCTACTATAGGTCTATTTGTGATAGCCCATGGTAGAGAAAAACCGCACGCATTTTCACGACATAATAAAAAAAAATCAACTTCAATTTGTTTCTTTCTATTATTTCTACTGTCCGACTAGTTAGTTTATACTAAAACAATTAGACCTCTCGCCCTCATGGGCTACGAGTTAAATAGCCCATTCGGCTGCGCCTCATGGGCTATTGACTCGTAGCCCATTCGGGCTGCGGGTCTAATTGTTAAATAGATCATTAAGACATACTTAATTTTATGTACAAGGGAAGACAACACGTATGTGTCAATGGAAATCCCTACTACTTTTTCTGACTTGGTTCTGTATGCCTCTGAAGTTCACAATTATAACACTAGGTACTCCTCTAAACAAAACTTATACAGACCAGCCTCAAGAACAAATTATCGGCTTACAAGATTTAAAGCAATGTCATCAAAAATATGGGAAACAGTACCAATCGAGATAAAATGTTTGCCTCATAACAGTTTTAAAAAACAATATAAGCTCTTCCTCCTTGGAAGCCAGATATAAAATGTTAGCTGCATCTATAATATATCTATATATCAATTATTATTTATAAATATTTACTGTAAATGTCTACATTTTAATATTCTGTATTGTAAAATTACCACTGCATATATCCAAACTTAGTTTGTACATGTAAACAGCCTTTATTTTCTTCCTCTTAGCTCATTATAACGAACAGTCATACTTTTTAAAACCCTGTAAAGATACAATCAAGCCTATTGGTTTATTTATTCCTCCGCCCTCAATAACTTCAACATGGTAGTGATTAACTCGAAAGCTTTCGCTCCTTTGACCACTGCACACTATTATCTAAAGATTGTAATTATTATCTACTCTTTAGTTTTCTCTTTCTTATGGCTTGTTATATTCAACCAATATAATTGTAATCTATAAACAAGTGTCAATAAATTGAACTTGAACTTGTTGTGTGGAATAGGTTGTTATTCCACAAGATAAAAGCAGTCATTAAGGCAAGCATGGAGAGCAGAAAATACATAAACATTATTCAAAGGCACCCAACGAGTACTTTTTGAAATTCGTTTGAAACCAGTTGTCTGCAGCTTATCTAGCCATTTTAAGGCGCCTACTGAAAATTACAAGTTTGAGGAAAGAGAAATTCAATTTGCCATACTTGTCATGTCCAACACAGAGCAAATACATATATATTAATATATCATTAACACATACATAACATGACATACGTGTTGTGTGGAATATTGTTATTCCATAGGATCAAAACAGCCATTAAGCAAGCATAGAGCAGATATACATCAGTATACACTGATAAATATTATGCGAGTAAAATATTAGCCATGTTTAACCAATCAATCAATCATTTTATTTGCTCGATCCATTTTAACACTTTACATACATTGTGTGTTATATAATTGGTAATCATACACGTAGTGTTATTGCAATATGTTCAACATCTTCCTTTTCCCAATATTATGAAAATAATTTCTCTTCTAAATTATAATTCCTCGAAATGATTTCACAAATGATTATACATGGCATGGTGCCTTTAGCTTATGATAAAAGTTAGAATAATTTGGTTGCTTTTCAGCCACGGTAGCTAAGCCTCCCTAAAGGACTTTTCACACTGGCGAATGTTGCTGCGATTTGAGCGGCGGGATCAAGAGCGATTTCAAATTGAAATGAATTTTCAAATCAGTCGCTGTGATAACGGCGGTAGTTTACACGGGCGACTTGAAATCGTCCTTGAAATCGCCGCTCAAATTGCAGCAAAAATCGCTCGAGTGTATACAGGCCATAAAGTTCCTTCTGGAGACTAAAGTTATCGCTTTCTTCTCGACGACTGATTCGTGGAAGTGATTTTGCCCGACCGAGCATCTTCTACTGTCATTAGAGTGGTCAGTAACTTGGTCCCCTTTCTGAAGAGGAAAAACTATATGCAAAATCACCCAAAACACAGTTTAGTAACCTGATTCTCATTTCTTCTCATTTTTTCGATAGCGGGCTTGGTACTTTCTCTCGGTTAGAAAATGATTGAGACGAACTTACTGCACTGCTAAACAAGCTAAATCTCTGAACAAGAAAACGTACTCAGCTTAATTGTTGGGAACCACGCCTCTGGAATGAATTTCCAGCCAATGGCATCTTTACTCGTCCTCGTCTTTACTTATTTTCATCGCACGTCGACGTAGTTTCATTCATTAATAATTATCAATGAAGCTAAGTTAAAGTATACATTTTAACATGCACGGCCTTCCTCAAAATTACTCGAAATCCTGAAGTACTAAGCATGACTTTTTGTATAGATGTCGCATTAAGAGACTATATTTGGACTGATAAATCAGATAACTTCTTTCCGCGACTCGTTAATTTGAAATGAAAAAAGTATCTGCACCAATGATCTTTGTACGAAAACCCGTGCCGATTGGATTATCGATAATAACCTTTTTATTACAGACACTCGTGAAACTGAATACAGATCTGAAGAAACAAAATTTTCCTTGAGGAAATTTATTTTCTATCGATTTGGAATTTAAATACACTAGCAAGTTCTTAATAACTAGATCAGTAGACCAGTTTGCGGTAAATTCCGACATTTTGAAAGGTTGCCGCAAACATGGCACGAAATACAGTGTTTGTATGGGAATTGATGCGTATCCGATGCCAAATAAAATCCGTAAACTCGAATTCCTGAAATATTCTTCAGATACAAACTTAAGATACCAGGTAAAAGATTAACATATCGAAATTTGAGAGATGTAGCTGTGCTGGGAAGCGTGCAATCGTGTTTCAGTTTTCCATACATTGTCTGTAAATTTTCACGCGGAATTCGACTCGTTTTTACAGACAATGTATGGAAAACTGCAAACACGATTGTACGCTTCCCAGCACAGCTACATCCCTCAAATTTCGATATGTTAATCTTTTACCTGGTATCTCTTTAAGTTTGTATCTGAAGAATATTTCAGAAATTCGATTTTATGGATTTTATTTGGCATCGGATTCGCATCAATTCCCATACAAACACTGTATTTCGCGCCATGTTTGCACCCTTTTCAAAATGTCGGAATTTACCGCGAACTGGTCTGTTGTATTAGATATTAGTGTGATGTAATACCCTAAGAGTTTGAATAAGACAGTTTAGCATAAAGTTAGTCGAAGGTATCTTTAAATCGTAGATACTAGGTTCCGCTTACATGAAAATCAACTGTCGTGCATTCAATAAATGACATGCCCCATCTTGTAATACTGGTGACTATCCAGAATATTAGTGATATGGAAATAAGTTTGTAAATATTTTGTACTGGGTCAGCGATGGGGTACAACCCGTTAGAAGAAAATATCAACAACCTTTTATTGCAATGCCGATAAACTGGTCGCCTTCGAACGTCATAAATTTTTTTTTATGAAAATAGCACGGTACAGAATTGAAAGCTGACTGGATACAACTCTCAAGGAATGCTGTAGGATTTGAACAAATTTGAATGAGTGATTTCGTAGCTCTCGGTGTCTCAATTCTTCTACTGAACTTGTAGAATTTTAAAGTAACACAAGCAATAAAAAAAAAATCGCTTCTTATCTAAATTAACTATATTTCATGGATACTGTAAAACTGAAAAATTCAAGTTTGAAGAAAGAGAAATTCAATTTGCCATACTTGTCATGTCCAGCACAGAACAGATACATGTATATCTATTAATAGATCATTAAGACATACGAGTTGTGTGGAAAATGTTGCTATTCCATAAGATAAAAACAGCCATTAAGGCAAGCATGGAGAGCAGAAAATACATAAACATTATTAAGAGAAACAGTGAAAAATTAGCCTTGTTTGTGACTAAAATAGGCCTTTCGGTGGAAACTGTCACATGCTGATATATCACTCCTTTAACCAACTGAATTGGGCTCGTGATCCCGTAGGAAAGGCTTTACTGCATGGATGGCAAACAAACTTCAAAATCATGTTTTGAGAAAGATCGACAATCGATTGGAGGTGGAAAATAGCTTTACATATTAAGGTTTTGCTCAGCACGCTACCGATCTCGTACAATTGCCTTTGAATAAATGAATTCCGATGTCAGATACTTTTGTCAGTACAACCTGGATATGAATCTACGTTGAATCTGTAAAATGTTAGATACTAGGTTCTTGTTTCATGAAAAACAACTGTTGTGCATTCAATAAACTGTGAGATGCCCCATCCTGTAATACTGGTTTAATACTGGTTTATAGTAGTGATATGGGAGTAGGTTTGAAAGTATTTTATACTGTGTCAGCGACGGAGTGAAACATTCACACATAAAATAATTCACCTGTAGCAGAAAATATCAACAACCTTTTGTTGCAATGCCGATAATCTGCCTGCCTTCGAACTCCATCATTATTTTTTTTATGAAAATAGCGCGGTACAGAATTGAAATAGCTGTTGAAAATCTGACTGGATACAACTCTCAAGCGATGCTGTAAGATTTGAAATGAATTTTCAAATCGCTGTGATAACGGCGGTAGTTTACACGGGCGATTTGAAATCGTCCTTGAAATCGCCGCTCAAATTGCAGCAAAAATCGTTCGAGTGTATACAGGCCATAAAGTTCCTTCTGGAGACTAAAGTTATCGCTTTCTTCCCGACGACTGATTCGTGGAAGTAATTTTGCCCGACCGAGCATCTTCTACTGTCATTAGAGTGGTCAGTAACTTGGTCCCCTTTCTGAAGAGGAAAAACTATATGCAAAATCACCCAAAACACAGTTTAGTAACCTGATTCTCATTTCTTCTCATTTTTTCGATAGCGGGCTTGGTACTTTCTCTCGGTTAGAAAATGATTGAGACGAACTTACTGCACTGCTAAACAAGCTACATCTCTGAACAAGAAAACGTACTCAGCTTGTTGGGAACCACGCCTCTGGAATGAATTTCCAGCCAATGGCATCTTTACTCGTCCTCGTCTTTACTTATTTTCATCGCACGTCGACGTAGTTTCATTCATTAATAATTTATCAATGAAGCTAAGTTAAAGTATACATTTTAACATGCACGGCCTTCCTCGAAATTACTCGAAATCCTGAAGTACTAAGCATGTATAGATGTCGCATTAAGAGACTATCTTTGGACTGATAAATCAGATAACTTCTTTCCGCGACTCGTTAATTTGAAATGAAAAAAGTATCTGCACCAATATGTTTGTACGAAAACCCGTGCCGATTGGATTATCGATAATAACCGTTTTATTACAGACACTCGTGAAACTGAATACAGATCTGAAGAAACAAAATGAGATAGCGAAAGCGCTCGTGAACTATTTCGACGGCTGTAACAATTAACTGAAAGTCTGTTTTATGGAAAAGTTAAAGCAATTAAGAACTTTCTAATGTGTTGTAGTTTTGTGATTTTTACTGACAGCCGTTATTTTTTGTTTTGTTTGGTGGCTAAGGTATGATGTTATCAGATGTTATGTGTTTGGGATAGATCAAGAGGATCAGTGCCGTAAGTGGCCAGAAACAAATTGAACCAAGAGAAAATGTTAAACCATAACATATACAAAGTCTACAGTAGAGCTACACGAGCCATGACCAAAATCGATATTGGTGCTGTTGCAACTTGAAAATGAAAGACTTTTCTTTGAGGAAATTTATTTTCTATCGATTTGGAATGTAAATACACTAGCAAGTTCTTAATAACTAGATCAGTTGTATTAGATATTAGTGTGATGTAATACCCTAAGAGTTTGAATAAGACAGTTTAGCATAAAGTTAGTCGAAGGTATCTGTAAATCGTAGATACTAGGTTCCGCTTACATGAAAATCAACTGTCGTGCATTCAATAAATGACATGCCCCATCTTGTAATACTGGTGACTATTCAGAATATTAGTGATAAGGAAATAAGTTTGAAAATATTTTGTACTGGGTCAGCGATGGGGTACAACCCGCTAGAAGAAAATATTAACAACCTTTTATTGCAATGCCGATAAACTGGTCGCCTTCGAACGCCATCATAATTTTTTTTATGAAAATAGCACGGTACAGAATTGAAAGCTGACTGGATACAGCTCTCAAGGAATGCTGTAGGATTTGAACAAATTTGAATGAGTGATTTCGTAGCTCTCGGTGTCTCAATTCTTCTACTGAACTTGTAGAATTTTAAAGTAACACAAGCAATAAAAAAATAAAAGTTCGGTTCTTATCTAAATTAACTATATTTCATGGATACACTGTAAAACTGAAAAATTCAAGTTTGAAGAAAGAGAAATTCAATTTGCCATACTTGTCATGTCCAGCACAGAACAGATACATGTATATCTATTATTAGTATAAACCAACTAGTGGACTATTACATATCCTGCATTCTGATTGGCTACGCTACTATAGGTCTATTTGTGATAGCCCATGGTAGAGAAAAACCGCACGCATTTTCACGACATAATAACATTTTTTCAACTTCAATTTGTTTCTTTCTATTATTTCTACTGTCCGACTAGTTAGTTTATACTAAAACAATTAGACCTCTCGCCCTCATGGGCTACGAGTTAAATAGCTCATTCGGCTGCGCCTCATGGGCTATTGACTCGTAGCCCATTCGAGCTGCGGGTCTAATTGTTAAATAGATCATTAAGACATAGTGTTGTCTTCCCTTGTACATAAAATTAAGTATGTGTCAATGGAAATCCCTACTACTTTTCTGACTTGGTTCTGTATGCCTCTGAAGTTCACAATTATAACACTAGGTACTCCTCTAACCAAAACGTATACAGACCAGCCTCAAGAACAAATTATCGGCTTACAAGATTTAAAGCAATGTCATCAAAAATATGGGAAACAGTACCAATCGAGATAAAATGTTTGCCTCATAACAGTTTTAAAAAAACAATATAAGCTCTTCCTCCTTGGAAGCCAGATATAAAATGTTAGCTGCATCTATAATATATGTATATATCAATTATTATTTATAAATATTTACTGTAAATGTCTACATTTTAATATTCTGTATTGTAAAATTACCACTGCATATATCCAAACTTAGTTTGTACATGTAAACAGCCTTTATTTTCTTCCTCTTCTCTCATTATAACGAACAGTCATACTTTTTAAAACCCTGTAAAGATACAATCAAGCCTATTGGTTTATTTATTCCTCCGCCCTCATTAACTTCAACATGGTAGTGGTTAACTCGAAAGCTTTCGCTCCTTTGACCACTACACACTATCATCTAAAGATTGTAATTATTATCTACTCTTTAGTTTTCTCTTTCTTATGGCTTGTTATATTCAACCAATATAATTGTAACCTATAACTGACAAGTGTGAATAAATTGAACTTGAACTTGTTGTGTGGAATAGGTTGCTATTCCACAAGATAAAAACAGTCATTAAGGCAAGCATGGAGAGCAGAAAATACATAAACATTATTCAAAGGCACCCAACGAGTACTTTTTGAAATTCGTTTGAAACCAGTTGTCTGCAGCTTATCTAGCCATTTTAAGGCGCCTACTATGTCTTTTGACGTATTCTAGAAAGCTATTAGCTGTTCGGATTTTCTAGGTGGAAATCGCGTCAACCGAAAATACTATGGCAAAATATTCCCGGCCTACGAATTTGTTAGTAGTCTAGAACATAACAAGAATTTTCTAGCCCAAGTAACTTCATGTTGCAAAGTTTTGTGGAGGTACGAATTTTTTAGGGATTCTTTTTTCCTGTTCTGACTCTATTAATCAGACGAATTGGGACGTACGAATATTTTAAGGGAAACCTTTTTAGTCTCCCTTTTCTTCTATAATTTTCTAGGGATTAAAAACAAATTTTCTAGGCAGTATTTCATAAAAAAAAATTCTAGGGAAAATTTTTTCAAATCCGAAAGTTTTAGGCTAACTTACTCTCCCGAACAGCTTTTTAACCGAAAACTCCGTTGGGTGCCCTTGATTATTAAGAGAAACAGTGAAAAATTAGCCATGTTTGTGACTAAAATAGGCCTTTCGCTGGAAACAGTCACATGCTAACGGTCACACATAAAAAAATCAACCGTAGAAGATAATATCAACAACCTTTTATTGCAATGCCGATAATCTGCCTGCCTTCGAACGCCATCATTAATGTTTTAATGAAAATAGTGCGGTACAGAATTGAAAGAGCTGTTGACAAATCTGACTGGACACAACTCTCAAGCGATGCTGTAGGATTTGAACAAATTTGAATCAGTGATTTCGTAGCTCTCGGTGTCTCAATTCTTCTACTGAACTTGTAGAATTTTAAAGTCACACAAGCAATAAAAACTGAAATTTCGGTTCTTATCTAAATTAACTATATTTAATGGGTACACTGTAAAACTGAAAATTACAAGTTTGAGGAAAGAGAAATTCAATTTGCCATATACTTGTCATGTCCAACACAGAGCAAATACATATCTATTAATATATCATTAACACATACATAACATATGACATACGTGTTGTGTGGAATATTGTTATTCCATAGGATCAAAACAGCCATTGAAGCAAACATAGAGCAGATATACATCAGTATACGCTGATAAATATTATGCGAGTAAAATATTAGCCATGTTTAACCAATCAATCAATCATTTTATTTGCTCGATCCATTTTAACACTTTACATACATTGTGTGTTATATAATTGGTAATCATACACGTAGTGTTATTGCAATATGTTCAACATCTTCCTCAACTTTTCCCAATATTATGAAAATAATTTCTCTTCTAAATTATAATTCCTCGAAATGATTTCACAAATGATTATACATGGCATGGTGCCTTTAGCTTATGATAAAAGTTAGAATAATTTGGTTGCTTTTCAGCCACGGTAGCTAAGCCTCCCTAAAGGACTTTTCACACTGGCGAATGTTGCTGCGATTTGAGTGGCGGGATCAAGAGCGATTTCAAATTGAAATGAATTTTCAAATCAGTCGCTGTGATAACGGCGGTAGTTTACACGGGCGACTTGAAATCGTCCTTGAAATCGCCGCTCAACTTGCAGCAAAAATCGCTCGAGTGTATACAGGCCATAAAGTTCCTTCTGGAGACTAAAGTTATCGCTTTCTTCTCGACGACTGATTCGTGGAAGTGATTTTGCCCGACCGAGCATCTTCTACTGTCATTAGAGTGGTCAGTAACTTGGTCCCCTTTCTGAAGAGGAAAAACTATATGCAAAATCACCCAAAACACAGTTTAGTAACCTGATTCTCATTTCTTCTCATTTTTTCGATAGCGGGCTTGGTACTTTCTCTCGGTTAGAAAATGATTGAGACGAACTTACTGCACTGCTAAACAAGCTAAATCTCTGAACAAGAAAACGTACTCAGCTTAATTGTTGGGAACCACGCCTCTGGAATGAATTTCCAGCCAATGGCATCTTTACTCGTCCTCGTCTTTACTTATTTTCATCGCACGTCGACGTAGTTTCATTCATTAATAATTATCAATGAAGCTAAGTTAAAGTATACATTTTAACATGCACGGCCTTCCTCAAAATTACTCGAAATCCTGAAGTACTAAGCATGACTTTTTGTATAGATGTCGCATTAAGAGACTATATTTGGACTGATAAATCAGATAACTTCTTTCCGCGACTCGTTAATTTGAAATGAAAAAAGTATCTGCACCAATGATCTTTGTACGAAAACCCGTGCCGATTGGATTATCGATAATAACCTTTTTATTACAGACACTCGTGAAACTGAATACAGATCTGAAGAAACAAAATTTTCCTTGAGGAAATTTATTTTCTATCGATTTGGAATTTAAATACACTAGCAAGTTCTTAATAACTAGATCGGTAGACCAGTTTGCGGTAAATTCCGACATTTTGAAAGGTTGCCGCAAACATGGCACGAAATACAGTGTTTGTATGGGAATTGATGCGTATCCGATGCCAAATAAAATCCGTAAACTCGAATTCCTGAAATATTCTTCAGATACAAACTTAAGGTACCAGGTAAAAGATTAACATATCGAAATTTGAGAGATGTAGCTGTGCTGGGAAGCGTGCAATCGTGTTTCAGTTTTCCATACATTGTCTGTAAATTTTCACGCGGAATTCGACTCGTTTTTACAGACAATGTATGGAAAACTGAAAACACGATTGTACGCTTCCCAGCACAGCTACATCCCTCAAATTTCGATATGTTAATCTTTTACCTGGTATCTCTTTAAGTTTGTATCTGAAGAATATTTCAGAAATTCGATTTTACGGATTTTATTTGGCATCGGATTCGCATCAATCCCTAAGAGTTTGAATAAGCTTTATAATTATATATTAAATACAGTTTAGCATAAAGTTAGTCGAAGGTATCTGTAAATCGTAGATACTAGGTTCCTCTTACATGAAAATCAACTGTCGTGCATTCAATAAATGACATGCCCCATCTTGTAATACTGGTGACTATCCAGAATATTAGTGATATGGAAATAAGTTTGTAAATATTTTGTACTGGGTCAGCGATGGGGTACAACCCGTTAGAAGAAAATATCAACAACCTTTTATTGCAATGCCGATAAACTGGTCGCCTTCGAACGCCATCATTATTTTTTTTAATGAAAATAGCACGGTACAGAATTGAAAGCTGACTGGATACAACTCTCAAGCGATGCTGTATAGGATTTGAACAAATTTGAATCAGAGATTTCGTAGCTCTCGGTGTCTCAATTCTTCTACTGAACTTGTAGAATTTTAAAGTGACACAAGCCGATAAACACTGAAATTTCGGTTCTTATCTAAATTAACTATATTTAATGGGTACACTGTAAAACTGAAAATTACAAGTTCGCAGAAAGAGAAATTCAATTTGCCATTATACTTATCATGTCCAGCACAGAACAGATACATGTATATCTATTAATAGATCTTTAAGACATACGAGTTGTGTGGAAAATGTTGCTATTCCGTAAGATAAAAACAGCCATTAAGGCAAGCATGGAGAGCAGAAAATACATAAATATTATTAAGAGAAACAGTGAAAAATTAGCCATGTTTGTGACTAAAATAGGCCTTTCGCTGGAAACAGTCACATGCTAACGGTCACACATAAAAAAATCAACCGTAGAAGATAATATCAACAACCTTTTATTGCAATGCCGATAATCTGCCTGCCTTCGAACGCCATCATTAATGTTTTAATGAAAATAGTGCGGTACAGAATTGAAAGAGCTGTTGACAAATCTGACTGGACACAACTCTCAAGCGATGCTGTAGGATTTGAACAAATTTGAATCAGTGATTTCGTAGCTCTCGGTGTCTCAATTCTTCTACTGAACTTGTAGAATTTTAAAGTCACACAAGCAATAAAAACTGAAATTTCGGTTCTTATCTAAATTAACTATATATAATGGGTACACTGTAAACTGAAAATTACAAGTTTGAAGAAAGAGAAATTCAATTTGCCATACTTGTCATGTCCAGCAGAGAACAAATACATATCTATTAATAAATCATTAAGACATACATAACATGGCTACCTTACAGGCTGTGAGGAATGTTGTTATTCCATAGGATCAAATCAGCCATTAAGGCAAGCACGGAGGGTAGAAAATACATAAACATTATTAAGAGAAACAGTGAAAAATTAGCCATGTTTGTGAATAAATAGGCCTTTCGCTGGAAACTGTCACATGCTGATATATCACTCCTTTAACCAACTGAATTGGGCTCGTGATCCCGTAGGAAAGGCTTTACTGCATGGATGGCAAACAAACTTCAAAATCATGTTTTGAGAAAGATCGACAATCGATTGGAGGTGGAAAATAGCTTTACAAAGATTTTGCTCAGCACACCACCGATCTCGTACAAGTACCTTTGAACAAATGAAGTCAGATACTTTTCAAGGGCACCCAACGAGTACTTTTTGAAATTCGTTTGAAACCAGTTGTCTGCAGCTTATCTAGCCATTTTAAGGCGCCTACTATGTCTTTTGACGTATTCTAGAAAGCTATTAGCTGTTCGGATTTTCTAGGTGGAAATCGCGTCAACCGAAAATACTATGGCAAAATATTCCCGGCCTACGAATTTGTTAGTAGTCTAGAACATAACAAGAATTTTCTAGCCCAAGTAACTTCATGTTGCAAAGTTTTGTGGAGGTACGAATTTTTTAGGGATTCTTTTTTCCTGTTCTGACTCTATTGATCGGACGAATTGGGACGTACGAATATTTTAGGTGAAACCTATAGTCTCCCTTTTCTTCTATTATTTTCTAGGGATTGAAAACAAATTTTCTAGCCAGTATTTCAGAAAACAATTTTCTACAGACAATTTTTTCAAATCCGAACGTTTTAGGCTAAAACTTACTCTCCCGAACAGCTTTTTAACCGAAAACTTCGTTGGGTGCCCTTGACAACTCTCAAGCGATGCTGTAGAATTTGAACAAATTTGAATCAGTGATTTCGTAGCTCTCGGTGTCTTAATTCGACTCGTTTTTACAGACAATGTATGGAAAACTGAAAACACGATTGCACGCTTCCCAGCACAGCTACATCCCTCAAATTTCGATATGTTAATCTTTTACCTGGTATCTTAAGTTTGTATCTGAAGAATATTTCAGAAATTCGAGTTTACGGATTTTATTTGGCATCGGATTCGCATCAATTCCCATACAAACACTGTATTTCGCGCCATGTTTGCACCCTTTTCAAAATGTCGGAATTTACCGCGAACTGGTCTGTTGTATTAGATATTAGTGTGATGTAATACCCTAAGAGTTTGAATAAGCTTTATAATTAAATACAGTTTAGCATAAAGTTAGTCGAAGGTATCTTTAAATCGTAGATACTAGGTTCCGCTTACATGAAAATCAACTGTCGTGCATTCAATAAATGACATGCCCCATCTTGTATACTGGTGACTATCCAGAATATTAGTGATATGGAAATAAGTTTGAGAATTTTTGTTCTGGGTCAGCGATGGGATACAACCCGTTAGAAGAAAATATCAACAACCTTTTATTGCAATGCCGATAAACTGGTCGCCTTCGAACGCGATGCTGTAGGATTTGAACAAATTTGAATCAATGATTTCGTAGCTCTCGGTGTCTCAATTCTTCTACTGAACTTGTAGAATTTTAAAGTTACACTAGCCTGCGTCGCATCCGAACTAAACCGGGATTTAGTTCGGATGCGACGCAGGCTAAGTAACACAAGCAATAAAAAAAAAATCGGTTCTTATCTAAATTAAACTATATTTCATGGATACTGTAAAACTGAAAAATTCAAGTTTGAAGAAAGAGAAATTCAATTTGCCATACTTGTCATGTCCAGCACAGAACAGATACATGTATATCTATTAATAGATCATTAAGACATACGTGTTGTGTGGAATATGTTGTTATTCCATAAGATAAAAACAGCCATTTAAGGCAAGCATGGAGAGCAGAAAATACATAAACATTATTAAGAGAAACAGTGAAAAATTAGCCATGTTTGTGACTAAAATAGGCCTTTCGCTGGAAACAGTCACATATGCTAACAGTCACACATAAAACAATTCAACCGTAGAAGATAATATCGACAACCTTTTATTGCAATGCCGATAATCTGCCTGCCTTTGAACGCCATCATTATTTTTTTAATGAAAATAGCACGGTACAGAATTGAAAGAGCTGTTAAGAAATCTGACTGGATACAACCAAGCGATGCTGTAGGATTTGAACAAATTTGAATCAGCGATTTCGTAGCTCTCAGTGTCTCAATTCTCCTACTGAACTTGCATAATTTTAAAGTGACACAAGCAATAAAAACTGAAATTTCGGTTCTTATCTAAATTAACTATATTTAATGGGTACACTGTAAAACTGAAAATTACAAGTTTGAAGAAAGAGAAATTCCATTTGCCATACTTGTCATGTCCGGCATAGAGCAAATACAATAAGGCAAGCATGGAGAGCAGATATACATCAGTATACACTGATAAATATTATGCGAGTTAAATATTAGCCATGTTTAATGAATGAATCAATCAATCATTTGATTTGCTCGATCCATTTTAACACTTTACATACATTGTGTGTTATATAATTATATAAATCGCCGCTCAAACTGCAGCAAAAATCGCTCGAGTGTATGCAGGACATAAAGTTCCTTCTGGAGACTAAAGTTATCGCTTTCTTCGCGCAATTTCCGACGACTGATTCGTGGAAGTGATTTTGCCCGACCGAGCATCTTCTACTGTCATTAGAGTGGTCAGTAACTTGGTCCCCTTTCTGAAGAGGAAAAACTATATGCAAAATCACCCAAAACACAGTTTAGTAACCTGATTCTCATTTCTTCTCATTTTTTCTCTCGATAGCGGGCTTGGTACTTTCTCTCGGTTAGAAAATGATTGAGACGAACTTACTGCACTGCTAAACAAGCTACATCTCTGAACAAGAAAACGTACTCAGCTTGTTGGGAACCACGTCTCTGGAACGAATTTCCAGCCAATGGCCTCTTTACTCGTCCTCGTCTTTACTTATTTTCGTAGACGTAGTTTCATTCATTAATAATTTATCAATGAAGCTAAGTTAAAGTATACATTTTAACATGCACGGCCTTCCTCGAAATTACTCGAAATCCTGAACTACTAAGCATGTATAGATGTCGCATTAAGAGACTATCTTTGGACTGATAAATCAGATAACTTCTTTCCGCGACTCGTTAATTTGAAATGAAAAAAGTATCTGCACCAATATGTTTGTACGAACACCCGTGCCGATTGGATTATCGATAATAACCGTTTTATTACAGACACTCGTGGAACTGAATACAGATCTGAAGAAACAAAATTTTCCTTGAGGAAATTTATTTTCTATCTATTTGGAATGTAAATACACTAGCAAGTTCTTAATAACTAGATCAGTAGACTCCAGTTCGCGGTAAATTCCGACATTTTGAAAGGGGTGCAAACATGGCACGAAATACAGTGTTTGTATGGGAATTGATGCGAATTCGATGCCAAATAAAATCCGTAAACTCGAATTTCTGAAATATTCTTCAGATACAAACTTAGTTTTCACGCAGAATTCGACTCGTTTTTACAGACAATGTATGGAAAACTGAAATCACGATTGCACGCTTCCCAGCACGGCTACATCCCTCAAATTTCGATATGTTAATCTTTTACCTGGTATCTTAAGTTTGTATCTGAAGAATATTTCAGAAATTCGATTTTACGGATTTAATTTGGCATCGGATTCGCATCAATTCCCATACAAACACTGTATTTCGCGCCATGTTTGCACCCTTTTCAAAATGTCGGAATTGACCGCGAACTGGTCTGTTGTATTAGATATTAGTGTAATGTAATACCCTAAGAGTTTGAATAAACTTTATAATTAAATACAGTTTAGCATAAAGTTAGTCGAAGGTATCTCTAAATCTTAGATACTAGGTTCCGCTTACATGAAAATCAACTGTCGTGCATTCAATAAATGACATGCCCCATCTTGTAATACTGGTGACTATCCAGAATATTAGTGATATGGAAATCCGTTTGAGAATATTTTGTACTGGGTCAGCGATGGGGTACAACCCGTTAGAAGAAAATATTAACAACCTTTTATTGCAATGCCGATAAACTGGTCGCCTTCGAACGCGATGCTGTAGGATTTGAACAAATTTGAATCAATGATTTCGTAGCTCTCGGTGTCTCAATTCTTCTACTGAACTTGTAGAATTTTAAAGTTACACTAGCCTGCGTCGCATCCGAACTAAACCGGGATTTAGTTCGGATGCGACGCAGGCTAAGTAACACAAGCAATAAAAAAAAAATCGGTTCTTATCTAAATTAAACTATATTTCATGGATACTGTAAAACTGAAAAATTCAAGTTTGAAGAAAGAGAAATTCAATTTGCCATACTTGTCATGTCCAGCACAGAACAGATACATGTATATCTATTAATAGATCATTAAGACATACGTGTTGTGTGGAATATGTTGTTATTCCATAAGATAAAAACAGCCATTTAAGGCAAGCATGGAGAGCAGAAAATACATAAACATTATTAAGAGAAACAGTGAAAAATTAGCCATGTTTGTGACTAAAATAGGCCTTTCGCTGGAAACAGTCACATATGCTAACAGTCACACATAAAACAATTCAACCGTAGAAGATAATATCGACAACCTTTTATTGCAATGCCGATAATCTGCCTGCCTTTGAACGCCATCATTATTTTTTTAATGAAAATAGCACGGTACAGAATTGAAAGAGCTGTTAAGAAATCTGACTGGATACAACCAAGCGATGCTGTAGGATTTGAACAAATTTGAATCAGCGATTTCGTAGCTCTCAGTGTCTCAATTCTCCTACTGAACTTGCATAATTTTAAAGTGACACAAGCAATAAAAACTGAAATTTCGGTTCTTATCTAAATTAACTATATTTAATGGGTACACTGTAAAACTGAAAATTACAAGTTTGAAGAAAGAGAAATTCCATTTGCCATACTTGTCATGTCCGGCATAGAGCAAATACAATAAGGCAAGCATGGAGAGCAGATATACATCAGTATACACTGATAAATATTATGCGAGTTAAATATTAGCCATGTTTAATGAATGAATCAATCAATCATTTGATTTGCTCGATCCATTTTAACACTTTACATACATTGTGTGTTATATAATTATATAAATCGCCGCTCAAACTGCAGCAAAAATCGCTCGAGTGTATACAGGACATAAAGTTCCTTCTGGAGACTAAAGTTATCGCTTTCTTCGCGCAATTTCCGACGACTGATTCGTGGAAGTGATTTTGCCCGACCGAGCATCTTCTACTGTCATTAGAGTGGTCAGTAACTTGGTCCCCTTTCTGAAGAGGAAAAACTATATGCAAAATCACCCAAAACACAGTTTAGTAACCTGATTCTCATTTCTTCTCATTTTTTCTCTCGATAGCGGGCTTGGTACTTTCTCTCGGTTAGAAAATGATTGAGACGAACTTACTGCACTGCTAAACAAGCTACATCTCTGAACAAGAAAACGTACTCAGCTTGTTGGGAACCACGTCTCTGGAACGAATTTCCAGCCAATGGCCTCTTTACTCGTCCTCGTCTTTACTTATTTTCGTAGACGTAGTTTCATTCATTAATAATTTATCAATGAAGCTAAGTTAAAGTATACATTTTAACATGCACGGCCTTCCTCGAAATTACTCGAAATCCTGAACTACTAAGCATGTATAGATGTCGCATTAAGAGACTATCTTTGGACTGATAAATCAGATAACTTCTTTACGCGACTCGTTAATTTGAAATGAAAAAAGTATCTGCACCAATATGTTTGTACGAACACCCGTGCCGATTGGATTATCGATAATAACCGTTTTATTACAGACACTCGTGGAACTGAATACAGATCTGAAGAAACAAAATTTTCCTTGAGGAAATTTATTTTCTATCTATTTGGAATGTAAATACACTAGCAAGTTCTTAATAACTAGATCAGTAGACTCCAGTTCGCGGTAAATTCCGACATTTTGAAAGGGGTGCAAACATGGCACGAAATACAGTGTTTGTATGGGAATTGATGCGAATTCGATGCCAAATAAAATCCGTAAACTCGAATTTCTGAAATATTCTTCAGATACAAACTTAGTTTTCACGCAGAATTCGACTCGTTTTTACAGACAATGTATGGAAAACTGAAATCACGATTGCACGCTTCCCAGCACGGCTACATCCCTCAAATTTCGATATGTTAATCTTTTACCTGGTATCTTAAGTTTGTATCTGAAGAATATTTCAGAAATTCGATTTTACGGATTTAATTTGGCATCGGATTCGCATCAATTCCCATACAAACACTGTATTTCGCGCCATGTTTGCACCCTTTTCAAAATGTCGGAATTGACCGCGAACTGGTCTGTTGTATTAGATATTAGTGTAATGTAATACCCTAAGAGTTTGAATAAACTTTATAATTAAATACAGTTTAGCATAAAGTTAGTCGAAGGTATCTCTAAATCTTAGATACTAGGTTCCGCTTACATGAAAATCAACTGTCGTGCATTCAATAAATGACATGCCCCATCTTGTAATACTGGTGACTATCCAGAATATTAGTGATATGGAAATCCGTTTGAGAATATTTTGTACTGGGTCAGCGATGGGGTACAACCCGTTAGAAGAAAATATTAACAACCTTTTATTGCAATGCCGATAAACTGGTCGCCTTCGAACGCGATGCTGTAGGATTTGAACAAATTTGAATCAATGATTTCGTAGCTCTCGGTGTCTCAATTCTTCTACTGAACTTGTAGAATTTTAAAGTTACACTAGCCTGCGTCGCATCCGAACTAAACCGGGATTTAGTTCGGATGCGACGCAGGCTAAGTAACACAAGCAATAAAAAAAAAATCGGTTCTTATCTAAATTAAACTATATTTCATGGATACTGTAAAACTGAAAAATTCAAGTTTGAAGAAAGAGAAATTCAATTTGCCATACTTGTCATGTCCAGCACAGAACAGATACATGTATATCTATTAATAGATCATTAAGACATACGTGTTGTGTGGAATATGTTGTTATTCCATAAGATAAAAACAGCCATTTAAGGCAAGCATGGAGAGCAGAAAATACATAAACATTATTAAGAGAAACAGTGAAAAATTAGCCATGTTTGTGACTAAAATAGGCCTTTCGCTGGAAACAGTCACATATGCTAACAGTCACACATAAAACAATTCAACCGTAGAAGATAATATCGACAACCTTTTATTGCAATGCCGATAATCTGCCTGCCTTTGAACGCCATCATTATTTTTTTAATGAAAATAGCACGGTACAGAATTGAAAGAGCTGTTAAGAAATCTGACTGGATACAACCAAGCGATGCTGTAGGATTTGAACAAATTTGAATCAGCGATTTCGTAGCTCTCAGTGTCTCAATTCTCCTACTGAACTTGCATAATTTTAAAGTGACACAAGCAATAAAAACTGAAATTTCGGTTCTTATCTAAATTAACTATATTTAATGGGTACACTGTAAAACTGAAAATTACAAGTTTGAAGAAAGAGAAATTCCATTTGCCATACTTGTCATGTCCGGCATAGAGCAAATACAATAAGGCAAGCATGGAGAGCAGATATACATCATTATCCTATAAATATTATATTTCAGCCAATCAGAGCTCAGCTTTACTATGAAATACAGGGCGGTATTTCATGGTTTTTCCATGAAATACAGAGCGGTATTTCATGGCTAGGTCAAGGCCAATCAAAATGCAGGAAATTTCGCGCCATTTCTTTATCAGCCAATAAGAATTCACCATTTTGAATACATAATTAGTCTGCAGACGTGCGCGGTCGCCACTCGAAATTTGTGTTTTCCGGCAAGAAAATTTGCAGTCTATCGTCCGGTAAGTTACTTTGTTTTCGTGATAAATCTTTTTGTAAATTTGTTATTTATAGGATAATATGGTTATTTCATGGTTTTCTATGAAATACGGGCGAAAATTTCACTCGAAATTCATATTATTTTGGTATACAACTCGCCTAAAGGCTCGTTGTATACTAAATAATACAAATTTCTCGTGAAATATTCGCCCGTATTCCATAGAAAACCATGAAATAACCAGTAAGTATACACTGATAAATATTATGCGAGTTAAATATTAGCCATGTTTAATGAATGAATCAATCAATCATTTGATTTGCTCGATCCATTTTAACACTTTACATACATTGTGTGTTATATAATTATATAAATCGCCGCTCAAACTGCAGCAAAAATCGCTCGAGTGTATACAGGACATAAAGTTCCTTCTGGAGACTAAAGTTATCGCTTTCTTCGCGCAATTTCCGACGACTGATTCGTGGAAGTGATTTTGCCCGACCGAGCATCTTCTACTGTCATTAGAGTGGTCAGTAACTTGGTCCCCTTTCTGAAGAGGAAAAACTATATGCAAAATCACCCAAAACACAGTTTAGTAACCTGATTCTCATTTCTTCTCATTTTTTCTCTCGATAGCGGGCTTGGTACTTTCTCTCGGTTAGAAAATGATTGAGACGAACTTACTGCACTGCTAAACAAGCTACATCTCTGAACAAGAAAACGTACTCAGCTTGTTGGGAACCACGTCTCTGGAACGAATTTCCAGCCAATGGCCTCTTTACTCGTCCTCGTCTTTACTTATTTTCGTAGACGTAGTTTCATTCATTAATAATTTATCAATGAAGCTAAGTTAAAGTATACATTTTAACATGCACGGCCTTCCTCGAAATTACTCGAAATCCTGAACTACTAAGCATGTATAGATGTCGCATTAAGAGACTATCTTTGGACTGATAAATCAGATAACTTCTTTCCGCGACTCGTTAATTTGAAATGAAAAAAGTATCTGCACCAATATGTTTGTACGAACACCCGTGCCGATTGGATTATCGATAATAACCGTTTTATTACAGACACTCGTGGAACTGAATACAGATCTGAAGAAACAAAATTTTCCTTGAGGAAATTTATTTTCTATCTATTTGGAATGTAAATACACTAGCAAGTTCTTAATAACTAGATCAGTAGACTCCAGTTCGCGGTAAATTCCGACATTTTGAAAGGGGTGCAAACATGGCACGAAATACAGTGTTTGTATGGGAATTGATGCGAATTCGATGCCAAATAAAATCCGTAAACTCGAATTTCTGAAATATTCTTCAGATACAAACTTAGTTTTCACGCAGAATTCGACTCGTTTTTACAGACAATGTATGGAAAACTGAAATCACGATTGCACGCTTCCCAGCACGGCTACATCCCTCAAATTTCGATATGTTAATCTTTTACCTGGTATCTTAAGTTTGTATCTGAAGAATATTTCAGAAATTCGATTTTACGGATTTAATTTGGCATCGGATTCGCATCAATTCCCATACAAACACTGTATTTCGCGCCATGTTTGCACCCTTTTCAAAATGTCGGAATTGACCGCGAACTGGTCTGTTGTATTAGATATTAGTGTAATGTAATACCCTAAGAGTTTGAATAAACTTTATAATTAAATACAGTTTAGCATAAAGTTAGTCGAAGGTATCTCTAAATCTTAGATACTAGGTTCCGCTTACATGAAAATCAACTGTCGTGCATTCAATAAATGACATGCCCCATCTTGTAATACTGGTGACTATCCAGAATATTAGTGATATGGAAATCCGTTTGAGAATATTTTGTACTGGGTCAGCGATGGGGTACAACCCGTTAGAAGAAAATATTAACAACCTTTTATTGCAATGCCGATAAACTGGTCGCCTTCGAACGCGATGCTGTAGGATTTGAACAAATTTGAATCAATGATTTCGTAGCTCTCGGTGTCTCAATTCTTCTACTGAACTTGTAGAATTTTAAAGTTACACTAGCCTGCGTCGCATCCGAACTAAACCGGGATTTAGTTCGGATGCGACGCAGGCTAAGTAACACAAGCAATAAAAAAAAAATCGGTTCTTATCTAAATTAAACTATATTTCATGGATACTGTAAAACTGAAAAATTCAAGTTTGAAGAAAGAGAAATTCAATTTGCCATACTTGTCATGTCCAGCACAGAACAGATACATGTATATCTATTAATAGATCATTAAGACATACGTGTTGTGTGGAATATGTTGTTATTCCATAAGATAAAAACAGCCATTTAAGGCAAGCATGGAGAGCAGAAAATACATAAACATTATTAAGAGAAACAGTGAAAAATTAGCCATGTTTGTGACTAAAATAGGCCTTTCGCTGGAAACAGTCACATATGCTAACAGTCACACATAAAACAATTCAACCGTAGAAGATAATATCGACAACCTTTTATTGCAATGCCGATAATCTGCCTGCCTTTGAACGCCATCATTATTTTTTTAATGAAAATAGCACGGTACAGAATTGAAAGAGCTGTTAAGAAATCTGACTGGATACAACCAAGCGATGCTGTAGGATTTGAACAAATTTGAATCAGCGATTTCGTAGCTCTCAGTGTCTCAATTCTCCTACTGAACTTGCATAATTTTAAAGTGACACAAGCAATAAAAACTGAAATTTCGGTTCTTATCTAAATTAACTATATTTAATGGATACACTGTAAAACTGAAAATTAAAAGTTTGAAGAAAGAGAAATTCCATTTGCCATACTTGTCATGTCCGGCATAGAGCAAATACAATAAGGCAAGCATGGAGAGCAGATATACATCAGTATACACTGATAAATATTATGCGAGTTAAATATTAGCCATGTTTAATGAATGAATCAATCAATCATTTGATTTGCTCGATCCATTTTAACACTTTACATACATTGTGTGTTATATAATTATATAAATCGCCGCTCAAACTGCAGCAAAAATCGCTCGAGTGTATACAGGACATAAAGTTCCTTCTGGAGACTAAAGTTATCGCTTTCTTCGCGCAATTTCCGACGACTGATTCGTGGAAGTGATTTTGCCCGACCGAGCATCTTCTACTGTCATTAGAGTGGTCAGTAACTTGGTCCCCTTTCTGAAGAGGAAAAACTATATGCAAAATCACCCAAAACACAGTTTAGTAACCTGATTCTCATTTCTTCTCATTTTTTCTCTCGATAGCGGGCTTGGTACTTTCTCTCGGTTAGAAAATGATTGAGACGAACTTACTGCACTGCTAAACAAGCTACATCTCTGAACAAGAAAACGTACTCAGCTTGTTGGGAACCACGTCTCTGGAACGAATTTCCAGCCAATGGCCTCTTTACTCGTCCTCGTCTTTACTTATTTTCGTAGACGTAGTTTCATTCATTAATAATTTATCAATGAAGCTAAGTTAAAGTATACATTTTAACATGCACGGCCTTCCTCGAAATTACTCGAAATCCTGAAGTACTAAGCATGTATAGATGTCGCATTAAGAGACTATCTTTGGACTGATAAATCAGATAACTTCTTTCCGCGACTCGTTAATTTGAAATGAAAAAAGTATCTGCACCAATATGTTTGTACGAACACCCGTGCCGATTGGATTATCGATAATAACCGTTTTATTACAGACACTCGTGGAACTGAATACAGATCTGAAGAAACAAAATTTTCCTTGAGGAAATTTATTTTCTATCTATTTGGAATGTAAATACACTAGCAAGTTCTTAATAACTAGATCAGTAGACTCCAGTTCGCGGTAAATTCCGACATTTTGAAAGGGGTGCAAACATGGCACGAAATACAGTGTTTGTATGGGAATTGATGCGAATTCGATGCCAAATAAAATCCGTAAACTCGAATTTCTGAAATATTCTTCAGATACAAACTTAGTTTTCACGCAGAATTCGACTCGTTTTTACAGACAATGTATGGAAAACTGAAATCACGATTGCACGCTTCCCAGCACGGCTACATCCCTCAAATTTCGATATGTTAATCTTTTACCTGGTATCTTAAGTTTGTATCTGAAGAATATTTCAGAAATTCGATTTTACGGATTTAATTTGGCATCGGATTCGCATCAATTCCCATACAAACACTGTATTTCGCGCCATGTTTGCACCCTTTTCAAAATGTCGGAATTGACCGCGAACTGGTCTGTTGTATTAGATATTAGTGTAATGTAATACCCTAAGAGTTTGAATAAACTTTATAATTAAATACAGTTTAGCATAAAGTTAGTCGAAGGTATCTCTAAATCTTAGATACTAGGTTCCGCTTACATGAAAATCAACTGTCGTGCATTCAATAAATGACATGCCCCATCTTGTAATACTGGTGACTATCCAGAATATTAGTGATATGGAAATCCGTTTGAGAATATTTTGTACTGGGTCAGCGATGGGGTACAACCCGTTAGAAGAAAATATTAACAACCTTTTATTGCAATGCCGATAAACTGGTCGCCTTCGAACGCGATGCTGTAGGATTTGAACAAATTTGAATCAATGATTTCGTAGCTCTCGGTGTCTCAATTCTTCTACTGAACTTGTAGAATTTTAAAGTTACACTAGCCTGCGTCGCATCCGAACTAAACCGGGATTTAGTTCGGATGCGACGCAGGCTAAGTAACACAAGCAATAAAAAAAAAATCGGTTCTTATCTAAATTAAACTATATTTCATGGATACTGTAAAACTGAAAAATTCAAGTTTGAAGAAAGAGAAATTCAATTTGCCATACTTGTCATGTCCAGCACAGAACAGATACATGTATATCTATTAATAGATCATTAAGACATACGTGTTGTGTGGAATATGTTGTTATTCCATAAGATAAAAACAGCCATTTAAGGCAAGCATGGAGAGCAGAAAATACATAAACATTATTAAGAGAAACAGTGAAAAATTAGCCATGTTTGTGACTAAAATAGGCCTTTCGCTGGAAACAGTCACATATGCTGACAGTCACACATAAAACAATTCAACCGTAGAAGATAATATCGACAACCTTTTATTGCAATGCCGATAATCTGCCTGCCTTTGAACGCCATCATTATTTTTTTAATGAAAATAGCACGGTACAGAATTGAAAGAGCTGTTAAGAAATCTGACTGGATACAACCAAGCGATGCTGTAGGATTTGAACAAATTTGAATCAGCGATTTCGTAGCTCTCAGTGTCTCAATTCTCCTACTGAACTTGCATAATTTTAAAGTGACACAAGCAATAAAAACTGAAATTTCGGTTCTTATCTAAATTAACTATATTTAATGGGTACACTGTAAAACTGAAAATTACAAGTTTGAAGAAAGAGAAATTCCATTTGCCATACTTGTCATGTCCGGCATAGAGCAAATACAATAAGGCAAGCATGGAGAGCAGATATACATCAGTATACACTGATAAATATTATGCGAGTTAAATATTAGCCATGTTTAATGAATGAATCAATCAATCATTTGATTTGCTCGATCCATTTTAACACTTTACATACATTGTGTGTTATATAATTATATAAATCGCCGCTCAAACTGCAGCAAAAATCGCTCGAGTGTATACAGGACATAAAGTTCCTTCTGGAGACTAAAGTTATCGCTTTCTTCGCGCAATTTCCGACGACTGATTCGTGGAAGTGATTTTGCCCGACCGAGCATCTTCTACTGTCATTAGAGTGGTCAGTAACTTGGTCCCCTTTCTGAAGAGGAAAAACTATATGCAAAATCACCCAAAACACAGTTTAGTAACCTGATTCTCATTTCTTCTCATTTTTTCTCTCGATAGCGGGCTTGGTACTTTCTCTCGGTTAGAAAATGATTGAGACGAACTTACTGCACTGCTAAACAAGCTACATCTCTGAACAAGAAAACGTACTCAGCTTGTTGGGAACCACGTCTCTGGAACGAATTTCCAGCCAATGGCATCTTAATTTACTCGTCCTCGTCTTTACTTATTTTCGTAGACGTAGTTTCATTCATTAATAATTTATCAATGAAGCTAAGTTAAAGTATACATTTTAACATGCACGGCCTTCCTCGAAATTACTCGAAATCCTGAAGTACTAAGCATGTATAGATGTCGCATTAAGAGACTATCTTTGGACTGATAAATCAGATAACTTCTTTCCGCGACTCGTTAATTTGAAATGAAAAAAGTATCTGCACCAATATGTTTGTACGAACACCCGTGCCGATTGGATTATCGATAATAACCGTTTTATTACAGACACTCGTGGAACTGAATACAGATCTGAAGAAACAAAATTTTCCTTGAGGAAATTTATTTTCTATCTATTTGGAATGTAAATACACTAGCAAGTTCTTAATAACTAGATCAGTAGACTCCAGTTCGCGGTAAATTCCGACATTTTGAAAGGGGTGCAAACATGGCACGAAATACAGTGTTTGTATGGGAATTGATGCGAATTCGATGCCAAATAAAATCCGTAAACTCGAATTTCTGAAATATTCTTCAGATACAAACTTAGTTTTCACGCAGAATTCGACTCGTTTTTACAGACAATGTATGGAAAACTGAAATCACGATTGCACGCTTCCCAGCACGGCTACATCCCTCAAATTTCGATATGTTAATCTTTTACCTGGTATCTTAAGTTTGTATCTGAAGAATATTTCAGAAATTCGATTTTACGGATTTAATTTGGCATCGGATTCGCATCAATTCCCATACAAACACTGTATTTCGCGCCATGTTTGCACCCTTTTCAAAATGTCGGAATTGACCGCGAACAGGTCTGTTGTATTAGATATTAGTGTAATGTAATACCCTAAGAGTTTGAATAAACTTTATAATTAAATACAGTTTAGCATAAAGTTAGTCGAAGGTATCTCTAAATCGTAGATACTAGGTTCCGCTTACATGAAAATCAACTGTCGTGCATTCAATAAATGACATGCCCCATCTTGTAATACTGGTGACTATCCAGAATATTAGTGATATGGAAATCCGTTTGAGAATATTTTGTACTGGGTCAGCGATGGGGTACAACCCGTTAGAAGAAAATATTAACAACCTTTTATTGCAATGCCGATAAACTGGTCGCCTTCGAACGCGATGCTGTAGGATTTGAACAAATTTGAATCAATGATTTCGTAGCTCTCGGTGTCTCAATTCTTCTACTGAACTTGTAGAATTTTTGCGTTCGACGTAGGAGAACGCAACACTAATTTTGTTCGCGGGCTCAGCTTCTATGCCATGATGATTTGAGATTTTTTGGTCGTGGGCCTTTTTGGTCATTTGTTCCAAATCTGCGCCATTTTTAATTAATTCTGTGGGTTTACGTCATGCGCGCGCAACTATTTCTTCCTCGTGCGAAGTGAATTCTTCCTCGTGCGGACAAGTGACAGGAGTTCTTTTTTATCGCGGTAAGTTTTGTCACATTTCTCACTTATTGCAATGCTTTTCAACAAAATTATAGGTTCAATCTCACAAAGCCTGATCAAGAAACTGTTTACTACACGTGGAGTGTTTGCGAAGCCCAATATCCGAGCTGCATTTGGCCGAACACGTACAGTGCTTGTGCTGTCAAATTACTTGTGCCCACTGAAACCGAGTTAAAAATGAACTGAGTCATTGTACTCAAATAAATGAACTGAGTCATTGTACTCAAACGAATGAACTGAGTCATTGTACTCAAACAAATGAACTGAGTCATTGTACTCAAACAAATGAACTGAGTCATTGTACTCAAACAAATGAACTGAGTCATTGTACTCAGTGGCCGTTGAGCCAAACGAGCAACTGTGATCGCCAAACAAATAAACTATCCAATGCAATTGAGAGTCAACAAGGTCATGGTCAGGCTTTGACAGATTCTTATTTGAGCTGTACGATTAAGAGGACGATTAAACATGCTGATTTATTTTCACAACAAGCAAAACCTTATTTTGTCCAGACAATATCGGATATTTCTGACAAACATGAAAAAGTTAAAAAGAAATCAAAAAGGGACAGGGAACCATCTAGAATCCCTGTTAAAAAAATTCTAAAGTTATACAAGAAAAAAATGTTAAGAAAAAGGTTAAAATTATTTGTCAGGTACAATATTCCCAAAACCTCAATCATTAGTGATTTGTGTAGAAATTACAAGACCTGGAATTTGAGGTATTCAACTGATCGCTTTTATAGCAAATATGTTTTTTACATGACTAGCAAGAAATGTAAAACAAAAGGACCATTTTGTAACCATGTTCCAGCATTTATCCATGCGTTGAATACTTATAGCCTAAGTTCAAACTGTAATATGCTTCACATTCATAATGGTGTAACTTTAAAAGGGGGTATGTTTCCAGAAACTGCTTTTAATCCTGAAACATCATGGGGCCATTTAAGTGAAAGGCTTGCCCAGATAGGCTTGATAGCACAAGATGTTGGGGGATCTGGTGATTGCTTCTTCAAGTCATTCTCACACCAACTCTATGGTAATCCAGACCTTCACTTAGAAATTCGAATGGCTGGAATAAACCATTTAAATAAATACCCTGAATTGTATATTGAAAGCCTTTCTGATGACCACTGGGAAAACTATATTCAACAAATGTCAACACCAGGCACATGGTGTGATAATATTATTATGCAAGCTGTCTCTAATGCTTACAACTGTATCATTCATATCACTGAGTCTGATGTTAATAAGCCTGAAGCTGAAATAATTACTCCTGTTATCCAAGGAGAAGGACAGAAGACCATATTTATTGGCTACATTAATGAGTGGCACTATGTATCAACAGTGTCAGACAGAAACAGTCCAAACAAAAACAGACTGAAATGTGTTGAGAGAAAGTTATCAGAAATGAATGACACATGTAAAAAACAAAAAAGACTTGCAAATCAAAAAGAATGCAGCAAACAATATAGGGCTACATTGCACACAGAAACAGATACTAGAAAGCAAATTAGACTTGCAAAAAGGAGAGAAAGATATAAAAAGAAAAAATCTGAAAAAACTGAAAATGAATTTCAAGAGAGCTTTTTATCAGAAATGAATGACACATGTAATAAACAAAAAAGACTTGCAAATCAAAAAGAATGCAGCAAACAATATAGGGCTACATTGCACACAGAAACAGATACTAGAAAGCAAATTAGACTTGCAAAAAGGAGAGAAAGATATAAAAAGAAAAAATCTGAAAAAACTGAAAATGAATCTCAAGAGAGCTTTTTATCAGAAATGAATGACACATGTAAAAAACAAAAAGGACTTGCAAATCAAAAAGAATGCAGCAAACAATATAGGGCTACATTGCACACAGAAACAGATACTAGAAAGCAAATTAGACTTGCAAAAAGGAGAGAAAGATATAAAAAGAAAAAATCCGAAAAAACTGAAAATGAATTTCAAGAGAGCTTTTTAGATCCAATACATGAACAGGAAAATTCCCAAGCTAACATGAAGATATTCCATAAGGCCAATGAATATTCATTGCACCAGTGCACTGTGTGCTGTGAAGCATGGCCACTAAAAAGAGCTCCAAATAGTGCTAATCAATATCAGTGTTTAAGGTGTACAAGAGACAAAATACAACCGAAGAAGTTTTCAAAAGAGAATGACATGGTGCCATCACCAGTGCCTGTACAACTTCAGGGCTTAACCCAAGTAGAAGAAATGCTAATTGCAAGAGCACTTCCTATCATGCGTGTTTACATAAAACCTGGTGGACAAAGAGGCTATTCAGGCCATTGTATTAATCTACCCCAGAATGTATCTGAGCTAGCTCAATCTTTACCTAGATACCCTCAGGATTTATCAGTTATAGTTGTTAAAATGAAAGGTAAAGATAACAGTTTTAAAGATGTGACAGTTCGAAGGCAAAATGTTTCCGATGCACTTCAGTGGCTTATTATTAATAACCCACATTACAAAGACATAAATGTGAATCAGGATGCATTAAATTGTTTGCCAGATCATGGTGTGCCACCTGGTCTCATCTCAGTTGAAACAGAAACTGACAATACTAGTGAACCTGATTTTGGCCCACAAAATGAAGAGGATATTGTTTATAATGAGGGAACAGAAATGAGTAGTTTCCTCCCCATTCCTGACTGTCAACAGCACGAGGTAGAAGCTATTCAGCAACATTTGTCACAACAACATACACATATGCCCTGGCCATCAGTAGATAATGATCAGCCAATAAATGAGTATCTCACTCCGTATTTAGCTACCTTGGCTTTCCCAACATTATTCCCAGATGGTAAGGCTGACCCTACCAATCCATCCCTAAAGCGAGAGATCTCACTCGGAGATAGAGTCAAACACCTTTTAAAGTTTGGTGAAAAAATAAATGGGAAATGGTTCTACCGTTTTGGTTCACATCCAAGATTTGCATATTGGGCCCTCAATATGATACACAGAAAACGAATTTTGCAGCAAACAGGCATGTTTCTAAAGCAGAATCCAGGAGAAGCACATCTGACTTCTGAAGAGCTGCATGAAATGGCAGCTAATGACAATGCCGGTGTATTTATATCCAAGATATCACGTTACCTTAGTAACATCACTGGCTCTAATGCTTATTGGCACAAAACTAAAGAAGATTTAAAAGCAGTTATAACACAAGCTGGAGCTCCTACATTCTTTTTCACTTTTTCCTCTGCTGACATGCATTGGCCTGAACTTCATGAACTTTTCAGTGATCCACTGGATGATAGTTCCGCTGATAACAAACGGCAGAATGTGATTAACAATCCTCATATTACTGACTGGTTCTTTACACAGCGCTTAGAAAACTTTATCAAGCACTGGTTGTACATTTCACTTAATGCTGAATGGCATTGGTACCGTTTTGAGTACCAAGCAAGGGGCAGTATTCACTGCCATGGTGTTGCAAAACATAAGAATGATCCAGGGTTGTGCAAATTGTCAGAAACAGCTCTTGAAGGTTACCTAGCTGAAATTTCAATCAACAAAGCTGAACATCCAGATATGCTGCAACTAAATGAAAAAGTAGTCAAAGGGAAAGAGGCTTCTCAGACAATATGCCAGTATGTGGACTGGTTAATGTGTACATATAACCCTAACCCTCCAGATGATGGCACTTGGATAAAACCCATAATACATCCATGTCAGAGACGTCACAAAGATATTGTTACTACCCAACAATCTGATGATGATTATGTAGATTTGTTAAATACTGTGCAAAGACACACTCGCTGCAGCACCAGTTACTGCCTTAAAAAGAAAGAGAATGAAACTGACCTTAAGTGTAGGTTTAAGTTTCCATTTGAACCTTGTGTTAGTACAAAGCTAGAATTTGAACCTATTCATACAAAGGACAGTTTTACACAATTCAAAGCAAAGATAATAACAAAAAGGAATGATGCTAGACTAAATAATCACCAACGCCTTCAGTTACAAGGCTGGAGGGCCAACTGTGATATTCAGGTAGTTATTGACTATCATGCCTGTGTTGAGTATCTTGCAAAATATGCATCAAAAGGGGAACCAAGATCACCTGTCATGAAAATGGCATTCAACTCTATTGTTCATAATTCAAACAATAACAGTAATCCAACAAAAGTAATTAAAAAAATAATCATGAAATCACTTGCTCAACGTGATTTTTCTGCACAAGAGACTATGCATCAGCTAATGTCCCTGAAACTAGTCAGCTCATCTTTTAATGTGGTGCCTATTAGTTTGAATGGCTCACGAAGAATCAAATGTAATACAGCAGATGGAGATCCTGTAACAAATGACTCGCAGCTAGATACATACGCCAAACGTAAAAAATTTGTACAAAGTGCCCAAAATATTATGAATCTAAACTTTGTTGATTTTGTAAAAAAGTACAGAGTTGCCAAGAACAAACTAACCAGTCAACCAGACAATATTATTCCTAGATTATTTCCAGTATATTCTTCTAATGCACAGGGCAACAATTTTGGAATGTACTGTAAATATCAGTTGCTTAGATATAAACCATGGCACACAACACAAGACAATGCTTGGGATGACCAGCCAGGCACAGATGAAATATATATCAGAAAATGGAAAGACTTCCTACAAACACCCTATGCTGAACAGCATGTTCCTGACTGGTGTGAAAAATTACACAATATACAAAATAAACCAGAAGACGAGCCACTTAATGAGCAGTCCACTCAGGAACTTCCACCGCGTGAAGAGTGGATGCATTTAGCAGATCTTATACCTGGATCTTTTATAAATAATCATGACAATAACCAAGGAACACCTCAGCTAGATTATGACTGGCAAATAGACAAACTGAAATATCCAGATAACAAAATAGCAGAAATGCCTTCCTGGGTAAAAATTAAGAAGGATATATTAGGACCAATAATTCACTTTCAACCCAGTGATATTGACATTGATACCTTTAGTAACATGCAAAGGATAGCATACAATCTGATAACGGCACATTCAGAACAGACTTCTCCAATGGATCCATTGTTACTCATTATAATTGGTGTTGCTGGTACGGGTAAAAGTTACCTTATTAATGCCATTCGAAACTTGCTTCAGGACTCATGCACTGTGACAGCCACTACAGGCAAGGCTTCATATAGTATCAATGGATGCACTATTCATTCACTTTTGAAACTTCCTGTTGGCCCAAGAGGTAACAAAGAGTTAACTGGACAAAGTCTTGTCAGATTGCAAAAAACCCTCAAAGATATCCGCTACATTCTCATTGATGAATATTCTATGTTGGGACAAATAATGTTTGGCTGGATTGACAGACGATGTAGACAGGCAACTGGTAAAACAGATGAGGTGTTTGGTGGCATATCCATCATATTAGTTGGTGACCCTGGTCAGTTGCCACCTGTGGCTGATAAGCCATTATACCATTCCAAACCATCAAGTTCCATTGGAGAACAAGGACATTTAGCCTATTCTATGTTCAACAGTGTTGTTAAACTGTCTGTAAACCACAGAGTGCAAGGTTTAGACTCAGAGCAATCAAGATTTAGAGATTTACTAATGCGACTACGCACAGGTGACTGTACTGAAGAAGACTGGAAACTTCTTTTGTCTCAGCAACCATCAACAGCTCAAAACGTGACTGAATTTAAAGATGCCATCAGGCTATACTATGCCAATGACGAGGTCGCAAACTACAACTTTGAAAAGTTATCAGAACTTCATCAGCCATTAGCACGTATAAATGCCCGTCACTCGAGTGATTTAGCAAAAAACGCATCCCCAGATCAAATGTCAGGATTAGAGCCTACCATATTCCTTGCAAAAGAAGCAAAAGTAATGTTGACCATGAATTTGTGGACAGATGTTGGACTTTGCAATGGTGCAACTGGAACTGTTGTTGACTTTATTTATGCAAATAATCATCACCCCCCTGACTTACCAGTGGCTGTTATTGTGAAATTCGATGACTACAGAGGTCCATCTATTAATGATAGCATTCCAGCATGTGTGCCTATATATGCCCAATAACAGTGACCTCTCAAACAGTTGATTCATGCAGTGTCCATGAAAGACAACAACTGCCTTTGAAACTTGCTTGGGCAATTACAATTCATAAGAGCCAGGGACTAACCTTGCCTAAAGCTTGGATTGACATTGGTAAATTTGAAAGAACCGCAGGCATTTCCTATGTGGCCATAAGTAGAGTAAGAACACTTTCTTCATGTATTATTGAACCAATGTCTTTGGAACGATTAACAAGTCTGAAAAGGTCCATCAATTTAAAATATAGACTAGAAGAAGAAAGCAGACTTAATCAACTTGCACATAATACCTGCATTGCATAATAAAAATCAACAGTAAAACAAGTTGTCTCCCTCATAACTAAAAAACGCAAGATAGTCACTCGTCTATTTAAGTTTTCATTTCATATTTGCTTATATGAAATGCATATATGCAGGGTCCATACAACTACAAATAATACACTGTAGAACAATTGGATCTTTATTGAACTGTATGTTATTTCATTTGTAGATTATCTTACAACTGCAGCCTGCCAGCCAACATGAGTGAAGGTAAGTTCATTTCTTGTATTAAGTTTCTCATTAGAATATCTACAAAGACTCTCAACAAGGAGCACTGTATGCATTAATAGCTGTTAACATAGCCTCTCTCAGATACAGCATTGGGAATGAGAGTGCTATTTTCATTATACAAAATTACATTATCATCAATATACTTTTTTAAACCCTACTACAATGCATTATAAAAAAATTCTCATTATTGTTTACTCCATGTGTTTTAGGTCCATCAAATCCAGAGATCTGCAAAAGTAAGTAATGATAATTGTCATGTTTACCAGATTATTTAATATGTTCATATACTATTTCAAAGATGACATTTTCCCTTATTTCAAACTTCAACATGTCCATATACTACTGAAAATTGTCAATACATGTATTATGAATGGATAAAATCAGTAATATTTTTTTTTATAACTGCATATCATTTTGCAGTGTAAAGACAGCATTAAACTCCATCCAAAAAAATATTCAAATTCACCACTTGGAGTGGACAGAAGGCCTTGAGCGAATCTGAAGTCCGTGCGAGGAGCCCCCAAAGATCACAATTAGATTTTAGGGGGAGGAAAACCCTCAGACCAAATGCGAGATACCAACTAATTTGACTCGCGTTGGTGCCAGGAATTGAAAGAGGGACCCAGAGGTAATAGGCACCGTCTGAGCCAAACGTCTCTTTAACAACATTATCAAACTCACATTTTTAACAAAAGGCATGTTTTGATTTCAGATGAGCCACTTCTATGCTATGTTCGCAACTATGATGAGACAAAGTCAAAATTCCCAACCTGTGAACTCCAAACATCAACATCGGACATCCTCCAGGCAATCTGCTTTTCACCTCAGAAAAGACAACCTTTGAAAATTGCAAGTGAAAAACACAGCCCTGTCAAGATTAGAAATTATGACTACAACAACACATACAATAATGTAGTCATTAAAAACGCAACTTCAATACAAGAACACGATGAACTGTCTTTTCCAGCAATGGAATCCACTACCAACAAACTGGTCTCAGTAAGTGCACTTCAATCCATGTCACCAAACCGTTTAGTGTCTATAAAAGGAACCATTCAACAGCTTTCCGGTGTCAAAACTGTTCTGATGGATAATGGACCACTACAAAAATTAACAGCTACCCTTGTTGATCCAACTGGATCCATAACCGTTGTGTTTTGGGGTGATTGGGTGAACTCTGTAGAGAATGACAAAAGTTATATCTTCACAAACTTCAGAATTAAGAAGAACACTTACACTGATGAGATTTATATCAACACTGCCAAAGAGGGTTTTAAACTTCAAGAAACTTCTCCTTTCACTGACCCCTTGCCAGATGTGAAACCATCCCTTATGGATATAACAACCAAAACTGTAGACATTACCATAATTGGTATAAAAAACACACAAGTATACTATACATGTACTGTTTGTGGGAAAAAGGCACAACCCTATGGCAAAAAGCTCAAGTGTCAGCACTGTGGCCTGCGTCAGAACACTTCATCTGACAGTCAGAAATGGTTTGCTAAGCTGTATGTTCAAGACAAAGCAACCAAAGAGAAATCCTACCTCTCAACATTCCACAATGAGGTGCTCAACATATTACAAGCCAACAAAGTGAAACTCGCTACCTCCTTTACTGCAGATGATCTTACAGATCATCTGCTGGACAGCTTGGACCTGAATATCACTTACAGCATTGCAGAGATGAAAATACTGCATGTTAACCAATGAAAACTATGAGCTACTTAACCTGTAAAGTTAGTTTGCATCAGTTGATATATCATGTCTAAGTTTTCTCTCAGACCTCTTGCATAATACCACTAGTAAATGAAACAAACAATGCAATTTTGAATGTTTTATAAATTCATTTATTCTAACCCGTTCATTCAAATAATATATGTGTACCAATAGCATTCATGATTGGTGATATTATGCAAACAGTCTACATACGTTTAGTTCAATCGTTTAAAGAGTTGTTGTTTAAAGAGAACTATACATGTTACTGCTTGTGGGGAAAATGCACAACGTCAGAAATGGGTTCGCTAAGCTGTATGTTCAAGACAAAGCAACCAAAGAGAAATCCTACTTCTCAGCATTCCACAATGAGGTGCTCAACATATTGCAAGCCAACAAAGTGAAACTCGCTACCTCCTTTACTACAGATGATCTTGTAGATCATCTGCTGGACAGCTTGGACCTGAATATCACTTACAGCATTGCAGAGATGAAAATACTGCATGTTAACCAATGAAAACTATGAGCTACTTAAGTAGTATGAAGAGTGGCGGTTCTGGCCCACCTTGAAATTGTTGTACAAGGAAGGGGGGCGTCGTTTCACTTCGTTTCACTCGCCCCCCTTCCTTGTACAACAATTTCAAGGTTTTCCAGAACCGCCACTCTTCATACTACTTTATACACAGTGTTGCCCAAGATTGTCACTCGACATTCTTACACCTAAAAATCCAAAGTGATAACCCTATTAGAGAAATGATTACTATACTGTATATCGATATCTTCCACCGACTAATGATTTTTACTCAACATTAATTATATAGCTTCATATGTACGTCGATTTCTCACAAGGATTTCCTCTTTCAGTTTTTCCCGTTAGTTTGGACATTAGGGATTTATTCTTGGAGATTTCGTACAGTTTAGCGACTGTGTGTTGAAAGTAGAAAAGAGCCCATCTGGCCTTTCACTCGGGCCACATGAGATAATTTGAAGATGAAATACACTTTCATTTGAATTTGATTGAAAATAGATCAAAAACTCGGGGAAATGTCCGGCTAAAACCACAGGCTTCCCAGACTCGACGTATATTTCCCGCTTATTAGTCTGTTGGGCTACCTGTGGTTTATCGATTAGTTTCATAACGATATCAGAAGAGTTTAAATAATTGCTTCGTGTGAATTTTCTTTTCCGATTCCTACGAAATGAATGTTCAATAATAAAAGATTGATACTTAATGAAGTTGTGTGAGTGGTTTTTTGGCGATTTGGGGCCTTCTAAAGCAATTTATTAGGATTCGAAATTTTGACCGTTGACCGAGGCTCTAAGAAAGTTAACAAGGTAGGCAAGTCGACCTCGCCAAAGCACACACTTACCTCAACGATCACCCAAAAATCGGCACTTTTCTTCCTTGCTCGCTATTCAGCTTTCGGCACAGGAGGGAATAGTTATCAAGCAACATCTGACCAGAGATTTAGGAAAATCCATCAAATTTATCATCGCCAAACCGCCTCCTCGAGACCCAAAAAGCGCGACCTTGCAATGATCTGTAAGAACCAGAATGACCAAAGCGGTCCAAAATTTTCCCGAGCCTATCCAAAACGATGCAAATCGCCTTTCTTCATGGGGGAACCCCCAAGCGAGAAATTATACGAAACTGGCGGTTACAGACTATAATTTTGAATTTGGAACTCGCCAATCAGAGGACCAAGACAGTTGGCTGGGGTCTTCACCGAGTGTTATGACAGTTCCACGTGAGAAATTTTCGCGAGTTCCAAATTCAAAATTAGTCTGTAACCGCCAGTTTCGTTAAAAGGCCTAGTAATGGTCTCTCTGATTGGCGATATATTTGTTTCCGTTCCTCGAGCGGAAGTATAATTTCACGCTTGAGGGTCCCCCATGAAAAAAGGCGATTTGCATCGTTTTGGGTAGGCTCGGGAAAATTTTGGACCGCTTTGGTCATTCTGGTTCTTACAGATCATTGCAAGGTCGCGCTTTTTGGGTCTCGAGGAGGCGGTTTGGCGATGATAAATTTGATGGATTTTCCTAAATCTCTGGTCAGATGTTGCTTGATAACTATTCCCTCCTGTGCCGAAAGCTGAATAGCGAGCGAGGAAGAAAAGTGCCGATTTTTGGGTGATCTTTGAGGTAAGTGTGTGCTTTGGCGAGGTCGACTTGCCTACCTTGTTAACTTTGTTAGAGCCTCGGCCAACGGTCAAAATTTCGAATCCTAATAAATTGCTTTAGAAGGCCCCAAATCGCCAAAAAAACACTCACACAACTTCATTAAGTATCAATCTTTTATTATTGAAGATTCAATTCGTAGGAATCGGAAGAGAAAATTCACACGAAGCAATTATTTAAACTCTTCTGAAATCGTTATGAAACTGATCGATAAACCACAGGTAGCCCAACAGACTAATAAGCGGGAAATATACGTCGAGTCTGGGAAGCCTGTGCTAAAACTGTATGAATAAATGTGAAATGAAACATAAATTTCATAGCAAGAAAAACATGTAATTCCTAATTAGAAAGCTCTTCTAAGTCCGCTTCTCAAATACACAGACTGTTTTACAAAAACATTTGGGCTTATCGACACAAGAGTTCAGTTGACCTTTCAAATAATTTATTCTGAGGTACGCATACTCTAAATCACAGAGATGTTAAATAAAGCGATAATTAGAAGAAAAAGTACATTAACAGACAAACTGAGAGGAAATGTATTCAAATCTAAAAGAGTTTACTTACAGTACTTACGTAACTGAATCTTTCGTTTTGGTTCTTTTGTTAGTGTTGTTGAAAGCATTCCACCTTCGTGCACATATGCACTGAATCGGAATGAAAGTCGAAGCCTACCTCGAACTTAACTTTCAGCTAACCTGTTTCCTTTCATTCCACAATGAATAATAATCTCATAAAGTAAGCCCGTAGCTTTCAATAAATTTGCCAGTGTCTGAATGAAGCAGCTAGATCTTTTCCAATTTCTCTCACGAGTCACGGCAGAAGACAGTCTCAAAGAACTTGAATTTTGATCCTCTTCACAGTAACGTAATTTAACGTCTCCGATCAATTCCTCTCTCTTTGCTGGCAGTTCATGCTTCTTGTTCGTGTAGTTGCCCCACTGAGCCGTAACCACAAAACGAGCACAGCATTTCAGTTGGCATACACTGCGTACATCTGCTTAACTAATTAGATTTGTAAAAATCTTAGCGGATCATGTAAATATTCCGCTTGGCTCAAATATGAGGGTTTCTGCCGTCAAAGTTCATTTTTTGTTTCAGTTTTCCCCATATTAGCAGACTTGTATAATGTCTCGAGCTCTCCGAATCCAGTAGAAAGACTCTGGTTATTCTGTCGTAAAACATGGACCTGACCCAAATTTAGGTTGTATTGCATAATTGCCCACGATGGAATAGATTTCTGACAATGACTATTTGAAATTGATATCTCCTTGTCTCGCCTAGTCTGAGCTTTGAACTTTCTTATCTGAGCGCGCCTGAGGAAATCTAACCTTTGTTTGCGTGACCAGCACAGTGTAATCTGATTGGTTGGAATTTGACCTTTAACGCATGCGCAGAAGCCGTCTGACATGAAATAAAATAAAATAAAATAATAATAACGACTTGCATTTTAAGACTCGGCGCTGCCACAGGCAGCCCGAGTAATAACAAAATAGTCAGACAAAGCAGTCATGCTGAAAGATAATACCGTTAAATTAGCGTCACGCCACGGCTACAAGAGCTCAAGTGACCCATACAACAGTCCGTTTCATACAGAAACCTGTATTTAGCGGGGCCAGATGTTCGTAACACCGTATCACCGTATCACCGTATCACTGTATCACCGTATCACTGTATCACCGTATCACTGTATCTTCGTATCTCCGTATCATTGTATCTTGTAACACGTTATATACCAAGCCCTCTAAGTAGGTGTGAATCAGTTGCTGAACTTCTAATGCCGATTTCTCGGCTACAATTTTTCAACGTTTCTGCAGTCTTCAAGTGAATTGATTGCATATAAGAATTTACCGGAATTTTTTAAAATTTCGTCCAGTGATTCTACGATAACTAATCTCCAAAAGCGTGTGTGCTTTTTCCGATTTGTTTTTAGTTTTAAAAATATCGGTCCAAGCGTGATGGCTTGGCAAAAATAATCGATGACTCGACTTTAAACTGCAATAATTTCGCATAGAAAATAGATATCAAAAATCGCACACACTCTTTTGGAGATCAATGACCGCTTAACTTGACACAAGTGTAATTACTTCGTAAGTATAAAAACCCGGGCGCTGGTAATTCGCGTTTATAAACGTCTTCGACATCGGGTTAAAGTGACTGTAGTTTTAAATCTAGAGTAATTCCGTATAAAATAACTTGTTACTGGTATTCTTCAGTTATCAACCTTTCCATTGATATATAGGTTCCCATATTTTGTTCGCCGAGCGCCCGCGTAAACGCATTTTTGCGGAAATCACTTTTGAAGGTATCCAGTAACCTTAATGAAACAGTTTTAAAATAATATCTGTTACAATTCCAATATTAATGAAACATGAATAAGGTTATAATTTTTAATATTATTCACCAAGCAATGAAATACCAGGTTTTGTGTGACATTTCATGTGAAAATGATATCAAAAACATTACACTGCTGTGACGACATCACATGTTCATGTTGCATGTAAAACACAGTAATCTATAGCTTGGTGAAAAATAAACAGAATATCACATAGCAGCTTGCAGAGATGGTTTTATTTTCTTGTCAATATTATTTTGTAATACACTACTTCACTGTGCTCACTCATGTATTACAACATTCACCACTCGAAGATAAAAACTGTATCTCCATGTGGCTATATATATTACACAGTTTAGTGTGTATTTTGACAGGCCCATTGGAGTCAGAGTAAAAATATATATCTGCTAGCGCTAATCTACACACAGTGTAGGGGGGGGGGGGGGGGGGGGGTACTCCCTTATATGGCCTATATGGGTATGTGCCGCAGGATAGGGTATGTTTTTTGAGCTGCCGAGGTCTGGGATAGGGTATCCTTTTTACGGTAATTTGATCTGGGAAAGGTATGGATTTTGATATACTTGTCATTGGCACCATGCTTAGCGCTCTATCAACCACACTACAGCTTAAAATACCATATTAAAACAAAACAATGGCTTTCGTAGTGTAATTTTAATTTAAAACTGTTCGGGATCTGGGATAGGGTACAGATTTTTTGCTTCAAGTCTGGGATAGGGTATATATTTTTTGCTTCAAGTCTGGGATAGGACATGTTAAATGGCATTTTTAGGTCTGGGATAGGGTCAGGGTTTTGAGGTCAGCCGCCGCGGCACACCCCTACCCAAAAATCTTCTGAGTGCCTCACCCCCCCCCCCCCCCCCCCCCCCAGGCAATAAACTTTCTTGCTTACATATGAAATGACTACTAAATGGAACACTGTAACAAAACAAGGATATATAAATGTAAAATAAATTTATAATAATAAAATAAGATAAAATGTAATATAATAATTTCTAATTTATCTAAAATAGCACAGTACACATACACAGATATATACTCACAATAATATTTCAGTGGACATATGCAAACACATATATTTTCACACATGTAAACCTAGCTTAAGTGATGCTAAGCATCCCACTTTTTTTCTAAATAAAATGGTGAGTTTTCTTGAGTGCAAATAACTACCCCTACTGTGTAACATCACATGGAATTTCTATTTGTTTCAGACTCTCATGGGCATTATAGTGCAGTTGAATAATAAATAATAGTACACCCCTCTGCACATAAATTCTTGGGAAAACACTGATATGTGAATTATCTATATAGGTTCAAACATAGGTCAAGGTCAAGTTCCATGGAAATTCATGAACCGAGGGTGTAGCCCAAGCATGGGTCTTAAATTTCAATGGGAGACCAACACCATAGTTTTGAATTGGTTTATTTGCTGCTTTAATTGCCCCAATTTTATTGTTCTTATGTAATCAGTTTTTATCAGCTAATGCTTCTTTGAAATTTTAATTTCAAAACAATCCACATTGATTTCTAGTTGATTGGCTATTGATCTAGCCTCCGATGCAGACGTCTTGTGTGGTTCGTTTCCCTTCCTCCCACACCAACGTCTGCGAACTCGAGCCACATTTTGTGTTCCGTGACTTACGGATTGTTTATTTTGGCCAATCAAATTGCTGGTTAGGTTTTTCCCATAGTCCAAACATTAATTAATTACTTAGTGGACCGTGGGAACACAAACATTTGATTGGCTGATTATTTTGACTTCCATTTTTGCACGTGCAGCACATGCTAGCCGCCTAGACAACAGAAAATAACTTCAAAACGCTCAGAGGTTATGCGGGTATCAGCGGCCATCCCGAGGGGGCGGCCCCCGGGCACCCAGGGGCATTTGTCACAGCAGCCATGACAAATACGTGCTAAAATCCCTCGGGTGGGGCAGAAAATTGTGACAAAAAACCCCACCCCTGGGGCAACCGGGGCAACATATTATAAGTAAGTATTAGAAGCTAAACGTTTTAGAAGTGTCAACAATCTTAATAGTTTTATACAAATATTATCCTTTATTTCTTTGTTCTGTCTTCCGACAGTGGATGGCTTAATTTAATCTCTTAATTTGAATGATAATGATATGACTTACCTCAAGGACTAAGAAATCGAACAACGTCGATCGATCGAGCGAGTCCTGTGGCGAAAACCTCTGAACGTTGAGACAGCAGATTACGTGGTATGTCCTCGGGTATTTTGATGAAAACGCAAAACCGCTCTAATGCCCCGTGTGTGGGGCATGTTTTCGCTACAAATCCCCTGCTATGCCCCTAGGTTGCCCGTGGGTTGCCCGGGGGCCGCCCCCTCGGGATGGCCGCTGATACCCGCATTAATACCAAGTGGTTAAAAAAAACATATTTCAGTGCATAAAATGTGGACTTTAGCTATGGATTTTGAAGCTTCCGAATATTTCTAAAAGAAAGATCTTCACGTCTTTCCCGTTGCCACAAAAAAAACCTCTGGCTTTGGTGGCAAGAATACTCAGTTCAGCGACTGAAGGGGGGGTTTCTCAGTGTAAGCATGTCCTGAAATTGTTAAAGCAAAAGTGCACTTGAAAACACTTGAAAGCTTCGCTAAATTCCCCATTAAGTTCAGGTGTATTTAGACTCGTTCTATTAATGATTTGGGATTTAAAATGGTTAGGGTTTTTTCAAATTTGGGGGTTAGGTTTTAGAAGGTTTGTATGAAAATTCGAAAAAATGAATTATTAATATGCTTACACTGAGAAAGCGCCACTACGGTGGCCCTGAAGTGTACGGTGGCCCTGAAGGGCCATGTGGAAAGCGCGATACTTTTTTCCGATCTAGGCTTTCGCAGCGACTTTCGCAGCGACTTTCGCAGCGACTTTCGCAGCGACTTTCGCAGCGACTTTCGCAGCGACTTTCGCAGCGACTTTCGCAGCGACCTTTGCCCACTATTATCGCGGGCTCAAATTAAGGAAACCAAAGTCCTAAGACCTTAACTGTTTGGGGCTTACTGTACTTTGTGAAACTGTATTTTGTATATTTAGTCAATTAGGATATTTAGAGCTGAGCGAACTGGAGAACAGATTATAAATGAATCGAGAAAACTGAACCGAGGAAATCGAACCAACAATCGCTGGACTTGAGAGGACTCTACCCTGAGTATTCGAATGAAAACGTTGGAAAAGGACACCGAATTGAGCCAGACTAAGAAAACTAATACCAATAGACTAAGAAAACTAATACCAATTGAGGCAAAATTGCAAATTTACAAATCTGCAGTCTTGCCACATTTGACTTACTGTGGCCTTGTTTGGCACTTCTGCAGAGCGAGTGATCAGAAAAAACTGGAACGAGTAAACGAGAGAGGACTAAGAGCAGTATTCTGTGACTGGAACTCGACATACGATGAACTTCTAAAGCGAGCAAAGATGACGAGCCTTTACAACAAACGCTTGCAGGATATAGCAATTTTTATGTATAAGACTAAGTACAATCTGCAACCTAAAAACATTATGGAACTTTTTAAATCATCACCATCATCTTACAACCTTAGAAATTCAGACTTTTATATTCCAAGTTTTAAAACTGTAAAATATGGAAAGCATGCACTTAGGTACTTTGGCCCTTGTTTGTGGTCCAAGCTTAGCTCGAAAGAGAGAAACTTACCAACGCTACAAAGTTTCAAAAGTAATATTAGAAAAAGAGATCTAACTAGTCTGGCAGCCAGCGACTCTTGCAAGAATTGTTTTCTTTGCAATAGCTAAAATAATTACATGTTTACATAATGAGGGTGGGAAAGTGCGAGTGATCAGTGATAAGATAGTTATTTCAATCATTGACTGTAAATAGAGTATTTATAGATAACCTTGACAAATTTTAAACTTAGTTTTACATATTTATATATATACACATATGGGAGGTAATTAGCCCTTGCAGGAACCATTGTGTTATTTTAATCATTTTATCTCAAACTATCATTATGTAAGATTTTATTCTGTTTAGCACTAAATCGTGCTATACTATGCTGATCGTATTATATTTCTTACTCATATATTTGTAAATGTTAATAGCGTTCCTAGATATATATTAGGTGTATTTTAACTAGTGTCCCCGATTAGTAGACTACTTGTGGTCAGCTATAAGATTGCCACGTTAATAAAGTTATTATTATTATTATTATAAGTTGAACTGAGATAAGTGAACCGAGTACACATAATTGAGTAACTGAACCGAGTAAACTGAACTGAGTGCATGAATAGAAGAAATAGAACTGGAAACCGAAGCAAAACGCCTAATGGAGCAGCTTATGGACACAAAGAAATGGAGAAAACTGAACTGAGTAATTAGAACCGAAACCGAAACCGAACAGAATATGGCTTACGGACATGAATCGAATATACAGAACTGAGGTTTAAAACTGCTTTTCGGATTGGAAAAACAATTTGTCGAACAGGAAATGACATGAACAAACTAGGAGAACAAAGAAGAATTATATTGAATCGGAAAAAGAATGACAGAACAAGAAAAACGAGCTAACTGAACTCATATATATAGAGGAAATTATAAAATTGACCGTACCCCTGTGGAAACATCAACAAAGGGTGACTTCATTGGAAAGGCGATTCTCGCTGGAAAATCAATAAAATGAACTGGAAACAACGGGAAAGAGATTAAATGGTCAAGAAGAAAATAATTAAGATGGGGAAAAAAGGAAAAAATCACTTATCTCATTTCAATTTGGCTCAATTCGGTGTCCTTTTCCAACATTTTCATTCGAATACTCAAGGTAGAGTCCTCTCAAGTCCAGCGATTGTTGGATTCGGTTTCCTCGGTTCAGTTTTCTCGATTCATTTATAATCTGTTCTCCAGTTCGCTCAGTTCTAAATCCCCTAATTAGCTAAATATACAAAATACAGTTTCGAAAAGTACAGTAAGCCCCAACAGTTAAGGTCTTAGGTTTTTAGGACTTTGGTTTCCTTAATTTGAGCCCGCGATAATAGTGGGCGAAAGTCGCTGCGAAAGTCGCTGCGAAAGTCGCTGCGAAAGTCGCTGCGAAAGTCGCTGCGAAAGTCGCTGCGAAAGTCGCTGCGAAAGTCGCTGCGAAAGTCGCTGCGAAAGTCGCTGCGAAAGTCGCTGCGAAAGCCTAGATCGGAAAAAGTATCGCGCTTTCCACATGGCCCTTCAGGGCCACCGTAGAAGTGACATGTGGAAAACGCGACACTTTTTCCATTTAGCGACTTTTCTAGCGACTTTTTTTTGTAGTTTCCTTTTTTGGTAGCGCCTTTTTTTTTGGTAGCGCCTTTTTTTTTGGTAGCGCCTTTTTTTTGGTAGCGCCTTTTTTTTTGGTAGCGCCTTTTTTTTTGGTAGCATCTTTTTTTTTGGTAGCTCCTTTTTTTTTGGTAGCGCCTTTTTTTTTGGTAGCGCCTTTTATTTTGGTAGCGCCTTTTATTTTGGTAGCGCCTTTTTTTTTGGTAGCGCCTTTTTTTTTGGTAGCATCTTTTTTTTTGGTAGCTCCTTTTTTTTTGGTAGCGCCTTTTATTTTGGTAGCTCCTTTTTTTTTGGTAGCGCCTTTTATTTTGGTAGCGACTTTTTTTTTGGTAGCGCCTTTTTATTGGTAGCGCCTTTTTCTTATTGCGGGCTCAAGTTCGTTGCCTTGTACACGTGACTGACTGGTTTCAAAATGGCGGATGGCATGGCGGACGTCTTGTACTTGGAATTGGAAATCAATGAGGCAAATATCACTTATTTGTTTGAATTCAGTTCCAGTGCACAACATCGAGCATTGATGTACTCGTTTTTATTCCCAGATCTGCGAGTCTCTTAAGAACAGAGGCATTAAACAAGAAATTATCGATGGTTTTAGAGAGGAGAAGGTGTTAAAGTTATACATTTGTACAAAGGCCAAAGGCAAAGCACTATATTTATTAGAGTAAACAGAAGTAATAAGTAATTTTTAAAACTGATGGTCACCACAAACTAGGTAGATAAGTTTATGGTCCCGATTTTGCGCAAGCAGAATACCCTGCCACTTCAGGAATGTGTGGTTAGGGTTTGTTAAAATGGTTGGGTAAGCTTTGTAGTGACAGGGTCGGGGGAGGGGGGGTGTTCTTCAAGGTAAAAAGGGTAGGGATGACTGTCGGAAAAACTCGAAAAATTGCCTAAAAAATACCAAGCCAAAGTGGAAAATTGCCCACCCTAAAATATACTAAATCATCGATTTCAACCCCAAAAAAATATGACGATTACGTCACTGAGGAGTGATTGACGAAATTCCCGGCGGCTGCGAAGGAGACGACTACCAGTCAAATAATTATAGGAAGAACCACCTATAATTTATTTTGGGGTTGAAATCGATGATTTATTACTTTTTAGGGGTTGTCCAAGCTTAATCCATTTTAGGGTGAGTTAGGGTATATTTTTGGGTGGGCAATTAAAACATTAGTTTTAAAAATTACTTATTACTTCTGTTTACTCTAATAAATATAGTGCTTTGCCTTTGGCCTTTGTACAAATGTATAACTTTAACACCTTCTCCTCTCTAAAACCATCGATAATTTCTTGTTTAATGCCTCTGTTCTTAAGAGACTCGCAGATCTGGGAATAAAAACGAGTACATCAATGCTCGATGTCGTGCACTGGAACTGAATTCAAACAAATAAGTGATATTTGCCTCATTGATTTCCAATTCCAAGTGCAAGACGTTCGCCATGCCATCCGCCATTTTGAAACCAGTTAGTCACGTGCACAAGGCAACGAACTTGAGCCCGCAATAAGAAAAAGGCGCTACCAAATAAAAAGGCGCTACCAAATAAAAAAGGCGCTACCAAATAAAAAGGCGCTACCAAATAAAAAGGCGCTACCAAATAAAAAGGCGCTACCAAATAAAAAAGGCGCTACCAAATAAAAAGGCGCTACCAAATAAAAAGGCGCTACCAAATAAAAAGGCGCTACCAAATAAAAAGGCGCTACCAAATAAAAAGGCGCTACCAAATAAAAAGGCGCTACCAAATAAAAAGGCGCTACCTAAAAAAGGCGCTACAAAAGTCGTTAAATAGATAAAAGTGTCGCGTTTTCCATATGTCACTTCAGAGCCACCGTACGCCACTGAAGGTTTGTAGTGAATCTATTCATATCGACGAGCTGTGCATTTTAATGAGCTCCCGGAAAATGAGAGCTCCTCTCTGATTGGCTGAACAAAAAAACCGGCTCGAGTTCGCAGACGTTGGTGTGGGAGGAAGGGAAACGAACCACACAAGACGTCTGCATCGGAGGCTACTATTGATCTAGGTTTCTTTGAAGCATTTGACTATGCCTATGGTTTAATTGTAATTGTTTGTAATTGGGATTATTTTGTGGCCTTCTCTAGCTCTTCTACAAACAAGTATCCGTTATCAGTTTATAATTAAAGTTCAAAGTAATTTTTTATTTTCATTTGTTGGTTTGAATATTATAATTATTACACAAAATCGCCCTTTAAAAGAGAATGCTCCTTCCCCTGCAAAATGAAGTAAACTCTCGCAAAAACTTGTCCTCCTTTTCTACAAACTTTAGTTCTTGTGACAACTGAATGTGTACCATATTAAATTAATACAAATCACAAGTTCAGAAAGTGATTTTCCTCACATAATTCGAACCCATTATCGGACGTAAAACTTATTTCGGACACCCATATTGATCTGGATGATTCTACCGTTTAGCTACTTCACGAACATTTACTGATTTAGGTTTTGTCGCGTTCGATAATATTAGGAACCTTCTTGAAATCTGCAGGCCTCTTGAGCTGCAGCAGAAACCACAACAAATTCGGGTTTGACCAGGATTATATACGAAACTTAAATGCAAGTTGTCCGAAGTTGTTTGGGTCGAAATGCGATGGTTTTCGCTCCAAAATATTCGGGAATAGTTTGCCACGTGAAACTGTGAAAGCGCCATTTCTTATTTGGGCTACTATAAACAATCTTCTGTTTCGCATATATAACTTTGTATTGTGTTTCGCATGTAACTTTGTAATTGTAAGGCTTAATATCGAAAGGAAATAAATGTAACATTACGTTTATCGTACGTTTGATTTCGCTAAATGGAGAAAACAAAATTATTTAGAGTGTCCTAGAATAGGTTATCGGCATGTCCGATATTAGGATCAATTACCTTATAAGTTTTTCAAGAAAATGGGAGCTGATACCAAGACCGTTCTGCCAGTTTTCACCTTGAAGATTTACCGTCTCGATCGAAACGCAAGCCATCTTAGATCAGATAATCACTGTTTTGGAAAGCGAGGCTGTGTGAGATTGTGACGTATTGTGACCGTCACAATTTATTATACCCAACTCTCCTCATCCCATATCGGGCATCAGATGAGGATTTCTACTGCTGTAGACAGTCTAGTCACTACTGTAACTTCAAATGCTTCGTTTGAAAAATGGTATGAAAATCTCGAATATGGTATTTTATATGTTGAAACCCATTACCTCCTTAGTTGTCTACCGAAGTATAAACCTTATATATTCACAAGTTTCCTTATTTTTGGCGTTTTTCCAGTCGCATATGAACATTTCGAAATGGTTCGTTTTTCTTAAAGACAGAGTTGAACGAGCAATTGTAGCGTTCTTTCAGTGAACTGGATTATGTGTTATTTGGGCTCAGAGGAGTCACTGAAGAATATCAGTCCATGGTGTGAAGCAATAAAGTAATCGTGGTATTTCTTGATCTGTGAGAGGTCCCTGAAAAAGAGCTACAATCCACCCCCGCTCGGCGGCCATCTTGATTCACTTTTAATGAAGTGGCTAATGCGCATGCGCTCCGCTTTTCCGCTCTGTCGTGTTTACTTATTTTCATCGCAAGTCGACGTAGTTGCAATCATTAATAATTTACCAGTGTATACATTTTAACATTGGCACTAGTATCTGCACCAATATCTTTGTATGAAAAACGGTGCCGATTGGATTATCGATAATGACCTTTTTATTACAGACACTCGTGAAACTGAATACAGATCTGAAGAAACAAAATGAGATAGCGAAAGCGCTGGTGAGCTATTTTGACTGCCGTAACAATTAACTGAAAGTCTGCTTTATGGAACGTTTTCTCATGTGTTGTAGTTTTGTACGAAAGCCGAGGAGGGACTTCAGACTTCAGACTTCAGACTTAAGACTATAAGCCAACTTAGAGTGTATATTTGGCTGGTGTCGCTATATTTAATACTTAAAACATTTTTTTAAAAACTAGACTATATAGTGAGCAGCACGTCTGCGAACTTTTAGTTGTAAAACGTATTTATTTCCTAGCGTTTCGTCTGACTACTGCAGACTTCATCAGGGAGTTTTATAATACAACGTTGGTTGCCTGTATATATACCGAACGTAACCATTACATTTCGTAAAATTCCCGCACGATACCAGTAATGTCTGAAGTACGTAGTCTGAAGTACGTAGTCTGAAGTAGTCTGAAGTAGTCTGAAGTAGTCTGAAGTAGTCTGAAGTAGTCTGAAGTAGTCTGAAGTAGTCTGAAGTAGTCTGAAGTAGTCTGAAGTAGTCTGAAGTAGTCTGAAGTAGTCTGAAGTAGTCTGAAGTAGTCTGAAGTAGTCTGAAGTAGTCTGAAGTAGTCTGAAGTAGTCTGAAGTAGTCTGAAGTAGTCTGAAGTAGTCTGAAGTAGTCTGAAGTAGTCTGAAGTAGTCTGAAGTAGTCTGAAGTAGTCTGAAGTAGTCTGAAGTAGTCTGAAGTAGTCTGAAGTAGTCTGAAGTAGTCTGAAGTAGTCTGAAGTAGTCTGAAGTAGTCTGAAGTAGTCTGAAGTAGTCTGAAGTAGTCTGAAGTAGTCTGAAGTAGTCTGAAGTAGTCTGAAGTAGTCTGAAGTAGTCTGAAGTAGTCTGAAGTAGTCTGAAGTAGTCTGAAGTAGTCTGAAGAAGTCTGAAGTAGTCTGAAGTAGTCTGAAGTAGTCTGAAGTAGTCTGAAGAAGTCTGAAGTAGTCTGAAGTAGTCTGAAGAAGTCTGAAGAAGTCTGAAGTAGTCTGAAGAAGTCTGAAGTAGTCTGAAGAAGTCTGAAGTAGTCTGAAGAAGTCTGAAGTAGTCTGAAGTAGTCTGAAGTAGTCTGAAGAAGTCTGAAGAAGTCTGAAGTCTGAAGAAGTCTGAAGAAGTCTGAAGAAGTCTGAAGAAGTCTGAAGAAGTCTGAAGAAGTCTGAAGAAGTCTGAAGTCTGAAGAAGTCTGAAGAAGTCTGAAGTAGTCTGAAGAAGTCTGAAGTAGTCTGAAGAAGTCTGAAGTAGTCTGAAGAAGTCTGAAGTAGTCTGAAGAAGTCTGAAGTAGTCTGAAGAAGTCTGAAGTAGTCTGAAGAAGTCTGAAGAAGTCTGAAGAAGTCTGAAGTAGTCTGAAGAAGTCTGAAGTAGTCTGAAGAAGTCTGAAGTAGTCTGAAGAAGTCTGAAGTAGTCTGAAGAAGTCTGAAGTAGTCTGAAGAAGTCTGAAGTAGTCTGAAGAAGTCTGAAGTAGTCTGAAGAAGTCTGAAGTAGTCTGAAGAAGTCTGAAGTAGTCTGAAGAAGTTTGAAGTAGTCTGAAGAAGTCTGTAGTAGTCTGAAGAAGTCTGAAGTAGTCTGAAGAAGTCTGAAGTAGTCTGAAGTCTGAAGAAGTCTGAAGAAGTCTGAAGTCTGAAGAAGTCTGAAGAAGTCTGAAGAAGTCTGAAGTAGTCTGAAGAAGTCTGAAGTAGTCTGAAGAAGTCTGAAGTAGTCTGAAGAAGTCTGAAGTAGTCTGAAGAAGTCTGAAGTAGTCTGAAGAAGTCTGAAGTAGTCTGAAGAAGTCTGAAGTAGTCTGAAGAAGTCTGAAGTAGTCTGAAGAAGTCTGAAGTAGTCTGAAGAAGTCTGAAGAAGTCTGAAGAAGTCTGAAGTAGTCTGAAGAAGTCTGAAGTAGTCTGAAGAAGTCTGAAGAAGTCTGAAGAAGTCTGAAGTAGTCTGAAGAAGTCTGAAGTAGTCTGAAGTCTGAAGTCTGAAGTCCTTCCTCGGCTTTCGTAAGTTTTGTGATTTTTATTACTGCCCGGTTTATTTTTTCTACATATGCTATTCAGTTATCAGATTAAGCTTAGGTTCAGTGGTGGCTAAGGTACGTTCAATGTTATATGTTTTGGATAGATCAAGACGGGATCAGTGTCGTACTCGCCCTTACCAAACCAAACATATGGGATTCATATGGGTATCACATGGGATGTACATGGGTCTGGTATGGGAACTATATGGGTTTGAGTTTTTGTTACATGGGATAAATATGGGTTTACCTACCATTCAGAAACCATATATGGGAAAAGTAAGGGTTTAAAATGATATCATATGGAAAATACATGGGCAGCACATCCCATATGAAACCCATATATGGAAAGCATATGGGAAACAGATCCCATATGAAACCCATATGTATGGGAATTGTATGGGCAGACAGGATAATAGCCATACGGTTCCCATGATATGGCACAGATATGGGTACAAAGTGGAATTTGTATGGGCGAAACATGGCACACACAGGTAGAGGCCCATACTATTCCCATCATCTGGTAAATACATGGGAAGTATATGGGGGATGCATGGGCTAAAATGGTTCTTTATTCGCGTAGATCCCATATGAAACCCATATACATGGGAATGATATGGGCAGAGACTGTAACAACCCATACGGTTCCCATGATGTGGCACAGATATGGGTACAAGGTGGAATTTGTATGGGCGAAACATGGCACACATAGGTAGATGCCCATACTATTCCCATCATCTGGTAAATACATGGGAAGTATATGGGGGATGCATGGGCTAAAATGGTTCTTTATTCGCGTAGATCCCATATGAAACCCATATACATGGGAATGATATGGGCAGAGACTGTAACAACCCATACGACCCCCATGATATGGCAAAGATATGGGCAGTATATGGGATTTGGATGGGCAGAATGAAGATACACAGAGACCACACAGACATGAACCCATACCTTTTCCAGCATCTGGGATACACGTGGAAAACATATGGGGTATGCATGGACAAATGTTTCATTCAGTCGTATGACTGCATGATCCTATATTAAACCCATATGTATGGGAATTATATGGGCAGAGCGATAATAGCTGACACGATCCCCATGATATGGCAAGGATATGGGCAGTAGATGGAATTTGTATGGGCAAAAATAAGTCAAATTAACAGGAATATGCGTATCACTTTCATTGTTTAGATTTATTTAATAAGACTGCATGGACTATGCTTTAAGAGCTCACTAAGGCACATGGGAAATATATTTAATGCGTAAGCCCATCCGACCAGCGTAAGCGCAAAATTTGTTCAACACAAACTTAGATCACGGACTGATATGCTAACCACTGCGTAGCAAATTGAAAATCGCTTTGTTTGGTATATTATATGTTTGAAACATTTTAATATCTTGAAACAAGTCAAAACAGCGAAGAAAAATTCTCTAGACCACGGCGCATGATATACCGACTTGTGCGTTTATACTTTCGTTTGATACCAAGCGGATATCGAGGCGCCGGTATAACCGGACTTAATTTTCCAAGGGAACTTGCGGTGCCTTCATCCGCCTGCATGGGAGGCCAGCTACAGGGACCCAAAGCTACGAGGGAACACCGTCGTGTATTGCGGCTAATTGAAATGCCTTCCGGCACAACTCGGTAAAATGAGGTCGAGGATGAGGAGGGTCACAAAAAATTGACGTAACTCACGATTGTCAATTCTCAGGTTCAAATTTGGCTAGAGTGCGTGAGATGCATGTTCTAGAGCAACTCTCAGGGGGGGGGGGGGGGGGAGGAGACACAGGGACAAATATACCAATGTATCATTAAAATATCAATAAAATATTAAAAAAACACTCATGTTCCCATGCGCTCACATACTCGTTTGGTATTATTTAAATTAGATAAATAATAGCCTCGCCATCCGAATCACAGGTAGCCCAAGCACTGTTTATGGCTATTTTATAAGTTTGTATGGGAATTTTTAAATCTAGCTTTTCGATAAACACACTGTAATAAAATGAATAAAACTTACCTGATGTCTATCTGTCTCTTGGCTGCGTCTGTATGTTGGGTGCATTTTAAACCCTACTGTCAGACTAAGAGCTTGGGCTTCCTGTGCTAGAACAATTGATCGATATTTGAAGTCCCGGATAGTGACTTCATTCCTGATTGGCTGAAACTTGTATTTCGAAATTATTGTCGGTTTCACAGTTCGTGTGGATGTGAACAGAGGCGAGAAGACCAACATCATCCTTCATACCTTTAAATCAGCATTTATAACTAGATTCTATTGCTAGAAAGACTAGAGTAACTGCTGCTACTGAGAGACATAAACTAATTTGTGGATAAATCGGCGAAGAACCGCTGTGAAGCTGGGAAGGCCGAAGCCGAAGGTAAGCATTCATACTGCAACGTGTCTAGTTCATGTCGTGTACAATCTCACAAAGCTTTCATTGTGTTCGCTAATTCTTCTCATTCTGGCGAAGAAATAGCCGTTTTGTAATCTTAATCTTAATTTACGAACGATTCTTTAGATCAGAAAATGGGACTGTCAAAATGCTCCTCGAGTGACTGCATGGCTCCGACTGCATCACTCCCATCAGTGCATGCGTGTTAAAATATCGAAGCTGCTTAAATAGTTATAAATATTAAGAAAGCTCCATTTGTATTTCTTATTATATTTCTTCCCAGGCCTTTAGTTGCTCACCAAAAGCTTTTGTATTGTATAAATAAACAGAGCTTCTAGATAGAGCTGTCAGTCCTGTGGCTGTGGTCAACTAAAAGTGCCTTGAGTTCATGATCAAGTCAAATATTACATCACTCATCAGGCCAAAGTCTGGTCACATGCAGCTCGTTCAAGTTTTCAATGGTAAGGAAAGTACATATACATTGTATATGGTCTCCTAGTTGACTGCAGAATACCCTGGCACCCCTTCTAAACTATGCAAAATTTCTCCATTATAGCTAGCTCAGGTGTGTTTAGACTCATTCTATTCATGAATGATTTTGGGGTTAGATTTTTGATTTTTTTTGGGAAGTTTTTAGAAGGTTTGTATGAGGTTTGAGAACATGCATTATTAATGAACCTGCAGTGGCAGGGTATTCTGCATTTACCGGTAGCCCAAATAAAGGTTTAGAAGTCGGGCATCAATTTAGTAATAAAAATAATAGAGACGTACATGTACATGTATGTGGTTCTGGTTACACTTGCATGACTTTATAATTTAAAATACATTGTACATTGTAGCTAGGTTTATTATAAGTAATACCATGACAAGAGGGAAATTAGTGATTAAATTTCCCTGCAAGCCAAGGGAGAGTTTGTTGAAGTCCCAAGGCCACTTCGGCCAAGGGACTTTTACAAACTCTCCTGAGGCTTGAGGGGAAATTTAATCTGACACTAATTTCCCGAATTGTCATGGTATAACTTTGTAATACTCTGATCGCTGAGGAACAGAACAAATCTCTGAGAAGTTTAGTTTTCAATGCCTAAACTAAAGACGTTGCAGTTGAGTTGCTTTCGAAAATGTTTTAATGCTCGATTGAATGACCTTGACTTAACCTGGAGACAAGTGTGTTGTTTTTGAGAAGAATAGCAGTAAAACACAATGTAATTACAGTATGTGCTTGACTAAATATTTAAAGGTCATGCGTATATGGTTTTAAGTATCCCACATGGAAGAAGCGGGTTTGAGAAATAAGAGAAGAATGTGCAGATTGAAATACGTGATCCCACATGGATTACGTTGAAAGTTATGATGAAGCCAGGTCAGTTTGGGTTCAATTTTTTCACCCGGGAGCACAGGGCTAGTCGTGCTAGAGGGGGAGCAAGAGTTGATGCTTTTCACCCTCATGTCCAGCCTGCATTGTCTTCTAGTTTTCCCTCTTTACGATGCAAGGAAAAAATAGAAATATGCATTGTTCTTGCAGGGAAATATGCATTGTTCTTGCAGGGAAATTCTTGCAGGGAAATTTAGAAATTTCCCTGTTGAAGACAATGCATATATTTCTAAATTTCCCTTGCATTTGTAATGAGCCGGGGAATTTAGAGATTAAATGTGCGTGAACAAACAAAGGAATCCGAGGCGATCATGGTATTATCATAATTATGACCAGGCTGTAAGCTAAGGGTCCCTGCATGATTTCCTTTCAAAACCTGATTTACAAAAGTCATGTGATGGGGGCTTTACATATTTGATGTGAGCCCAACCCCTGCTAGATTTTTTGCTTGTTGTTTTGTAATTGGAAAGTGGTCATGTGATAAAAAAACATTGACTCCTTGGGGCCATTGACTGAGTATAAAGGTCGGGCCAGAGAGCAACATATTTAGCAGCCCCCCTTAATTTCCAGTTCCAATCAGTAAATCCTAGTTCTCTCACTAGGGTGCAGGCAGCTACATATATATACATGTATGTGTATATGTACATGTACATGTACATGTGGCTTTCAAAATGTTTTTGAGTAAGATGTCAACATAGGAAAGTACTAGGCATCCAAAATAAAATTAAATGAGGAAAGTTTATTAATTTGTCTATTGATAAATTACTGCATGTAACTGGATTCCTGGCATTTTTAGCTTTTCTGGTTATTTCGGGAACCCAGTGCCCTTTAAATATTTAAATTTATGATTGTAATAATTATATTTTCCTTATTGTGGGTACAATAAATCGTTGTTGTTGTTGATAAAGAGAAATTTACCTAATGTTGTACCTCGAAGCACAGGGAGTTCTAACTTAATACACATACATGTACCATTTATATGCTGGCCTTTTTAACATAGCTTGAGAAGCTTCAGTCTTCTGGCCGAATGAATCTCCAAACACCCTAATCTCAGGCTTAGACTCTGCACGGGCAGAGGAACTCGGACTCAGATCCCTCACGGGCTAGCGGCCTAATCCCCTGACTACATCATTGTAGTTTCTAATATGAGAATTAAGGGAGGAAACTAAAGTCACGTGATGGCTTGATGATCGCCACACGATACAGTACATACACAGTAATGCATTGTAGGCAAAAGTTCATTTGAGCATGCTTATAGCAGCAATGCATTGTGGGCAACCTTTGCCATGTGCTCCATGTAAGTGTAACTAGTATCATATATAGATTGACATTTACAGCCTTGTTTATGTTCCGAGGATAATTACATAATGTTATATAAGTTAAATTAATATTCCAGTGGGATTAAATAAGACAAAATTGGTATGGCATTGTTATGGGACAAAACTTTCCCCTCTGTGATGCTGGTCCTTTTGACTTACCTCCTAGCTGGAGAAGTTAGAGAAATTAAACATTTGATTATTTGATGTCTTTTGTTAGTTGATGAACTAAATGTTTAATAAAACTTGTGTTTAAAGTTATAGCTTTTATATATTCACAGGAATTTGGGATTAGTTTTGGCATTGTACTTTTTGTGACTTCTCTGTCCCATCCGTGACAGCTAACATTAAAAATAATATATCCCTGGATATTTTACAAAACATATTGAAATTCATCACACCTAAAGATCTATTGAAAATGGATAAAACATGATCATGGTTCAAAAGTTTGTTTAAATTCAAGTATCTAATTTGTTAGGCACCTTTCAATCTAACTTGTGATTTTCCCCTCCATGACATGCAAAATACTGTGGAATTGCCCCCTTGTATAATTTAAGCTATTCCTGCCGGCAGCTGTATGAGCGAGATGAATGTGAATTTTTGGTTCTGTTTTCATTTCCTGGTTATTTCGTACTCAATTGTACTGTCACTTGAATTTAGTTTCCTCCCTTGCTACTTTCTAACTAGTTACCATGCGAGGTCTGAGTTCTTCTGCCCGCACTGACTTAAGCCCGAAATTAGGGGTGCTAGGTTACACTGCCAGTGTTCAGATTCATTTGGCTGTAAGTCTGAAACTTCTCTGTTAAAAAGGACAGCATATACATGGTATGTGTATTAAATAAAAGTTAGAACTCCATGTGCTTGAAGCAGCTGCCAGAGCTCTAGCAGCTGCTGGCTTGTTTTGAAGTCCCTAAGTTATTAAATTCAAGTATACTTAGTTGTACTAACTATGTAGCAGTGCTCAGGGTTTACATTATATTAGGAGCCAGTAAACTGGTAAACATTACTGCTGCATGGTTGTTACTAAGGACCATGCAGTAATATTATTGTTTACTGCACCATTCTTCATTTCCCTCATGTTGCCATATTTCAGTAGCATTAAAACCTCCTAAAGGTAGATAATTAAACATAACTTTTAGATTTTCATTTTTTTTCAGGTCGAGAAAGTTTACTGGAAGCACTAACCATTTTAGTTTATAAGAAGTCATAACCAAATAAAACTACACAAAGGTGATCTTCAATTTAATAGTCAAATTGAATTAGTGAGTTAAGACCTGATCAAAGCCTTGCATGTGTATTTTTTATATTAATTAAGCTATGAGGCACTATTTGTCGTTATTGTTCATCACAAAATTGTCTTCCGCTCTCAGTGGACACTATTATACAAATAGAGTGTGTCCGTCGAGGAACTATCGGCTGATAGTTGCCTGTGGAAATTTGATGTTCTTAAAACAGATTTAAGCGAGAGGACAAAGTTCGAGGGCTTATATGCTAGTTTTAAGAACATCAAATTTCCAAGGGAAACTATCAGCCGATAGTTCCAAGACAAACCCAGTCTGTTTGTCGTTATTGTTCATCACAAAATCGTTTTCCGCTCTCAGCCGATAGTTCCTCGACAGACACACTACTTAATTGTTCATGTATAAAGGTTCCTTGATGGACAGACTCTATTTGTATAATAGTGCCTGCCCATGCATCATTTGATCAATATCCAATCAGAATTGGAGAGAATTTCCTGGTGAACTATAATGGCTGCAGATACATGTATATGAAGTTAGTGAGGGAATTAGCCCTGAGTCAACTACATTATCACACTTATAGAAAGCATGTAAGATCATCAAGTCTGTTAATTTAAGCATAATAAAGCTACATGTATATGGTTATTTCGAACATACAGTAGATTCGATGTATAGACATGTTAGATCTTCTTCAAATCAATATTTTTATTAAGCATTCAACATTTATTTAATAAGTCATAATAACTTATTATCTCGTACAAGCGGCTTAATTCATGAATTAAACACATTTTAAAGTAACTGCCTGCATGCTTATAATCACGAAAAATGACACATGCAACTTGTGTATTAAATACCAACGAAAATAATGCTTGGTACAAGATTGTAACGGTGTTTAGAACAACAGTACTTTGTATATTTGATGTTGAAAATATAAAACGTACTGTACATGTATGTCACAAACTTTAAATATAGTAGTTTGATGCACTCCTATAAATTTATAATAATTTTCTTCTGTGTAATACAGGTTAGACATCTACATGTATGTGTTTATACCATGGCATCAATGAAAATAAAGACATTGTTAATTGAATTATGGTTGAGAGTTCTAATATTTATATGAATTAAGACATAGCTACTGCATGTACTTGCATAGCAAAGAATTAGGTACATTCCACAGCTGCTAGAGTATACTGGGGGTGTGAATCAAAACAAAATTTATGGATATCATGGGTACATTTTTGTATGTTACTGTATCATGACATGGATTTTGTATGGCAGGTGTATGGTAATAACATGGGTATTGTATGGAGAATGTATGGTAAGGACATGGGTATTGTATGGAGAATGTATGGTTATGACATGGGAACTGTATGGTAATGACATGGGAACTGTATGGTAATGACATGGGAACTGTATGGTAATGACATGGGAACTGTATGGTAATGACATGGGAACTGTATGGTAATGACATGGGAACTGTATAGTAATGACATGGGAACTGTATGGTAATGACATGGGAACTGTATGGTAATGACATGGGAACTGTATGGTAATGACATGGGAACTGTATGGTAATGACATGGGAACTGTATGGTAATGACATGGGAACTGTATGGTAATGACATGGGAACTGTATGGTAATGACATGGGAACTGTATGGTAATGACATGGGAACTGTATGGTAATGACATGGGAACTGTATGGTAATGACATGGGTACTGTATGGTAATGACATGGGAACTGTATGGTAATGACATGGGTATTGTATGGAGGATATATGGTAATGACATGGGTTGTGTATGGTAATGACATGGGTGGTGTATGGTAAAGGCATGGGTGGTGTATGGTAAAGGCATGGGTATCGTGGCAAAGGTATGGGTAAGATATGGTAATGATATGGGTAAATTTGCAAGGAATGCGAATATAATGGGAATGGTATGGGTATACTATGTAAATGGTATAGGTTTCATATGGCATTTATATGGGAAACCTATGGATTCTGTATGGGAAAAGTATGGCAAGTGTGTGGTTTTTATATGGAATAAGTCTGGGACAATGGCTTCTCCCATATATTCACCATATCACTCCCACGCTTATCCCATATGCTACCCATAGTATTCCCATTCACAACCCATGTATTACCCATCCCTAAATATTAGAAATAATTAATCTTACCCATATACTCCCCATATATGAAAACCATATGGCCATATATGGGAACCATCTGGATTTTAGACAAATCCATACTTTTCCCATATACTTTTATATGGGCAATATATGGACCAGATATGGACCATATATGGGTTTGAAAATATTGCCATTTAGACAGCATGTAACCCATATATGGGAATCATATGGCCCATACAAATCCCATGCACAACCCATCACATACCCATATATGGAACTTGAATGGGCCCATACAAAACCCATACAAGGGCCATATATGGCCCATATCAGGCATGTTGGTAAGGGCGGTGCATGGCCAGAAACATATTGAGGCAAGAGAAATTGTTAAATCATAACATAATAGATATACAAAGTCTACAGCAGAGGTACACGAGCCATGACCAAAATCGATATTGGTGCTGTTGCAACTTGAAAATGAAAGGCTTTACTTTGAGGAAATGTATCTTCTACCGATTTGGAATTAACACTAGCAAGTTATTTATAATCACCAGATTGTATTAGATATTAGTGTGATGTAATATCTTAAGAGGTTTGAATGAGCTATATCATTAAATACACTTTAGCAAAAAGTCACTCTAAGGTATCTCTACGTTGAATCTGTAAAATTGTAGATACTAGTTTCTTGTTACATGAAAAGCAACTGTTCTGCATTCAATAAATGACATGGCCCATCTTGTAATACTGACCAGTGAATATCCAGAATATTAGTGATATGGAAATAAGTATTGAAAGTATTTTATACTGGGTCAGCGATGGAGTACAACACACATGAAATAACTCACCCGTAGAAGAAAACATCAACAATCTTTTATTGCAAAGCCGATAAAGAAGTGAAAATCAACCAGAGAAGTGAAAATCTCGTTTTAAGAGAAGCGACGGTGGGAAATGAAAATCTCGTTTTAAGGGACTTTGAGAAAGTCTAATAAACTGGCTGCTTTCGAATTCAATCGCCATTTTGTAAATGAAAATAGCGCTGTACAGAAAAATTGAAAGAGCTTTTAAAAAAATCTGACTGGATACCACTTTGCGATGCTGTAGGATTTGAACAAATTCGAATCAGGGATTTCGTAGCTCTGTGTCTCAAATCTTCTACTGAACTTGTAGAAGTTTGAAGTGACGGAAACAACAGAAACTGAAATTCCGGTTCTTATGTAAATTAACTATACTTTATGGATACTGTAAAACAGAAAAATTCAAGTTTGGAGAAAGAGAATCGAAATTCAATTTGCCATACTTTTTATTTCCAGCACAGAACAAATACATATCTATAATAATGATTAAGATATTTATATATATAACATGGCTACCTCACGCGCATGAAAAGTTCGACATTTGAATCGGAACATCTACTTCACTGAAAAGCAAAGTATTAACCTTCGTTACTGATAAGGTTAATAAGGCAAAGGTACGATTGAAAACGCCTGTCACGAATTCAAAGGTGTTTGCCAAGCTATGACATTTTCCCCAAAAGTTGTCCCGATTTATTTTCAGTTCGTCCCGAAATTTATTATGGAATCCCACATAAATTGTCCATTTCCAGAAGAAATTCCCAAATAAATTTCAGAAGCAACAAGGCGATTTCCAGGAAAATTTACAGAGTCCCTCTAGTCACTTCTTCGAAAAGTGCCTTCGAAATCGGCGCTCTCAGTTGAAAATTGAGAACAAGAGGCGAAAACGCAACAGAATATACAGTTATTACTCGGACCAGGCCTTCGACCGAGGCACAAGTCAGAATTCGCAAGTGTTTATTTTACTCAGGTACATTAAGGCCTGGGTCTCAATCGTTTCCAAAATGGCCGCCACAAATCAAGAGGGGGTGGTCTATCTCTTCCAGCTTGTAAGCTATTTTCATAACACTTTGCCAAATTCCATAAAGTCACGAGGCTGATACTTTTTCGTGACAGTTTCCATGGAAACATATAATGTGACCTTTGAACTTTAATTTAAGGAAATTTGAAAAAAGCCTCTGGGAGGAAGGTAAAGGGTTTTAATATGGCGGGTATTTTACTGTAATTCATTCAGGGTTAGTTCATACTTTCTTGCTCCAACTAGAACGGTTGGAAATTTTAAGAGGAAGGTCAATTAAGGTAAATGTGAAATTTGATACCCTCAAGTTTCAACGAATTTAACATACTTTCCCACGATGTCTAGTTGGACTGGCAAACTACACGGTAAACTGCATTAGTTCCACTGGTTTTAATTCCGACCTTTATGCCCTCTACTTTCCTCCAGAAGCCTTATATAATATTTTCTTGAAAATGAGATCAAAGGTCACTGGGTCCATCGCTATGGCAACCATCTTTGCCAGATCGTTAAAATGTGGACTCTACATGAGATATAGTGAACTCGATGTTATCGGGTACAACCAAACGAAAGTAGACCACCCCTTTACTTCTAAGGGTGTGGTCGTTCTTGACCCAGGCCTTAATGTACCTGAGTATTTTTTTGTGTCGCTGTTTGGCGACGGCAACCAATCAGATTACACATTGTCCGATTCCCAACACGTGACAGGGTCAACCAATCAGATTCGACACCCGCCGGATCTTGGTTGTTTTCTGTGGAGGCGCTAGGCAAAGTCAGATTTGGGGCCATTCTTAACCATTATTTTGCGGAAACCAAAGGTTTCTTTGAATGAAATACCAAGATGTTCAGTTATTCTAGGGCTGACAGGGCTTTCGATGGAAAATTCTCACATTTACGAAAGGGATGTGGCGATCCAATTATATATAAATCGCATTCGGCTAGTCTGGCCGGACGGCTGGCCGGAGGAGGAGTGATGGTTTTGGTCCAATAATCCACGGAAACTGAAAGAAAATGACTGTACTGCTGCATCTAAGTGCCATAGGATTGCAGTGTTGCGTTGTTGATATTGTTGAAATGCTCTACCATCACACACTGTGAGGAGGTCAAATGAGGGATTTTGATTGTTTGCAATGTTGGCTGTTTAGCGCCAAGTCCTCTCCTGAAGGCTGAAATATACTCTTGAGATTATACAACTGGGAAGTCTTGACTAAACCAGTCAACCAATGCCGAGCTTTACTAAGAGCTTTACTAAGACTCAAGAGTCGCAAAAGCTGGAACGCGAACGGAAATCAGAACTGGTGAGGTTGAAATTATGTGTTTATATACGCACACAAATCTTACTTGTTCCCTACTTTTTAAATTTTATTAAGTGTAATGGTAACTGTAATTCGAACTGGAAATGAAATCGTCCGTATGTTGAATTGTATGTGACTTTATAGAGACCAAGAAGAAAAAGTTAAAATCGTCAAAACAATAACAGAACTCAGAAGATACAGTTGTACAGAGAGGCATTCGAATTGACCACCAATTATATCCATAAACAGAACTGGATTTGACTTACAAACCGAGAATACCCGTCCGTATTAAAATTGAAACTGTCAAAAGAAGAGCAGGATTTGTCGTGTAAAGCCGTAACTATAAACCGAACTGTCTTAAAACCAGAACTGGAGAGTACAATTATATAAGTTATGGCTCTATCAATTCCAAACCTGCACATCTCTCTTCTTTTTTCTCCCCCCCCCCCCCCCCTAGAACTCCATGTATTAACCTATTTATAGGTGGCCCGAGTTAAGGCCACTCAGGGCCTCTTGTTATTGAATAAAATTCTCAAGATAGAGTTGATTGCTCACTCAAACATGTTAATACCTGGATCAGAGGCTAACGTTCAGGAAAACAGTATTTTTTGCTAGCTATACAAGCTATGCAAACATGTTGGTATTATGGTCCTTAAAATTGCTAAACATTTTGGTTACCATGGAAACCGATTTTAAAGACTCAGTGAAAATGGATTCATTTTTTCAGTATTTCAAAAGAAGGGAAGGTAGGTCACTCCAACCGCCAGCGAGTTCAAACGGTTCAATGCTCGTAAGTCTCTCGAAAAAAATAGATAACTCCAAATTTCTTTCGGAAAACGTTAGTCCAATACATAATTAGTATAAATACGAAATGGCCAGACACTGAGCTATGAAAGCCCTATAAAAGCCGTGCAAACTCTTTCACATAGCACTACGGTTAGCTAAACCTGACATGAGAAGCACTCAATACTAGAATGCGGCGGTGTACAGCTGTCTTGTCCTTATTGGTAGGTTGTACTGGCGGCAATGTCTTCTTTTGTTCCTACCAACCAAGATGGCCGCTACGCGTTTGTGATTGTATTCCCTTAGGAATGATTGCAACCCAAGAATTGGGACTCGTCAGCACAGCGTAGCAAGCAGAATGAGCCTCTGGTGACACTTCACCTGGTTATCACCACTTCACCTGGTTATCAGCTACGTCACACATTGAAGTGTTATTTAATATTCAAAGATACCACCAGTGGTACATTTTGATACAAAGATAGCAACAACAACATAAGTACGATAACAAATAAACTTACAACCCTTACTAATACAATCATTAAAAAAATCAGTAAAGTCATAACAATATTTTGCTATACTTTTCATAATTGAATTTAAATCCTTCATTGCTAAACAGTATAAGAACAGATCTTGCTGACTAAAACTATTGAAGGCACTGTTCGTATCTAGTACATTACTAATGAAATTATCTCTAAGATTTACCAATTTGCTATTATTACACTTCATGAAGTAATGAAATTCGTCACCTATCTCATTAAGATTTCAAAGCGAACAAATGTGGCACTCATAATCAACTCTTGCGTAGCGACCAGATTCAACAGGAAATTTGTGAGCGGATATCCTTATTCTTACCCTGGGTACCAGAGGTTCTACTGCCTCCCTTCGCTCTTAACCAGTATTTCACTACCAAGACGGCAATTTGTCCAATCATAGGAATTCTGCCTAATTCTGCATATACAGCTAAGTTGGTGGACTTGGAGTGGACACCTAAAATACGTTTGCAGAATTTCAAATGTAATTTTTCTAAATCATTAACTACCGTAACCTAAATTTCAGCCGTCTCCTCCGGTTCGTTCCTCCCGAGATCGAGAGAGACGTCTGAATCCAATAGCCGATAATGCCGTCCAGTGACGTCAAAGCGGATTACAATTTTAATTTATGCCAATAAAACTGCCACGGCGGCTGTAAAGAGTTCGTTGGGTCACAAAAACAAAGCTCTCGCCTTGAGAAATTATTTGACTAGTATGTCAAAATTAAGACTACCTATCTACATCCCATTTGCTTCTCAAGTGCCAAGTAACAAATCGTTCAGTAACATTTGAGGCCTTCGTCTTCCGTTTACTAGTATAAAAGTCTCTCGATCTTGTAAATAATGCAACAGAAAAGAGTTACTTATGATAATTATGCGAAATTATAAAATATGAACCAATCAAAGATCACTACCAGGTTTTCTGGTAGTGACGTCACTGGACGGCAATATCGGCTATTGGATTCAGACGTCTCTCTCGGGAGGAACGAACTAGAGGAGACGGCTGAAATTCAGGCTATAACTACCTTAAAAAAACTTTTCCTTAAAGACATCAAAACTAGGGATTCTTCCTAGCATATACGCACCCCAAACTTCACAACCATATAGTAGTACTGGAGTTACAACTGTAGAAAATAATTTTAATAGCACTCTAACTGGAACATTTTCCACATTAGAAAAGCTTTTAAACAAACCATGATAAGCACGTAGTGCTTTATTATACAAAGCCTTTTGGGCAGATTTAAAACTACCATTAAAATGAAAAGTTATCCCCAAATACGTGTACTCATCAACGCAATCTAACTGGTCATTGCATGCCAAAATACCATTTAGAAGTAATATAAATGCGTCGCTGGCCCTTCGTACCAAAAACTAAAATCTTGGACTTTTTAAAGTTAACTCGTAGTTTCCATTTCTTGGTATAACAATTCAATTTACGTAAGCAACTTTGTAAACCAGACTCAGATTCCGATAAAAGCACTAGATCATCCGCATATAGTAGACAGAATGGAGCACAAAATGGAGCACAAAATGGAGCACAAAATGGCGTGTCAAACAATTCAGGTATATCATTGATAAAAAATTTGAACAAGTTAGGACTAAGATTGCATCCCTGTTTAACTCCAATGTCGGATTGGAAAAAAGGAGTGACTCCTTGACTCGACTTAACTGCTGACTTGATGGATGAGTACTGATAATTTACACTGCCATTTACTGCACTTGCTCCTCGCTATTTTTCAAATAAAAATAAATTTAAAAAAGTGAATGAAGTGAGTGAAGTTTCAAGATCGATTACATCAGGAGCTCCTGGTTATATTTTATCACTTTATTACGAAAAATACTGTACTTTCATTGTGAGCTTGGGATACCTGTGCTGCCACAGGCAGCCCGAGTAATTGTAATTAAAATAGATCCCAGAATGCCAAGCGATCTTGTAGAGCAGTGGTCCTCGTTTCCAAGCGAATCAAGCGAATCAACAATGCCAATGGCGGCGGGAAGCCAGAATTCGAAGGCTGAATAACAACTCGTTTATCTTGGCTGCTGTGTAGAAAATCTTTCAGATATCATGACACTCAAGCTTTCAAAGCTGAGCCAACAAGAGGCTCGAAAAATCTTGGAAAATGCTAACCTTCCAGGTGAGATATAACTTATTGCTGTGCTAATTTAAATGTGGGCTTAGTAGTTAGTTGCACTTGCAGTCAATAGTCAATACCCCCTCCACTCAAAAGATCGCTTGAAACCTTCGCTAAATTCTCCACTTTAGTTCAGGTGTATTTAGACTCGTTCTATGAATGATTTTGAGTCGAAATGGTTAGGTTTTTTTTATTATTTCAGGGTTAGGTTTCTTAAGAAGGTTTGTATGAAAAAGTTGAGAAATGAATTATTAATGAACCAAAGGAGGGGGTATTCTGCAATTACTCCGGTATATGCTATTTACCGCAGTGTGGAGCGAGTAGCAGCTCTGATGAAGGGCTAGCACTCGAAACATCAACTGCTACTCACTCCCCCCCAGGGGGTGGGGGTACTTACATGAAAAATGGGTATATGTACAGGTATGTGAGGCCAAGAGGCTCAAACCCTGACCCTGTTTGACCCAAAATCCGCTGAAAGAAATGAAACCTAACTGCCTAAAAAATACTGAACCCCAACCCTGACTGCACCCAAATTAAACTCAACTCCTGACCCTGAGGAGTGAGTAGCAGTTGATGTTTCGAGTGCTAGCCCTTCATCAGAGCTGCTACTCGCTCCACACTGCGGTAAATAGCATATACCTTATTAATAAACTTTTAGTTGATCATACCAGTGTTTAGTGTTAATGACCAAGTATTAAAGATATGGGTGTTTTACAAGCTGTTTTTCTTTCCAGGTACAATCAACAGGGACCTGAAGTTTGCCATCTCTTCGAAATCTGAAAGACTGGTAAAGATATTGTTTGTCATATATACGGTACCATAATTATATGTATACCTTACTATTCTTATAAATTTATAAAGGAACTTGATACATGCAATCTCAGATAATGGCCATTATAAAAAAACAAAAAACATTAACAACAAATTGGAAACATTCAAAACTTCATGCCTCTGTGTTTAGAGTTTTCTGCATCAGGTGAAACTGTTCAGACACAAATATAAAATAGAAACTTAAACTTAGAAAAGTTCTTAGGAATGTACTTAATCCATAAACTGCATGCAGTGACGGCCTACCAGTAATTGAGTATTCAAATCAGTTTGTGAAAAGCATAACACTTCTGTGTCATGGAATTGATGAGAGAGACTCACCTTTGAAGATGGATCCATATTTATTAATAAAAGGAACTCCAGAATATTTTATTTGGTAGACGTTTTTCATCCTAATGGTGATGTTAACAACCATCTATTACTACCCCATTTCTGTCCTACCTGTAGTTTCTAAAATCTTAGAAAGACATATTCAGCTCCACCTCTCTGCATATCTTGAAGACCACAAACAACTAGCTGAAAACCAATCATGGTTCTGCAGATTCTACCCATGGATGTCAATCCCTCTTGGCCTGAAGCTCACTGACACATTCTTAGAGAATATGGATCAAGGAAAGTTGAATGGAGTTGTACTTATAAATCTACAAAAAAGCTTTTGATCTCTTAGACAGAAACATTCTGATGCATAAACTCTGCTGCTATGTGCTTGATGGAATGAGCAACAACCTTAATTAATCCAATCATTCCTCCAGAATCATACTCAAGTGGTTCAATTTGAAAACGAACTTTCAGATGTGATGTCAAATCCCCATGGAGTTCCACAAGGTGCAACCCTGAGTCCACTGCTATTCTCTATATTTTCATGAACGATCTTGTGCTAGAAATGGAAAATAGTATGGATATGTATGCGGACAATACAATGCAAATGGCTTCAACACAGAAGGTTTCAGCTTTCAAAAAGTTTTAAGAAAACTGAACTGTTGTAAACCTGGTCCATTAGTTAGAGCGGTGTGCAGCTTGTTGTTTTTTGGTTTCAGGACTCAATATTTTTGATCTGGGGCACATTTTTTGACAGAATGAGTGACTCCCATAATGAACTCAAAATTACTGCCAGGATATACAGGTATAATACTTAAAATACTTAAAGTGTAATTTATAGTGAACTAATATCTTTTCTTTCTCTCATACAGAAAGTAGTCAGGAACAGTAAGGACAAAGATGATACAAGGACTGCCGCTGCTATTGAAATACAGAGAGTATGGCGAGGCTATCATGCAAGGCAGGTATCATGTGACCATGTGCTTGGTTGATTGTCTTAATTACGCATACCTACATGGTGAACTGTCCATCTCACAAAAACAAGCTATTATAATGTTACTAGAAAAGAAAGACAAGGATAAAAGATATATTAAAAACTGGCGACCGATCTCACTAATAAATGTTGATACAAAGATCGCTTCAAAAGTGTTGGTGAAACGACTAGAAAAAATTCTGCCCGAAATAATCCACTACGACCAAAACGCCTTCGTAAAGGGAAGGTCCATTTTTAACGCGGTAAGGAATATAGATGATATTTTGATGTATACGAAAAAGATTAAAGTGTCTGGTATACTTGTTGCTATTGACTTTGAAAAAGCGTTTGACTCTGTTAACCACAATTATCTAGTTAAAGTATTGGAAACCTTCAATTTGGGACCTTCCTTTATACAATGGGTTAAAACAATTTATAAGAATACTTCGAGCTGTATTATAAATAACGGCGTTGCATCAAAGTATTTTAAGGTAGAATGTGGCGTTAGACAGGGAGATCCTCTCTCACCCCTTCTATTTATTATGGTACTAGAATCTCTGGCAATTAAAATCAGGAAAAACAAAGATATCCAGGGAATTAAAATTGAAGACGAGGAAGCAAAACTAACGATATTTGCCGATGATATGACTTGCTTTTTAAAGAATAAATCCTCATTTCACCACCTTTTCAACTTAGTTAAGCTATTCACAAAATGTTCCGGTTTAAAAGTGAATGATGAAAAAACTGAAATAATGGGAATGGGCACATTATCAACGTTACCTCAAAATGAATTTAGTAATCATAAAGTTAAAACTACAGTAAAAATTTTAGGTGTATATTTTGATTATGATGAAAAAGGGAGACGGAAATTAAATTTTGATAAAGTCTTGAAACAAATAAAAAAGTCATTAAATATGTGGAAGTGGAGGGGGCTTACTCTTATAGGCAGAGTTCAAATTGTTAAAACGTTTGCTGTACCTAAATTAATGTATAGGGCGAGATTAATCCCAGTTACAAAAGACTTTATCAAAGAAGCTAACACTTTGCTATACGACTTTATTTGGAAAGGAAAAGACAAAATTAAACGCATGGCTCTAATAAATGATATTGACGAGGGAGGTCTAAAGATGCTGGATATCCAATCCATGATAAACGCCCAGAGAATAATGTGTATTAAGGAATATTTGGAAAGCTGTAGACATCCATGGAAGCTCTGTTTGGATTTTTATCTTAAGATGGTGGGAGGGAAATTTCTATTACAGTGTAACTTCGACACCGCAAAACTCCAAATAAATATACCAGCCTACTACAAAGAATGCTTGGATGCGTGGTCTGCCATTAACAGTAAATCACCAAGTTCACATAAAGACATCATAAACGAAATTATCTGGAACAATAGATTTATTGTCATTAAAAATAAGTCAGTTTTTAAACCATTTTATGTTTACAATAAAAATATTATTAAAATAGGAGACTTAATATCCACAAATCAAAAATTTCTCCAAGGACACTTAATAGATAAATTCAAATTAACAACAGCAAATATTTTAACTTTATTTGGTATAGTTACTGCAATACCTGCTCAATGGAGATCAACCATCAAAACAAATCAATATTGTTTAAATGAGGCAATTACTGATACGGTTCAGATTACAGTAGCAGGAGAAAGAGTAGATCTTATAACGGTCTCGACAAAAGATGTTTATAAAGAATTTATAGCATCCAAACAGATACTTCCCAATGCTCGATTTAAATTACAAAACAAATATCCGAATCTAAAAACTGACTGGAAAAAAATATATTCCCTACCATTCATTGTAACTCTAGATACAAAAACAAGAGAATTTCAATATAAAATCTTGAACGGTATCTTATATGCAAATCTCAAACTTTTTCGTTTTGGAATTGTAGATTCCCCTATGTGCTCTTTTTGTAAAAATGAAGAAGAGTCTATCGAGCATTTACTTTATGGGTGTCATATTATAGAAATGTTCTGGAGCGATGTTTTATCTTGGCTTAAGATAAATAAATTTAACATAGACAATTTAACAGAAATAGATGTTATTTTTGGTAAATTTGACGTTGGAAAGGATTTCGTATTGATCAATCATCTTATATTGATTGCTAAACACTTAATTTATAAATGCAAATATAGAAATACAATTCCATGCATGAAAGTGTTTAAAGCCAATATAAAATATATCTATAATATTGAGACTTATATTGCAAAGAAAAAATTAAAATTATTAAAACATTACAACAAATGGGAAAAAATTATACCTATCCTTTAATAAGAACAGTTAGCAGTATACGCATATTGATATATTATTTTAGGTAACCCTTATTTTATGTTTTTCTGTGTATTATGTATTGAGTGTTTTGTCAACATGTAATGTTAAAAAATTTCAAAAATTTAAATAAATATGAATTAAAAAAAAAAAAAAAAAAAAAAAAATGTGACTATCATGGACAACATTTCTGTTGTGTTTCGAAGTAGAACTTAATTAACCCTCTAAGCCCAGAGCTTTTTAAACTGATTTTTAGCTATTTATAAACTGAAAAGAACCCTCCCCCTCTAAAAAACTGTAATCATTGTTACCATGGAATTTTCAACTGACCTATAATACTGGGGGCTCAAAGTTTTCAGTTGGCCATTTTGAACGCATTGTCGGTTTATCTTACAGGAAGTACCGGTAATTATTTTTTTTTAATTTGAAACATTAATTAGCCCTTTCTAATCAAAAATATGCTTCACACACTAGCACTTCACAAAGGAACATTGTTTAATTACTTATTAAGTTTTCACACCTTCACTTATTAGCTTGATCACAAAACAGAGTTATTACACAGACACAAATTTCAGATGCTTTGCGTTTTTAAAATATAATCTTTCAGAAATCCTTGTGAGCTATCCCCATAGCTAACATGGATATATATTAACCTGATTCCCTTCGGATTACCTTTGGACTCGACACAGACCGAAAAGAATTGTGGGTACACAGCAAAATTTTCAACATGGGAATGCCATAGGGCTTCTTCTTAAGATTTTTTTAGAAGTCTAAAGGCGAAGCACAAACAAGGCCCGACACGACTATGTTGGGAAAGCTCAGACCATCAAAGTTACCTTTTTTGCCTGAAGATGCAACTCTGTACATAAACAAATCACATTTTAGTCAAACAGTTCATTGTGCAACCATAATTATTAAAGCTGGCAAGTAATTTAATGGTGTCCAATGGCACTTTACACAGCTCTACATGTAGTTGCTTTTTCAAAATTTGATATTGTGTTTTCATTTCTGTAGGTGTAAATTATTTGGAATTCTTCATCCCAGTATAAGTTCCATGTCCACAATCCCTGGAACTAGGGTTTTACCAAGTGCAGGTAGAATGAGTGATGTACATACTCCAACACCAACTCCTCCTCACACCACACCTCAACCACAATTCCCACAGGTGAAATAATAATAATTATAATGATTTGTTAGTAGAACCATTAATTACCTGAGTGAGTGATTTTAAAGTGAGTGATTAATGACAGTGTAAAACTAGGAAAAGGACATCATTGATACAATATACCTGTTGCTTTCTCTGATTTTTTAAGAGCTTATTAATATATTAGTTAATATTGAAGTTATATTATTAATGTGATATAAAATATTTGTATTACTTGATTTCTTTTGAACATTTTTTATTTACTATAATTTTTATAAAGCCAAGTGGAACAATTTTTTTTCCAGAAAATGTATTGCAAAAATCAGCCCCCAAAAATTGTATTGTTCAAAAATTAGCTCTTCACATTAGAATAATTATCCCTGATCCTCCTTTTTTAAAGTAAGCTATGTACAATGTAGTCCTGTAGACCTCAAAAACTCAGGTTTGAGAATTTAGTTTTAGTCTTTAATATAAATGTTCCATATTGTTGCATTAGGTGTCTACCATTATGACAGACAGATACAAGAAATATTGTGATCAGAGGGTTGCTGAAGAAGGAATCTCTGCTACGCTAATGTCGTAAGTATATAGTTCAATAATTTTTGAAGGACTGTGTGCTACAAGGGTGCATTCTAAATTCTCCTTCAAATTCTTTCTTTTCTAAGGGAGAATTTATAACGTGATCAGGAGTTACTTATGCCCTTATTGCACACAGCCCTTCAATAATATTGTAGTACTAAATAAATTGATGCTGGCAAGAGTTTTGAAAATGAGGCTCAGTGGATAAGTCAGATGATCAGCTGGAAGTAGAGGGTTGAAATGAAGGACTGTGTGCCACAAGGGCCTAAGTGACTCCTGATCACGTTCTAAATTCTCCCTTAGAAAACAAAGAACTTGAAGAAGAATTTAGAATGTGATCAGGAGTCATTTAACACCCTTGTGGCACACAGCCCTTCAAATGCTGGCCAGGCCAACACCCAGGGTCTGAAAATAGCCGAGTAGAATCTGTAGCTGTCTTTGTGAAACAATATTGTTCTTGGAATGGAAATGGTTAAACTCTCACAACTTCTTGGATAAAGATGTTAAATCATAGGACCATCATTGGCCTCAAGTTTAATCATCAGTCTTTGTAATTATCACAAGTTAGATGAATGTTAAATAAGCTTGCTTTACCTTTGACAGGTTCACTGAATTCTGCGCATCAGTCATACAGCACTGGTGGCGGCAGCAACAGATGAAGCCTAGAAATGATTACCCCACAACACCCCCACCCACCACTAGAGGAGAAATGCACTCTGTCACTCCTGGTGAGGAAACAACACCAGAGGCAGATTCAAGGGAAGGAAGCAGTGCAGGGTTGCATGAGAGGAGAGCTGTCAATATGCATCAGGCTGCTAAGATTGTACAGCGTGCATGGAGAAGACACATTGTGAGTAATGTACATGTATATGTTTCTCAATTCAGGTTATTTTTCAAACAACCTATGTTGGAATATATTCGATGATTCTAAAAAGGTTTTTTTTTTATTTTTGGGGTTTGATAAAAAAAAGGGGTTTAGTTTTTTTGGGGGGAACTTTAAAAAGAAAACAAAAACACCCATCCCTCCCCTACAAAATACTTTTTGACAATCCTCCCCTCCCCTCTACTTCCTCTCCCTTCATTCCCACTGCCTCTCCATTTTTTCCTTGTCCTCCTGACACCTTACTGTACGACTTACCTTGACGGTCACCCATCCACTTGCTAACCTTGGCATGCCCATTCGGGCTTTACTTGGCCGAATCACAAGGAACGTCTGGTAGATATTAATCCAGTGGATTATCGCACTGCGCCACAGAAATTCTTGTTGATTTGAACACATCATTTATTCTCCAAGTGACTAATCGTCGAACCCAGTCCCTCTCGTTAATTGTGCGCATGCGTATTACTAACAAAATCAGACTTTGAAACATCTTTCGAAAACATAACATGGACGATAATAAACTGGGACGAAACTGTAACACAGATGAAGTTTGTGTTGACTCTGCGTTCTTTTATGAAAGCTGCAGCAACTCAAGGGAAGTAAGGAAGCTAAATCCAGAAAAATACATTGTTTATAGACTTTATTATGGCTCCACTCGTACTTCGAAACAAACTGTGTCAACCGAACAAACTTAGAGTAATCACTGACCTAAAATAAAGACGAAAGAAAAGCACATCAACTCTAACATTGTATCTAGAAGAAGATTTTTACGATGCAAGAGCTAAATAGTATCTCAGTATTAAAGTAACGAGTGCAGAGGATCTTGGAGTAGATGGCTCGTACTTGTTAGACTCAGCTTTTCCAATGGAATAAAACACTGATCCACTGTGTCTAGAAAAAAAAACGGAAGTGCATGGCTCAAAGAAATGCTGTATTACATGTATATTAACTTGTTCTCTAATCAAAGAATTGCTCAGAGAATGTGAAAAGACATAAAAATGGATAAGTGATCGAGAACTTATACAGATATAACTCAAACCATTATCAACAGTTACTGATGTTTTCACTTTGCCGTTTCCATACGGAACAAGTGCCAATAACAAGCAGATTCAAGCCAGTTAACACACCCCACTCCAAGCAAACTCATTCCTAACACTATTATATTAAAATCGCATTACGTGAAGCATTAATCCTATACATGCATCAGGAGTTCCGGACTTCCGGTTGGATCACACTGCATTCTGGGTAGGTGGGCTCAGAAAAGTGGGCATCAACTTCCAGAGCGGCCATATTGGATTTGAGCGCAGTCAACTTGGAAACTTTATTAATCCTGTTCTAAAGCTTAAACATCGACTTAGAACTCCCAACTGAAGAATCTGTAAAGGTAAGATATTCCGTGTATTAGGTAGTAAGTTTTTGAACTTGCAAAGGAGCAAATATTGACTGCACTCAAATCCAATATGGCCGATCTAGAAGTTGATGCCCACTTTTCTGAGCCCACCTACCCAGAATGCAGTGTGATCCAACCGGAAGTCCGGAACTCCTGATGCATGTATCGGAAACACGTATATGGTCCTGCAAAATAATCCAAACCCTAGCCCAACATTTAAGTAACCCTAACAGTAACCAATTGCCCAATAATTGTGGGTGTTTAGAACAGCAGACAACAATTATTAATAATGCTTCTTCAATGGTCCTGTGAACTAATTAATCCAAAACCTAACCCTACATTTAAAAACATCCCAACCATCAACTAGGGGTGCTCACTAACTTTGAGTGTTTAGAACTATAGTCAATAATTTTGGGTGTTTAGAGCTAAGTCACTTATAAACAACAAACAAGTATAATGCTTCTTCGATGGTCCCATGAACTAATTAATCCAAAACCTAACCCTACATTAAAAAACAAACCTAACTGTCAACAAGGGCTGCTCACTTTGGGTATTTTAAGAGCTACAATCAATAATTTTGGGTGTCTAGGTTTAAGTCACTAAATATAACAGACAAAAAAATTAATGTAATGCTATCCAACATTTAAAAGACTCAAATTTAAAATTTAAAGATTTAAAAAAAAAAAAATTAATGACGTAGGTTGTTTTAAAATAACCTAGGTTGTTTCAAAAACAACCAGAAATGAGAAACAACCTGAAATTAGAAACAACCTACAACATAATATACAATGTGATTGAGCAAGTGTACTAATTACCATGATGACATCATTTGCATCTAAACATGAACATGTGAGGTGAAAACTGGGTGTCAAGCATACATGTAATCTGAGGCGTGCTAGATGAATTTTCATGCCCAAAATACCAAATTATGCTTCAGTTGTGAGGATATTTGCAATAAGCAAATACAGCCGTAACTTCAAACCAGGTATGCCTTTATTTAATATATTATTAAATTATAGGGACTTCAGAAATCAAGACAGTGGTATAGAGCTGGTTGGGGAATTATTAATACGGAAAGAGAATAACTTGGTATTTTCGCACTAACAAAATACCAAGTTATTCTCTTTCCATATTAATAATTCCCCAACCAGCTCTACCACTGTCTTGATTTCTGAAGTCCCTATAATTAATATATTAAATAAAGGCACACCTGGTTTGAAGTTACAGCTGTATTATTTTGTTTATCGCAAATATCCTCACAACTGGAGCATAACTTGGTATTTTGTTAGTGCGAAAGTTTGTCAAGCACACCTTCAAATGGTTGATGACAAATCACCTTACATTTGATACCCAATTAGAATATGTTTTCACCTCACATGTTCACTAGATTAGATGCAAACGACAGTATGTCCTATTATATAGCTACATGTAAGTAATTTCACAAGCTGTGATATATATATTGGTTGATTTGTGGTCCATAACTACATTTTGTACCTGTATGGACCTTCCAGTCTCAAAGAAAACAAAGGAACCATAATTATAATAAACATCTTTACATTATTTATTAACCTTGTTTGCTTGGTCTGTACTGCAAGGTATGGATCCTTGTTCTTTTTCCCATTTTATTAAGGCACACATGCTTATAGTCTTGGTCCATAACTTATTATTTGTTTTATAACATATATAAAGCAATACAGATGCAAGCACTATACACAATATACGTCCTACATCCCTGGTGGAAAACTTGGACAGGATCCTGAGTAGGATCCTGACAGGATCCTGCATAGGATCCTAGTTAGGATCTTGTTTAGGATCCTGTAGGATCCTGTAGGATCCTGTAGGATCCTGACACAGGATCCTGTAGGATCCTACAGGATCCTACTCAGGATCCTACTCAGGATCCTACTCAGGATCCTACTCAGGATCCTACTCAGGATCCTACTCAGGATCCTACTCAGGATCCTACTCAGGATCCTACTCAGGATCCTACTCAGGATCCTACTCAGGATCCTACTCAGGATCCTACTCAGGATCCTACTCAGGATCCTACTCAGGATCCTACTCAGGATCCTACTCAGGATCCTACTCAGGATCCTACTCAGGATCCTACTCAGGATCCTACTCAGGATCCTACTCAGGATCCTGAACGATTTCCTGTAGGATCCTGGGCTATTTCCTGTAGGATCCTGGGCTATTTCCTGTAGGATCCTGGGCTATTCCTGTAGGATCCTGGGCTATTCCTATAGGATCCTGGGCTATTCCTGTAGGATCCTGGGCTATTCCTGTAGGATCCTGGGCTGTTCCTGTAGGATCCTGGGCTATTCCTATAGGATCCTGGGCTGTTCCTGTAGGATCCTGGGCTATTCCTATAGGATACTATAGGATCCTGGGCTATTCCTGTAGGATACTGGGCTATTCCTATAGGATCCTGGGCTATTCCTGTAGGATCCTGGGCTATTCCTATAGGATACTAAAGGATCCTGGGCTATTCCTATAGGATACTAAAGGATCCTGGGCTATTCCTGTAGGATCCTGGGCTATTCCTGTAGGATCCTGGGCTATTCCTGTAGAATCCTGGGCTATTCCTATAGGATACTATAGGATCCTGGGCTGTTCCTGTAGGATCCTGGGCTATTCCTGTAGGATCTTGGGCTATTCTCTGTAGTATCCTGGGCTATTCCTGTAGGATCCTGGGCTATTCCTATAGGATACTATAGGATCCTGGGCTATTCCTGTAGGATACTGGGCTATTCCTAAAGGATCCTGGGCTGTTCCTGTAGGATCCTGGGATATTCCCTGTAGTATCCTGGGCTATTTCCTGTAGGATCCTTACACCCAAATCGTATACCATAGTTGTCATTAAACATAAAAATAACACAGTAATTATTGTTTTTAAACTCCATGTATAGTTTATTATAAATAGAAACATGCATGTAAGTGAGTTACAATGTACATGTATCATTACAATCGCCAGACAGTGAAATACTCCTATTTCTATAAATAAGTTAAAAGTATTCATTTACAATACACACTATAAAGAAGTTATTGCTTAGTGAATCAAAATTACAGAGTTGAGACTTAATATGTAACAAAAACTGCATCTAATGGCAAATGCAGGAATTCCATCACCTTATTTGGACTTCAGTGACTTTTGAGATGAAATTTGAGCTTTTGAATCTGACTAGATAGATAATCTTAGCTAGTAAAGCGAAATGTTGTACTGTCAAAACATTTACAAGTGATCAAAAAGGTATACTGTCATAGTTGTTTATAATTTCATATCAATAAACCTACCCACACTGAACTATCAAAGAACACTGAATGAGTTGTTGCTGCATAAATCGTTCAGGGCCACTTTTCAAGCCGGATCTTTATTTACTAGGGAGTGAATCTAGGCTATGAATAAACATTACATGCAAGTGCACTATGAACCACGAACATGATGGCCGTTCACCCAAGCAAATGGGGATCCTCGATAGTATACCTTGAAAATAACTGCATCTTTGGCTTACTGACCTCACAAAAGAGCTGGCTTGAAAAGTGGCCTGCTGTGATGTGTGTTGGTTTTGAAATTATAAACAACTATTATGTTTTGACAGTCGTAGGAAAAATTCGCTTGACCGGGCCGAGCCACGAAAGAACGAAGCAGACAAGCTACCGACACACACTAAATAGGCTTGAATCACTGCCAAGCAAGCGAGCAGCCTTGGTAGTTATATTCCTTGAAAAGAACTCTGTTGTTCGCATTCGGCTTCTGAGAATTGCAACTAATTTATGCATCGTGAAACAGCTATCTGCTACGTCATCAGTATGAAATTTTCTGCCTCGTTGCCCGACGTCTCTTTTGCGAGTGGGGGAGCGATAAGAGTCGGCTGGTTTCCCAGGCTATAGATTTTGGAGAAAATCTAAAAACCACTGAATGTGCTTGGAATACACAGTTATTTTCAGCGATTTTGAAATGAACTGAGGAACCTTGCACATGTACATGTGTAGATGTATGTGGAGTGGTTATCAAGATGAAAGCAAGAACGACTAACAAATTGTATGTAAAGAGAACAACTATATACAGGTGTAACACCTTAACATAGCCTCTTTAAAATCTAGCTTAGGTTTGGAAAAAAAAGTAACAGAGTTAATAATGAATGTTCCATGCCATTCTAACTTTTTAACTTTTAGTTTATTACATAAATTATAGCTATAGGTTTTACAAACTATACATTTTTAATAAAAATGATTGTGATCTTCACTCACTACTTGGCAGTCAACTTTTCCCTGATTATCTTTCATTGTTGGTGATAATTTCAAGAATTAACCCTTTAGCCCCAAGGGTGATCAAAGGGAAGCAGGCAGATCATGAGTATTTGGAGTTGATCAAAATGTATCCAAATGTATAGAGAAAAGAATTTGAATTTCACTTTTGGGGCTGGAAGGGTTAAAAACTTTGGTCCTTGATCTTTAATCCAAAACCTGTAAAAACAATTAACCACAATAAGAATTACGATTTAGATGAGTACGGTGGTGTATAAAGTCCCGTGCGGTTTGCCAACCGGAAACCGACAAATATTTTTATACATCCTACATGTACTTCCGTTTCTACCAAAATAACTTCGGTTTTGTGGCTGATTGTGTTGAATAGGGTATTGAGAAGCACTCCAACATCAAACATTCTAGAATGATAAAGTTTGAAAAGGGATTAATAAGACCTGGGACACGAAAATATGAATTTTGTCGTTCCAAAAAGGCAAAATGTTTGAATTACTAGTACAGTGAATCTCAATGAAGTCCATCTCAACTCTTGAAGAAATTTCGATTGGAATCGTAAATTTCACTTGACCTCTTGGAAGCTTTCATAAATAGTTTCTTCAAATATATCTTGGAATATATTCAAGTACACTGACTACAGATCAGAGTATACAGGGCTAGTAATAGTATAGGCCATAGCAATTCATCTTTTAGTCAATTAGTCATTTAGTGTGAGCAACATGAACAAATTAACGAACCTAACATAAACCTCTGCTCACCATTTCTTCAGGAATTCATCTCTTCCAGAACTGAAACTGCCTCTCACTTGGAGCAGTTATTATTATCTTTCATCTGATGAATATTGGCATTGAAATGCTGTTGAAATGACCTTCTAAGCGAGTTTAAAACTCCAGCAACAAAATGGCCTCTTGGCTTCTTGCTATTTGAAATGTGCAACCGTTACCAAATATGGATATAGACTTGGTTCTAGGCCACTCGGTTGAAGCACAGGCAGCCCAAGCCAAAACGATTATAGAATTGCCTCAAACCAAAAATAAACACATCAGTGATGAACAGGAACAACTTCTTAACACTTTATTTCCTCTTTTACTACAGTTTCAGATTTGTTCTAAAAAAATCCCATAACATTCCTTGTAACAATCATTAGCTTGGACTGCCTGTGGTTAAAGTGGAACTTTGTCTCTTCCATGTTTATATTCAAATTTCTCAATGAAAGCACACTTTTAAGGGGCTGGATGAAAATATTTTGCTTAATTAAATAATGGGAATTTGTTTTTGGACAAGCCAGCCTACTTGGTGAGTAATATAAAATCTTTAGTCTAAAACAACCAGGAGAAGTCATCGTTATGTTAGAGCTTTTTTTATCCTTTCAACAACAATTAACATCCGGAACTGATCATTAATTACAGGGGGGAGCGGGGCTGGCTGGTGAAAAAAGGGGGTGGGTCCCCAATTTTAATGCAGAAAATTAGGGGGGCATAGTAAGCTAGAGTGGAAATCATTGGGGGGAGGGGTCATCAAAAATTGAGCATGACATTTTTCAGTTAATTCTTATAAGGATTATGTTCCGATCCTAGAAAGATTATATATTTTTTCAAGAATTTGCTATGTCATAGGAATCCTACTTAATAATTATGTAGGATTCCTATTCAATTAGGTGCTGCATGTAACTATGTACATGCATGTACATGTAGGTCCTATTCAAGATGCTGTTCCTATGTAGGATCCTATTCAGGATTATGTTCCTATATTTTTATTATGTAGGATCCTGTTCCTACATAGGATCCTATTCAGGATGCTATTCCTACATAGGATCCTATTCAGGATTATGTTCCTATGTAGGATCCTATTCAGGATCCTATTCCTACATAGGATCCTATTCAGGATTATGTTCCTTTGTAGGATCCTATTCAGGATTATGTTCCTATGTAGGATCCTATTCAGGATCCTATTCCTACATAGGATCCTATTCAGGATTATGTTCCTATGTAGGATCCTATTCAGGATCCTATTCCTACATAGGATCCTATTCAGGATTATGTTCCTATGTAGGATCCTATTCAGGATCCTATTCCTATGTACATGTAGGATCCTATTCAGGATTATGTTCCTATGTAGGATCCTATTCAGGATTATGTTCCTATGTAGGATCCTATTCAGGATCCTATTCCTACATAGGATCCTATTCAGGATTATGTTCCTATGTAGGATCCTATTCAGGATCCTATTCCTACATAGGATCCTATTCAGGATTATGTTCCTATGTAGGATCCTATTCAGGATCCTATTCCTACATAGGATCCTATTCAGGATTATGTTCCTATGTAGGATCCTATTCAGGATCCTATTCAGGATCCTATTCCTACATAGTATCCTATTCAGGATTATGTTCCTACATAGGATCCTATTCAGGATTATGTTCCTATGTAGGATCCTATTCAGGATCCTATTCCTACATAGGATCCTATTCAGGATTATGTTCCTATGTAGGATCATATTCAGGATCCTATTCCTACATAGGATCCTATTCAGGATTATGTTCCTATGTAGGATCCTATTCAGGATCCTATTCCTACATAGGATCCTATTCAGGATCCTGTTCCTGTTCAGGATCCTGCTCAGGATCCTGTCCCTGTGTAGGATCCTACAGGATCCTACAGGATCCTACAGGATCCTGTCCAGGTTTTCCACCAGGGATATACCAGCAAGGGTCCAAAATTATGACCAACCAGTCTCCAATGTAACTAAACATTGAGTGTTGGTGACCAGAGATTCAAAACTTGTCACCAGCTGGTATAACTTACCTTTTGAACTCTACATGTTTTTATTTGTAACAAAAATCAGTCAATATAACACATTTAACCTCTCCATTGTTTATTGGTAGTTTTCACCATTGATATTATACATGTAATTTGTGCAAAGAAGGTCCAAAACTGTGAAATTGTGAAGCAATGGACCTCTCAGGACTTCTCTGAAAATCACATCCGTTTGAGAGTTTCCTGATAAAATATTATTATTAGCGGACAAGTTAATTTTTAGGCTCGGTTTCCAGCCGTGGGGGTTTCGGTGAGCCTGCGATCCTCTCCCCACTCACGGCTGGGCGCGCGAGCTGAGGCATTGTCGGTTTTTAGCCAATCAAAAACTTGCCACTAAAATCCTGTTGCTGAATTTATTTGCATAATTTATATTGTAAACTTTTCAAAGCCGGACCAGAAGCTTTGGATTGCTGTTCCAAAATGTGTTTAAATTTGCTTTGGAAAAGTTTGCTTTCGAATAATTCAAGGATTCACACAAGGAAGTAGTAAGAGAGTTAGTTTTGGGTGAAGACACTGTGTCAGCTTAAGTACGCACCGGGTTTGGAAAGTCACTTGGGAAACCGTCACTTGTACCAAGCTCGAAGGTCACGAAACCCGTAATGTTCAGTCATTTCTTTGCCTATGCAAGACCAGGTAGCCATTCTTACTTCAAAGAAAATTAGTGCTGCCTTTATCGGAGAAGAAAAGACGGACAACTCCATATTAAAAGAGTTATAAGAGAGGAAATCATGTCTGACTCAGGCCACGTTTACGCGTTTAACTCTGTGATCACAATTCACTTGAAAATCGCTGCATCTGTACTAAGTTTGTGCATTTTTTTAAGGTCTCCAAAACATACTCTACACAAGTACTGAGCGGGAATACTCTATTCTAGCTCAGAATAGTTCCGAGATAATATTCTGAACTTCATCCCCATATTTTGGCTTTTAATTTCTGTCAGCGAGGTGTCTTGAGCGGCACTAATATTACAGAGTAACAAATAATGCAGCCTCGTTTCTCAATAATTTTAAATGGTGTTTGTTCTTGATAATTCATTTCATACTTGGAGTTTTAGTTTAGAGTTCCAGTGTGTTTTGAAAGTTTAGAGCCTACGCTACAGTCGTGAAATTAAAGGGTAAATGGCTTTTCTTGTCAAAACACGCAAATTGAATAATATTGAATTTTAATCAGCTGATGTCACGGACATGGTGTGTTGACCGCGTGCCCAGCCGTTAGTGGGGGGAGGCTTTGGAGAAACGACAACCTAACGGCTGAAACCGAGCCTAGTTAATTTTGGGCCCTGAATAAATTATGTACATCATTATGTCTTATATACACAATCATGCAAAGTTGTTTTAGAAATATGATTCATTTTAGCTGAGTAATTGTATTTACATATGATTATTCATTTATTTACAACATTCAAGGCAAGGCCCACTGGAGAGCAAGCAATAGAACACTTTAGTTCACCTACTAGGCTTGTCTCCTAAGTCGGCAATTAGTGATAGACAAAACATGAATTATAGAGCTAAGCATTAACAAAACAATTATGTACAACATACAAATGTACTCTGTTGGATGCTCTGGAAAAACACACATGTAGTAGTGGCAAGCTGATAACTAGGTGTTGGGGTGGCGACAGATTCAGATTTCTTTATTAAACACTATTTAATACAAAGTAGAAACAGAATATTAAGTAAAGAAAACTATTAAGAAATGACTAGTTTGATTATATTTGATTGATGCATAGAGGAAAGCTAAGCTTTTGAGTTAACCACTGCCACGTAGGAAATAATGACTGTGAGGACAGAGTTCTACCTTTAAAAGGGTATATGCCTTTTTAATACATTAATGTTTCAGGACATTCAAGTGTACAAATACTACAGAGATCTGATCAGCTTCAGGGGCAGAGGTGACCCATCTCTGATGCTGAGGTGTATTAACCCAAGAGAGGTGTGTATGTTGAATTAATCAAACCCAAGACAAAGAATAATACATGCACAGTATGTACATATACTCACAGTACATTAAATGCGCACATACATGCACAATATGGGGTATTTTACAGAAATAATAAGTTTCAGAGTAAATATTTAGGAGCACTTATCATTTGCTTGGAGAAACCGGTATTTTCGGTTGGGAATTCAATTGGTACGGTTCATTCGATCCACTGGAAATTTTCGGAAAGGAAGTATTCCTCTTTTTCCATTCCAACTGAAATGACAGAAAAATCATGTGCACCATTTGCACCAATCTATTCATTCCATGCCCCTTCCAAAATATTTCCAATAACAGAATGAACCGTACATTCCTAACCGAAAATACCGTTTTTCCATGCAAATTAATGGTGAAGTGGGTGTGCTGGATATACCGTTCCATTGGGCATATTCCATCCCAACCGGTTTTTCTGTGCAAATGTAAATGCTCTAGGTTTCAGACTCCATTCCCATAAATCTTGATTAAAAATTATGAGTCAGACCAAGATTGCAAGATTTTTTTGGTGGAAAAAAGAAACCAAAGATTATGTTGTCAGAAACTTTAAAGTACTGCAAAATTTGCAGGGGTTATTTTCTGAGATGATTCATCAACCTATAGCGATACTTACTGCCACGTCATCCATTATCATTAATGTGCCAACCTGAGGTCCATCGGGTCCTGACACAAAGCAGCCTTTTGAAATCACGGTTGGACATTAGCATAACAATATTGTAAATTTTATGTTTATCAACACGAAGTATCGCTATTATTAAGGTGCATGTGTGTGGTGCAGTGGGTTAATAATTAGTGGTGCAATGGGTTAATTAGTGGTGCAATGGGTTAATTAGTGGTGCAATGGGTTAATTAATGGTGTAGTGGGTTAATTAGTGGTGCAATGGGTTAATTAGTGGTGCAGTGGGTTAATAATTAGTGGTGCAGTGGGTTAATAATTAGTGGTGCAATGGGTTAATTAGTGGTGTAGTGGGTTAATTAGTGGTGTAGTGGGTTAATTAGTGCTGCAGGACAACCGTACTGGCACATCTGTACTGACTCTTCTTCAGTAATCTGAGTAGCTTGTATCAACCTCATGACTTGGGTGTTCTCGGTCAGATCCAAGATGGCGGCTACTCCGTTTAACCTGAGCATGTGCTATCGATCACTTCGCTTCGACGCTAACAAAAAAATAAACGGCTTTTTAGGATTCTTTTCTAGCTTAGATACATCCTGGTAGCATTGTGATACCCTTACACTGTTTCTTTATCCAAGTAAACTGCATTTCTACCCAAAGTTGGGTAAGGGTGTGTCGCTGGGGCTCTGAAATCCTTACCCTGTTTAAGACAGAAAAAAAAAAAAATTCCCATACCCTGTTCAAGACAAAGTGTTAAAATTTTATATATCTCTACAAGACAAATAACAAATTATCTATACTTGGATGTCAGTGTTTATTGTGATCTTGTATAATTAGTGTCATAACTAAATAAGTCTTCATCAAGCACTAGACTAAACAGTGCACTAGATAAATACCATACCCTGTTCAAGATCTGTCAATGTGAAAATGGATACCCTGTCTAAGATCAGTAACTCGAAAAACCATACCCTGTCCAGCGGATCATCCCCGTATACCTTATTGTAACTAATTTTCGCGGGACTTAAATTTCGCGATTTTCGCGATTTAAAAAAAAATCGCGAACTTAAAGTCCCGCGAATAAAAGATACCGCGAAAATTAACGACGCGAAATTTAATGCCTTTCGGTAAAACCCTTTTATCTTTTATCAACTTTAACAAACGTTTACACGAGTATGCATAAACTAAAACGTGTCTAAGAGTCCAGAGTCCGAAAAATCAGCATGGTATCAGCTAAGAAACGACACTCCCTTCATCCTCTTCGTCAACTGCCAGCTCAGGATCGGTATCGCTGTCTTCATCTAGAAGTTCCTTAAGCACCTCCTTTGTGCAGTCATCAAACATGCCATCTTGACCTGGCTCCTTGTATTTGGCAATCACGATCTGCTTATACCTTTCCAGTATTGCCCTGTTCTGTTAAGGGTAGACGATTTTTAAATTGAAATGTAACATAAAGCAGTGAAAAAATTAAAATGTGGATCTTCATTTTCGCGAAATTTAGTTCACTTTAACTCAACTTTTTTGCGAAATCGCGAAAATAAAGTCTCGCGAAATCTGCCGCCTAATTTTTCGCGAAATTAAGTAACCGCGAAAATTAGTTACAATAAGGTAGTCCATATATGGGAGTCATTCCCCCCCCCCCCCCCGGGCATCATACGGCGTGTGGAAATACCATTAATCGCATCTCGCTCACTCCGGAATGGGATACCTATGGTTTGTAGGCACGTGTTAAACATTTCCATATTTAGCTTGGCCGCCACATCACGTGATTAGAATCTCCAGGATTTCTGGAGATTTTGGGTCACGTGATTCAGTCTTTTCCAGGGTCTTCTATCGGAGTAGCGCCATCTTGGATCTGACCGAGAAGCCCCTGGTCACGAGGTTGAGCTTGTACAGCTTTGTATTCCCTTAATCGGTAGCCTGTTCCAGGCTCTCAGATAGTGGGAAAGGGAGCGAAAGAAAAATACAGGCGAAAAAAAGAAGAGGGGGACTGGGGGAGAGAAAGGGGAAAGCATTCTCTCCCCCAGTCCACCTCTTCTTTTTTTCGCCTGTATTTTTCTTTCGCTCCCTTTCCCACTATCTGAGAGCCTAGAATAGGCTAGTTAATCGGGAGCTCTGACATGGAAGGAGTAAAGGTAGTGTACCGTCAGGAGTTACCAATGTTAAATAAGGGGCTTTACTTTCACTTTTATCTTATAGCACGGTGTTCGCTCTCATTAGAAAATATTTGAGAGCAGCAATCATTGACATAAGATGAGAGTAATTAATCCTCAAACTTATCTTCCATTGTGCAGTCATCGCTTTTAGATGCTGGTGCTGGTGTTCACATCAAGTTCAGACTGGCAGGGGTGAGGACATGTTAACATTACTTATTATAGGGTATGTTCATTATTTATGAGTTGGGGGGGGAGGAGATGCTGGTGGTCCCCCCCCCCCCCCCCAATGGAATGACTGAAAAAATTGAATCCCTTTTAAAAGCGTAAAATAATAGCCCCACCAAATTCCCCCCCCCCCCCCCTCCAAAAAAAAATACATAAATAATGAACGTTCCCTTACAGCGGTTTTCGATTGAGTGTCGTAAAACTAAAAAAATACAAAGCAATCACAGAACCAAAAACGCAATGAGCCAATCACGAACTGAAGTAATTCACGATTGGTTTTACTTGAACCAATCATGAGGAAAAGTAAACGCAATCGTGGATAAGTCTCGCTAAAATGAAAATTGGTTGCATGACTGACCAAAACAATGTTTGGTTTTAGTTTAGAACTTGTGGGCTGATAATTACAAAAGATTTTTCACAGCCAATAGAAAATCGAAGCAAATACAAAATCAAAGCAATCGCTCATGACTTTCAATACTCAATCAAAAACCGCTCTACATGTACATGGAAAACTGATCTCAGCGAATGGAAAAATCTGAAACAAATCTGAATTTCTAACGGAACTTGAAACAACCATTGGTTGAGATACCAAGAAACTCAACTCACATATCGTGCCGCGCCGCCACGACTGGTAAATCACCGTATAACCGGTCAGTATGGTTTTGGACCGTGCGCAAGGCTTGTTGCTTGAGATACCAAGAAACTCAACTCGCATATCGCGCCACGCCACGACTGGTAAATCACCGTATAACCGGTCAGTATGGTTTTGGACCGTGCGCAAGGCTTGTTGCTTGAGATACCAAGAAACTCAACTCGCATATCGCGCCACGCCACGACTGGTAAATCACCGTATAACCGGTCAGTATGGTTTTGGACCGTGCGCAAGGCTTGTTGCTTTAGATACCAAGAAACTCAACTCGCATATCGCGCCACGCCACGACTGGTAAATCACCGTATAACCGGTCAGTATGGTTTTGGACCGTGCGCAAGGCTTGTTGCTTGAGATACCAAGAAACTCAACTCACATATCGCGCCGCGCCACGACTGGTAAATCACCGTATAACCGGTCAGTATGGTTTTGGACCGTGCGCAAGGCTTGTTGCTTGAGATACCAAGAAACTCAACTCGCATATCGCGCCACGCCACGACTGGTAAATCACCGTATAACCGGTCAGTATGGTTTTGGACCGTGCGCAAGGCTTGTTGCTTTAGATACCAAGAAACTCAACTCGCATATCGCGCCACGCCACGACTGGTAAATCACCGTATAACCGGTCAGTATGGTTTTGGACCGTGCGCAAGGCTTGTTGCTTGAGATACCAAGAAACTCAACTCGCATATCGCGCCGCGCCACGACTGGTAAATCACCGTATAACCGGTCAGTATGGTTTTGGACCGTGCGCAAGGCTTGTTGCTTGAGATACCAAGAAACTCAACTCACATATCGCGCCGCGCCACGACTGGTAAATCACCGTATAACCGGTCAGTATGGTTTTGGACCGTGCGCAAGGCTTGTTGCTTGAGATACCAAGAAACTCAACTCGCATATCGCGCCGCGCCACGACTGGTAAATCACCGTATAACCGGTCAGTATGGTTTTGGACCGTGCGCAAGGCTTGTTGCTTGAGATTGTTTCCACACAAAACATTTAGTAAAAAAAGCAATGAAAAAATACACGTTTTAACTAAAAATATTACCCAAAATCAGTAATGTCAGAAGATAAATAAGGAATGACGAAGATTACAAAGTCCCTATTTTCGTAATTTCCCAAATTCATTTCTGGACACCAGCCAAAATGTACCAATGACAAGATAATTAGGACAACCTTAAACTCAACTGGAAACCATTTTCCGGAATCACAACAATATCAGTAAGAATATAACTGGAAAACATACCTGAAATTTAGCTGAACGTGCTACTTTATCAGTTCTTCAAGAATAGTTTGAAGAGAAATGGCAAGGATGAAGCCAAGCTATGTCACTCACTTCATTCCAGTGAAGTATTTACAGATATATTTAATGTAAGCATTGCTTCTATTGTTTGTAATTAAGAGTATTGTTATCCTGCATGCTCATGGATTATTATTATTTTGGGGACCGCAATCAACAAGCGATTCAATGGTGTAGTTGTTTAGGGGGTGGGCTAGGAATCTATGGGTTCTAGAAAAGTTGGTTTGAATGTCGTTGGAGGCATATTTTTTCTTTCGATGTCACTTCTTGACATGTTAGTTTCCATTTATTATGGACAGGTCGTAGGCATTTCAAAGTACTTACTAGGACGTTGAAGTGGTGCTGACATTATTGTACGGGGGTTTCAAAGAACGTCACGTGGTACAAATCCAGCCCTGGGATTGGTGGTTTCCCTCGTGAATAATTAATGAGTAGTAGAAGGTTGTTTCAGGTCCCGTTAAAAAAATCAGAGCATGATTGTCATTTCATTAGAAAGAAATATTGACTTAGTAGCTATCAAATCTTTAATTTAACTGCAGTTTGCATTGGTAGCATTTGTTTCTTTTGCTGTACGTTCTCTTAAAGTTGTGCAACAATTGTTTGAAGAAAAAAATGTGTCTCAATTATCTTGTAATGCATCAAATACTTGTCCACAACGTTCAAATGAGTAAAGTGCTGACTATGGGCTGTTATCACGCGGTGGCCATGTGGAGTCCCAGGAGAATAAAAACCTTTGTTTTCGTCCGGTAACCTCGTTCTGAATAACACCAGTGCGAGGCTACCGGGACCAAAACCATTGTTTTATCCAAGATAGCCGAACTGTGATAATAGTCCATAGTACAGAATCTAGAATGTCACATCATTATTAGTAAAGGTCACAAGTCTCGATCTGTCATACTGGTCTTGGTCCATCAGTTTTAGAAAACGATTATCGCTAAATCGATAGCCAAGCGCATTGCAGCTAATCGATAGCCAAGCGTATTGCAGCTAATCGATAGCCAAGCGTATTGCACCTAATCGATAGCCAAGCGTATTGCACCTAATCGATAGCCAAGCGTATTGCAGCTAATCGATAGCCAAGCGCATTGCAGCTAATCGATAGCCAAGCGTATTGCAGCTAATCGATAGCCCAGCGTATTGCAGCTAATCGATAGCCCAGCGTATTGCAGCTAATCGATAGCCCAGCGTATTGCAGCTAATCGATAGCCCAGCGTATTGCAGCTAATCGATACCCAAGCACATTGCAGCTAATCGATAGCCCAGCGCATTGCAGCTAATCGATAGCCAAGCGTATTGCAGCTAATCGATAGCCAAGCGTATTGCAGCTAATCGATAGCCAAGCGTATTGCAGCTAATCGATAGCCAAGCGTATTGCAGCTAATCGATAGCCAAGCGTATTGCACCTAATCGATAGCCAAGCGTATTGCACCTAATCGATAGCCAAGCGTATTGCACCTAATCGATAGCCAAGCGTATTGCAGCTAATCGATAGCCCAGCGTATTGCAGCTAATCGATAGCCGAGCGTATTGCAGCTAATCGATAGCCGAGCGTATTGCAGCTAATCGATAGCCCAGCGTATTGCACCTAATCGATAGCCCAGCGTATTGCACCTAATCGATAGCCAAGCGTATTGCAGCTAATCGATAGCCCAGCGTATTGCACCTAATCGATAGCCCAGCGTATTGCAGCTAATCGATAGCCCAGCGTATTGCAGCTAATCGATAGCCAAGCGTATTGCAGCTAATCGATAGCCCAGCGTATTGCAGCTAATCGATAGCCAAGCGTATTGCAGCTAATCGATAGCCCAGCGTATTGCAGCTAATTGCACCAGCAACTCTGCTTGGTCCAACACATGACAGCCTTTGTTCTAATGTGAGAGCTAATGTTGTGTGTATAAAAGAAACATGGCTGTCATTGTTTTTCTCCCACGAAAGTAGTTTGAGCGCCGTTCTAAAAATAGATGATACCGTAAAACTGCGTTCCATTGCTTATCGAGACTTGTGGTTATGGCCTTGTGTAAAGGTACAGTATTTGTTGGTGATTTGTAGGAGAAGTTTCCTCCCAATATCTACTACAAGGTATTCACACACAGGAATGTTGCTGACATTGGCGCATTTGCTCCTCGAGATTACACTCAAGCCGTCAACAAGGACATCCCTGCTTCATTTGTACACAACAAGGGACATGATCTCAAACAAGGTACTTTAACAAACAGAGCACTTTCTTGAAAGCTTTTTGTTATAAAACACTAAGAACTTACTTTGATAACGAAGCTACTTGGTACCAAATTCCATTTCGACCGAGGAATCCGTTTCCCCGATTCTAGGATTCTGCTAGAAGACTAGACACGCAAATAAAGTTGCTTATATATTTTTATTTTACACGTTGACATGAAATTTGTCACGTTTTCCTGAGACCAGTTGTTCTGGGTCAATGGTAATCATTGGTTTCCATATTTAACTTGAGGAATGCAGATTTTGAGTTAAAAACTTTGTTTGACGAAGAATAAGTATGGTGCATTTCTAACTGTAGAATACACACATTTGACCAAGAGAACCAGAGTCCTCGGTTGAAATTTAATCTGAGGATTAAAGGGGCTGTGTCACGGAAATAAGCTTCGCGTTCCGGGCCTGGAATCGAAACAGCAATTTCCACCGTTTTTTATATGACCTACCGAACCTCTCGGCCATGTGGGATGCTTAAAATTAAAACAAATATGCATAAATAACCAACAAACAGTGTATATAAACAGTCTCCAGGGAATATATTGAAAATCCTTTTAATCAAGCATTGAAGGAGGGAAGTTTAACTGTTTGTATTCAATTAAAGCCACCAACCGAGCGATTACTCGATACATGTGCAGTACCATGACATAACCCCTTTAACACTAATCCAACAACTGGAACCAGGAGTTAAAAAAGACTATATACCACATTCATAAGGGCATATACTCTGTATTTTAACAGTTTAGCCACATGTACAATGTATGGAAAACAACATCCTTGCCATGCGAACGAGCATACCAAAATTGGTGATTCTGTAGAATTTGAGTGTCGTAGCATAAAAGGCTGTAAATTAAGTTACAGCGATTTGAAATTAGAGAGATTTGTATAAGAAAAACCGTGCAGGCGTTTACAGCCTCACTTTCGTGTATTTCTACATTGAAAATGCCAATAGCTCGACAGCAATTCGAACTGTGGCCAATTAGTAATGTAGGTAGATCTTTCACATGGTAGCAATAGTTTCTCTGTACACATTAATCTTCCAATTTATGCAAATTAGGTGGTGGCCATTGTGAATGGAATTGCTGCAAGTGAATACTCTTTTCCACTTATTCACAACTGCCTCTCTCTCTCATTTTGCTTGGCCTCCTGCATGCCTTCACACTTTTGCCATTCATCATCATTCTTACCCTACCTGTAATCCCGTTTTTCGACTGAAGATTTATTGACTGTTCTGCAGCCAAGAACTCCAATTCATCCACTCTCACTTCCGATAATTGGGAAAAAATGGAACAGTGAATACTCTCTTGTTTTACAGATATTGCAGAAACAAATTGGTACAAAAGGTGGGAAAACAACGGTTGGCGAATTGTATCTGACAGAGTAAGTGTGTGTAGAACTAGAGTAAGTGTGTGTAGAACCAGATGGTATGTGTGTGTAGAACCAGAGTAAGTGTGTGTAGAACCAGAGTAAGTGTGTGTAGAACCAGATGGTATGTGTGTGTAGAACCAGAGTAAGTGTGTGTAGAACCAGAGTAAGTGTGTGTAGAACCAGATGGTATGTGTGTGTAGAACCAGAGTAAGTGTGTGTAGAACCAGAGTAAGTGTGTGTAGAACCAGAGTAAGTGTGTGTAGAACCAGATGGTAAGTGTGTGTAGAACCAGAGTAAGTGTGTGTAGAACCAGAGTAAGTGTGTGTAGAACCAGAGTAAGTGTGTGTAGAACCAGATGGTATGTGTGTGTAGAACCAGAGTAAGTGTGTGTAGAACCAGATGGTATGTGTGTGTAGAACCAGAGTAAGTGTGTGTAGAACCAGAGTAAGTGTGTGTAGAACCAGAGTAAGTGTGTGTAGAACCAGAGTAAGTGTGTGTAGAACCAGATGGTATGTGTGTGTAGAACCAGAGTAAGTGTGTGTAGAACCAGAGTAAGTGTGTGTAGAACCAGAGTAAGTGTGTGTAGAACCAGATGGTAAGTGTGTGTAGAACCAGAGTAAGTGTGTGTAGAACCAGAGTAAGTGTGTGTAGAACCAGAGTAAGTGTGTGTAGAACCAGATGGTAAGTGTGTGTAGAACCAGATGGTATGTGTGTGTAGAACCAGAGTAAGTGTGTGTAGAACCAGATGGTATGTGTGTGTAGAACCAGAGTAAGTGTGTGTAGAACCAGAGTAAGTGTGTGTAGAACCAGATGGTATGTGTGTGTAGAACCAGAGTAAGTGTGTGTAGAACCAGAGTAAGTATGTGTAGAACCAGATGGTATGTGTGTGTAGAACCAGAGTAAGTGTGTGTAGAACCAGATGGTATGTGTGTGTAGAACCAGAGTAAGTGTGTGTAGAACCAGATGGTATGTGTGTGTAGAACCAGAGTAAGTGTGTGTAGAACCAGAGTAAGTGTGTGTAGAACCAGAGTAAGTGTGTGTAGAACCAGAGTAAGTGTGTGTAGAACCAGAGTAAGTGTGTGTAGAACCAGAGTAAGTGTGTGTAGAACCAGATGGTATGTGTGTGTAGAACCAGAGTAAGTGTGTGTAGAACCAGAGTAAGTGTGTGTAGAACCAGATGGTATGTGTGTGTAGAACCAGAGTAAGTGTGTGTAGAACCAGATGGTATGTGTGTGTAGAACCAGAGTAAGTGTGTGTAGAACCAGAGTAAGTGTGTGTAGAACCAGATGGTATGTGTGTGTAGAACCAGAGTAAGTGAATGTAGAACCAGATGGTAAGTGTGTGTAGAACCAGCGTAAGTGTGTGTAGAACCAGAATTTCAATGTTCTCTGCTGTGACTTTTCCCTTCCAATTGTTTCTGTTACTTTTCCTTTTTTCTTTTTGTGTGTGTAACTGATTTGTGCTTGTCACATTATTCCGTGTAAGCTCCGCGATAAACCTTTGACTTTTTGAGCAAATGCAGAGAATAAATGTTTATTATTGGTTTACAAAAGTCATGATTTCAATCAAATTACAAATTCTCCAATGAATACTTAACCCGAAGCTGAAGTTTTCTTTATCGTGTATGGGTGAAAGGCGCTTTGCCCTGTAAGATCTAGTCGCCATGTCGAGTGAAACGGTCGCGCTTAGATCACTGCTGTTTTTCACGTACATGTACCAAATCCTTATTCTGTTTGTTTTCTTTTGACAGATTGTACAGCGAGTCGACCAGGACCCTGTTGTGTTCAACTCGTCGCATAACGTATCGACTTTCCACCATAGCAAGGTGTCAATATGCTATGTTCCTACTGACTGTTTGTCGTCAGTCATTTAACTGCTAGCTATCCTGACTATTTCCGCTAATTTCTATATGAGTACGAAGTCCGTACCAGTACCTACGTTACTACCCGAAGCGCGTTATTTTATTAACCCACTCAGTGATATCATTCTGGGTTTCGAGCGTACAAGTGTTTGGCGGGTAAGCCTGAAAACACCCGCGTCTCGACGCTCTAAAGGCTGGTTCTCATATGATCGCTAGCGATCGCCGGATCGTCCAAATCACTCAACCGAAGGATCGCTCGCGATCGCTGGCGATCGCTGCCATTTGTTCACATATAATCGCTGGCAAGTTTACGCGCCAGTGCGTGTGAGTTGGATGGACTGTCAAGGTCCCGATTTCTCAGATTTGAAACTGACGCTTTGTGCTCGTTGTGCACAGCAAGCCAGTCTAGATTCATAAACTCGACTGGCATGGGAACAGAATCTCTTCCTGAATCCAACGGAATGTTCTTTCTCCGTTTGAGGTATCTTCCATACGCAGTCCTGATATGTTTTCCTCTACAGCAGCCGGTGTAATCTTGAACTTTTCACTGATTTCAACTTCTTGTACTTGTCTATATATTCTCTGCTGTATTTGTTATAAAGGCATTCGTATTTGCGCAGCTCTTCCATAAACTCTTCCGTACTGCAGCCCGCCATGTTCGAAGCTGAGTGAACAAGTGAATGCACGAGCGACAACAACACAACAACAAATCGTTGCCATGGCGTTGAAGTTTGGATCTAGGAAACATTGCATTGTGGGATGCCACAGGATCGCTCGATCGCCGAGAAGTGTTCTCATATAATCGCTGATGATCGCTGATGATCGCTGACGATCGCTGACGATCGCCAACGATCGCTGGAGTAGAACCTTGCTCTACTCCAGCGATCGTCAGCGATCGCGATCGCTGACGATCGCTGGATCGCTAGAAGTGTTCACATATGATCGCTGACGATCGCTGGTCAAATTTTGAACGATCCGGCGATCGTCAGCGATCGTCAGCGATCATATGAGAACCAGCCTTAAAGGGAATAGTAGTTTTATTTTACGGGCTTCGCCGGCGCTCATGTAGAAATTACGAATTGGCAAAAGCTGTGAAAGCCCTATAAAAGCCGAGTAATCTCTTTCACATAGCACTACCGAACGGTTAGCTAAACCTGACAATGAGAAGCGCTCAAAACTAGAATGCAGCTGTTTCGGGGTACTCCTGACGTATTATGTATATGCCGCGCGGGTGGGTCAGGGTTTTGAGTTCAGTTTGGGCAGGTGCATTAAAAGTATTTTAATATCAATTTATAATTTGTTTTCAATTACTTTTCAGGCGAACCATTTATTTCACAGGGCCTATTTGTTTTTATTTAAAGAAGGGGCAATCAGGTTTTTTTTTTTCAAAAAGGTTGGAGCTCGGATTTTGGGTCAAACAGGGTGTGGGTTTGAGCCCCTTGGCCTCGCATACATACCCATTTTTCATGTAAGAAAAGCTAAGAGAGTTATCAGCTATGTCACACATTGCATGTGGCAAGCAGCCAAAAACCAAGCAAATTTCAGCTTTCATGTCTGCTATGGCGAGCAAAAACGAAGGGATGACTAGGCGTTCACAGCTCTGGCTATTTCATATTTACAGGAGTTTAGCTGCTTGCCACACGCAATGTGCGACGTACATGCAGCTGATTATGGGCTGATGGGAAGTATCACCAGAGGTTCATTCTGCTTGCTACGCTGTGCTAACGAGTCCCATAAGGACGAAACAGTTGTCCACAGCTGCATTCTAGTTTTGAGCGCTTCTCATGTCAGGTTTAGCTAACCGTAGTGCTATGTGAATCAGTTTGCTCGGCTTTTATTGGGCTTTCACAGCTCTGGCCATTTCGTCTGTAGAAATTAGCGGAAATAGTTAAGTTCAAATTGTCTTAGGTGGTGTTTGGAAGCAAACAGAATACAAGGCCCAATAACTTTAGACAAAATCTTGATGGAAGAAAACACATATTGCCAAAAATAAGATCTTCATCAGTTTATGTTCCTTATAAGAGGAAGTACCGGGTACCCTGTGGTATTCATTACCATAGGAAGCCCCTCGTCACAGATGGGGAAGATGCCGGCGGAGGAGAGAAATGACTAACTTCGCTTGCTGTTCTTTACTACCTTCAGATTATCCGGAAGGCAGACCTCGAGAAAAAGAGAAAGAAAAAGAAAATTGACTGGATGAAAAAGATGTGAGTATTCGGTTGCGTTTTATTAACGCGAACCATTTCTTTTTGTGAATGTGTGATTCTCGAGCTCTATTTTAGCTTCTCAAACTTCCCCACCCTACCCCCACTAGGTACAAACAGGGTATGCTGCAGGCTAAAGGTGTTCAGGACCCAGATACTCAGCGGATCATCGAGACTGTGGCTCAGGGCATGGTAACTGCTGCTGATACGCGGGGATACGAGGCAGTGGAGGACTGGGAAGTGGATGAACTTCTTGAATGGACGAGTGGGCTTAATTTCGACCAGTTAGTATTATTATGATAATTATTAGTTAGTATTATAGTCTTATTATTTATATTAGTATTATTAGTGATCAAGCGTATTATTTGTGATCAAGCTCTCAGTTGAGAGCGAAAGCTTAAGGTTCTAAGCTTCGTTATTTCTTGTACAGAGTTCTCAAAAGTTTAATTTCATTCGAGATTTACATTCACCTGTACAGAATAGTATTATTAGTTGTGGCGTGTTTACCTACCAAGCTACAATCGGCGACAAGAGTCACACTTGTAAACATAAAAATGTATTGTGAAGGAAGTGCTCAGAATGTTTCAATTGCCTCTCCAGATGGCTCAGCCCAGCTAAAAACAGCGTGCGATCCTGATTGGCTGGCAGTTTAACGCCTGCGCTGATTGTGAAGATTGGTCCCATGATGCAGCGCGCGCTTTAGTGTGCAGTTGTATAAACCTTTGTTTATTTGGCAGATGATTATCTGTGTTGTGGTTCAACAGCAACTCTCATGAGTCACGAAGTTCTGTCAATCAGCACATTGGTAGCTCATTCCTTTCCTTGATTTAATCTTTAGGTATTTGGGCGACTGGAAGGAATTTGCCACAAGCGCAGGATCCGAATTCTTGTCAAGTACGCTGTTTATTAACCGTTTTCCTCATGTTTCATTATTGCAGTTTTAATTGAATAAGTGTTTCGCATCAGTTTTAGTGCTTTGCCAGTTGAGCTACTTCAGGAGCCCAGATTAGATTTTAGAAATGAGGCTACCGAAAGTGCCGTTTGTACGTGACGGCTGTACTCATAAAGGATACTAAACAGTTTCATTCTTCTTGTCACAGCTCAAACAAATTACCTCCCAGATGACCCGTTTTCGCTGACAGTAACGAGTAGATGACATGTAACAGCTTCGTGTGACAGTAACGAGTAGATGATATGTAACAGCTTCATGTAGTGCGATAGGTTTGAATTGTGTACATATGGCATCTAATATATAGGGTGTAACTGTAAATAAGTACTGTAGTTCTTAACAAATATGAAGTGTGAAGTATTCCAATGAAATGTGAAATGAAATGAGTGGTATTTAGTCCTGTTTATAACCTGGATCAGAGGTTGGAAATCCGCTTCTCCAAAGCTCACAATATCAGTATTGACAACGCTGCCTCCATATATCCTGTTTAGTGTGGGGGTCGCTGTCACGATCACATTTGAGATTTATAAGTACCGATAAGTATAAACGTTACGAGGCATGACATGGCACGACGTGGCTTGTTTTGTTCAGTCGTAACCACCACCCCGTATTTTTCAATTCCGCCCATGAGTTGAAGAGTTTACGTGAATATTTGGAAAGAAATCCCAAAGCAGTGTAGTCTGTACCCAGTCTGTATGCCTGCAATGGACAAAACTACCGAGAGGACTATAGAGACAGCAAAGTTTGGATCATGGTACTCCCCCTGGGGGAGTACCCCTATTGCTTTGCTTTTTTGTTTGCTTAGCATTTCTAGTGGCTGTGAACAATGTTTTGTAATATGGAGATTTTCGATGGAATGTCGTAAAACCCAAACCAAGTATGACAGAGCCAATCTTGGCAGCAAGTAAAACACACGAGGTAACCACGAACTGAAGTCATGCGTGATTGGTTTGACTCGACACTCAATCGGAAAATTATTCTGCTGCTTTGTTGATTTTCGCAAAGCTTTTGATTCAATATGGCATTCAGGCATCTTAACGAAATTACTTTATTATAAAATCGGAGGTCAATTTTATAATCTTATTAAAGATATGTACTCAAAAACGGAATGCAGCATTAAAGTACAAAATCAAAGAACTGACTATTTAAAATACACCAGAGTAGTGCGACAGGTGCGTCTTGTCTCCTCTACTTTTTAATCTATATTTGAATGATTTGCCTCATATTTTACAAAGCACTAATGACACTGATCCAGTTATTCTGCCAAATGGAACCTATCTAAACAGTTTATTTTACGCAGACGATTTAGTTCTGATATCCAGTAGTGCAGCAGGCCTCCAAAAGACCATTAATACACTCCAAACATATTGTCAAAATTGGTTTTTATCTATCAATATATTATATGAAGAAAACTAAGGCTGTTATTTTCCAAAAACAATGTCGTAAATCTACTCTTGAGAAATATTCGTTCTTTCTAAATGGTTCACCGATTACAAATTCTCCAGAGTACACTTACTTAGGTTCGACAATCTCATGTAATGGTAGTTTCACGAAATCAAAACAAATCTCAACTGAGAAAACAAGACGTTCTATTTTCGCAATGAAAAAATATCTCGATTTCCGTAAACTCCCTATCAACATATGTAACAAATTATTTGACACACTATTCAGTCCTATATTATTGTACAATTCAGAAGTTTGGGGGGCTTATGACAAAATCAATTAAAATAAATGGGAAACAGATCCTATTGAAAGAATACATACCCAATTTTATAAACACTACCTTGGGATAAATAGAAGATCACCAAACGGTGCCTCCCGTAACGAGTCTGGAAGGCTTTCCTTAAAATCTCTAATTTATCGAAACATGTTAAAATTATGGATACACCTTGAACAGCTCCCAGAAAATAGTATTGCAAAACAATGTCTTCAGATTTCGAAAGACTTGGCATCCTCCAACAAAAATAGTTTCATATCTTCGATAAATGAGCTTGTACATTTATTTGAGTCAGGGAATAAAAAAAAACATACAAGATATTGACATAAATAAACCAAACAAATGGTTATCCGCTATGAAACAAAATATAGATAATCAATCACAGTTACATCAATTACATCTCATAAATTCAAATAGAAAACTAGTATTTTATTCAATGTTCAAACATGATACAAAGGCTTCTCCATACATAGATGTGATAAACAATTCAGATCACTACGGAGCCCTGTAAGGGCCATCCACAAACACAAATTTTATGAAACAATATCGCGCGATACTGACTTATTATCGCGCGATACAGTGCTCCTATCGCGCGATAAATCTGACTTATTATCGCGCGATACAGTGCTCCTATCGCGCGATAATTTATCGCGCGATACTGACTTACTATCGCGCGATAAAGTGTTATTTTAAAATACGTACATTACTTAGCTAGACAACATGGCGGCGAACACGCTCTTCTCTTTTATATGTTTACTTATTTCCGACAACGAATTTGGCTTTACCTGATCATGAATACTTACCGGCGATTCGAAATTATTGAAAATAACAGGGATGCATTAGTCGAGAAATACTTTAATCTAGGCTGGAATTATATGGAAATAACTTATCACGCCATCAAGATGAGTCTTCGCCAGCTTAAACGTGTTCTAAGAAGCAAGAATTTATGAAGGAGAAAGGACTACAGTAGACCAGATGAAAATGGCAAAATCAAACAAAAAAAAAGGCTTGATGCAATAGGGGTCTTAACAAATATCGACCAAAATAAAAACGGTACCCCCCGATCAATTTTCAAAGGGTTCGAATCTATATACTACAACCATGAGAGGTTAACATTTTAACCTGGGATACCCTGTTATAACCTCTAAAATTATCATTGGCCATTTCTAAAAGCAATAGCTTCAGAATCAAATCCCCCCGCATGCTCACACGCTTACATTAAAATGCAAATGGTAGAAAATTCATAAAATATCAGTACGGCTTTCATTCGTGATTTACTTTGCACCCAAAAACCCTAGTTCAAATTTTTTTTGAACTGAGATAAAATTTGAACTACCTTGTAATATTACTTACTTCTATCATCAACAAGATAAGTTGAAGAAACTAAATGCCTTTTATATTTTACAGACGCTGCCGACATCTGTGTGGGGCAGTTTACGTAAAGAAGTTAAGTTTTAATAAATGTAGGCTTTCCTGAGCTGCATGGATTATTAAATTAAATAAAAAACATTTCTTCCTGAAGATGTATTTAGAGTTATTAAGAATGTAATCGATTACAAACTTTCAAAATAACTTTATTTGTAGCAAGACTTCTCTGTTTATGTTCTTATTTATTTATTTATTTATTGTTATTGCAGAGTTGAATGAATTGCTTCTGACAGCTAGTAGCTGTGTAAACAGAGCACATATCAAGGAGGATGAATTTTCTTACCATTTGCATTTTAATGTAAGTGTGTGAGCATGCGGGGGGATTTGATTTTGAAGCTATTGCTTTTAGAAATGACCAATGATAATTTTAGAGGTTATAACAGGGTATACCAGGTTAAAATGTTTACCTCTCATGGTTGTAGTATATAGATTCGAACCCTTTGAAAATTGATGGGGGGGGGGGGGGGGAGGGGGGGTCTGTAGTCCTTTCTCCTTCATAAATTCTTGCTTCTCAGAACAAGTTTAAGCGTGCGAAGACTCATCTTGATGGCGTGATAAATTAAAAGAAAAGCGAGGATTTCCATATAATTCAGGCCTAGATTAAAGTATTTCTCCACTAATGCATCCCTGTTATTTTCAATATCATTTTGAATCGCCGGTAAATATTCAGGTAAAGCCAAATTCGTTGTCGGAAGTAAGAGAAACATATAAAAGAGAAGAGCATTATCACGTAGCGTGTTCGCCGCCATGTTGTCTAGCTAAGTAATGTACGTATTTTAAAATAACACTTTATCGCGCGATAATAAGTCAGTATCGCGCGATAGGAGCACTGTATCGCGCGATAATAAGTCAGTATCGCGCGATAGGAGCACTGTATCGCGCGATAATAAGTCAGTATCGCGCGATAAAATTTGTGTTTGTGGATGGCCCTTACAGGGCTCCGTAGGTCACCGAAGAATGACTGCAAAACTTAGAAATGTGTGTCACAAATGAAGTAGAAAACGAAATACATTTCACATTTCATTGCAGCTTATATAATAACATTAGAAAAGTATTCTTCGACGACATTTGTAATAAATACAAACATTTTACAAACTTAAATATCAAAGACAAAACTCTATTTCTCTTTAATAACATAGACCCATTTGTATGTAAGAAATTGGCTCACTATATTTTTGAAGCCTTTAAAATAAGAAATCATTGTAATATTAGAAATTGTTCTCAAAGTCAGTTTAGCTTCTTTTAGTTATGTTGTTTATGTTTTAGGCAATACCATTTATGTATATGGGAATGCTAATAATAAAGTTTGTGTGTTTACTACCGCCGACCCGCCCCGAGTCTTATTCCTCATTGGAGAACCACAGTAGTTATACTTTGAATGTCTTTTGCGATTGCTGGGCAGTTTTGATATAGGAAAAAATAAAGAAATCAAAAACGGCCCAGGAATCGCCATAGACACTAAAGGTAATAACTACAAGGGAAAGCGAAGGTTATTGATTTTTTTAATTACATTTAAGAGCATCACAGCGATAATAGTGAAATTCCATACATTCTCTTGTAATCGCTTATACAGATCGTAAGCTTGGGCTGCCTGTGGGAGAAGATAATAACTTGCTCCGGTTGTTCAAAATGTGGTAACGCTATTCAGTGCTTTTCCAGTGGATAAACTAGCTTATTTTATCCACTGGATAAAGATTTATCCGGTAACAACCTTTAAATCCTAGATCGTAAACGTAGCAACGCCATATAAGGGCATCGGGGAACACTGGCTCAAGTAGGACCGTCTGTTGGCTGGATAATGTTACGATGAAGGGATTGTTTCAGCTAAGGGTTGGTAATTCGAGGCCGGTTTTTAAAGCAAGATGCTTAGACTTGTAACAGGAATTTTCTACGAGTGTAAAAAACGTTAATAATCAACTTTAAGCTTGTAACGACCTATAATTATGATCGATTAATTGCAGTACCTATCATTGGTAGTTTAGGGTGCATTCGTTTGGGATATTCTGGAATGTTCTTATTACTCGGGCTGCCTGTGGCAGCACCGAGTCTTAAAATGCAAGTCGTAAGTTTTTGTTTTTTTGTGTGTTTTTTTGTTGGGTGTCGCAAAATTTCTGCGCATGCGTTAAAGGTCAAATTCACACCAATCAGATTGCACTGTGCTGATCACGCAACAATCGCCAGGTTAATGTATTTACATAATTTAATACAGTAAAGCAAGATGGCGGAGGACCCGCGAGCAACTTTCTTTCTAATTTGGAGTCTCATCTCTCAAATGTAAGCCAGTTTAATGTTTTATTTAACTTCACTCGTGCGAAAGCCTTCCAACAGGCTCAGGATATTTCAACTGGCGCTATTGTCGGAGCCGAAGGACCGCGTTTTTTACCCAGATGGCCAGTGATTTTATTATACGACACGACACTACGACGACCTGAAGCCAGTGTAGGGGCCAGGATCCGGAAAGCTAAAATTCGAAGAAATAGATATTGGAATCTATAAGCCATCGGCTCGCTGTGCTGCATTTAAAACATCCGAGGATAACATCTTATTTTGGGTGAAGGCACTTCAAGACCAATATTATGAGTCTCTTAAAAACTGTCAGAGATTTAAATTTACCGTAAGTTGGATCAGAGAGTATTGAGATCAAGTTATTTCGTTCCAGCGAGGATATTGACCTGCGGAAACAGTACAAGCTGTCGAAGGATTTTACTTATAATCATCCACGTCTACTTAACAACAGGAATAGTTATATGTGCCAAGGCATGGGCAAAAATTGAGTTTCCCAGATTACAGATGAAAGTAGAGAACTTAATGAATGAAGAAACAGAGGTCACGCGCGACATGCTTGAGAAAATGAACATGTTCAACACTTTATGTTATACTAAGAAAACAAAACAAATTACAGAGCCTGCAAGTTCACAAGTCAATGAAAAACCCCAAGAGCCTGTAGTTTTGGATCAACATATCCTTGAAACTCCAAAAGCAACATACACATGAGTCAAATTCAAACCGGAAGAGACGGAATTCTTTAGATTCTTCACGAGGATAAAAATATTTGTTAGCCCGCAATAAGAACTCTCTCGCTGCTTTAACGACCTTGATTTGTAACATGGAGGCTGGCCTAACTGATATGCGTAATGAATTCTTACTCGTCACATCAAAACACGAATCAAGAAACCAAACTCAGTCATTTGGAAGACAAATTAGTACAGCAAGATAATATATACAAGACCGAAATCAAGATGCTGTCATCTCGAATATATTATTGACCTAGAAGTTGAAAATGGCGAGTTGAAAGCGAATATAATAAAGCTGCATGGGATGCGACTTTCAAACCTAAAAACAAAATCAAGAATACAAAAAAGAAGACAATGTTCTGAGACTACCCAACCTACTGAAGCTTATCAGTTTGTTCAAGAGCCATATTTCTTACACGACAACCCGATCCCTATTCATCAGAATACATTTTCTGTGCTAAACGACGAGAGTTTACAATCACCTGACCGACAACCCACTACTAAAGAAAGGGACCATGAAGTACGGTAGTACGGTTAATTCTCGGGTTCAAAACAATGAATATATGCCTGCTCAAATGCAGTGTGTTAAACGAATAAGTAGTGTTTAAATTAAAAGGTCAACATACGAGAAAAAGAAAACTATTAAATTACATATATACTAGGGGAGCAGAGAATGAAAGTCACCGCGCTACCGGCCACTCCTAAAGACTGCTAAATTCAGCTAATAATTCTTCTCTTTGGTTAATATTAGAGGATTAAGAGGATTTCAAATGAAAGTGTATTTCAACTTCAATCTAATGTGGCCCGAGTGAAAGCCCAGATGGGCTCTTGTTTATTAGATAATTACTGAGGCTGACAGCATTCTTTTAAAATAATATTGCAGCCAGCTGAGGGCGCCCAATATTAATAATACTGTTGGGATTCAGTTATTATCTATTATAGTTATTGTTCCTTATACAGTCTCATTGTTCTCTCTCTACGGGGTAAAGGAGCGGACAACAAGTCGGGAGTGTTCATAAGGTTGGTTCGAGTCGCTCGATACGCTGGTTTTTATCTTTTCCTTGACTTCTAGTCTCAGTAATGTAAAGCCAATATATACCTTTGATTCCCTATTGGGGTAAGCTCGAGTAATCCAGGCAACAATTTCTTGCAACTTGTCTCGCAACAATGTTGCGTTACGAGTTGAAGCGCGATGTTACACGTATTAGGGGTGGACCATTAGAAATCCTGGGAGGGGGGGTGGGTAGTCCAAAAAAAAAATTCGTGCAAGGCTAAATGTCCCCAAAAAAATTCCTGCAAAGCACTAAGGCACAAAAAAAATTATTGCAAAGGAACCGATGCATTGTTCAATTTTTGTCTTGAAAAAATACTAGCAATTCAGTTTTGCCAATTCAAAATATAGTCGTAAAGATTACCCACACCGTGTAACTGATTTTCAGGTATTTCCAGATGAAAACAACCTCCCCAACCTTCACAAAATTAGTTTAGTCATGGAAATATCAACTGGCCTTAATTAGTGAAGCCTCAAATTATTCTCTGATGCCAGCAGTTTTTGCAACCGAGTTTAACGTCGGGTTTCATTGAGTAAACTTCAATGTCCACATTGTCAAAGATTACAAGAGTCTGTGCCAGTAATTTCGAGCAAATAGAAATATTTTCATGTGTCTTGTGCAAAACATCATGGACAATGAAATCTTGGGGTATGCATTTTTGATTTGGCCTGAATCGGAGCCAAGCAATGAAAGCCGGGACTATGCATTCTTAGGCGATCAAATTAAATCCCTCACATCACTGGGCTCGTTACAAAAAACTGCGGCTCAAAGTAAATAAACAAGTCAAGGAATGTAAAGCAAATTACTATAAAGATCTGATTAGACAATGCAGGTGTATGGTGGCCGAGGACTGCCACTGGGTTTTCAGGGCAGTTTTTTATTTTTTAAACAAATAAATGTAAAACAAAAATGCGAATCAAATCAAAATCAAACTATAAATGCAATTAAATGTAAAACAAAATGCGAATCAAATCAAAATCAAACTATAAATGCAATTAAATGTAAAACAAAATGCAAATAAAATCAAAATCAAACTATAAATGCTATTAAATGTAAAACAAAATGCGAATCAAATCAAAATCAAACTATAAATGCAATTAAATGTAAAACAAAATGCGAATCAAATCAAAATCAAACTATAAATGCAATTAAATGTAAAACAAAATGCAAATAAAATCAAAATCAAACTATAAATGCAATTAAATGTAAAACAAAAAGCGAAGTGCGAATCAAAGTCAAACACGATTGAGATTAAAATTGAATGCATTTTGAAAAGAGATTGCAAAACAAAGTTAGTGGCAGCGCTCGGCCATGCGAAAATTTATTTTAAGTATACCTAAATGTGAAAGTAAATTTTCACATGGCCGAGCGCTGCCACTACCGTCGTACCTTGCGGAAAACCAGCGCCCAGGCCTCACAACCAATTCTCCCATAACCCCATGCGCGCGTTTGTTTGGGTCCGCCATTTTGTTCTGCTAGCCGAGAATCATGGCAGACTTTAGATAAGCTACCTGGAAAGAAGATGATAAACTAAAAGAAACCATGGCCAAGCTTGTTCAGCAAGGACTCCAAAGGATGGAGGCGCTGGACTTTCTTAAGCGTGATTTCCCAGAGTATCCTTGGAGCACGAGAACTCTTGATAGGGACCAGAGCGTTGAAGTCGAAGACGTAAAGACGGCAGTGGAAAATGAACTGAAAGGCCCTGGTAAGCTTTTAGGGCTATGCACAAAAAAATCCGCCAAGAGTATGGCCTAAATGTTACTAGAGACCAAGTGTACAATGTCATGACTGACTTGGACCCGGAGGGTCTTGAAGCACGCGGCGGCGCTGGGGGGGAAGAAAAAAGAAAGAAGGGAAATTGGATAGACTGCAGAATACCCCGCCATTTCGAAAGATCACTTGAAAACCCCTTGCAAATTGTGCAAAATTATCCATTTAGCTCATGTGTATTTAGACTCGTTCTATGAATGATTTGGGGTTGAAAATGGTTAGGGTTTTAGAAGGTTTGTATGAGAATTTGAGAAAATGAATAGGCCTTTTGCAATAGACAGTCACGTGACTCGTTGGCCCATAGTAACGCCATACTGGGTTGCAAGCTAACCAGCTCTCCCTTGACAACCAACAGAGATTGACTGAGCCATGGTATCATAGCTGGACTTCGAAGCGTTTTTTCGTCTTACTTAATTAATTCATCTCGAAATAAGTCTTATACAGAACAAAAGTAAAGGTTGTTCTTTACTTTTGATCCGGTATTTTGTCAAATATGCGGTGCAAAATAGAGTTTGGACGCTCAAACGAACTCACCTCGAATCTCAGGCATGGCAAACATGGCGGCCGCTAAACACAACTTAGTGAACTCTTTCGATTGCTTGTTTTAATGCTAGTGAATAATCGGTCAAACACAATAAGCTTTTGCTCAGGACTCAAAAGAATATTGGGGAGCAATTATAGAATACCCCGCAACTTGGATCATTAATAATTCATTTTCTCAAATTTTTCATACAAACCTTCTAAAAACCCAACCCTGAAATTTAAAAAAAACCTAACCATTTTCGACTCCAAATCATTCATAGAACGACCCTACACACACCTGCACTATAATGGAGAATTTAGCATAGTTTAGCACAGTTTTCAAGTGATCTTTCGAAGTTGCAGGGTATTCTATAATCTAACCAATATGGGGATAAATACTGTTTACTCTAGGCGCTCGTTCATGTACTTAAATAAAATCCTGTGTTTAACTTTAATTAAGGCTATATTTAAGGTACGAAAATATTCATAAATGTTGTATTATTTAAAATTAAATGTTCGTTTCCTTTGCCTTAACTTAGAAAAGGACAGGCTATGGCTAGCTACATGTACTTGAGGAGATGCAGAAATTATCTTAGAATATTGTTTTAGTTTGATACTGAATCTGTGGGTGTTACATTTCCAGTTTTGAAGCAAAGAAAAATATCAGGACTTTGATAAGTTTTATATATCCCTACTTAGTCATTGGAGAGAATGTTATATATTTTGTTTCTTATTTTGCTATTAGCCAGTAACAGGCATACATTATTAACCACTCGCTATAAAATTTTAATAATATTAAAGGAACACTAACTGTCAATTAACCCAAAAATGACAAACATTCTCATGACTAAAGACAAATATTACCCTGCAAGCAGAGGTTTCTCATCTCTGCCAGGCATGAGAGTATGCAGTGTACTAGCCAAGAAAATTTGAGACAATTTTGATAAAGGATGGCAAAGATTTGAGTGGATGAAAAATACTGCTTTTAAGAGAAATTTAGAGCAACTTGAAATATGTTCACTGTAACCGCTATCAAGTTTATAGAGGCCCGGTTATTAGGGGGAGGTGGGGTGCTGTTTTCCCTTATCCCTATATTTTTCAGGATAGTTAATCACTTATCCCTGAGATGCAGATGGCTGTTATCGATTATCCCGATGGACTTTGGTTATCCCTTATCCCTACTGTTTTCTGGTTTGTTATCCCTTATCCCAGTCATTATTTTGCTAGTTATCCCTTATCCCCAATACCCCTAACCAGGCCTCTTCATAGAATTAGCTTTTGTAATCCACTTAGTCATCCTTTATTGAAATTTTTTGAAAACTATATCCAGGCATTCACATAGTATTACTCTTCGAATTCAGGGTGTTATCAGTTTTGTTTTAAAGAAACTTGAAGATTCAATGCCAATGACAGTGCCCCTTTGACATCCACTAGACCATGTAAAAGTATATATTAGATTAATAAACACTATCAGATATATTCCTTAATTTTTTGGTCTTATATGCCTTGCTTCTTCCTGGGGGTAACTCCCATATATGGACTATACGGGGATGATCCACTGGACAGGGTATGGTTTTTCGAGTTTCTGGTCTTAGACAGGGTATCCATTTTCACATAGACAGATCTTGAACAGGGTATGGTACATGTATTTATCACTTTTGACATGACATTTATCTGATGTAAACATACTCATTACCAGATATCGATTTGTAATCAGTTTATCCCTGACCTCTAAGTAAAACAGTCTACTTTATAGACACTTCTTGTGGATTCTTGTACTTGTATTTTCGTCTTATAGAAGGGTATAAAATTTTAACACTGTCTTGAACAAGCTATGGAAATTTGAGGTTTTTTGTCTTAAACAGGGTAAGGGTTTCAGAGCCCCAGTGGCACACCATTACCCAACTTTGGGTAGAGTACCCCCCCCCCCCCCCCCCCCCCCCCCCGATGCCTAATTTGCACTTAAAGAAAAACACCAAGTCTAAGTATTCCAACCAGTTAAGCTTAATTAATTTAACAATTAGATTAAATAAAATAAATTAAATTCTTAAGTTCTTTATCATTTTCTAGCATGTCACTTTTTGAAACATTAGAGTTGATGTGTTTGCTGCAGGAAGCTTACAATATGTTTAATAAGTTCTCAATATTTCATGTCACCACACCAAACATAGGAAAAATATAGTTGAGAAAAACGGACTCCCTCTTTATAAATATTAAAGAAAAAGAGCTAGCCAGAAAACATACCGATTTACAGGTGCCAGAGCACTAACTGATTGCTATATGGTTAATTGAAGGGGTCCGTGCAAGAACAACTTTTGATCAAGTTCTAAATTCTCTCTTAGAAAACAAAGAATATCAAGAAGAATTTGGAATTTGATCAGAAGTCACTTACAGTACCATGCAAAAAGATTTCAATGGGGAAGTGATATCCTCTGAAAAAGAGATATATCCCCTGAAAAAAGGATATTTCCCTTTTGGGGGAAGTTTCAGGGGATATATCCTTTTAAAACGGGGTTATTTCACTTCACGAAAAAGGGATATATCCCTTTTAAAGGATATATCCCCAATTAGCGTTGAAATCTTTTTGCACGGTACTGTACGTTGTTCTTGCATGGACCCCTTCAATTATAGACACATGATAACACAAGACCAGTTCTTCAAAGTTAAATATTTTATTTATTTTTCATTTTTTCTTCTAGAACTTTCACAGTGCAAATACAGAGCTTGGCCTTCCTGTATGTGGTCATATCGACCATTGTATTTTAATACTGACACTGTCACCATTCGTCAATGTTTCGTGTACTCTCCAAAGTTATAAACCTGAGAAATTAACGCCGTAATTACTGGTTTATATAACATAGTATAAAAGAAAGAAGGAATCTGCTCAACTATTACAATACTATTCATTTAATTATGACTACTTTACCTTGTTGAGCGGCCGCCATGTTTGCCATGCCTGAGATTCGAGGTGAGTTCGTTTGAGCGTCCAAACTCTATTTTGCGCCGCATATTTGACAAAATACTGGATCAAAAGTAAAGAACAACCTTTACTTTTGTTCTGTATAAGACTTATTTCAAGATGAATTAATTAAGTAAGACGAAAAAACGCTTCGAAGTCCAGCTATGATACCATGGCTCAGTCAATCTCTGTTGGTTGTCAAGGGAGAGCTGGTTAGCTTGCAACCCAGTATGGCGTTACTATGGGCCAACAAGTCACGTGACTGTCTATTGCAAAAGGCCTATTATTAATGAACCAAGTGGCGGGGTATTCTGCAATCGCAATTTTACAACAAGGGGATCCAACTGGGTTCCAACTGGCTGTCTTGATACAGCAAGCAGGAAACTGCTTTGGTTACGAGTTGTGACCCCAAAGTGGTTGGACGGTGGTATCTCGATTATCTTTCAGGGCTCGACACTAACAGTTACCCTGTTACCACTGGAAAGTAAATTTTTCCTGTGGAAAGTAAAAAGCTTGGTTTGGAAAGTATGTTTTTAATACATGTTCAATAGTTACTCAGTTTACTTTTCCACTGTGGCAACAAGTCTTAAAAGTTAGTGTCGAGCCCTGTCTTTACGAGACAAGGATAATACCTGCAATGCTGAGAGTAGACAGGGGGTCATAAACTGTAGCCTGCTTACAGGCTCTCAGGTTTTTTCGGAAATATTAGTTTTCGGGTTGGGTGGAAATGCTGACGCACTCGCTTCCGCCTCGCTCGGCCCACAGGTAACCCAAGCCCGACCAGAAAACTAACATTTCCGAAAAGAACCAAGAGCCTGAACCCAGGGTAAGGGCCTGTAAGCAGGCTACAGAAACTGGGGTCATGGCTACCATGCATGCCTTCTTACTAAGACATCATGGTGTCATGGACCTGAGTGACACTGTTGTTTACATTGTATGGGCCGTCAACTGCAAACCAGGTAACTTTAATAAGTTATTATTTACATGGAGCCATTTTTTTAACCCATTGGGTTTTTAGTAAAGCGTGGACTGTGGAACCAACCCACAGATCACCCTGAAAATACTATTTTTTCCAAGATTGAAGATACTGATACATGTAGTTTCCTGCAGGGCTAGAAATTAATGTAATTTGTCAGGTTTTTGGTAAATTCTATATCCTTTGGTAATTTTTCAGTAATTAATACAGCAGAAAAAATATCTTAAAGTTATTAAAAGATGAATTTACAAAAAAAGGCCATCAAACTATCTGAATTTCTATTTGGAAAACTACTGGTATCTTCAGTCTTGTAGAAAAACACTATTTTAAGGTTGTACTGTGGGTTCTGCAGTTCCATGGTCACCAGATCCACGTTTTACTAACACTTAGGTCAGGATTATAGATCATCTACTTTTCAACCTTGATAAAAATCGGGTCAGCGGATTAGTTCTGATCGACTACCGGAAAGCGTTCGATATGGTGGACCACAACATTTTGTTGGCTAAGCTTAAGGCCTATGGCATGAGCGAAGGCACAATAGAGTGGTTTCAATCATATCTCATTGACAGACAACAATTTGTTTCTGTTGGAGGCCAGAACTCAAATTATGCGAACATCCCCCATGGTGTGCCTCAGGGCAGTATCCTCGGTCCGTTATTCTTTATTATATTTATCAATGACTTGCCATTTCATGTTCAGTCATCGGGTGTAGAACTGGATCTCTATGCAGACGATACAACATTATCTTATTCCTCTGATGTTGGTGCTACAGTTAGACTGCAAGAAACCTTGAACTACGCATTGAAGGACGTGGAGGACTGGGCCAATAGCAATAAGCTGCCGCTCAATGAATCGAAGACAAAGTCATTACTTGTAACAGGGAAGCGTCTTAAGGATAAAATACCTTCCCAAGATCAGTTGTCCTTAGTTACGTCCAGGGGAGTTGCATTAGAGCAAGTTGATTCGGTGCGGTTGCTCGGTTTAGACATTGACAGTGCTCTTTCATTTACAAATCATATTGACAGACTGTGTAAAAAACTGTCTCAAAGAATAGGGGTGCTAAATAAGATTAAATCTTGTTTACCTTTAGAACAAAGAATTTTGTATTATAACGCAATGATCAAACCAGTTTTTAGTTATGCTAGTGTTGTCTGGCAAATGTCATGTTCCAAAGACTCTCTTCTAAGGATTCTTCGTTTACAGAAAAGAGCAGCAAGAGTAATGTTAGACGCCGAGCCACGGGCATCCTCTGTGCCTTTGTTTAATCGTTTACACTGGTTACCATTCTATAATGAAACTAAGATCGCTCAATGTTCCATACTTTTTAAAAGGACACAACTGGCAGTTCCGGATTATTTAGTAGAATCACTTAGGCTAAATAGTTCATTACACACAAGAAACACTAGATTTTCTAATTATAATTTTATTTGTCCAAAGTATAATAGAGTAACAGAAGGTGGTAGATCTTTCCTAGTGACAGCCATACCGTTGTGGAATAGTCTACCAGCTGACCTGAAAAAACAAGCGTGTCTTAAATCCTTTAAGCGTGCTCTTCGCGGTAGATTTTTTAATGAGCAATTATCGTTTGAACATTTTTATCCATAAGTTGATTTATATAGTGTGATTTCATAGGTTTAGATATTATAGACTACTTGCTCTTGCAATTTAATATGTGTATATAGTTTTATCTTTTATCTCTAGTATTATATGTAATTAGATTTTAGTGTATTTTTAGATAGAGGGCCACAAGTTCATTAGTGTTTGTACACTATTTAGTGCTACCCTCTTAAAATAAAGGTGTTATTATTATTATTGCTAGGAACATTTCAAGTCAACATATTAATTGTGTAGGTTTGCTTTTACTGCTAGATTGCAGAATACCCCTCTATTCTTTTTAAGTCTGTTCCAAATGTCACAGTTTCTTCTGCCACTTACAATCTTATTTGAACAGACTTGAAAGCTCTGTCGCTTAGAAGTCTTTTATTGACCAATGTAGCTGGTCATAGCAATATTCACAACATCTGCATTGAGCCATTATTATTTGTCAAACTTTGGTTTGTTTGATTCCTGGCTCATGCATTCACCGCCTTACAAAATAAACAAACCATATTTCCCACCTTTTTAAACTTGTCTGATAAGCTTGCACCTAGTTAATTACTTCTCATTTGTAATTTCATTGTAGATTGAGATGGTGGAAGAATTGCATGAGCCAATGGAAAAATACTGTAAAGGTCATTTGTGTTGGCTTAAGGACCAAGGTCATGTACAGTTGATTCACTATGCATTGCCACCTCTTGTAAGCAACTTCAATTTATTAAACTGCTATAGCAAGCACTTGCTCTGAGAAACCTTTGGTATACTTTTTTCTTGTTTTTGTTTTCTTATGTCTTTGGTAAACAGGCATGAAAGTTAACTGTTAGAAATTACACCTGATGACCACTAATGACAATCAGGAGTCTCATAACATCCCAACCACTGAGTTGGATTTTGGGTAAAAAAAACGTAGTAATCATTTTATGTCATAAGAAGGGAATAGTGTGTAACTGTGAATAAGGCATCTTAAATTGCCAACCCTTTCCAAATTTTCTTATTTGTCTTTGGCCATCTTTTTTTTATTTTCCGTTTCTCATCGTCCGACCGACCATTTTTGTGGCTTTTTGTAGAAATTAAAAAAAAATTGGGGGGAGGGGTGGGGGTGAAAAAACTCTAGAGCAGCTACTGGAAGCTCATGCTCGAGGGTAGGTTACACAATAGTTTCGGCGGTGCATTTGTAATTCCATGTTTGTAGCGATATCGGACGACGACATCGATGGTTTCGTCGTCCATGTTGGTTTGTAACCTCGCCTGTGCAACCGCGCCTTATTAGTTCCAGTCTCCGCTTATTTTTTATCACAATTTTTTTTTTCTCACCCGACCGACCAATTTTTGAAACCCCACCGATGAGAAACGGGAAAAAAATAGGGATGGCCTTTGTTTAAAAAAAATATAAGCAGCCATTTTTTAATACAAAATTATAAGCAGCCATTTTTTAATACAAAATTATAAGCAGCCATTTTTTCATACAAAATTATAAGCAGCCGTTTTTTCATACACCATGGAGAGTGAGACTCCATTCAACTGCTACTGAAGTAATCTACCTGCAAACTGCCAATTCACATAACTTTTTAATTGCACTGAAAAATATAAACACACACTAGTAGTACTTTTGTCTCTGTATTGTGATGGCCAGCTTGCTAGAAGCGGCTTCGAAAGAGTTTTAACATCTTGGAAAAACTGGTATTTTCAGGGTGATCTGTGGGTTGGTTCCACAGTCCACGCTTTACTAAAACCCCAATGGATTAAAAAAATGGCTCCATGTAAATAATAACTTATTAAAGTTACCTGGTTTGCAGTTGACGGCCCATTATAAACAACAGTGTCACTCGGGTCCATGTCACCATGATGTCTTAGTAAGAAGGCATGCATGGTAGCCATGACCCCAGTTTCTGACCCCCTGTCTACTCTCAGCATTGCAGGACTGGTATCACCCTCGTCTCGTAAAGATAATCGAGATACCACCGTCCAACCACTTTGGGGTCACAGTTCGATGTCCAGACTCGTAACCATGCTTGCTGTATCAAGACAGCCAGTTGGAACCCAGTTGGAACCCAGTTGGAACCCAGTTGGATCCCCTTGTTGTAAAATTTCCCTTCTTTCTTTTTATCTTCCCCCCCAGCGCCACCGCGTGCTTCAAGACCCTCCGGGTCCAAGTCAGTCATGACATTGTACACTTGGTCTCTAGTAACATTTAGGCCATACTCTTGGCGGATTTTTTTGTGCATAGCCCTAAAAGCTTACCAGGGCTTTTCAGTTCATTTTCCACTGCCGTCTTTACGTCTTCGACTTCAACGCTCTGGTCCCTATCAAGAGTTCTCGTGCTCCAAGGATACTCTGGGAAATCACGCTTAAGAAAGTCCAGCGCCTCCATCCTTTGGAGTCCTTGCTGAACAAGCTTGGCCATGGTTTCTTTTAGTTTATCATCTTCTTTCCAGGTAGCTTATCTAAAGTCTGCCATGATTCTCGGCTAGCAGAACAAAATGGCGGACCCAAACAAACGCGCGCATGGGGTTATGGGAGTAATTGGTTGTGAGGCCTGGGCGCTGGTTTTCCGCAAGGTACGACGGTAGTGGCAGCGCTCGGCCATGTGAAAATTTACTTTCACATTTAGGTATACTTAAAATAAATTTTCGCATGGCCGAGCGCTGCCACTAACTTTGTTTTGCAATCTCTTTTCAAAATGCATTCAATTTTAATCTCAATCGTGTTTGACTTTGATTCGCACTTCGCTTTTTGTTTTACATTTAATTGCATTTATAGTTTGATTTTGATTTTATTTGCATTTTGTTTTACATTTAATTGCATTTATAGTTTGATTTTGATTTTATTTGCCTTTTGTTTTACATTTAATTGCATTTATAGTTTGATTTTGATTTGATTCGCATTTTGTTTTACATTTAATTGCATTTATAGTTTGATTTTGATTTGATTCGCATTTTGTTTTACATTTAATTGCATTTATAGTTTGATTTTGATTTGTTTCGCATTTTTGTTTTACATTTATTTGTTTAAAAAATAAAAAAACTGCCCTGAAAACCCAGTGGCAGTCCTCGGCCACCATACAGGTGCTCTATGGAAAACTATAAATGATTGACTTGCCGTAATAAGATCTAATAATGGCTCTCAGCCGACCTTTATCCAATCTGAATCTGATGGAGTACAGTTAACAGAGCCAGCGTCGATCGATCAGACCTTTGTTAGCAGCAAAGTTTCAATCTCTGGTCGGCGCTATTGACATCATTACTCCAGCTAGGACAAATAACAGTGAAATTCAGTGTCTTTCGCTTTTCGAACATTTCCGAGAGCTTTGTTTTTAAACAATTAAGAGGTTTGAAAACAAACAAAGCTATTGGTTTAGACGGAATCAGCTCGAGGCTACTAGTGACTCGGCTGTGTGTATGACTCCTGACCCGCAGTTCTAACCAAACTGTTTAATCGTTCTCTGGACTCCAGTATTTTCCCAGCCATCCGGAAACAAGGAAAAGTTACTGCCCTGTTTAAATCCGGTGATCGCTCTGATTTTAACAATTACAGGCCTATCACAATTATATTCTACCTGCTGTAAGTAAGATTCTTGAAAGGGCTGTACATCGACAACTCTACGGCTATCTCTCGTAAGAGAAAATCATCACACCTAATCAGTTTGGTTTCCGCCCGAGGTTATCTACTGAAATTGGCTTAGCACACTTCACTGACAACATTCTACAACACATGGACAATGGCAAGGTGACTGGTGCAGTATTCTTAGACCTGTCCAGGCTTTTGTGACTGTGGACCACAACCTTTTGCTGACAAAGCTCAAGGCCATTGGTGCTTGCAGTGAAGTTGTAAATTGGTTTACCTCCTACCTTGATAACCGACACCAGACATCTGCAATAGGCGACTCTCAGTCCTTTTCGTGCTCAGTGGGAGTTGGCGTGCCACAGCGTATTCTCGGTCCTCTCCTGTTCTTGGTTTACGTCAATGACCTTCCTCTTACTGTAGATCATTGCCAAGTGGCCATGTACGCTGATGACACCGTGATATACTGTAGCCATCCTTCAGTATCAATGACATCGAACATTGCTTAAATCACTGATGACTTGGCAAAATTGGCCTCTTGGTTTCGTATACATCGCCTGACTTTGAATACTTCTAAATCTAAGTTTATGTTAATAGTAGTCCACATAAACTGAAATCTTGCTCTAGCATCGATGTCATTATAGACAACGTGCCCCTCGAACGCTCTGACAATATCAAGTACCTCGGTATTATAATTAATAAGCATATGACTTCGCATGATCTGGTAGAGGCCTTATCTATTAAAGTAAACCCAAGGATTGGTCTGGTCAAGCGTATCAGGCACTTATTGCCCCTCGAGACACGCCTTACTTTGTATAATAGTTTAGTATGTCCACTTTTTGACTACCGCTGATGCAATATGGGGTGACAAATACAACTCAACCCTCATAGACGATCTTCAGATTTTGCAAAATAAGGCGGCCAAGATAATTCTTGAATTTACCTGTTTAAAGTTCTTCAGCACAAGCCTTGTCAAATCTCAATTGGCCTACTCGTTCCAAACGTCGTCTTGTACATCGTCATATTTTAATATATAAGTATGTTAAAGTGCCAATGAAATGAAAAATTCGATCCCGTTTTTATTTTATTTTATTAAATTCTAGGCTTCTCTTATTCAATTTGTGCAATTAAAAATCAATTTGGAGAGCGCGAACATATTTTTTTTTCGTATCGAAGTCAGGCGGAATTGCCAAAATCAGGCGACAATTTTTCTGCTGTTAAAGATATGGTAATCACATGCGTGGCGTCACTAGGTCTGCGCATTTATATTCGTCCCCATAAATACTACAAAATAAGTGCATTTTTGGCCAGTTTTCAATTTAAATGTGTAATACTTTGAGAAACCTTGACAATGGCCATACTTGTTCTAATAGAATCCTTGCAGTGAGCCATATTTTTACATTTGTGAATATAAATGTAGGACCTAGTGACGTTCGCATGTGATTAGCATATCTTTAACGGCATAAAAATTGGCACCTAATTTTGGCAATTATACCTGACTTCGATACGAAATAAAATTATGTTCGCGCTCTCCAAATTCATTTATCATTGCACAAAATGGCTAAGGGAGGCCTATAATTTAATAAAATGAAATAAAAATGGGATCGATTTTTTCATGTCATTGGCACTTTAATGGGCTGATTGATTATGAATTTAATATCTTAAAGAACAGTGACATTCACGTGTATAATACAAGAAGAAAGAACGATTTTAGACTTCCAATAATCAAGCTTAATTATGGCAAACAACGTTTATTGTACCAAAATTTTAGTGAATGGAATACTTTAGATAATTCGTTGCGGGAAATCGAATCCCTAACTCTTTTTAAACAAAATGTCAAAAGACATGTTTTTGAATTGCCTCATAAATTTTAGCTCTAGTCACTCTATAAATGTATTTTTAGCCTAGTTTTTAACTCTAGATTATTAATGTATTTTTATTTTTGTTTCTTATTTATGTTATGCAGGGCTCTATTGAAAAACTCTTCGGAGACAGATTCTCTGCTATAAATAACATTATTATTATTATATTATGGTTGTATTCACAGGCTATAAATCCATATAGGATGTACACTGAAAAATCTCTATAGAATGTGCACTGAAAAAAAAAATCGTGCAGAGGTATCGCCTTAAAAAAGGTATCGCCTAAAATAAATATCGTGCACAAAAAGTTTTCCACCCCCCCCTTCCAGGATTTCTAATGGTCCACCCCTTACCACCACTCGAGCAACTTGCCACGCAACAAATTTTCGTGTTGCAAGTTGTTGAATGAATCCGTCGCTTTGGTTGGCTAATGGCTTGTACTAATTGTTTGTTGAAACAAGATGGCGGCCGTTGTTGCGCAACAAGTTGTAGCACTAGTGGTGCTGACATAAGCAACAAAACCAATATGTGTTACAGAACGGAAGTCAATTCTGCAACGTGTTGCTGCAACATGGAAATTTGTTGCGTGGCAGGTTGCTCGTGCAACATCGCGCTTCAACTCGCAATGCAACATTGTTGCGAGACAAGTTGCAAGAAATTGTTGCCCGTATACTCGAGCGTAACTCGACAAGGAAATCAAAGGTATACATTGGCTTTGGTGTGTCAACAAATAAATTGTTGCCCGTATTACTTCACCTTTACTGGTCGATGAAATTCTGGCAGCAAACTGATATTAATAATAGTGCAGCTAGTCAACAAGTTCTGGCTGCAAAAAATAAAGTGCGCTGGTTGCAATCGTTGATATTGAACAAAGGGTTGGATGAGGAATATAATATTCTGGTAATTCTGCCTCGAGGAGTAGAATAATGCACAGAATGAATTCCAAATATTCCAGAATAAGAATGGCTCCCAAACGAACGCTTATAATCTGGCTATTCTTATTATTTCAAACGGCCGTGCCCATAAAATATCTCTTAGATCCCTATGTACATTTTGTTTCCCCAAAGAAATTCATTTACACATTATGGTGATGCGGCAAACACAACAAGTGTTTAGTACACGCTGTGCGCGCCAAGTTTATTTCCAAGCTAAAGGCAAAAGGCTTTACCGCATTTTAATGAAGGGTTCTTCCCGGTCTTTGAATGCCGAAAATGTCTTTTTAATTATACTTTAATAACAGTATGAATTACTGAAATTGTTTGGCAAATTTTCAAATCTATGTGTACCTCCTAAACATATAGGTGCATTCATTAATTTTTTTAGGCAAAACTTTTCGATCGTTACATTAAATTCTGGCAAATTCAAGTTAAGAAAAATAGAAGTGACTCACACGTACATAATGGTGGTAAATTACGTACGTACACTTCAGTTAAATCAAACATATACTTTGAAAAATATCTAAAATACGTCACAAATAGTAAACATCGTCAGGCAGTGTCTAAAATTAGAATATCAGCACATAAGATGCCAATAGAAATAATACCCCAGTTGAAAAACGCATTTGTCCCATTTGTAACTCAAATCAAGTGGGAGACGAATACCATTATGTGATGATCTGTGAGAATAATGATTTTATGAGTATAAGAGAAGAATTCATCAACAAATTACATGTAATTAATAATAATTTTAAATCATTTGATAGAAAGTCTTTATTTCTGTACTTACTATCCATGAATGATGAGTCAATCATGAAGATATCTGCTAAATATTTTTACGATATTACTGTATTAGTTGGTAAAACCTTAGTCCGTTAGTTTGTACTTAATTACTGTAAAAAATCCAATGTACTATTGTTGTATAAGGATGAATAAAATTATTATTTAAACGCGAGGAGTAAAATATACTCATCCCCGGAAATAAAGACGACATTTTTAGAGAATCTGACGTATCTTCATTTGTGTGATGTGTGTTTTCACCGTAAAGCGTAGACTGAATCCTTACTCATTTTGCATGCTTTTGCTGACTACTTCTTTCATCTTATCCGAGAGGTCAGACTGGTGGCTAAGTCGCTGACACCCAGTCCGCCAATAATATTCATAGCTCGTGAAAACTGATTCCACATCCACCCAGTAATTTGCGACCCCGAGAAAGGAATTTCTTCCTATCGCTTTCTTTACGCCGGTTGGGTCTGAGTTTGTACGGTTCTCCGCTCCTGTGTTTTAGCCCTCTGATTCCCTCGACTTTTATAATGGCAAACAAAGCTCGTGGTTATGGACTGACTGCGGATATGTCAAAAAAGGTAAAATACATCGTTATCCGTATTTCTTTTAAACCCAGTGAAACAAATGGTAATTAAAGTACGAGCTAAACTTTGCAATGAGCACTTTCGAAGCAGCAGGATTGTCTGAATTAGCGATCCACTGGAATTTATGTTATATTCGTTCTTTATATAGTCTCGTGGGCGCATTAAATTTCTAACACCACGTTTGTAGAATATATAAAATGGAACAATTCGATACCCTGGTTTTGTTGGTAGTTCTACTTTTGTAAATTATCCTGTACTACAAATAAACACCCGGCTACTACTAAAATACTTTATTTCGTAACACATTATATCACTGCATAATCGTCCTCTAGAAGATGTTTGATGCATTCTATAAGCTGTAAGGTCTCGTAGCGCCAAACAATAGTTATTTGAAGTGTGTTTGTGGGGGAAACAAAGGAACAGATTTTGAATGCGCGTGGAATATCGCTTATTCGGTCAAACCTCCGTATTTCATATCATTGACCCCTCGGGCGCTATTGCCCAATAAACGAATCTCGTAAAGCATTCATTCACACAGCAGACCTTCAGTCTTATGCACTGCAGTTGTGAATTCAGTAAAGTTCGAAAAGTAACGAGGAGAAACGCTATCATATTTGATTCACTGCAAAAACGTCACAATTTTTTGTCATGCACTAGAAGGTAGACATCTTTCCCTGATATCTCACACTCGATCGTTATGAGGTACTTCTCTATACAGCTGATGAGCAGATCTGCGGGAGTCTCTCATTCAAGAATTACCGCTGTGTGCTCTCGCTGCAGACGTATTTATACATCTTTCACAACTCTGTATTGCTGTAGTTTTAACTTCTTCACCTCGCGCCCGATGGTATATGTGAATATTTGACATCAGAATGAGACTGGTGATGAGTAAAAGCCTCAAGTCATCGCACACAGCGATTTTTTTTATGCGAAATGTGGGCCCATAGCCATTTTGTAAACGACTGAAACTCGAATTAAAGAATGAAACCCCACTACAGGAAAAATCACATCAAAATTAGTGTGTTGATTGAGTTTGGATCAATATTAATTAACGAGCTGGTGATCTTTTTGTGAAGTTCAAGCATCTTCAAACTCAGTAAATATGCTAATTTCGATAATAATAAAGTGATCTTTCTTCCTGTGGTGGGGTTTATTATTTTTAAATTAAAGAAAGAGCTTGAATTCGATTAAATTTACACCTTTATCTGTTTTCGAAATGCCTCGTTTCCAGTCTCCTAACATCATTCAATTAGTGACGTGTTGGCTGGAGCTCTTTCCAGACTTCCTCGGCTTTATTTGGGTGTTGAACCGCAGAAGAGGAGAGGACTGGGAATGAGACTTCCGATAACCGGAAGTAGTTTATATAACTGCACGTGGTTGTCGGGAGATGTGACAATATAACAGGTGCGTCGAACAGCGAGTCGAGGTAACTTTAGCGAGAATTTACGTTTATTATCTCGAACGTAACTGAAAAGCAAATGCAGCATGGCAAATCGTGGCGGGAAGTTTGGCCTTGACAGGGAAATCCAGAGAAAGGTAAAACATGAGTTTAATTTATATCTTCATTGAGCGTCTGGTGATGATCACACGGGTTGATTATAGTGCAAATTTTGTATATTTTTCCGGGCTCTTTCATATAAAAAAGAGCGCGAAGTCTCGTACAAATCGGCTAGTTTACCGATAGAATGTCTTTCAGTATTTTTTTTCGGCTGAAATATTTAAATAAAATGGTTGTAAGAGTTGAGATGCCCTGCTAAGCGTCTTCAGGAGCCAAGACTGCAGCTGTTAAAAACGCCGTGTTCTTCTGATCTGCTTTCACAACAGCTTCATTCTTTGAAATATTTATAGTTTGCAACGTAATAGCTGTGAAATTTTAGCCTTCACTTAGCCGCTGTGGTTACTGAAGACTATTGCTTGGATACAGGGCGAGGGTTTATTTAATACGTCCGCTATACATATATATACATCTACTGAAACAACCCAATGCTTTTAGTACAGGGACGGCGGAGCGAAATTTCAAGTTTGGGGGGGGGGGGGGGGGGAGGCTAAAAAGAAGTTGGGGGTGGGCTAAAAATTGTCATTGAGCCGGTTTGACTAAACTATAGTCTTATACTGACTGAGAAGTAACTAGGCAAACTATTTGTTTGGGGCTGCGCCGTCCCTGTGGTATCCAGTATCTTGGTATGGTGTGTGCAACAGTTTCACTTTAGTTATTTTCGTTTCAATTTCCATACCAGCTACGTAATAAAGTGCATATTTTCAGTGTTTGATATCTGATAGATCAAAGTAACCTGCCCGTCACCCGTTGTGTTTTGAAATCGGTGGTGTAGGAAGGGGCGGAAATTCTATTAAAATGCTTCCGATGCAAAACGTAACTAAAATTTGTGTTACCATGAAAGCCAATTCGTTTGGAAAGATGGTTTATCTAAATCATGCATGGTTTTGACGATTTCGCGATTCAGTTATACTCGATTCGGTAGGTAAGCATAGTATCTGTATACAAGTATCCTAGTATCTGTCGCTAGAAATGGAGAAATTATGAAATAAAGGCATGCCGCGACGGATATTATAGAAAACTACAATTCTGCCAGTCAGGTTCAGTTTCTAGTTGTACCATGCTCAAAGTAAAATCGGTAGAACGAAAGCCCCAAAAGTCACATTCATTTGAGCCTGGCACCTACTAGGTGCGGTATTTGCCTACTGTATTACGTCATGGTCCGAGTGCGGAAGACTGAATTCGGCCGTTTTTGTTTGAAAGAACCCGAGTTAAAATTGTGTGCGACTTGCCGTATTCACCAATCATTCATCTGATATTGGAACTGATGTGTGTCGCTCTCTTTCGCTTTATATCATCCCTGATTCTTTTTGGGTCGACGAGAAACGGGAGAAAATAGGGATGGTCTGACGAGTTAAAATCGATTAACCTTCAGCTTTCAAAACAAACCCGTATCCTTTGTATCCAATTTTAATTTACTACATACGCCATGATAAACAAGGAAACTGCACACTCACCCCTATTTCGTAGTTAATCATTAACTACAAATGCATTCCCCAGGGAGGGAGGGGTGCACGTGAGTGTTTCCCAGAAACCGAGATTGATCCCAACATCCCATAATGATCTGGGATTCGCATACTTAGGGCGCGGTTATTGGGACCGAGTGTTCCGAGTATTCGCCGAATATTCCGAGTATTCACCGAGTATTCCGAGTGTTCCGAATAAGGAATCTAATAAACCGAAAAACCAATGTTGTTCACATAATCAAACACAAAGGGACGTCATACTAAAAATAGCGACTTCTTAACGGAATGCGTTGCTATTCCGAAATTACCTGGAACTGATAAGTTCCCCCAAAAAACGCGCACTTGAAAAACAATAGCAACGTCATCAACAGAAACTTTAAGTTATCTCTTCATTATTTAATTAACTTACTGTGGTTGCATTTGGTATTAATCCACCAGAAGACGCTGCCGTCAGCACTTTTGGAAAAAAGTTTTCGTCACTCGCACATTACATCGAAAAACCAGCCTTTTTATTTTGAAACTCCTTCTTGCGGTTTTTTCCTTGGCAGCTGGATTCCAAGTACGATGCGGAAAAAGAGGATGAAGCCCGCGTTTGGATAGAGGCAGTTCTGGGCGAGGCTGTTTTTGGTGGCAAAAGTGGGATAGATGGTGTTCACGAGATTCTGAAGGACGGTAAAATCCTCTGCAGGTGGGTTAATAGCCTCTTTAAAGACCCTGTGTCCGAGCCTATGGTGCTTTGCGCCAATGTTATGATTAGTTTGTTTATCAACGGCCGCATAAATTAAAGGCCAGCTTTTAGGCGAACTAAAATGCTCTCGATTGTTTATAAGTTTCATAAAAGAAGTAAACATACACTTTTGGATAACGAATTTCATAATTTCTACCGGATTAAAAACCCAATCGAGCCCACAAATTTTCTCTGGATGCTTCGAACATGATTTTAACAGTACTCTGCAGGAAGCCAGTTGTTCTGTCTTTAGATTCTAATTCGATTTACGAGTGCGACTTTTCACAACTCTACAGGCAAACACATACTCTTGTTACCTTGTTTTTATGTCTCCAGTATTACTAAGTTGTATTTGAAGATCTCTACTTTCCTTGCGAATGATATATTTTGAGTGCAAAATGAAATGTCGTACTCGCACTCGAGTCAACTCGCAGCGAAGTAACAGCTGAACTCGGCAGATTGGAGTTTGACCCGCGATCGTAGTTTTGGTAGCAAGACTTTCTGGACGTACTGGAGGATGAAAAAAAAATGCTCTCGATTGTTTATGTAGTAGTTAATATATGAGCGGGAGATCTGTATGGGAATTTACAATGGCGAGCCGCTTCGGCGAGCCATTGTAAAGCCCATACAGATCGGACGCGACTATTTTATCTTACTTGTGAAATGAATAGATAACTAAAACCATTGATATGCACAACATAAAATTTTAACCTTTGATTTCTCCCACCCTGCTATCGATGTGGGATGAATTAGTTTCTCACAAAAACATATCCCACATCGAAGAGACAATGTGTATGCAATAAGAGAACAGAGCGTAGCATGCAGAAAAACACTGAGGTCCCACATGGAATAGATGGTGTGTACATGATAAGAAAGCAGATGTACTTTGTCATTTCACCCGTCCCGGGATAGGGGTAGTCAGTGATCGGTCGTGAGACTTCCCTCACTAGCTTAGCTAGTATTCTGTACCTGATACAGAATACTACTAGAGCTACAACGGACCATGGGGTCTGTATCGCGGACCATGGGGTCTTTATACCGATACAGAACCTGATGTTTTATTAATCAGGTTTCTACGTGAGTATACAGAGGCGATCATGTGGTGTCATTCAGCACATGGGATTGGCTAGTACCCTTATGAATTATTAATGAATTTTACAAAAGTACACATACACTTTGGATAACGAATTTCATAATTTCTACCGGATTAAAAACCCAATCGAGCCCACGAATTTTCCCCGGATGCTTCGAATATGATTTTAACAGTAACTCGGCAGGAAGCCAGTTGTTCTGTCTTTAGATTGTAATTTGATTTACTAGTGCGACTTTTCACAACTCTACAAGCAAACACATACTTTTGTTACCTTGTTTTTATGTCTCCAGTATTGCTTAGCTGTATTTGAAGATCTCTACTTTCCTTGCGAATGATATATTTTGAGTGCAAAATGAAATGTCGTACTCGCACTCGAGTCAAACTCACAGCGAAGTAACAGCTGAACTCGGCAGATTGGAGTTTGACCCGCGATCGTAGTTTTGGTAGTAAGACTCTGGACGTACTGGAGGATGAAAAAAAAGGTTAAGGACATTGTTTTCTCTGCTAATAAAAATGCAAAACATATACAGATACAGATAAGTGGTTGCTTTGTATTTCCAACGAAGCCCCGGGAAACTCACGTAGTAGTCCTTTTGAACCACACGTGTTCTCTTGTAGACCTAGAGAAAGTAAAATGTGGACTGCTGAAGGATTATTTGTCGAGTCACTTCGCCTCGCTGTCTCGGTCCTTTCTCCGGCATTCCTCTACTCGCCACTCTAGACCGGGATTCGAAGAAATATTCGAACTAAAGTTTCATTTAAAAAAATATATATACAAAAGCCGGTTAAGATAAAAGAAAGTTAGTTAAGCATATATACCTATCAATAATTACACGATGGCCCAAACTAGGGATGGATTTCGAAAGATTCGGGAGTCACATAACAACAACAACGATCTTTCTGATTTCGTACCCTACGAAAATGACTTGCGCGCGCAAAGCACCATGGGCTCGGTCACAGGGTCTTTAAGAGCTGAAAAGCAGCAGTGATCGATGCCAATCTCGTACCCAAACCATATAATAATAATAATTGGTTTACAGTTACCGTTTTGAGCATGCCGCTAAATTACAAGGTTGTCAGCACAAACATTATAAATATTACTATGAATATAATGAATATAATTACAAATAGGCAAATTACAGTCACTGATATTTGTACGTTAGAAAATTATTAATCCTATCCGTTTTTCGACTGGCGCCTAGAGCAGCCAGAACGCAGGGTATAGCCCTTACTGCGCATGCTCGGCTTTGATCTTGGCGCCGACCAGATGGTACGTGGGCTCTGGGTGCGAAATTGATATAATGTCAGTTCTTGATGTCGGAGGAAACATTCGTTGACCCTGTTTTGCGAAAGATTCTCGTGTTTGTCATATTTCAATTTGAGATGAAGGAAACTGTTCGGGTTTTTTTTCTGGTCAAAAATAGAACGAGACTTGACTGCCTCGGAAAAAGCGAAGTGCGCATGCAATCTTTTGATATTAAAGTGGAGGGTTTTGAAATAGTCTCCCAACATGCACAGCGCTTCATTGTAAACGATTCTCGGGTTAGATAAAATGACTGGCAAAACAACTCAGCTTAACCCTTTCACTCCTGGACGCGTTTGGGCTCAAATAGCGCTGCGCACAGTTTCTAAAAATAAATTGTCTGGCACGAGACCCCCCGCAAGGGTCAGACAAACAAACGCTGCTGTTTACAGTATTTCAGTGTGTTTGAGAGAATTCGTATTTTTTTCGATCAAAAAAAGAAGCAATACCTTAAATAAGATTCCCAGTCATGTCAGCAATGGTGAATACTGTATGTATGGTGGTGAGCACATTCGTCTGTAAAATTTGTCGAACCATAAATCGTTAGCTCGTAACTTTGTCTGTACAGTCTGAATCAAAATATCTGCTCAAAACTCTGATCTTTTACCTGGTATCTAAAGTTTACAGACAGTGAATATTTCAGAAATGCGATTTTACGGAAATTATTTGGCATCGGATTCCCATACAAACACTGTATTTCGCGCCATGTTTGCAACTGGTCTATATATTCGTTGCTGCAAACCACGTTAAATATAATCATGGAAGTTCTAACTGAATCCAAACTCATATTTTCCCATATAATATCGCTATAAGACTTCATCTAAAAGTTGAAAAGTCAGGGTTTTCCGTAAGATGGTTAAAACAAATGAGAAATGTAGACGTGTGCATTCATCGGCGAATATACAGCCAGCAGGTATAAACTTTATTATAAAATTTGGCAATTCTTAAAATTCATTGGAGACCAAAGCTAATGTTATGGCTGGAAAATTACCAACTGTGCAACTGATCAAAATTTGAGGGATGTAGCTGTGCCGGAAAGCGTGCAATCGTGTTTTCAGTTTCCCGTACATTCTCTGTGAATTTTCCCGCGGACTTTGACTCGTTGTTAGCCGGGAGCCGTCGACATATTCGAAATGCCCCGCTTAACGCACAACGGACGTTAAGGTCAGACCCCTTCCCCTTTAACGTCCACCCATTGTTTTATGCTTTTTTTAGGTCAGGAAAAACAGTAATGAAATACACGGGAGCCGTTCACTTATAAACAAAGTATAAAACAAGCTTAAAGCTTTAATAGCTGCAACTGTACAGTCAGTCAGTACCTCGAATTCCCGTACGAGCTCATTTCGGATCTTGACTAAAATACCCATTCAGACACGACTATAAAACTGAGTTTCACTTACCTGGAGGTTTGAGGTATTTCATGATACTTCTAATCAAAAGACCTTGTTGAAATTTCCGGGAAATTCAACAGAAAGTGCGCTCTAATGTAGATCTAGCTGACTAGAAACGTTTGATTAAAAAGTGTACTTCTATTGATGAAAACGTGTTTGTTCTAAATGTCCCACACTAACGTCCATGCCCTTACCCCCTCCCCCCTAAACGTCCGTTGTGCGTTAAGCGGGGCATTTCGAATATGTCGACGGCCCCTTACAGACAAATGTATGGCAAAGTAAAAACACGACTGCACGCTTCCCAGCACAGCTACATCCCTCAAATTTTGATCAGTTAATCTTTTACCTGGCATCTTAAGTTTGTAGAAGATGAATATTTCAGAAATTCGATTTTATGGAAAATATTTGGCATCGGATTCCCATACAAACACTGTATTTCGGGCCATGTTTGCACCCCTTTCAAAATGTCGGTGGAACTCGCTTGATAAGATTGCCGTTTATCACTTAGTTTCAATCCTCTGTATTTTAGCCAATGTTTAAGCTGTTCGACAGTATAATAATCAGATTCTCTTTCAAAATAGAATACAGGAAAGCCGTCATTTCTGGTAGAATATAGTCAGAGGACGAACTGAAGTGCTGGTCAATTCTTGTAAGTTCTAACGCGAAAAGTGGTTTGTCTGTCTGAGTCTTGGTCGGGGGGGGGGGTCTAAAATTTGTGACGTCATCTGTGCGCAACGCTATTGGTGACATGCAATCTCTTACCCAGACCCCATTTGTTTCTTACTGCGCATACGAGATTGGGTGAAATGCAGAGTGCTAACAGTTTGGCTAGCCCCACACAGCGGTCAAACGTCTGCGCGTGCGTATTACGGTCAGTCTTCCCGCGCAAATTTACCTTAAAACCTATTACAGTGAACTTCTACCCCCAAAAGTTAAGAAAAATACGTGAAAGTTAAGCTTTTTATTTTCACATTCGACGGGAAATTGAACAAACTTCAAACTGTGAGTTTACCAAATTGTTTCGTAATTTACCAAAAAAGTTCTCAAGGTTTGAAAACGGGTGTGTGATCAGTGACGGCCGCCGACTCGCTTTGAATTTGTTTTGGAATGTGTTGTTGTTGCAAGACTTTTGACGCATGCGCAGACGTTTGACCGCTGTGTGGGCTAGCCCGGGCTAGTTAAATACTGCTGACTTTTTAAACCAAGGGCTCAAACTTTCCCCATGATGCCATTCGGCAGAATTCTACAGACTCGGCGGCGGTGAGTATGGTTTCTTCTGTAGGTTTTCCAATGAAATGTGCTCTAATTTTGGACAAATAAGCCACTGTAAGAAATGAGTTTTTCTCCAAAGTGGGAGAGTCGAGAGCGATCCCGGTTACAGCTGTGGCTTTGAAGTCATTCATCCATTGAAATATTATCGCAGCATCGTATTTCCAGCATGTCTAGGTTTGATGCAATATTTTTTCCCAGGTACATGATTTATTTTGGCCGCTCTAGTAGTAAAAGGGTTAAAGCTCGAGTAATACGGGCAACAATTTATTGCAATTTGTCTCGCAACAATGTTGCATTATGAGTTGAAGCGCGATGTTGTGACGTATTACCACCCACTCGAGCAACCTGCCACGCAACAAATTTCCGTGTTGCAAGTTGCAACAACACGTTGCAGAAACTAGAAGTGACTTCTACATTTTGCAACAAATGTTGGTTTTGTTGCTTGCGGTATTACCTCCTGGCGCTGCAACTTGTCGCGCAACAACGGCCGCCATCTTGTTTCAGCAAACAATTACTGAGTACAAGCCATTAGCCAATCACAGCGCCGGATTCATTCATGCTTACCGTAACTTGCAACACGGAAATTTGTTGCGTGACAAGTTGCTTGAGTGGGTGGTCATACGTGCAAATTGCGCTTCAACTCGCAAGGTAACAGCGAGACTAAGTTGCAAAGAAATGTTGCCCGTATTACTTGAGCTGAAACGGACTGGGTGCTTGAACTGAATAACTATTACTAGACATAGAAACAGAACGAGAGCAGTGGCCGCCTGAAGAGAGTTAAGGCTAAAACATGTAACTGTTTCGTTTTCTTTTTCACGTCTGAAGGTTAGCGAACAGTCTTGGTGCCAAACTGAAGATCAACGAGCAGAAGATGCCTTTTAAACAGGTAAACTGTGTTACAAAAAACCTGTTGGACACTTGTCGCACGTGTTTCTCTTTCCTAATTGTTGTCGTGTCCGGTTCGTCCGATTCAAATAGCAGTAAAAATCAACTTGGTAATAAATACCATTTGATTTTCAGATGGAAAACATCGGTAACTTTCTGCAGTTCGCCGAGATCACACTAGGAGTGGCAAAGAGTGATTTATTCCAGACAGTAGACTTGTACGAGAAGAGTAACATGTGGAACGTAAGTAACACACGCGCGCTCGTTCATATTTCCCCGCCAAAATCCATGTTGGTGACATTTCCCCTTAGTTCTGATTGGATGGAGATGCTCGCGTGTCCTAACGGTAGTGACTAACCAACATATCCTCGCTCTAGAATTACCAATAATCAATAAGTGGCTTTTGCTCTTCAATTATCAATAATCGCTAATTCTAGAACGCAAATTAAACAATGACATTCTTAAAACCAGTCAAGGATAAATATAAACATTTGTCAAATTCCGAACGGCGGTAGACGCGCTTAGGCCCTGTCCACGCTAATGCGTTTTTGAAGACCTCCGTTTTTGGTTCCCCGAAAACGAATAACAATCTCTGCTGAAAGACGATGATCCAAAGATGCGTTTTCGTCACCAGGCTCTGCTCGCGTTTTTTCTGTTCAATACGCATGCTCCAATAGCGCGAACGATACTTACTGGTTATTTCATGGTTTTCTATAGAATACCGGCGAATATTTCACGAGAAATTTGTATTATTTGGTATTCCAAAATAATATGAATTTCGAGCGAAATCCATAGAAAACCATGAAATAACCATATTATATCCTATAAACAACAAATTTACGAGAAGATTTATCACGAAAACAAAGTAACTTACTGGACGATAGACTGCAAATTTTCTCACCCGAAAACACAAATTTCGAGTGGCGGCCGCGCGCATCTGCAAATAATTATGTATTCAAAATGTTGAATTCTTATTGGCTGAAAGAGAAAGGGCGCGAAATTTCCTGCATTTTGATTGGCCTTGATCTAGCCATGAAATACCGCTCTGTATTTCATAGAAAAACCATGAAATACCGCCCTGTATTTCATAGTAAAGCTGAGCTCTGATTGGTTGAAATATAATATTTATAGGATAATATCGGCTATTCCCGCTCTTTTTGAAGCGCAAAAACACTGGAAACAAGACGCGTTCGCTCGAAGTTTACAGTAAAAATGACAAAATCTTCAAAGAAAAAGATTAAAAAGAAGCAACGGGACCGTAGGACATTCTGCCGTCTTCGTAAAGCTACTGCTTGTAGATTAATCAAGGCAAAATTTGATCGTGTGCATGACGCTTTAGTGTCGTAGGTTCCATACTAATGCGAGGCCCGTTTGTGTTTTAGGTCATCTGTTGTATCCACGCAGTCGGTCGACGAGTAAGTGAACTGACTTCTATAAAATAGATCTTATCAAATATTCTTCTCGCTTAGCACGAGAACATACGATAAACGAACAAAACCACAACAATCTTTTATTTGTTCTTTCTTTGTTTCTCTTGCAACTATTCTTCGTTTTCATGTGACGTCATGACGGTGTCATCAAACCCTAAATTCTAAACTATACATCGTATAAAGCTGTTTCTGTAACATGCTGCAGATGTTCATGGTTTAAGTCCTTAGACGAAATTTCAGGTCGATACGATGATTTGCTTACGAGTTACAGATGTTTGAGTTATGTCCCAACAAAACTTCACATGTTTCAGACTAGTTAAAGGTTTTTGGCTTTATAAACATTTAGATGCGGTTTAATGGGACTTTTAGTGAAACCAAACGAAATGGATGAAATATCCGATTCATTTAAGACTTTGAAGTTTCGGCGGCCACCTCTGGTGGTTCAAAGCCATATAATGGTGGCGAATGGTGCCAAGAAAAACGGGTCTCGCAAAAAGTCGGTAAAGTCTCGAAATCTTGCATTTTACAGGTCGGGTCTCGGAGTCTCAAAGTCTCGATTTTTCTTTACTTTGCCTGTCTCGGAGTCTTGGATTTGTTTTGCCTTTTTACTCTTCAGTATTAGCTTTTATTGGAGTTACGGTTTTTTGGCGGCCTCTGCATGTGTTTTAAAGTCTCGGCGTCTCGCAAAGTCTCGGATTTACCATTCGCCACCCCTCTGTATCCACCAAGATCGCCGTCCCATACATTTTACAGTAACAACTTCTCATATTTATTCGCCCTGAGTAACTCAGAAACGAAATGCTCTCAGTTCTGCTGCAATAGTTTATCCAGAGATGAAGTTCAGATTTCTCTTCAAGCTCAAAAACATTTTATTTCACTTGGGAATTTAAAAAAATGTATTTGACGTCATTGGAAACCAAGAATCACCATGCAGCTCTCTTTCACTCACGTATCATGACGTAGTATAATTATGTGTACTGTACTCACGTATCACGACGTAGTATATGTGTACTCACGTATCACGACGTAGTATATGTGTACTCACGTATCATGACGTAGTATAATTATGTGTACTGTACTCACGTATCACGACGTAGTATATGTGTACTCACGTATCATGACGTAGTATAATTATGTGTACTGTACTCACGTATCACGACGTAGTATATGTGTACTCACGTATCATGACGTAGTATAATTATGTGTACTGTACTCACGTATCACGACGTAGTATATGTGTACTCACATATCACGACGTAGTATATGTGTACTCACGTATCATGACGTAGTATAATTATGTGTACTGTACTCACGTATCACGACGTAGTATATGTGTACTCACGTATCATGACGTAGTATAATTATGTGTACTGTACTCACGTATCACGACGTAGTATATGTGTACTCACGTATCACGACGTAGTATATGTGTACTCACGTATCATGACGTAGTATAATTATGTGTACTGTACTCACGTATCACGACGTAGTATATGTGTACTCACGTATCATGACGTAGTATAATTATGTGTACTGTACTCACGTATCACGACGTAGTATATGTGTACTCACGTATCATGACGTAGTATAATTATGTGTACTGTACTCACGTATCACGACGTAGTATATGTGTACTCACGTATCATGACGTAGTATAATTATGTGTACTGTACTCACGTATCACGACGTAGTATATGTGTACTCACCTATCATGACGTAGTATATGTGCACTCACGTATCATGACGTAGTATAATTATGTGTACTGTACTCACGTATCACGACGTAGTATATGTGTACTCACCTATCATGACGTAGTATATGTGCACTCACTGTCGTAGAAATCTCCCCGCAGATCTTCTACTAGTTGCTGGTTCAACCACTCACACAGCAGAACTGTATTTTCTCCGTTTATTCCAACACTCAATTACCGTTTACAACTTTCGTTACATACGTTCGCTTCGCATTCTCGTGTTTCTGCGATCTATCGTTCTACTTTACAATCATGTTCTAAAGCTCTATTTATGCTAAATCATACAGGAACAACATTCCATTATTACAACGTAGTTTCCTTTACAAGACCATGCAACCCACGTATTCTTACCCAACCCTGATTACTTCACATGCACAGGCAAAATAATACGATACAATCAATGTTTATGCAGTAATCTCCTTACGTGCATGAGTGACCTACCCAAGTAATCCAATTATTACTCTCACGTTACAGTCACGTTACGGGCAATCAATTTCTAGTAGTCATCCAGAATTTTCCATTACATTCCATGACACTCTCCCCCCTTGACTCGCCTACGAGTCAAGCATAGCGTTAGTTTTCCATCTAGCGTCTAAGGCTGCATTACGTTTCGGCACATTTCTTATTACATGCATTTCATTGCCTTTACGCGAAACTCTTGCCTCTACAGGGCGTGCGTCTTCGTTACTTCCAACCTCTATGGGATATAACTTCTGAATGGGCCTAGACATACGCGTAGGTTTGCCCTTTACAATTATGCGCACTCTTGCCCCGCGTGGCACATCGTCGCTTCCCTTTATCAACTCTTCTACAACTGCCATTCTCCATTCATTTCTCTTCTTGCCTTCCTCGAATACTGTAACTACATCACCTACTTTAACTATCTCTTTGCTCTCTCTCGACCGGGTCGCGCGATGGAATTCTCTAAGATTAGCTAAATACTCTTTTCTCCATCTCTCCCAGAAATGTACTAGCCTTGCGCTCAGGTACTTAAAACGCGCGCTGCAACTTTCCTGGCTGCCTACATCATCTGGTTCTACAACTTCGTCTGGCATGCTGGTAATACGTCTACCGTATATTAGGTGTGAAGGTGTTAGTACTTCCTCATCTACTTCATTGTACTCATAAGTCAATGGCCTACAGTTGATTGTTGACTCTGTCTCTGCTAGCACTGTTGCTAACTCATCAAATGTTAATCTTGCGTTACCTAGCACTTTCCTCAGGCACTGTTTTACATTTCCCACCATGCGTTCAAAAAAGCCTCCCCACCAAGGGGCTCTCTCTAAATTAAACCTCCACTCTATTCTCATGTTATTTAGTTCATCTCTTACCTCTGGGTGGTCAAACAACCTCTTCAGCGCTCTCTCCGTCGCCTGAAAGGTTTTTGCATTGTCAGATACCATTAGCGTCGGCATTCCTCGTCTTGCTGTGAACTTTCTAAGGCATCTCCTAAATGTTGCTGCAGTCAAATCCTCTACCAGTTCTAAATGTACTGCTCTAGTTACGCAACACGGAAAAAGTGCAATATAGACCTTGTTCATAGCTGTGTCTCCCGCACTCTTTACAAATAGAGGCCCCGCAAAGTCTACCCCTACCTTAGAAAATGGTGGAGCTTCTCTCACTCTAAATTCTGGCAATGCTGCTGTCTGTGGTGCGCCATAGGGTTTGCCTATCAGCTTCTTACAAATAACACAACTACCTACGACTCTCTTTACTACCTGTCTATCCGTTGGCACCCAATACTTTGCCCTTACCTCGGCCAGCGTGGCCCTCAGTCCACTGTGAAGCACCCTATTGTGACAAGCTACAATGATTAATTCAGTCAGCCTGTGTTTCTTAGGTAAAATTATTGGACTTCTAGCCTCAAAATCTAAGTCGGAATTCACTAGTCTTCCCCGACATCTTAAAATTCCTTCAACTTCCTCTAGTCCTAGTTCACTTACCAGTTGATTGAAGTTATTTTGCTCCTTCAACTCTCTCTGGGCAACTTTTACCCATTCTTCTTCTGCTTTATTTAGCTCGTTTACTTCTAGCGCACCTGTAAGTCTATCTTCCTTTCTAATTCGCGCTCTTACGTTACTCACAAAACGCATAACCCACGCAGTTACGCGCACGAGCTTCTGGAACTTTCCGCATCTGTTAATGTCTAACACATTAGCAATGCTTGCTACCTGGCTTACCTTGACTGCCAGTGCTTTCACTGTTGGTTTCCTCTCCTCTACCTGGCTCTCTGGAGTCTGGTCAATCCCATCTAGTGCTGACGGCCATTCGCTCACTGTTTGTGACAACCATTGCGGCCCCTCCCACCAGAGTTTCTCCCCCTTGAGTGCTGTTGCCATAGCACCCCTTGACCCTAGGTCTGCTGGATTTTCCTCACCTGGGCAATGTCTCCAGTCATCCTTTTTCGTGTGCTCCAGGATCGCGTTCACTCTGAGGCGCACAAATTGTTTCCACTCACCCATATTGTTAATCCAGCACAATGCTGTCTTACTGTCCAGCCAATACGTGACACCACTCACCTTTACTTGAGGACTTATGGCATTCTGAACAGTCTCCATAAGCTGCGTTAATATCGTAGTGGACATTAGCTCTAATCTAGGGATAGTGAGCTGCTTCAGAGGCGCGACTCTAGTCTTACTAGTCAATAGCTTGACATGGCGTGACCCATCTGACAACTGGCAAACTAAATACACGACTGCACAGTAGGCTTTCTTACTCGCGTCACCAAATCCGTGTAAATAACATTCTGTCACGCATTCTTGTGGATGCTCGTAAACACACCGAGTAATACTGATTTCTCTGGCCTTTGCTAAGTCTGTAACCCATTTCTTCCATCTTACCTTCGCTTCTCCGGTCAGTTTCTGGTCCCAGTCTATCTCAGCAACACACAATTCCTGGAAAAGAATCTTCATACTTACGGTCACTGGGCTGAAAATCCCCAAAGGGTCAAACATGCTTGCAATTACACTCAGCGTGCTACGTTTAGTCGGCTCTTTCTCACTTGCCTTCACTGCTGTCTGCTCAAAGTCAAAATGAATTGTATCCGTGTCACAATTCCATGAAAGCCCTAATACTTTCTGCGCTTTCGGACCTCCGCCCTGCGGTGCTAGCGAAGCCTTCGCGTATGTCTCCGTTTCGTCTAGTCGCCGATTAACATTCATTTGACTTACCCTTTTCTCTGTTGACTTGATTTTGTCTCTAAGCTCCGTGTCGTTTGTGAGCCATTTGCGCAATCTAAACCCGCCACTGGCCATTCTTTCTCTAGCTTTTTGAAACAATGTAAATGCGTCACTCACCGTGTTCTCTCCAGTAACCAAGTCATCAACGTAAAACCCGTTCATCATTTTCTCTACGAACCTGGGATCAGTTTTTGCATACGTGTCTAAGTGATGTCGGATCGTCCCGTTCAGTAGAAAAGGCGATGCGTTCAACCCGAACACTACACGACAAAACCTATATACGTCTACTTTGTACTTGTCCTCATTTATGTTATCGATCCATACAAACCTTAGGTAATCTCGGTCAAGTTCGTCCACTTCGATATTCAAGAACGCCTTCTCTATGTCACCCACTAGCACGACTCTATTCTCTCTAAATCTCAAGAGTATATCCATTAGCAATGGATTAAGGGACGGTCCTACGTGTAAACAATCGTTAAGCGACACCCCACGCTTACCTTCTTTCGCCGAAGCGTCGTACACTAACCTCACCTTTGTCGTAAGCGCATCTTTACGTATTACTGCCTGGTGAGGCAAGTAATGAACCTGCTCTGCAGTATCTAACTCTGGCACTCTTTCGATTACTCCTGATTCTAGCTGTTCTTTTATAATAGCATCGTACTCTGTTAACAGTCCCGGATCCTTTCTGAGCCTTCTTACCTGGCCTTTCATGCGTGACAGGCTGTTTTCGTAATTGCTCGGAGGCGTGGCGTGACCTACCTTCCACGGCAACCGCACCGAATATCTCTCGCCGTTAAATTTAATGTTATCGTTAAAGGCTTCGTGTACCTTGTCAGTTTCTCTAATCCCTAAACTGTCTAAGTCCCACAGCTTGTGAACTTCACTCTCTAACGCATACCTGTCTTGCATTGCACAATCCGCCACGACATTGTTAACATTAATATACGGCACACTCTCTCCGCACTCTGCTTTGAGCGGGCCTGATAAAACCCAGCCTAACTCTGTTTCTATTGCCACTGGCTCATCAGTCTCCCCCCGTATAATAGTGCCCTTCTGGAAATTCCAGAGATAATCAGCGCCTATTAATAGATCTATGTGTAGATCTTCTTTAGTCTTATTTACGTCAGAAAACCAAAGATCTTTCAGGTGAGGAAAGTCGTTCTTGACAACCTCTACGTGTACATTGCTAATGTGTGTAATTTCCGGCACAACATAAGCTTCCAGGGACAACGTTCTACCGCCTTCTAGAGGCATTACGTCTACTAAAACGACATCCTTCAACCCGCTCTCCCTGGTTTTCTCACCAAACGTAGTTAAGTTTAGCCATTCCTTTCTAACAACCGGAATAACGTTAGTTTCTACTGCCCTAGCAGTAATGAACGACTTGTGGCTTCCCGAGTCGAAAATTACCCTGACCCTACTACTTTGGCCTCCCGGTTTCTTAACCACCGCCTGCGCGGTCTGCAAAGCAACCTTCGTCCCAGCCCCGACTAACAATCCCGCCGTGCTGGGGTTTGTAGCAGAGCCTTTCCCTGCTCCTAACGTACTACTGGACGCACTAATTCCCCCCTCTGTCGGCGTGGTCCCCCCTGACTGGACATTACACATAGCGGTGTGGTGCTCTGCGCTACAATTTTTACACTTAATTTTATCCCTACAATCAGCGGCTCTGTGGCCCTTACATAAACAATTAAAACACCGAGAGTATCTACGTATAAGATTCTTACGTTCCTTTAAGTCTGTCACTCGGTTACACTCCTCGTGCGGGTGGTTCCCTCGGCAGAATGCGCACCCATCCCTCTGAGTTTTCGTGAACAGTGCACTACCCGTCGTCCCTTGGGCTCTCCCCCGGTTTTCTTGATGACGTCCTGGACTCGTCTCCGGCCTGCTGGTTACAGACCCCTGGAGTCTGTGATTTTCCCTCAGCTCTACTTCCTCTCGTAATTTTTCCAGAAAGTTCTCTAACGTCCAGTCTAGGAACACCTCCCCTCTAGTGATCGTCAGCCGCACCGTCTCTGGGAGTTTTTCAAGCAACGCCGGTACGACTATGGTGGAGTACGTCTCCTCAGAAACCTCCAGCGCGGCCAGTCCCCGGTAATGAGTCTCTATTTTGTCGCACAGAGCCCTCAACCTTGGCGTGTCTCTCTCCCCATAAACGGGCGAAGCTTTCAACAGCTCACTTATGTGCGCCCTTTGGACCGCCGTCCTTTTACCAAATCGTTTCTTCAGCAGTTCTACAGCCGAATCGTAGTTAGCTCCTGTCAGGGAAAACCCCGCTATGGCTGACCTCGCCGGCTCTTCTAACAGCCCTCTCAAATATGAGAACTTGTCAACATTTGACAGGCCTGTATTGTTGTGGATAGAGCTCACGAAACAGTCCCAGAATTCTTGCCACTTGCACACCTCGCCTCCAAACTTCTTCACCTCTAGCTTTGGAAGCCTGGCTCGCACCGTCTTCGCTTGTTCAGTCTGTCCTGGACTTGTCTGCGGTTCGGTTTTCTTCGCCAACTTCGCTTCGATCTTCAGCACTGCTTTACGTATCTCAGCACTAATATCTCCGGCTTCGCCTATCTTCTTGGCGACATCATCTTCGCTTACAGTTTCGTCTTCCTCTATCATGTCGAGGATCGCCTCGTCTAGTGTCTTCAACAGCGTAAATTTCTCTTTAAGGCACATCTGCAGGTTCTGGAACTCGTATTCCTCGATTTCTCCGCCGCCAGCCATCATCTCGTTGAGCTGCGCGACGAGCTTCTTTGCATGAGCCCGATGACCCCCTCTTGTCTTGCGTTTCTTTCCGAGTTCTGCCATTTTCGCTCTGGCACTGCACTCTCTCGGTAAATCTAGCTTGGAAATGAACTGTTGAATCCAGCTCGAAGGGCCATGTTTCATAGAAATCTCCCCGCAGATCTTCTACTAGTTGCTGGTTCAACCACTCACACAGCAGAACTGTATTTTCTCCGTTTATTCCAACACTCAATTACCGTTTACAACTTTCGTTACATACGTTCGCTTCGCATTCTCGTGTTTCTGCGATCTATCGTTCTACCTTACAATCATGTTCTAAAGCTCTATTTATGCTAAATCATACAGGAACAACATTCCATTATTACAACGTAGTTTCCTTTACATGACCATGCAACCCACGTATTCTTACCCAACCCTGATTACTTCACATGCACAGGCAAAATAATACGATACAATCAATGTTTATGCAGTAATCTCCTTACGTGCATGAGTGACCTACCCAAGTAATCCAATTATTACTCTCACGTTACGGTCACGTTACGGGCAATCAATTTCTAGTAGTCATCCAGAATTTTCCATTACATTCCATGACACTCACGTATCATGACGTAGTATAATTATGTGTACTGTACTCACGTATCACGACGTAGTATATGTGTACTCACGTATCATGACGTAGTATATGTGCACTGACTCACGTATCATGACGTAGTATATGTGTACTCACCTATCATGACGTAGTATATGTGTACTCACGTATCATGACGTAGTATATGTGTACTCACGTATCATGACGTAATATATGTGTACTCACGTATCATGACGTAGTATATGTGCACTGACTCACGTATCATGACGTAGTATATGTGTACTCACGTATCATGACGTAGTATATGTGTACCACGTATCATGACGTAGTATATGTGTACTCACGTATCATGACGTAGTATATGTGTACCACGTATCATGACGTAGTATATGTGTACTCACGTATCATGACGTAGTATATGTGTACTCACGTATCATGACGTAGTATATGTGTACCACGTATCATGACGTAGTATATGTGTACTCACGTATCATGACGTAGTATATGTGTACCACGTATCATGACGTAGTATATGTGTACCACGTATCATGACGTAGAATATGTGTACCACCTATCATGACGTAGTATATGTGTACTCACCTATCATGACGTAGTATATGTGTACTCACCTATCATGACGTAGTATATGTGTACTCACCTATCATGACGTAGTATATGTGTACTCACCTATCATGACGTAATATATGTGTACTGGACTATTTGATGGCTACATTTCATCACTCACTCTGGTTAGATATATTATCATGCACTGACGTAAAACAATGTTTAACCTGGATAGATGATAAACTAATGAGAATATGTTTAGATATCGTTTTAATTCTAGTATTCTTACAGTAATAATAATAATAATAATAATAATAATAATAATAATAATAGTAATAATAGTAATAATAGTAATAATAATAATAATAATAATAATAATAGTAATAGTAATAGTAATAGTAATAATAATAATAATAATAGGTATTTGGAGCATCATACTGAAGTCTCGATGCTCTTACAGATTACATAATAAAATTATCGCGAAACTATTTACAATATTGATTACATATCATGATCAAGAAACTAATAAGAATTAAAAAGATAGGTCTTTATAGCTGATTTAAAATTATTTAAAGAATCAATACACCTAATATGGTCCGGAAGTGAGTTTGTGGGGCGCGCAAAGGATGCTGGTTGAGATGGTCCCTTTAAAGAAGTGATAAACTATTTAATCTAACAGCTCTATTAATATTCAACGCATTCGCAGTGCGTGTTGTATGTTCTCACACGCTATTCATGCATACAGGCTTTCACTCTTGGCAAAGATGTTCCTCAATTGGGACCTAAAGAGTCGACGAAAAACCCAAGAAACTTCACTGACCAACAACTTAACGAGGGTAAAAGTGTTGTCAGTTTACAGATGGGCCCGTCAGCCAGCGAAGTCGCAACGGCATCCGGACAACACTTCGGAAGACAGCGACAAATCGTTAACAGTTATAACTAGCAGCCAACGTCTACAGTATATTTCTAGGAAATAATCAAGTGGTTAAAAACGTATTGTTTGATGAAGATAGGAATTCGTTTCTAATCGTTCACCAAGATTGCAGGACGGCACCTTGTTACAAAACAAAAACAGAGTCCTCGGTTACACAATTTAAACCAGGTTTAAAGTGCCTATGAAGCTAATTTATTTTATTTTAGATATCTATTCTACATCAAGTGAATAGTAGAATGATAAAATGTATCTTGCTTTGAATGCTGTGCCACTGAGTTAAGGAGGTTTTAATATCCAAAATGCTAATTACATGACGTCAGGGGAGGCATCGATTATTATACAAGTTTTTTTGTTACAATTAAACAAATTTCTCAAATTTTCAGTGTTATACCCATGGTTGAAATAAAATGATTTTAGAAATTTGTTTTTTCTATATCAGTAGAAACGCCTATTCACAACCACTAAGAAGTGATTGCAGATACCTCCCCTGACGTCATGTAATTAGCATTTTGGATATTAAACCTCCTTAACTCAGCGGCACAGCATTCAAAGCAAAATATATTTTACCATTCTACTATTCACTTGATTTAGAATTGATATCTAAAATAAAAATATATTGTTTATAGGCACTTTAAAGGCGGTACACACGAAGGGATAAGTCCCTGGGACCAAGTCCCTTGGACTTGTCCCCTCGTCTGAACTAGGAAAAATCTTGTCGCGGGGGCACAATATATGTCCCCGGGACTTGCTTAAACTGGTTTGAATTGAGGGGACAAGTCCCGGTGACAAAATGTGATTGTCCCCTCGTGTGAACTATTCATGCAACATTTCCCTGGGACAAAATGAAAATTATCCAATCGTAAAGCGTCATTTTACTTTCCATGGCCACAAGCCCTTACGAACTATATTTCAAGATGGCGTCTGCTAAAATCACAATGTCCCTGCAACACGTCCCCTCGTCTGAACACAACAAGGGATTTGTCTCTGGGACTTGTCCCTTCGTGTGTGCCGACCTTAAATAAATAAGGCTTCGAACAACCTGCTGTTTCTTTACACGTTCTTCTGTTTCATGTGAAGGTCCAGTTTAAAAATTGTATAAATTTTAGATTCAACTCTTTGAAGAAGAAAAACAGCTAGTGTTACGACAGCATCTCACATCAAACTAGAAATCATGTGCTCCTCCGCTGCATCATCATCAAACGAATATCACCGGAAATAGAAAGTATACTCCAAGCCGACTGGATCAAACCATATATGGTAATAGACTCTTTGCGTATCATTCTGGGTTCCTACTTCCGGTTACATCAAGATACTGCCAACTAAAATATCATAGTTTGATCACAAATAGAAGTGTTTTTTTTAAATAAAGCAATTACAAAAAATGTAAAACATAAATTAATTAAACCGCTTTCAATTGTTTAACCCAAAGACCTTAATGTTGTTAGCCATTTTAATGCCATGGTTTTTTTGCACAAGGACAAATTATTAGAAAAACTGATAAACTATAGCTAAAAAAACGTCCTCAAGACTGCAGACAACATTATAATGTAATGCAAGGTCTTGCCAATAACACCCCCGGTGGGGTATGGGAGGGTAACAATCACATGATCTACATCAGCCTAGTCCCTAGGCCTTCTGGTTGGTATTTTGTCTGAGTGGATTAATGGGATCCCTGTGGTTTGTACTGGCTTGTGACGTCACTGCCCAACTGTCTGGTAACAGTGAGTGGTGACGTCACAAGCCATTACAAACCACAGGGATCCCATTAATCCACTCAGACAAAATCCCAGCCAGAAGGCCTAGGGACTAGGCTGTATCTACATGTGTAGCTTAGAATTAATTTCAATTCAAAGACATTCTCGGCAATAAAATAAAATAAATGACTTCGCTTTTGGAAAAAAACAGTGGTGATTAACCGTCAGTCCTTAAACCTGAGGTAGAAAAAAGGTCACCTTTCTGCATAGGGAGTTTGTGAATTTAATGGATTCTTTTATAATAACATCGTGCATGACGCCTACATTAATCTAGTCCCTCCTTCAACGTTCTCTTTCTCCGTTCGCTGAATGTGTTGGGTGAGTAACATTCTAATCTAGTCCCTCCTTCAACGTTCTCTTTCTCCGTTCGCTGAATGTGTTGGGTGAGTAACATTCTAATCTAGTCCCTCCTTCAACGTTCTCTTTCTCCGTTCGCTGAATGTGTTGGGTGAGTAACATTCTAATCTAGTCCCTCCTTCAACGTTCTCTTTCTCCGTTCGCTGAATGTGTTGGGTGAGTAACATTCTAATCTAGTCCCTCCTTCAACGTTCTCTTTCTCCGTTCGCTGAATGTGTTGGGTGAGTAACATTCTAATCTAGTCCCTCCTTCAACGTTCTCTTTCTCCGGTCGCTGAATGTGTAGGGTGAGTAACATTCTAATCTAGTCCCTCCTTCAACGTTCTCTTTCTCCGTTCGCTGAATGTGTTGGGTGAGTAACATTCTAATCTAGTCCCTCCTTCAACGTTCTCTTTCTCCGTTCGCTGAATGTGTTGGGTGAGTAACATTCTAATCTAGTCCCTCCTTCAACGTTCTCTTTCTCCGTTCGCTGAATGTGTTGGGTGAGTAACATTCTAATCTAGTCCCTCCTTCAACGTTCTCTTTCTCCGTTCGCTGAATGTGTTGGGTGAGTAACATTATAATCTAGTCCCTCCTTCAACGTTCTCTTTCTCCGTTCGCTGAATGTGTTGGGTGAGTAACATTCTAATCTAGTCCCTCCTTCAACGTTCTCTTTCTCCGTTCGCTGAATGTGTTGGGTGAGTAACATTCTAATCTAGTCCCTCCTTCAACGTTCTCTTTCTCCGTTCGCTGAATGTGTTGGGTGAGTAACATTCTAATCTAGTCCCTCCTTCAACGTTCTCTTTCTCCGTTCGCTGAATGTGTTGGGTGAGTAACATTCTAATCTAGTCCCTCCTTCAACGTTCTCTTTCTCCGTTCGCTGAATGTGTTGGGTGAGTAACATTCTAATCTAGTCCCTCCTTCAACGTTCTCTTTCTCCGTTCGCTGAATGTGTTGGGTGAGTAACATTCTAATCTTGTATCCTTATTTTAGTATTATAAGTTTAGTTCTCTGTAATCTCCCGCGCAATAACATGCGATAAGGACCACAGGTTAGTATTGCGTACGCGCGGTTAGGTTAAAGTATTGGCGCAAACAAAAGCCTTTGATTGGTTATTGAATTTAGGCGCGAAAACAAGCTACCATTCTGAATCAAGTTAAAATTAGTGTGTATTTTTTTCTAACAGGCCGTCTCGCTTGGCAAGCCAGTGCCTCAGCTGGGCCCCAAAGAAGCTGAGGCGAACCCGCGCGAGTTCACAGAAGAGCAGTTGAAGGCAGGCGAGACAATCTTGTCCAAGCAGGCGGGTCCTAAAGCAGATGAGGTGGCGACGGCTACAGGACAACACGCTGGACGTGCCAGACAGATCACCAACGTTTACAAATGAATTGGACACCTTCCGTAAGGAACAACGTGATTGGTTATTTTAGAGTGCATAGCTTTTTCAGCCCGGCAGACCTGGCGCTAGAACTGAAAGTGAACGAAGAAGTTGCGAATAACTGGAATGCGGTTTTTTTTTGGGCGCTTTTCCTCGTTTCATTTGCAAACTGATCCGTACACTGACGCGATTTCGTTTTTTTTTAAATATATATTTTATATTACTATTTTAGTTACCTGTGTTTATCCGTTAATAAAGCTTTTATCGTAATACTGTGTCAGACTACTGCATATCAACCATCAACAAATAATCACTTTACAACATAAATAATGTTATTTACAGTACGAGTTAAAAGGAGTTTGTCTCTTGCCCCCCTCCCCTTTCCCTGTCGTTCTACTCAATCTGTATATGCTCTTGTTGACGAATCACCTCGATACTCCTGTTATACGGCTTTATATGCCGCCGTGACCAGCATGGGTGCCTCCATAGCTTTCAGGGTTATTTACGGTGGCCCACAAGGATCACGGCAAAAGTTGTAAGTGAGCATCAAACAACAAAAATAACCTCAACATTTGTTTCAGCCCCAAAACTACAACGGCAAAAGTGTGTGAACAACCAAATGAACAACCACGGTAAAAGTGCTAACATCCACGAAAAAAGTGTTAGCATTCACGGCAAAAGTGTTGAGTAGCACGGAACCTCTCGAGACTGGACCTGTATTCTGATTACAACCATAATACTATACTTCTATTGTTTTTGTACTGCACGTTCTAAAGGTTAGGGTGTTCCCTATTGTCGGGTAGGCCAATACTGTCGCTCATTTCGGGAAGTTCTACCCGACCTAAAGTGTGTGAACACCCACGGCAAAAGTTTCACGGTGGAAGTTAGTATCACGGAGGAACTAGCCTCCGGTCCTGGCATACTCTCTAGATGCAAGGGTTCAGTAGAGTACACGCCTTTTCAAAGTTGCACTACTTGTATATCGTGGCGCTTTTCCAAGAAAATACGAAGTTTATCATATCAGTTTAAATCCTTTGTTGAAGTAATCACAAGTCGATTCTTTCTCAGAATACTCGTTGCTATCTGTTTCTTCCGCCATCTAGACTTTTGAGCAGAGTAGATAGGCTGGAGGCTAGTTTTGGTTCACTTCCGCCGTGAAACCCACTTCCGCTGTTAAACTTTTGCCGTGGATGTTAGCACTTTTGCCGTGAATGTTCATATGGACCAGGTGTTCACAGCTTTTTGGTAGTTTTGGGGCTGAAAGAAAATTAATGTTGACGATATTTTTGTTGTTGTTTGATGTTCGATTAAAACTTTTGCCGTGATACTTGTGGGCCACCGTAGTTATTGATGTCGTCATCTTTCTCCGTACCCCCTCCCCCTGGATTTCCATTGGCTGTAGAAATGAACGTGCACTTTTACTCTTCAATGCTTTGATTTAATGAAGCATAAAAAGAGAAACTTATCACATTTCCGGTACCCTACACGACTATATAACATTTTGGGGCTTTCCGACATGTTAGTCTCGACTGGCTCTCGATGAAAAGGCAGACTCGGCCACAATTCTTGGGTTGCAATCATTCCTAAGGGAATCTTGGTTGGTTGGTAGGAACAAAAGAAGCAAATGTGGTTTCTTTTGTTCTTACCAACCAATATGGTCGCCAGTGCAACCCACCAATAGTGGCAGAAAGAGAATTGGCTTTGCCAAGTGTTCTAACACCTTTTGACTACAGCTAGACCGGGCAGTGCGATGATCTAACCTCGAAATATTTTGTACTGGTTGACAGTGCCACTGCATTCAAAAATTACACCAAATCCACAATGTTACTTGGTGTTTTAAGTTTCGACCATATAGGAAATCCACTAGCACAGCCGTCCAACCCTTACCTAGAATGTTCTATTCTTGTGCCGCTCCTCTTCTCAGGCTAATTAACCTTGAAATTCTAGTTCAGCCATATTTGGTCAACTAAACTCTGCAGGTAGACTAGCTCTTGTTCGGAATGTTTTATGATTACTTTAGGTGTGCCTGAATGAGAAATTTCAACAACAAAAAATGAACTTCACTTTTTCTACAATGGTACAAAGAGTTTGCATCTAACTGATGGTTTAATAGTACGTCATGGCGATCAGTTTTGCAAGGTAACTCCACATTCGCGAGCTCTCTCTGTAATATTTTGAGTCATATGGCTATAATGAAGTGCATTCTTGGTTTCTACAAAGCAGCGGGATGTGAGACGGCCATTATACTGGTCCAGTCAAGCTTGTAAAGCAAAGAGTGTGACGGCACGATTTAAACAGTGGTTCTTTAGAAGCCAGCCACTGTCGATACAACTCTCCAACCCGATATCGCTTTCTTTACGCCGGTCGGGTCTGAGTGTACGGTTCTCCGCTCCTCTGTTTTAGCCCTCTGATTCCCTCGACTTTTATAATGGCAAACAAACCTCGTGGTTATGGAATGACTGCGGATATGTCAAAAAAGGTAAAATACATCGTTATCTGTATTTCTCTTAAACCTAGTGAAACAAATGGTAATTGAAGTACGAGCTAAACTTTGCAGTGAGCACTTTCGAAGCAGCAGGATTGTCTGAATTAGCGATCCACTGGAATTTATGTTATATTCGTTCTTTATATAGTCTTATGGACGCATTAAATTTCTAACACAACGTTTGTGTAATATATAAAATGGAACCATTCGATACCTTGGTTTTGTTGTTTAATCGTAGTTCTACTTTTGTAAATAATCAACACCCAGCTACTACTAAAATACTTTATTTCGTAACATTTATTATACCACATAATCGTCCTCTAAGGTCTCGTAGCGCCAAACAATAGTTATTTGAAGTGTGTCTGTGGGGGAAACAAAGGACAGATTTTGAATGCGCGTGGAATATCGCTTTTTAGTATATACCACACCAGTGAATATTACTTTTCGCGCGCTCTGATTGGCTACTCAAACAGTGAATATGATTTCATATTCACCTCCGAGCGCCCTCGCGTGAGTTTTTATCCATTTGACAGAAAATGAAATAACTATTTGGTGATGGGTATTCACCAGCAGTGTGGTATATACTAAAACAATTCAGTGTTGGTAAATAATTGTTAAATATTCGGTCAAACCCAATCCCAACGAGTTCCGTATTTTATATCATTGACCCCTCGGGCGCTATTGCCCAATAAACGAATCTCGTAAAGCATTCATTCACACAGCAGACCTTGAGTCTTGTGCACTACAGTTGTGAATTCAGTAAAGTATCGAAAAGTAACAAGAGAAACGCTATCATATTTGATTCACTGCAAAAACGTCACTCTATTTTTGTCATGCATTAGAAGGTAGACATCTTTCCTGATATCTCATCGGCTTTAAGAGATTCACGCAAATTTGTCTTCTCACTCGTTATACAACAACAACAAGCTTTATTTGTGCCTTAAAATTAATTAGAAATTGCAAGTATAATATGAATTTTAATACTATAATGGCGTACAGGCCGCCTTAATTAACCATATAGGGCTACACTAGTCGGGCAGCTAAAAATAAGTAGTGAACAACTGATAAGAGCAAACATTGATAATTAAATAAATGACATCACATATATAGATTTATAAAACTAAGACATAGCAATGATGAATATTATACTGTGATTAGTTTGCAAGAAATAAAAACAGAGAAAAAACAACTGAGACATAAAGATGCATATTTCAATAAGAATTTAGAATATCTTGTTTGAGTTTCGTCTTAAAGGTGCTTCTCTTAGAGGATTTTATTTTCTCATCAATTTTATTCCAGACTTCGGCACCTTGGAACTAGCCTGCGTCGCATCCGAACTGAACCCTAAGGATTTTGAAGCTAATCTAGTATTATAATTATGTTTTTTGTTCACTTTATAAAAACATCAAAAGAAGAAGGCAGATTACCTGTACTGAAATCATACATACGTACAGCATTATAAAGAAACACGAGGTCTGGTAGTTTTATCATTTCAAGGGCTCTAAAAAGAGGATTAGTGTGATCATTGTAGTCAGAAAAAGTTATAATATGCATTACTCTTTTTTGAAGTACAATGATAGGGTTTATGGTAGAGACCGGTGTTACCTCAGGCAACAATTCCATAAATCAGAAATGGATAAATTAAAGAATAGTACAGATTAATAAGAATATCTAAGTTGACAAAATGTCGAACTTTAGAGATTAAACCAATGTTTTGTTTTATCTTTTTATTTAGCTACATAAGTAATTTGAGATTTCCAGTTTAAGTGCGAGTCAAACATAATTCCCATATGAACCTTCGTGCAATTTTCATAGCTATGAACCTCCGAAAAGTTTTGAGTACTTCTGCGAATACATTTTTGGCCGTTACAGAGAATACTCTATCTTCTACGCTTGTTTGAAATAGTGGAAACGTAACATAAATAAATTTAGTATTCATATTGCGCGTGTTCCATTGGCAGATGCTCACATGCGCATTACAAATGCCTATAGGCTGACGTATATACTAATCCTAACTAAGTAATGTGTATAGTATATCTAAATCTATCATAATTGAATATATACAGTATATAAATATAGACGTGTTGTATAACAATGGTAATACGATACTATTGTTGAAATGCTTTGCCAAAAAGATAGGTTTTTAACAACTTCTTAAAAGTCGTAACACTAGAAGCATTACGAATTTTAGCGGGCAGGACATTCCACAGTGTGGGTGCCGCTACCGCAAAAGAGCGGTCACCCAATGTGATCAATGTTCTCATTCTTGGTCGCTCTAGCAGAGGTTCTTTAGACGATCTAAAGTTATATCTTGAAGTAGTCTTACATTTGATAAGTTCAGTTATATATGCCGGAGCGAGTCCATTTATAGCTTTGTAGGTAATAAGTAAGATTTTAAAATCAATTCTATGTTTAACGGGTAGCCAGTGTAGTTTATATAAAATGGGAGTAATGTGATCGAACCGACTGATATTACAAATGAGTCTAGCCGCAGCATTCTGCACACGCTGAAGTTTGTGCAGCTGCATGATTGGCTGGCAGGCCATAGAGAAGGCTATTACAATAGTCTAGTCGACTAGTAACAAAGGCGTTAATTTAGATTCGCACAGTGTCAAAACTAAGAAATTTTCTAATTCTCCTAATGTTAAATAAGTGAAAGAAAGCTGATTTACAAGTCTTGTTAATGTGGGTGTCCATTTTCAGCTGGGCATCGAACCAGCAACCAAGGTTTTTTGCCTCACTAGAGGGTGCTGTGGTTACATCTCCTTTCCTTTCCGCGTAAGTTCTTGCCTTGGACCTCTTCTCTTTGTTATTTATGCATCGAAACTATTTGATATTATGAATGCGCATCTCCCTAATGTCCACTGCTACGCCGATGATTCTCAGATCTACTTTTCTTTCAAGCCGGACTCAGCTGCTAATCAGGAGAACGCTATTTCTGTCATAGAAAACTGCATAAAGGACATTCGCCAATGGATGCTTGCCGACCGGCTAATGCTGAACGATGACAAGACTGAATTTCTGATTATAGGCACTAGGCAACAATTAGCTAAAGTAAACATTGAACATACATAACTGTCGGAAATTGTAATATTGCACCCGTTCCAGTTGCCAGAAATTTAGGTTCTTGGTTCGACTCTAAGTTGTCCATGAACACCAATATTAATAAGATATGCAATTCTTCATTTTTCCATTTACACAACATTAGACGCATAAGGAAGTATTTGTCCACTGAATCTACCAAGCTTTTAGTACATGCCTTTGTCACAAGCCGTATCGATTACTGTAATAGCCTTTTATACGGATTACCGCAGACACAACTAATTAAGTTACAGAGAGTACAAAATACTGCTGCCCGTCTTATTTGTAAGATATCAAGATTCGACCATATAACACCTATATTATATCAGCTGCATTGGCTTCCAGTTAAGTTTAGAATTATCTTTAAATTATTACTTATTACTTTTAAGGCATTGCATGGTCTGTCACCTATATATATTAATGATCTAATTAAGATTAAGAGTAAGTCTAGATATTGTCTTCGTTCTAATACCGAATTGTTACTAGAACCACCTTATGTGATAACTAAGCCTACACTTGGCGATAGAGCCTTTGTATCTGCTGCTCCTAAACTGTGGAACGATCTACCGAACTCTTTACGAAATGAACAGTCTCTCGATTCTTTTAAACGTTCAATTAAGACTTATCTTTTTAGGAAAGCATTTAACTGTAATTTATTTTAACATAATTTTTTTAATATTAGAATGTACAGTTTTTACTCATTTTTAGTATTTTATTCTTAAACATTTAGTATTATTCTATTAGTATAGGTTTAGCTTCCGTAAAATTAGTATTAACATTAGTATGGATTTTTAACATTATATTATTTAGGCTAAGCTATACATAAGTTATTTACATATCATGTAATGCGCAAGTGATCATATACACATGAAACTTGCGCAATATAAGTCCATAAATTATTATTATTATTATTATAAGTAAAAGTCTGGGTCGATTCCCGAGGTGACGTCATTTAATTAATTCGACTTTACAATAATTTGAATAAAAACTTATTGACAATCAATTGACAATTTAACTGAATAATTTAATTTCCTTTGTGGAGGGTGGAATATAACAAAATTAGACGTATCAATATTTAGAGAGAGTTTATTTACAAGTAGCCATTTATAAATATTTTGTAATTCTTTGTTAACAGTCACCGGCCGATACCAAAACTGATAATTGCTTGTTGGTATAAAACAAATTGGAATCATCTGCAAACAAGTGGAAATCAAACAAATTGGAGGAATTATTAAAGTCATTAATATAAGTTATGAGGTACTCCTGTAATATACAGCTGATGAGCAGATTAAAACTGTTCAGTCCTTCGTTAGAGAAACGACCCTGGTCACGAGGTTGTGGTCGTGTAACCTTTTTTCTCCATTTTGAATAAATTAACCTCGTTCTGGCGCGTGAAAATGCGTACGCGATCGCTGTGGTTCACTCGGTAAGTAATATAATATTTCTTCAATCAAATACAATGTTGTCTAAAAAGTACGTAGGTACGATTTATCAAAGCCTGAGAAAAGTGTGTACTACTTCTGGGCCATTTCCAAAACCCCATTCTCGAGCTACAACAAGTACAGCCCAAAATGTTTTCCTTTATCTCTGCAATTTGATGAGCTGCATCCCTTGTTATACAAGTTGTATAACTTATTAGTGAAAACCTTCTAAACTTTACACCCACAATAGAGTCAGTCTGTTAATATCAACACTGTAGTCCAGAACACTGAAGCAATCTTTCAGTCTCCAAAGGGTTATGTTTGTTTTACCACAGGTAGCCAAAACATTATACCGAACGCACTTTAATATTCTATGATTACTTCTGGTTAAAAAAATAAAGACAGATTGAATTCGATTAAATTTACACCTTTATTTGTTCACGAAATGCCTCGTTTCCAGTCTCCTAACATCATTCAATCAGTGACGTCATGGCTGAAGCTCTTTCCAGACTTTCTCGGCTTTATTTGGGTGTTGATCCGCAGAAGAGGAGAGGACTGGGAATGAGACTTCCGATAACCGGAAGTAGTTTATATAACTGCACGTGGTACAATCACACAACAGGTGCGTCGAACAGCGAATCGAGGTAACTTTAGCGAGAATTTACGTTTATTATCTCGAACTGAAAAGCAAATGCAGCATGGCAAATCGTGGCGGGAAGTTTGGCATTGACAGGGAAATGCAGAGAAAGGTAAAACATGAGTTAAATTTAGATCTTCATTGAGCGTCTGGTGATGAGCACACGGGTTGATTATAGTGCAAATTTTGTATATTTTTCCGGGCTCTTTTATATCAAAAAGAGCGCGAAGTCTCGTACAAATCGGCTAATTTACCGATAGAAAGGGACGCCATACTAAAAATAGTGTCTTATACTAACTGAGAAGTAACTAGCCCCCCCCCCCCCCCCACCCCCGGCTGCGACATCCCTGTAGTATCCAGTATCTTGGTATGATGTGTGCAACAGTTTCACTTTAGTTATTTTCCTTTCAATTTCCATACCAGCTACGTAATACAGTGAATATTTTCAGTGTTTGATTACTGTTTACAGCATATCTGATAGATCAAAGTAACTACAAATGTATTCCCCAGGGAGGGAGGGGTGCACGTGAGTGTTTCCCAGAAACCGAGATTGATCCCAACATCCCATAATGATCTGGGATTCGCATACTTACGGCGCGGTTATTGGGACCGAGTGTTCCGAGTATTCGCCGAATATTCCGAGAATTCACCGAGTATTCCGAGTGTTCCGAATAAGGAATCTAATAAACCGACAGATCAATCTTGTTCACATAATCAAACACAAACGGACGCCATACTAAAAATAGCGACTTCTTAACGGAATGCGTAGCTATTCCGAAATTAGAGTACCTGGAACCATAGTCACTCTATTAACTATGCTGGAACTGATAAGTTCCCCCAAAAAACGCGCACTTGAAAAACAATAGCAACGTCATCAACAGAAACTTTAAGTTATCTCTTCGTTGTTTAATTAACTTACTGTGCTTGCATTTGGTATTAATCCACCGGAATACGCCGCCGTCAGCGCTTTTGGAAAAAAGGGTTTTCGTCACTCTCACACATTACATCGAAACACCAGCCTTTTTATTTTTAAACTCCTTCTTGCGGTTTTTTCCTTGGCAGCTGGATTCCAAGTACGATACGGAAAAAGAGGATGAAGCCCGCGTTTGGATAGAGGCAGTTCTGGGCGAGGCTGTTTTTGGTGGCAAAAGTGGGATAGATGGTGTTCACGAGATTCTGAAGGACGGTAAAATCCTCTGCAGGTGGGTTAATAGCACCAGAGCACAGCCTCTTTGAAAAGCCGCAGTGATACGATGCCAATCTCGTACCCAAACCATATAATAATAATAATAATTGGTTTACAGTTACCGTTTTGAGCATGCCGCTAAATTACGAGGGTGTCAGCACAAACATTTTAAATATTACTATGAATGAATATAACACTACAAATATGCAAATTACAGTCACTGATATTTGTACGTTAGAAAATTATTAATCCTGTCCGTTTTCCCACTGGTCAAAAATAGCACGAGACTTGACTGCCTCGAAAAAAACGACGTGCGCATGCCCAGACAAAAATCAACAACAACTGAAGTACGCCTGGCAATCTTTTGATATTAAAGTGGAGGGTTTTGAAATAGTCTCCCAACATGCACAGCGCTTCATTGTAAATGATTCTCGGGTTAGATAAAATGACTGACAAAACAACTCAGCTTAAGGCTCGAGTAATACAATTTATTGCAACTTGTCTCGCAACAATGTTGCATTATGAGTTGAAGCGCGATGTTTCACGTATTACCACCCACTCGAGCAACCTGCCACGCAACAAATTTCCGTGTTGCAAGTTGCAACAACACGTTGCAGAAACTAGAAGTGACTTCTACATTTTGCAACAAATTTTGGTTTTGTTGCTCGCGGTATTACCTTCCAGGCGCTGCAACTTGTCGCGCAACAACGGCCGCCATCTTGTTTCAGCAAACAATTAGTACAAGCTATTAGCCAATCACAGCACCGGATTCATTCATGCTTACCGCAACTTGCAACACGGAAATTTGTTGCGTGACAAGTTGCTTGAGTGGGTGGTCATACGTGCAAATTGCGCTTCAACTCGCAAGGTAACAGCGAGACTAAGTTGCAAAGAAATGTTGCCCGTATTACTTGAGCTGAAACGGACTGGGTGCTTGAACTGAATAACTATTACTAGACATAGAAACAGAACGAGAGCAGTGGCCGCCTGAAGAGAGTTAAGGCTAAAACATGTAACTGTTTCGTTTTCTTTTTCACGTCTGAAGGTTAGCGAACAGTCTTGGTGCCAAACTGAAGATCAACGAGCAGAAGATGCCTTTTAAACAGGTAAACTGTGTTACAAAAAACCTGTTGGACACTTGTCGCACGTGTTTCTCTTTCCTAATTGTTGTCGTATCCGGTTCGTCCGATTCAAATAGCAGTAAAAATCAACTTGGAAATAAATATCATTTGATTTTCAGATGGAAAACATCGGTAACTTTCTGCAGTTCGCCGAGATCACACTAGGAGTGGCAAAGAGTGATTTATTCCAGACAGTAGACTTGTACGAGAAGAGTAACATGTGGAACGTAAGTAACACACGCGCGCGCGTTCATATTTTCCCGCCAAAATCCATGTTGGTGACATTTCCCCTTAGTTCTGATTGGATGGAGATGCTCGCGTGTCCTAACGGTAGTGACTAACCAACATATCCTCGCTCTAGAATTACCAATAATCAATAAGTGGCTTTTGCTCTTCAATTATCAATAATCGCTAATTCTAGAACGCAAATTAAACAATGACATTCTTAAAACCAGTCAAGGATAAATAGAAACATTTGTCAAATTCCGAACGGCGGTAGACGCGCTTAGGCCCTGTCCACACTAATGCGTTTTTGAAGACCTCCGTTTTTGGTTCCTCTAAAACGAATAACAATCTCTGCTGAAAGACGATGATCCAAAGATGCGTTTTCATCACCAGGCTCTGCTCGATTTTTTTTCTATTCAATACGCATGTTCCAATAGCGCGAGCGATACTATCGGCTATTCCCGCTCTTTTTGAAGCGCGAAAACACTGGAAACAAGACGAGTTCGCTCGAAGTTTACAGTAAAAATGGCGAAATCTTCAAAGAAAAAGATTAAAAAGAAGCAACGGGACCGTAGAACATTCTGCCGTCTTCGTAAAGCTACTGCTTGTAGATTAATCAGTGCCACATTTAACTCCAGGCAAGCAATCAAGCTAGAAAGAAGGCTAAACACCATAAACACAAGCTTGTCCGCCATATTGAATAGTAGTTTGTTTACGCGCTAACGCGGGAAACTGGGGCTTGCATAATGAGTTGTGACGTAAGCGTTTTTGAAAACCTCCGTTTTTGCCGTCCACACTAAAATGATAGAGTCTCCACTCTGGAAAGCGTTTTCGAAAACCTCCGTTTTCATAGATAAACATCTCCGTATTTGATCGTTTTAGTGTGGACGTTCGGAAAAAACGGATTAAAAAGTATACGTTTTCAAACGAAAACGGATTAGCTAGTTTCGACCGGGCCTTAGTGTAGTGGTTATGACGTCTGCACTACCAAGCACTACACGCAAACGGTTACGAGTTCGAGCACTCAAAAAAAAAGTTCCTCTCGTTTACCTTCTGTTATTGTTACCTGTGAACCCTAGCTCTAGGTGAGTGAGAACCGGCCGTCGTTTACCCGTGAACTCGTCCGATGGTTAGGGTTAGGTTTGTGGTTCGGGTTAGGATTTGTCTTAGAATTAACAATAATCGTTATTTCAAGCGTGTTTGCCATTTACTGATTAATTCTAGAGCGAGCCGGGATGCGTTGAACTAACATGAACGAATAAGTATCACAAAAAGAGAATGTAAAAGCGAATGTTGTTAAGCGTAATACACACGATCAAGTTTTGCCTTGACAAGTTTTCCTTGACCGGCAAGGCTCCATGACAAGTTTCATTGTTCATGGGAAAATGTGAATGGGAAAATGTCATTTTTCAGTTTCTTGTCTTGTCATGGAACCTTTAGCTTGTCAAAGAAAACTTGTCAAGGCAAAATTTGATCGTGTGCATGACGCTTTAGTGTCGTAGGTTCCATACTAATGCGAGGCCCGTTTGTGTTTTAGGTCATCTGTTGTATCCACGCAGTCGGTCGACGAGTAAGTGAACTGACTTCTATAAAATAGATCTTATCAAATATTCTTCTCGTTTAGCACGAGAACATACGATAAACGAACAAAACACCAGGGGGACAGAGGGTCCTCCTTACACAACAATCCTTTATTTGTTCTTTCTTGTTTCTCTTGCAATTATTCTTCGTTTGCATGTGACGTCATGACGGTGACATCAAAACCTAAATTCTAAACTATACATCCTATAAAGCTGTTTCTTTAACATACTGCAGATGTTCATGGTTTAATTTAGATTCGGTTTAATGGGACTTTTAGTGAAACCAAATGAAATGGATGAAATGGCCGATTCATTTAAGACTTTGAAGTTTCGGCGTTGGTCATGGAGTCGCGCCTTTTTACTCTTCAGTATTAGCTATTATTGGAGTTACGGTTTTTTGGCGGCCTCTGCATGTGTTTTAAAGTTTCGGGCTCGGATTTTGAAAACGCAAGTCTTGGCGTCTCGCATAGTCTCGGATTTACCATTCGCCACCCCTCTGTATCCACTAAGATCGCCGCCCCATACATTTTACAGTAACAACTTCTCATATTTATTCGCCCTGAGTAACTCAGAAACGAAATGCTCTCAGTTCTGCTGCAATAGTTTATCCAGAGATGAAGTTTAGATTTCTCTTCAAGCTCAAAAACATTTTATTTCACTAGGGAATTTAAAATATATATATATGACGAACCAAGAATACCAAACAGCTCTCTTTCACTCACATAACATGACGTAGTATAATTATGTGTACTGAACTCACGTATCATGACGTAGTATATGTGTACTCACGTATCATGACGTAATATATGTGTACTCACCTATCATGACGTAGTATATGTGTACTCACCTATCATGACGTAATATATGTGTACCACGTATCATGACGCATGACGTAGTATATATGTACTCACGTATCATGACGTAGTATATGTGTACTCACCTATCATGACGTAGTATATGTGTACTCACGTATCATGACGTAATATATGTGTACCACGTATCATGACGTAGTATACGTGTACTCACCTATCATGACGTAGTATATGTGTACTCACGTATCATGACGTAGTATACGTGTACTCACGTATCATGACGTAGTATATGTGTACCACGTATCATGACGTAGTATATGTGTACTCACCTATCATGACGTAGTATATGTGTACTCACCTATCATGACGTAGTATATGTGTACTCACCTATCATGACGTAGTATATGTGTACTCACGTATCATGACGTAATATATGTGTACCGAACTATTTGATGGCTACATTTCATCACTCACTCTGGTTAGATATATTATCATGCACTGACGTAAAACAATGTTTAACCTGGATAGATGATAAACTAATGAGAATATGTTTAGATATCGTTTTAATTCTAGTATTCTTACAGTAATAATAATAACAATAACAGGTATTTGGAGCATCATACTGAAGTCTCGATGCTCTTACAGGTTACATAATAAATTTATCGCGAAACTATTTACAATATTGATTACATATCATGATCAAGAAACTAATAAGAATTAAAAAGATAGGTATTTATAGCTGATTTAAAATTACTTAAAGAATCAATACATCTAATATGGTCCGGAATTGAGTTCCATAACTTAACAGCGGCAACGGAAAATACTTATCGCCATATGTCTTGGTTTGAGCTTTTGGAACAGCCAGGAGATTACGGTCTAATGATCCGGCTTAAATTGCACGAAGGCTTATATTGATTTAATAGTTCAGTGATATAAACGGGAGCCTGACCATGTAAGTCCTTAAATGTAATTAAAAGCAACTTAAAGGGAACGTCTCACCCTCCACTTGTATAGAAAATGGCCACCAAGCCAAAGTTTAGTTTTATAGTTTAAGCTCCTCAGCTCCCGTGAGAATGATTTTTAAGAAATACGTACAGTAATCAACAGATCCTGAATAGCTTAATTTGTTTAATTCAGAATTGTATTACAGAAAAGGAAACTGATAGTTTGTGAGGCGCACAAAGGATGCTAGTTGAGATGGTCCCTTTAAAGAAGTGATAAACTATTTAATCTAACAAGCTCTGTTAATATTCAACGCATGCACAGTACGTGTTGTATATACGCTATTCATGCATACAGTCTTTCACTCTTGGCAAAGATGTTCCTCAATTGGGACCTAAAGAGTCGACGAAAAACCCAAGAAACTTCACTGAACAACAACTTAAAGAGGGTAAAAGTGTTGAGTTTACAGATGAGCCCGTCAGCTAGCGAAGTCGCGACGGCATCCGGACAACACTTCGGAAGACAACGACAAATCGTTAACAGTTATAACTAGCAGCCAACGTCTACAGTATATTTCTAGGAAATAATCAAGTGGATATCTCGACAAGAGTTTTAAAAACTTGTTCTCGAGCGGCAGTTCATCTCTTAGAAAACTTGCCCTCTCTCTGTTCCTCTCTTTTTTGGTCTCTAAATCTCCTCGGTCCCTAATTTTCTTCTAATATCGGAACGATAACCAATTAACTCACTTATCCCTTTCATAACTATTTGTTATTCTGGACCCAGTTGTTGGAAGCCCGATTAAGCTAATCCAGGGCTGATTATATACCTCTTATTAACCGAGTGTGAGGTCCCTATCGTAAGTTATGGACCGAGATTTCCCGCCTTTTTTTGTCCAAGCGCTAAGCGCGCGGGCCATAAAAAGGGAAAAACAAGGATCCATAACTTACGGTACGGACCGAGCAAACGAGGTTAGTAAGATGTTTATTATACAGCTTCTTCATTTTCTTTCAGACGGAAAGTGAGCGGAAGGTCCGTACGGGAAATTGTGGACCGCAGATCGACCAATCATAGCTCGCGAAATTACTTTGCTAATAACAAGGGTGATTATTAACTTGTATACTGATTTTAGGTTAAAAACGTATTGTTTGATGAAGATAGGAATTCGTTTCTAATCGTTCACCAAGATTGCAGGACGGCACCTTGTTACAAAAAAGCCCATAGTCCTCGGTTACACAATTTAAACCAGGTTTAAAGGTCGCTACACACGAAGGGCCAAGTCCCTTGGACTTGTCCCCTCGTCTGAACTAGGAAAAATATTGTCACAGGGACTTGTCCCTTCAAATCAAGTCCCGGGGACAAAATGTGATTGCCCCTCGTGTGAACTATTCATGCAACATGTCCATGGGCCAAAATGAAAATTATCCAATCGTAAAGCGTCATTTTACTTTCCATGGCCACAAGCCCTTACGAACTCTATTTCAAGATGGCGTCTGCTAAAATCACAATGTCCCTGCAACACGTCCCCTCGTCTGAACACAACAAGAGATTTGTCCCTGGGACTTGTCCCTTCGTGTGTGCCGACCTTAAATAAATCAGGCTTCGAACAACCGGGACCTGCTGTTTCTTTACACGTTCTTCTGTTTCATGCGAAGGTCCAGTTTAAAAATTGTATAAATTTTAGATTCAACTCTTTGAAGAAGAAAAACAGCTAGTGTTACGACAGCATCTCACATCAAACTAGAAATCATATTATCTAAATTGTGCTCCTCGGCTGCATCATCATAAAAAGAATATCACCGGAAATAGAAAGTACACTCCATTTGGACAACACTTAGCCGACTGGATCAAACCATATATGGTAATAGACCCTTTGCGTATCATTCTGGGTTCCTACTTCCGGTTACATCAAGATACTGCCAACTAAAATATCATAGTTTGATCACAAATAGAAGTGTGTTTTTTAAATAAAGCAATTACAAAAAAATGTAAAACATAAATTAATTAAACCGCTTTCAATTGTTTAATCCAAAGACCTTAATGTTGTTAGCCATTTTAATGCCATGTTTTTTTTGCACAAGGACAAATTATTAGAAAAACTGATAAATTATAGCTAAAAAAACGTCCTCAAGACTGCAGACAACATTATAGTGTAATGCAAGGTCTTGCCAATAACACCCCCGGAGGGGTATGGGAGTCCCGGGTAACAATCACATGATTATATCTACATCAGCCTAGTCCCTACGCCTTCTGGCTGGTATTTTGTCTGAGTGGATTAATGGGATCCCTGTGGGTTGTACTGGCTTGTGACGTCACTGCCCAACTGTCTGGTAACAGTGAGTGGTGACGTCACAAGCCATTACAAACCACAGGGATCCCATTAACCCACTCAGACAAAATACCAGCCAGAAGGCCAAGGGACTAAGCTGTATCTACATGTGTAGCTTAGAATTAATTTCAATTCAAAGACATTCTCGGCAATAAAATAAAATTAATGACTTCGCTTTTGGAAAAAACAGTGGTGATTAACCGTCAGTCCTTAAACCTGAGGTAGAAAAAAGGTCACCTTTCTGCATAGGGAGTTTGTGAATTTAATGGATTCTTTTATAATAACATCGTGCATGACGCCTACATTAATCTAGTCCCTCCTTCAACGTTCTCTTTCTCCGTTCGCTGAATGTGTTGGGTGAGTAACATTCTAATCTAGTCCCTCCTTCAACGTTCTCTTTCTCCGTTCGCTGAATGTGTTGGGTGAGTAACATTCTAATCTAGTCCCTCCTTCAACGTTCTCTTTCTCCGTTCGCTGAATGTGTTGGGTGAGTAACATTCTAATCTAGTCCCTCCTTCAACGTTCTCTTTCTCCGTTCGCTGAATGTGTTGGGTGAGTAACATTCTAATCTAGTCCCTCCTTCAACGTTCTCTTTCTCCGTTCGCTGCATGAATGTGTTGGGTGAGTAACATTCTAATCTAGTCCCTCCTTCAACGTTCTCTTTCTCCGTTCGCTGAATGTGTTGGGTGAGTAACATTCTAATCTAGTCCCTCCTTCAACGTTCTCTTTCTCCGTTCGCTGCATGAATGTGTTGGGTGAGTAACATTCTAATCTTGTATCCTTATTTTAGTATTATAAGTTTAGTTCTCTGTAATCTCCCGCGCAATAACATGCGATAAGGACCACAGGTTAAAATATTGGCGCAAACAAAAGCCTTTGATTGGTTATTGAATTTAGGCGCGAAAACAAGCTACCATTCTGAATCAAGTTAAAATTAGTGTATTTTTTTCTAACAGTCCGTCTCGCTTGGCAAGCCAGTGCCTCAGCTGGGCCCCAAAGAAGCTGAGGCGAACCCGCGCGAGTTCACAGAAGAGCAGTTGAAGGCAGGCGAGACAATCTTGTCCAAGCAGGCGGGTCCTAAAGCAGATGAGGTGGCGACGGCTACAGGACAACACGCTGGACGTGCCAGACAGATCACCAACGTTTACAAATGAATTGGACACCTTCCGTAAGGAACAACGTGATTGGTTATTTTAGAGTGCATAGCTTTTTCAGCCCGGCAGAGCTGGCGCTAGAACTGAAAGTGAACGAAGAAGTTGCGAATAACTGGAATGCGGTTTGGTTTTTTTGGCGCTTTTCCTCGTTTCATTTGCAAACTGATCCGTACACTGACGCGATTTCGTTTTTTTTTTTATATACATTTTTTATATTACTATTTTAGTTACCTGTGTTTATCCGTTAATAAAGCTTTTATCGTAATTCTGTGTCGGACTACTGCATATCAACCATCAACAAATAATCACTTTACAACATAAATAATGTACGAGTTAAAAGGAGTTTGTCTCTTGCCCCCCTCCCTGTCATTCTATACTCAATCTGTATATGCTCTTGTTGACGAATCACCTCGATACTCTGTTATACGGCTTTACATGCCGCCGTGACCAGCATGGGTGCCTCCATAGCTTTCAGGGGTTTTCTTTGTCTTTAACAACCTCTTTATTTTCTTTAATAAATTTTACAAGATTACACATCTACTAACACTGAACTATACACAACATAACTAAAACTAAAAAATACTCAAATTTACGCTACGTTTTTCTAATTACTTATATTTATTGCCATTAGAATTGTGTTCCATTTCCTATAATGTGAAAGGAGTTTATTTCTCTTCTTGGCGATTTTTAATTCAATTTTTTCTGAGTATCTTAATAAGTTCTTAAAAAGAGTGATAGACGGGATTTTTTTCCCTCTAGCTTTGTAAAGACACATTTTATATTCTAAAATTATATAATTTATAACTTGATCATCTACACCTAAAATGATATTTACTATATTGGACTCTGGCAACTTAATATTGACAGTTTCAAGCCAAGTTCTAATTTCAAAATATAAGTTTTTTGACTCAACACACTCGACAAAAAGATGATCAATAATTTCGTAATTCGTTTGGCAGAAAGAACAGTTTGGATAACTACTAATTTTAAATCGAAACAAATCATAATTAAGAAATAAACAGTTATTTAGAATACGGTATTGAAAAAAACCTAGAATATGCATCAATTGAAGTCGTGTAAATTTTGTTATACACCAACTTCCAATTAATTACAAATCCCGGTTCAACCGTTTAGCTATATTAGCTTGTGAAGTAGGTGACTTAAACTTTTTATCAATTAAACATTGATATATAAGCTTCGTGTGTCTTATGTTATCTATGGCAATATCCTTTTCACCAACCCTTAAAACTTTCTCCGGCACAATTATATCTTGATGTGGTATAATCGATGCTTTTAAAAGAACTTTCCAATCATATGGCAAAGAGTGCACAATGCTCGCCCATGCAGCTCATAAAATCCTTATCTTGTAACCCTTTTTGTTTAACAGTCTCCATTTAAATTCCCCATTTGCATTAACCATATCAACTATCCTATTTATACGGCATCGTGCCATTCTCTCAAAATATACTGATCTCTTATTAATTGTTATGTAAACGTTGTTCCACAAACTTTCTTGAAGAACCTCCTGCAAATCCATAGTTTTTAAATCTTTCTTACAAAATTCGGCCCAGTACTTTAAATTAGATTTATAAAAATCTGGAATATCAAATAATATTTTCTCCTTATCGAAGTTAACACTTTAGCCACCTATTCTTTCTAAATAGGAGCACGGAATATTTTTCCATGCGGATTTCTCACTACCTAACAAAGAGCAGGCCCATTTTACTCTGTTTGCTTTAACTAACAATGAGAAATCTGGATCTTTCAAGCCCCCTACTTCGTAACTTCCAATTAATGTTTGATATTTCCATTCCAGATAAAATCCGTTAGCTCACATTCTACAAGTCTGATAAAATCTTCAGATACCTGTATTTTGGAGCAAACATGCAACAATTTAGACTGCTAATCAGTGTACGAACAATCTGTATTCTTCCATATAGCGTAAGCGCCCGTGATCGCCAAATGGATAGTATTGTTTTAAAGTTACACAACACTCGATGTAGATTATTACTATATATTAACTTCTTATTATATGAATAAAAAATTCCTAAAATCTTTAGGCCGCTTTCCTCAAAATCAACTAACTTAGTCTTTATAACTATCATTGCCTGACCCTGACCCCAGCCACCCTATCTCTGATTTTTTTTAAATTAATCTTTAAAGAAGAATATAATCTAAATTTATCTAATATTTCTAATGTTTTTTCAAGTGAACAAGTATTTTTAAGAAAAAAACGTAGTATCATCTGCAAATAAAACAAGTTTTCGGCTCAATCCATTTGGAAGCTCAATACCCTCTATCTCCCCACAGTTTCTTATCTTTAAGGCCATAATCTCGATTACCAAAATAAAAATGTACGGTGAAATGGGATCGCCTTGCTTTGTTCCCCTCAACATGGGGAACAAATTTGTAGCTGTACCATTGTTGTTAACACACCCCTGATTACCTTCTAACAACACTTTAACCCACTTAATAAAACTCTCACCAAATCCAAATTTCTTAAGCACTGCAGTTATAAATGAATGTTCAATTGAATCGAATGCTTTTTCGAAATCAGCCGCAAATAAAATTGTAGGTATGTTTTTAGATTTAACGTATATACATTAAGATATCATCAATAATTCTAATTGACTCCTCTAGACTTCAACCCTTCACAAACGCTGTCTGATCTAAATGTACAAGAAACGGGAGAATTGGCGTCATCCTATTGCTCAAAGGCTTTACTACAAATTTTAACAACTACGTTGATTAAACTAATTAGGCGCCAAGAATCAATATACCTATGATCTTTTCCAGGTTTTTCAAGCAAAATAAAAATCTGTCTTTGGGAAGTAGAGAGCAAACCATTTCCCAGTATACCCGTCGTTCAGACAGTTGACCAAATCATGGTTTATTTCAAACCATATCATAAAGAAACATACAATTCTTTCGTCAATCCGTCCATTCCTGGAGTTTTTGAAGGTCCCATTTCGTTAACACTATCATAACACTCTTTAATAGTAATTTCGCCTTCACATGCTTCCCTATCTTCCTCTATTAATCGAGGAGTATTCAACTCAGCTAGAAATTCCATGCACTCCGCCTCAGATTTTCCTGATTTTTGTTGGAAATATGTACCAAAATGCTTTTTTATCTCTTTAAGTACCTGATCAGGTTTCGAAATCTCACTTTTATCACTTCTAATTAATTTCTTAACGTGCGTTTTGACTTATTCCTCTTCTCTAACGTTAAAAAATACTTCGTATTTTTCTCACCCATCTCGTACCACTCTGCTTTTGATCTGATAATAATACCTTCCGTTATATAATTACTCAATCCTTCTAATTCTTTAACCAAATTATCATGTTCTGCTACTTTATTCTCTTCCGACTCCCATCCTTTAACATTCTCTATGCTTTTGCGATTTTTTGCCAACAATTTTGAAAACTTAATAGAAAATTTCCGTATTTCATATTTAATCAGCTCCCATCTTAACTGTGGGTTAAATATCCCTTCTTGATTTAGAGTAGTTTTAAATATATGCAATTCTTCTTTCAACCCTGCTAAAAAATCTTATTTTCAATTAACGAGTTATTAAACTTCCAAAAAGAACGGCCTTTCACTTCTTCCTCGAGACTTTTAAATTTAAAATAATCGCAGAGTGGTCAGTTGCCGGGGCTATAATAATATCACTATCCTCAATCGTAGATTGGAGTTCATTCGAAACGAGAAAGAAGTCCAGTCTACGATGAAGCACCTGTTTAGTACTGCGCAAACCCTGTGCTTTACCACGCCATGTATAACGTTTTACCGATGGATTTCTAATCCTCCATATATCGCATAACTCAAATTCAAGCATAATTGTATCTATCGTTTCCACCGAGCTTGTTTTAAGTGTTGGATTACCACCATGAGAATCAAGATCTATATCAAAAATAAAGTTGAAGTCACCTCACCAAATAAAAGACGTATCAACTGGATAGTCCAATAAAGTAATTATATTGGAAATTTCCTTGAAAAATTCCACCTGACTATTCTCGATGTTCGGGGCATAATAATTTATTAATAGAAAGTTTTGACCCTGTACTTTCAGGGTTATTTACGGTGGCCCACAAGGATCACGGCAAAAGTTGTAAGTGAGCATCAAACAAAAAAAATAACCTCGACATTTGTTTCAGCCCCAAAACTACAACGGCAAAAGTGTGTGAACAACCATATGAACAACCACGGTAAAAGTGCTAACATCCACGGAAAAAGTGTTATAGCATTCACGGCAAAAGTGTGGAGTAGCACGGAACCTCTCGAGACCTGTATTCTGATTACAACCATAATACTATACTTCTATTCTTTTTGTACTGCACGTTCTAAAGGTTAGGGTGTTTTCTATTGTCGGGTAGGCCAATACTGTCGCTCGTTTCGGGAAGTTCTACCCGACCTAAAGTGTGTGAACAGACACGGCAAAAGTTTCACGGTGGAAGTTAGTATCACGGAGGAACTAGCCTCCAGTCCTCTCTTGATGCAAGGGTTCAGTAGAGTACACGCCTTTTCAAAGTTGCACTACTTGTATATCGTGGCGCTTCGTTTCCAAGAACATACGAAGTTCATCATATTTAAATCCTTTGTTGAAGTAATCACAAGTCGATTCTTTCTCAGAACACTCGTTGCTATCTGTTTCTTCCTCCATCTAGACTTTTGAGCAGAGTAGATAGGCTGGAGGCTAGTTTTGGTTCACTTCCGCCGTGAAACCCACTTCCGCTGTTAAACTTTTGCCGTGAGTGTTCACACACTTTTGCCGTGGATGTTAGCACTTTTGCCGTGGGTGTTCACATACTTGCCGTGGATCAGGAGCTTGCAATGAAGCTATTCTTTCAAAAAGCTATTCTGCAGAGGTATTTACCCTGAGAATTTTTCTGCCATAAAATAGATCCTGGGATCATTCGAAAAATACATCGCTCGCTCACTGGCGATTTCCGGTTCAGCAAAACATCAATCTTCCTGGGATCCTTAAAATTTGGAATTTGGAAATTTGATAAGATTTCACAGGGTCCGCTCACAATTACTTTTGACTTCTGGAAATACAATAGATATTAATATGCCTCGACTCCTGGGAATAGTAAAAAAATTACCTTGACTCCTGGGAGCGACTAACATGCCAGGAACATGTTTTGACTCTGGAAGTTGAGCCTGGCGGTTTTTTTAGCACGCAAGGAATATTCCCTGAACCACCCTGGGATTTGAAATTTTTTTTTGGCTAGGAAATTGTTTCTTTCCTGGGAATCTGTGACTACTTCTTCTGAGCTGGGAAACATACACATAAACCATTACCTGGGAAAGTGTCTTCGAATATTTTCATCCAGGTTAAACAGAATAGCTTTCTATTTGCCAGCGGTTTTTGATATCGTCTAATTTGAAAGATAACTGTACGCAATGATCACTACTGCAGTTATTCCAGTTGTTTGAACAATTTTCCCAATGCAAGCTCTCGGTGGATGTTAACACTTTTGCCGTGACTGTTCACATGGGCCGAGTGTTCACAAACTTTTGCCGTGGATGTTAACACTTTTGCCGTGAATGTTAACACTTTTGGGCCGGGTGTTCACAAACTTTTGCCGTGGATGTTAACACTTTTGCCGTGGATGTTAATACTTTTGCCGTGGATGTTAATACTTTTGCCGTGGATGTTAATACTTTTGCCGTGAATGTTCATATGGGCCGGGTGTTCACAAACTTTTGCCGTGGTAGTTTTGGGGCTGAAAGAAAATTAATGTTGACGATATTTTTGTTATTGTTTGATGTTCAATTAAAACTTTTGCCGTGATACTTGTGGCCGGGGGGGGGGGGGGGGGGGGGACTCCCCATAAAAATAGACGGGGGTGCTCGACCTATCTTTTAGGGGTTAAAATCGTTAGCAGTGCTATCTCTTAGGGGTCTTCCAAAGGTCTGCTATCTTTTAGGGGTCTCCGAGACCCAAAATTTTTGTGGCCGAGAAAAAATAGCGCTGGATCCTCGAGCATGAGACCCCACAAGTTGAATCGGTATTTACGGCTTCGATATAGAGTTTGATCCATCCGAATATTAAAGACGAGGTTATGGGGCAGAGCTTTGTCTCTTATTTCCTTTAGTTTGCACAAATTTGTCTTTTGGAGTGCTATCTTTTAGGGGTAATTTTTTTGTGAGCCACGCCCATATTCCAGTTTCAGCACGGCGTCCTTGGAAAGCAGGAATTTATTTATTTATTTATTTTCTTATTTTAGATACATATCTACGACATTAGAATATTACTATAAATTAATATAGATTATTATCGTAGCTTAGACTTGATTTTAGCATTTATTATAGTATATATTTATAATATATTAATATATATTATACATTTTAATATTTTTATACATTTGTATCCTGATGGACCTACCGTGGGTAAATAAAGTTGTCCAGTCCAGTCCAGTCCAGTCCATATTGCTATCTTTTAGGGGTGAATTTCATTTCTCACGTCGAGCACCCCCGTCTATTTTTATGGGGAGTCCCCCCCGGGACTTGTGGGCCACCATAGTTATTGATGTCGTCATCTTTCTCCACACCCCCTCCCCCTGGATTTCCATTGGCTGTAGAAATGCACGTGCACTTTTACTCTTCAATGTTTTGATAAGTTTCGACCATATATGGAATCACAAGCACAGCCGTCCAACCCTTACCTAGAATGTTCTATTCTTGTGCCACTGTGGATTCCGCCTAAAAATGCTCCTCTTCTCAGGCTAACGTTGAAATTCTAGTTCAACCATATTTGGTCAACTAAACTCTGCAGGTAGACTAGCTCTTGTTCGGAATGTTTTATGATTACTTTAGGTGTGCCTGAATGAGAAATTTCAACAACAACAGATGAACTTCACTTTTTCTACAATGGTAGAAAGAGTTTTGCATCTAACTGATGCCGTTTAACAGTACGTCATGGCGATCAGTTTTGCAAGGTAACTCAACATCCGCGAGCTCTCTCTGTAATATTTTGCGTCATATGGCTATCATGAAGTGCATTCGTGGTTTCTACAAAGCAGCGGGATGTGAGACGGCATTATACTGGTCCAGTCAAGCTTGTCAAGCAAACTGAGCATGACGGCACAATTTAAACAGTGGTTCTTTAGAAGCCAGCCACTGTCGATACAACTCTCCAAGTCGATATCAAACTTGAGTTCACCCCAACTGAAGAGAGCTACTTGAACAAAATGGCTGACAGAGCCAAGGGACACGGTTTCACAGCCGTGTACAATATACAAATATACAATATACAAATTGTTCAAAATTATCCATTTAGCTCGGGTGTATTTAGATTCGTTCTTTGAATGATTTGGAGTTGAAAATGGGTAAGATTTATTTGAATTTCAGGGTTAGCTTTTTAGAGGGTTTGTATGAGAATTTGAGAAAATGCATTATTAATGAACCAAGTGGTGGGGTATTCTGCAATCGTTCCGATCGTGAGTGAGAAGCTAACTTGTATACTAGTTTATATCACTTCTTACCATCCCACGATTCAAACATTAATTGTGTTCAATTTAGCCAACAAACGATGAAAATATAACGTACTAGTACAAATTCTACTAAAACATATACATTTTTCTCGTATTGCTGGAAATTTTGGGTGGATCGTATCTCATACGGAGTGTTGGATCATTCTACAGTTAGACGAGTACATCTGAATTGATGACGTCACTATCCCATTATTCTGCATCTATCAATACCAATGCTTTCTTATTAAACCGCTTTTCGCAACGTTAGAGTTACATTTATTGTGTGTTCGCTGCAAATCAGTTAAAGTGGTTGATAAACAAGACCTAATATGGAGTGACGCGTTATCAGTTGGCGCTGAAATCGAAGGCAAACAAAGAATCGAAGAAATATCAACTATGTAACTTCCACAATGGGTTCAAACAGCAGGAGGACTGGATAATTAACTGTTAAAGAATTCAGAAGCCAAGAATCATGTCAGAACCCACTAGAATTCGCTTCATAGACAAGTCCGTTTAATGCGCATGCCTTCACTTTGTTAACCTCTGAACAGCTTCAAGCCAAGTATTCTCCCGAGAGAGAGGGGGAAGCACGGGAATGGATCGAGGCCGTACTGGGAGAGAACGTTTTCCAGGGAGTGTCTGGGCCAGATGGAATGCATAAAGCCTTGAAAGACGGGAAAATACTGCTCAAGTGAGTTACTATAAACTAATTGAGATTTTGAGACGCCGATACCGAATTATATTGCCGGCCAGTTGGGAGAAAATATATTCCGTATTGGGCGGAGTCGCGCAGCGACGAAGCCCAATACGAAGAATATATTTTCTTCCAACGCCGGCAATATAATTCGGTATCGGCGTCTCAAAATCTCAATTAGTTTTGTATCACGATTCAACAATTAAGTCGTGAATTGTTAAAAGAAAGAAGAGAATGAAACACCAAACTTATGCTGATCGTAATTTCAATTCTCAAAAGCGCCTTAGTATATCTATGGCAACGGTTTCACGGCTTGAGTGGCGAAAACTTTCGCGACGTGTTTTGAAATCTCTTCAAAAATTGTGAAAATTGTACTTTTAGCGGATAAGAGTTTTACATTTCTGACGGAAACTACAATGCCAACCTTTCCTTTAGGATTGAATAATTCGTATCTTGTAATTTGCAGTGTTTTGAACGTGAAATTGTAGAAATCTTGCTGTTGAACAAACGACTTTTGAACTTGACCTGGAACCCATGTAACTGCAAGGGCTCGCGCAAGAGCCAATCAGAGGCTGGTATTCTGAGACGCCAATACCATAGTCTATATCGCAACTCCGCCGTCGCAGTGCACTCTGGGATGGATATCTCAGTTGCCATTGTTAAATCCAAGATGGCCGCCCAACAACAACAATGGAAAACTGAGATATCCATCCCAGAGTGCACTGCGACGGCGGAGTTGCGATATAGTCTATGTTATATTGGCGTCTCAAAAGTAAACAAAATGATCAGTGAATCGTGATACTGATAGGTATTAATACCGCTTGAACGCGGGCAGATAAATACCGATATACTGCCCCATCTTTATTTCTGTTGGTTAACTTGTGAAGATCTGTTTCTTTCTTGCCACTAATGCATCAGTCAATTCCAGCAAAGCCCACCGTACCCCCTCCCCCTGGGGGAGTAGGGGGTGGGGAAGGACAGATAGATTAGTTTTTATTTTATTTGGAGTCTTATACATCTGTACATAGACATTAATCCAAATAAATGTGCACTTCACTGGGCTACAGAATTATAAGGGTCGCGGCAGAATAGATCAGAATTCTTTGAGGCCATGAATTTCGTAACTGTAGCTGCTGTCCTTTTAAGTTGGGGCTTAACATTATTTTTAGCCGACATTCCTCGGAGCACTTTTCAATGTTTGTCTGGAATTCATTTTGCATTGAAGAATAGAACACATTTTGTAAATGGTTACTAGGCAGGCAGGAGAGGAGGAGTGGAGGGGAGGGGAGGGGAGGGGAGGGGAGGGGAGGGGAGGGGAGGGGAGGGGGAGGGGGCGGTTGGATGGGCATTGCTGGAATTAACTGCGGATCAATGCATAAGCTCTGCACGATTTTTTTTCGCGCACAGTAGGTTTTCACTAATAAGCTAGTCTCGCCTTAGAATTGCTAAAATTTAATTAACTTTGTTACTGCCAAAATTAACTTTGCATTATTGTGTTTTTTTTATTTAGGCTTGCCAACAAGCTTGGAGGTGAAAAAACACCCATTAAAATTAATGAACAGAAGATGGCTTTCAAGATGGTATGTTACGCCAATCTACGAATTGTTCTATGTACATACCTCTCAATGACTTTATTTTCATGTTCCGTGAAGCAATTTGTCTAGCAACAGTTCATGATTCTGATTGTCTTTTTTAAACCGTGATAATTTGATGCCAATCAGGGATTATCTGACGTTAATTGCGTCCGGACTGGCACTGAACACAAATCACAAGTATGACAGTTAATCGTGTCAGAAGGCCTTCACTTCTCAAAATCTTGCATTTTATTGGACAAGAGAGGAAAGGCTGATTCAAAGGTAGAGAGTTTTTTTGTGGTCCCTCCAATTTTCCTATTATTTTATTGGACCCCATTTGGATCAGCACTGACAAAGAATTATATTGTTTTAGGGTTAGGGTTTGTATTGTTTCAGGGTTAGGCATTGTTTGAATAGCCAGTACTATTTCAGGTTCCGAGGATGTGAAGGCCGCCCCCATCGTGTTGCTGGTAATGGTTGCTTTTAATCTTGGGGGGGGGGGGGGGGGGGGAGGGGAGGGGAGGGGTGGGTACTTCAGTTCAGACCCGTAGTACTCTATTTCATAACAAGAGAAATATATGAACATGTGCGGTCTCATACTTCCCTGTCAAGATCATACCCTATTCCAGAATAAAAATGCGAAATGTATATCCTATTTCAAACTAAAACAGCTTAAAAACCATACCCTTTGGGGCGGCACATACCTGTACCCCCCCCCCCACCACCACCACCACCACCACTAGGCCTGAATAGATTGTGCTCGGCAACTTTTGAGCAACTTCTGGAGTTTTGAGCAACTTTTTGTACTGCAAGCAACCTAGAGCAACTTTTGCCTTCCTTGGCAACTTTTGAGCAACAAATAATGACAAAACACCCAAATTATCCCAAATGTTTCTGTTAATTGAAACTGGTCGGCACTAAGAATGCTGTCGACGTGTATTGAATAGTATTGACCCTGCAATACAACCAGCTAATGGCACAGGCAAAAGCCTGTATTCAACCAGGACTTAATTTCTATCAACAGAAATTTAGCGTTCAATTTCGCAATACCGCAGTCCGTGCTTTTAAGGTTGCACGGCTCTGTTGTCCTTTGCAACTTTAAGATTATATTGAATTACACATCCAACATTCCATGTTTTAAGTTGTTATCTAGAATAAAATGGCTCGCCAAAGTGAGCAACTTTTTCAAATTTTGGTGGCAACTTTTTAAATTTTTGGCAACTTTTGAGCAACTTTTAGCCTTTTTTGGAGCAACTTTGGCTGGATTTGCTGGCACAATCTATTCAGTCCTAACCACCACCACCACCACCACCACCACCACCACCAACTGAAGGGCTTTCCACAAGTTGCTCGGCAACCTTTTGGCAACTTTTAGGATTTCAAGCAACTTTTTTTATTCTGAGCAACTTTTTCACTCCGATCAACCTTTTTCATTCTGAGCGGCACTTTTTGCTCATCGAAGCAACTTCAAAACATGTTTTGTTGTTTATTGGCAGTAAAAGAAGCTTCCATTCATCATTTCAAGGTGTTTTTCAGTGTTTCGAAGACGATTTTAAACTAGGAACCCCAGGCCATGCTTACTTCAGGCCTAGGCAATCTACTTTGCCGACTCAGTTGAGAGTTGTGCTTATTTTTTTGCTAAAATGTACACTATTTTTAGATGGAGAACATTGGAAACTTCTTGGATTATTGCTACGAAATTGGATGCAACAAAACGGATATGTTTCAAACTGCTGATCTTTATGACAACGCAAACGGCATGAATCAAGTAAGTAAAGCCGCTTATAAAGCTGGTTCTATTTTCTTTTTAGTTTCCAGTAGATGATGTATGAGTTTTGATCGTTCATAAACAGACGACTTGAAACTCAAAGAAACCGTATTTAATGTTGTTTAGCTTACCAGTTTAGAAATAAGCGTTCACAGTGGATGGTAGCCTCCTTTGCAGGCGTTCTTTGTGTCAGGACCGACACAAAGAACGCCTGCAAAGGAGGCTAAGTGGATGGCGAACCGAGGAAATACATATGTTTACATATTCGTGAGACATTTACGCATCTTAGGTCCTGTATGTACGATGTGATCTTCGGTTTCCATTTTTTTTAAATGGAGCTCTGTCAGAGATACGGTTTTTATATTACATCAAATTCACCACTGGAAGATAAAGCCGAATCTCCAAGCTGCCATGTATTAATTTTCTGTTTTAAATTAAAGTGCCGGCACCGCGAATTTTGATATATCAATGCTTTCATTTTTGCATATTCATAAATTAGAGTTAATTCAAACCGTTTTTCGATACGACGACAGGAAGTCTTATTTTTTTGAGCTCCGAGTATTGAATCTCGACGTCCGCCATTACTGAAGGCATTCAGCGGAAGTGACATCATACGCTCAACGCTCGCCTGCACAACACAACGCCTTGGAGGCATATTTCTACTAAAAACATCTTCACGTACACAAGAAGCAAGTTACATTTATCTTTGCGAGGTTGGCTACTTTTGTATGCACACTATTCATGGACACTATTTCGCGCGACGTGGTTGTCGTGTTGTGCGTAAGCGCGACTTCCAATAATGGCGGACAGGTTTTACCGCGGTAAACCCTCCTAACATTTGGTAGTTTAACTCATTTGTGACAATTTTTTCTAATTTGGATATTTCTAACGCTGAGTGACAAGTCGTCAATGAAAATGTTTCAGAATTTATAATTTCCACCCCCTCCCCCTCCCGCCCAGTTTTCCCAAATTTTCATGACCTTCCAACGTCCCTGATTCATCAAGCTATAAATTAACGTGTTTTTTTTTATATTTCACATTTGTCACACACAAAACCCAGTATTTTATGGCTTAGTCGGGATAATGATATTGAATATATAAAGCAACCTTCTCGTTTCAAAAACAGCAGATGAACTTCATATCTTAACCCTAACCGATATCAAGTTCTCGCCACCCTGTAACTGATCCTATATATCTATCCAAAACCGATACTTTGTTTTAACAGGTAATCGGTGGTATCCATGCTCTTGGACGCAAGGTACGTTAAATACATTTTCTACAAGATGTACTTCAATCTCGCCATCACAGGAGCTTCTCGTATATATATCCTCAGTCAACTAAGACTGAGATTTTTTAAGACTTTCTTGCCATCTAACTTCCCTATCTCCAACTGTAGCTATCTCGGACACATTCTTTACTTCGACTGAAAAATACTGAGAATACCGTTATCTAAATCATATTAAAAGAATAGCTTTATAGATCTTATCTGGATCTTATAGTTTTGATGACGTCACGTGAAAATGATTTATACTGTTTCTGCAATACAGTATAAGCTTCTATTGCTCATTAATTATTCATGAGAACGACTACCAACCATGCAGGTCTCAACTGGTACCACGTGCCGTACTTTATAGAAACCCCTGTCGAATACTCTGATACTACTAGGGAGTCCTGTCCTTAATAACAGGGAAACTACATATCAGCAGTAAAGAAGTGAAGTGACATCGAAAGAAAAGAACCAACGGGATTCGAACCAACCTTCTCAGAACCTATAGATTTCTAGCACACTCCCTTACCAACTACACAACTGAATCGTTTGTTGAACTCTTCAATTCGGTCTCAAATAATAATCCATGAGCGGGATATATAGGTAATCATATGGATTCGAGTGCAATTCAGGAATAATTTGAACGAGTGAGTTTTTCAAAGAGTATCAACATTACATGAGTCCGTCGTCCTGATTTACATAAACTTTGGCTTCGATTTTCTCGGCCAAAATAAGTCGTATCGCCAAAACAATTGAAAACATGACTCTACATCTAGACGTTTGATAAGTAAGATAAAGATTCGCGTCCGATCTTTCTTTATCTAACACTTACTTATGTGGCCCTGAAAGTTGTAAAACCGGAAGTTGTAGTACCGGAAGGAACTGGACAGTGTGCGCGTGCGTCAAAGAGAGAGGACTGGACACGAGAGGTGTGCTGTGGGCAACGCGTCATCTCTCTTAGATTGACTATTATCATCGTCAAAATCGCTAGAATTGATTATAATCATCATTCTAAGACAAACCCTAACCATCGGACGAGTTCACGGGTAAACGACGGGTTCTCACTCACCTAGAGCTAGGGTTCACAGGTAAACAAGAAAGGAAGGTAAACGAGAGAAAATAATTTTTTGAGCGCTCATACTCTGGCTCGAACTCGTAGCCGTTTGCGTGTAGTGCTTGGTAGTACAGACATCATGCCCACTACACTAAGCGCGTCTACCGCCGTTCGGAATTCGACAATTGCCGTTTATCTTTATACTTGACTAGTTTTAACCTCGAGGTTAAATTGAGGATTATAATCAATTCTAGCGATTTTGACAATTGATGATAATAGTCAATCTAAGGGAGATACCGTGTTGTCGTGGGTGTGAGAAGAGAGCCGCCATTTTGGAAGTGAAGATTCTCGAGTGTCACCTGTTGTAATAGTTTGTGACGGATTGTATTAATCTGGACCCTAAATAAAGACCAGCAGCCACACTTATAATGAAAAATAAAATAAAAACTAAAATACAAAAGAATGTCGGTGTAACGTTTGCTTTTTCTGGTTTTAGGCAAACGCCACAGGGAAAACCACCGTGCCACTCGGACCAAAGGAGGCTAAGCACAATATACGTGAATTCACCGAAGAACAACTCAAGGCGGGGCAAAATGTCATCGGAAAACAGATGGGGCCGTCACAGAAAGAGGTCGCCTCACAAAGTGGAGATCACTTCGGTAGAGGTCGCCAAGTCGCCGGCCATACCGCATACAAGTGAACTAACATCCATCCACGGGCCTGAGAATACATTTTCGGACAATCCCAATATTCAGACGTATCGAAACCCTAATCGAGTAGTTGATCAGCCACATGCTTTACCAATATTAGATAAATAAAAACCACCATAATCAAAGTGTAGATCAATGTACTAACATACGACGTGCGTACACTTGAAATCTGCCCAACAATGTAATCCTGTCGACTACTTTATTACTCCTCTTCGATTACTGTATTTGCGCGAGTGTTCCGTATATAAACGTAGAATCCCATATTAAGTCCCCCTGCAGATAATCCTTGTATAATCCCCTCCGTTCCCCTCCATGCCCATTCCCCATGTATAATCCCCTCCAAAAACAGATTTTGTAAATTTAAGGGAAAAAAACCTGCTTCGTTATTTACATGGGTCAGGAGCCTATTGCTGGTTTTCAGTCGACGTTTTAGCCGCCATGTTGGTGTACACACTGACAGTTAACAATAGATTCTTCGTTAGCTTCTTTTGTTAGGTACACCAACATGGCCGCCATGCCCTTTGTTATTTGAATCTCTATAACCAGGAGCGTTTTTTACAAGTTGGGCTATTTTTAGATTATTTTCCTGTCAATTAGTGTATAATGTACTGAATGCAAGGACCAATTCGGACGAAGTGCAGGAACCGGATCACCTTGGATGGGATCTAATCAGCAAAAATATACGAATATCAAGACAAGATGAAAGGCTGATTGTACGGTACTGGGAATATATATAATTACTACCGATCCGTTCGGTTGGCACGGCCAACCTTCCTCAGGGTACACAAGTATATGGCAAGAAACCGTTAGTTACAAATTTTGAAAACATGAATGTGAGACTAGGAGATAAAATTACAAGTGATGAGTGGGCGTGATAGAGAACTAAGATAAATACAATTCCATAATAGAGACTGAGTAGTATAAAATTACATTTCTCCGCATTGATAAACTTGATCCTCTTAACGACCCCCATGGCTCATTTCGCTGTGGTAATAATTGTCTAACTTGTAACTACATTAATCACGGCCAAACTAATTTATAATATACATTTCATTCGACTGGCGAGATCAGGCCCATCAAATGGATATTTTGATGCGCTTTGCAAAATAGCAGCAAAATGATGTTCACAAGGTCGTTATACTCAGAGCCATTCGGTTGGCTCTTATGTAATGAGTTGTTGTTTTAGTAGCGATGATCGCTCAACCATCGCATGCATATAAATGGTTGTTTGTTAGGAATTGGGCAATCTAGGCAAAGCTGCTGCATACTTCACATCGTTTTTTTTTTATATTGTCTTTATGTATTAAGGTTTAAGTTAAATGCCAATTGTTGGTATTCACTATAAGTTTAGTCAAGAGACCATTACTAATGGTTTCTTGGTTTAGTTAATTAGTTGTACCGGTCCTTCTCCTCCAGGACAATGCCTGTATTGCATTAGGGGAGGTACAGGTTTCCCCTGATTCAGGCTACGGTACGTTTTCGGCACTAACTTAATTGTGCTTTGTTCAATAAAGTGGCCATGCAGCTTTTGCAGCAGCCAGCCAAGCCTTAGTTTGTTTTGGTCGTTATTATCAGGATATAACGATAGTGTGAAGCATCACATTCACTGTAATTCTAAAAATCTCATATACATGGTTCATTGTAAACGCCGTAATGCTCAATACATAGGAGAAACTAAGCGTCGCCTTAAAGTGCCCCTAAACCCTTTTGCAATATTTATATATATGAAACTTTGAAAGGCTTTGAATACTTCTGCGAAGAAATTTGTGGCTTACAGAGAATACTTTGTTCTAGGCTTGTTTGAAATGGTGAATATGTGACCTCTCCTGACCCATGACCTTGTAAGAAAAAGACTGGGTTGATTCCCTATCTTACGTCATCTAATTTATTCGACTTTGCAATAACTTGAATAAATATTTAGCATTTTGTGTAAAATAGCTGTTTTCTTTAATAAAATCTCGCAGACTGTATATTCTCTATATATCGATGCTGTTGTGATAGAAAGGCGTCATGGACAATAATGCATTAATGAGGAGACGTAAGATAGGGAATCGACCCAGGCTTTTTCTTACACGGTAATCGGTCAGGAGAGGTCACATTTTCACCATTTCAAACAAGCCTAGAACAGTGTATTCTCTGTAAGCCAATAATTTCTTCGCAGAAGTACTCAAAACCTTTCAAAGTTTCATATATATAAAAATTGCAAAAGGGTTGAGGGGCACTTTAAAGATCGCTTTAATGAACACCGCCGCCCTGTTAACAAACCTACTAACAAATCTAAGGCTACTGCTGTCTCGGATCATTTTCTTACTAACATGACTTGCAATTAATTCCCTTAGAACTCATCCCGGCACTCTAATAGAGATGGCGTACGCAAGGCTCGCGAGGCATTTCTTATTGATAAAGGACAAACATTAGAACGTAAAGGCATGAACAGAAAGGAAGAAATGTAATATTATACTACTCAGTCTCTATTATAGAATCGGTGTATTTATCTTAGTTCTCTATCACGCCCACTCATCACTTGTAATTTTATCTCCTAGTCTCGCATTCATGTTTTCAAAATTTGTAACTAACGGTTTCTTGTCATATACTTGTGTCCCTGAGGAAGGTTGGCCGTGCCTTCTCGTCGATCTAAACTTTGGCTGCTACGCTTTTGTGAGTTTATTCCCTTAGGCTTAGGAATGATTGCTACCTAAGAACAGCGGGAAACTTGTGAAAATGCTGTGACATAGTCCTAGTATGCGGGATGGACGCTCCTGGTTATCAGGGCCTGGTATGCGGGATGGACTGGTTATACATACTCCCCGTTGAATTAACAACTATCCTTAAATGGAAAACCCACTTGAAATAATCGTTAATTCTAATGACATTCTGAAAACCAGTCATGGATAGATAAACATGTGTTGCATTAAGTGTAGTAGTGATGACGTCTGCACTACACTGCAGCACACGCAGAGTTACGAGTTCGAATCCGAGTAGGGGCGCTCCAAAAATATTTTTCCTCTCTTTACCTTCTCTTCTTGTTTACCTGTGAACCCTCGGCTCCAGGTGAGTGAGAACCCGTCATTTACCCGTGAACTCGTCCGATGGTTAGGATTTGGTTTGTGGTTCGGGTTAGGAGTGTCGTAGAATTAACGATTATCATTATTTCAAGCGTGTTTGCCATTTAAGGATAATTGTTAATTCAACGGGGAGAATGCGTTGTCCTGCTTGGGTACGGTAGTTTTGTTTTACTCTCAAACTCATAAATAATTCATGAGCTTTTTAGTCAATCAGAGCACTGCATTTGGTAACATGCATGGGTCTTGAAACCAGGTCAAACCGAAGCTTTGTCATCATCGAAGTTTTGAATCACTAACTAATTGAATGAAAATCTGGGAGAGCGATTAACGAAGATAGAAGCCATTTTAAGCGAAATCATGAACTCACTCAACACGAGGTACGACGAACTAGATGCGAAGTTACAAGACCTTAAACAAAGCCAAGAATTCATCAGCAATAAATTCGATAATTTCCAGAAAGTCACTGACAACATACTAAAGGATAATGTGCTACTGCACAAGGCAAACGACGACCTAAACCGACAGCTAAAGGACTGTAAGAAAGATAACGCGAAAGCCCTCGAAGCCATAAATGACTTAGAACAATATGGTAGAAGATCCATGCTGGAAATAGCGGGTGTACCCCGCTCTTCAGAAGAAGATGTGGAACTCATCGCTCGGGAAATCTGCGAGTTCCTTGGACATAACTTCAATGACAACGATATCGAAGTCGTGCATCGACTGTCCTCAAAAGAATCAGCCAATATCATCGTAAAATTCTCCGCGAACAGAAAGTTTCGTGACCAAGTCATGCAAAGTAAATCTCAACTCAAGGGTAAATCTACGCACAACCTAGGACTGGTGAGAGAACGGGCTGCATCAAAACTCTTTATCAACGAGAGTCTAACCCGTCAAAACAAGATCCTCTTTGGTAAAGCCCTAAAATTTGCAAAGAGCAGAAATACAAATACATTTGGTCTCGAGACGGTAAGATCTTTATCAGGAAAACTGAAAGTTCGGAAATCAAAAGAATCACGAGTGAAGATAACCTTACTTCCCTGGTCTTCACATAAGATGAGTATACTTGACTACCAATGAGTGAAATAACAATCTGTCACATCTGTAGCCATCATGTTTATGATGATCAGTCGTCGATTTTTTGTGACCTTTGCCTTACGTGGCTGCACTCAAAATGTATTAAAATAACTAAAGGTGAACTCTTCAAACTTTCTGAATGTTCCGATCCTTGGTATTGTTCCACATGTATCAGATCCATTTTCCCATTTTCGACACTTTCAAAATCGTCTCTGTAAAACCTGTTTGTAAATGCTATTTTCCACCTCCAATCGATTGTCGATCTTTTTAAAACAGCGTTTTTAAAGATAGTTTGCCACCCAGCACCCATGGCAACGCCTTTCCTTGGGGATCACGAGCTCAATTCATTCGTTAACGAAGTATTATATCAGCACGTGACTGTATTATATCAGCACGCGACTGTTTCCTGCAAAAGGCCTATTCCGGCTCGTAACACATGCTGTTTTTTCCATCTTCTCTTTCAAGTTACTTCTCTGTAGGTAAAAAGTAAGTCAGTTGTTCCAAATTACTAAGAAATGCGTGAGGAATAAGTCGAAGGGGATAACATTAAAATGCAAGGGAAATATATATATAATTCCCCGCAAAGAAACCGATGTGTGATTGATACGAGATTTACCCCCGAAAAAAACACACAAAGAAAACAGAGCCATGTGGTAAATAGTTAATAGTATTTTCTTGGTGAATGTAGTTGAATTTTAATGATAATTGTGTTACTATTATCAAGTCCAGATCTTGGACTTGAAGGTTTAAAACAGCAGATAATCTCGGTGCATAATTTCTCGCAACATATGCCCTCCCGCAACACAAACACAATTTCTTACTTTAGAGTCTATTGCTTCTCGTATGGACCATTAAATCCGTCAGGTGAGAGCATTAACAGTTTGTATTTATACTTAGAGCGAAGATCTCCATGCATATTTTCATTTTCACCGAGATCTCTTCACTGCTGTTACCCCGTGCTCCTTTAGTTTAGACATTTGATCATCAGAGATACCAGTGGAGAAATCAAAATTATAATCGACGAATTCAATACAAATCTCAAAGAATCACACACGAAAGGCCAAATAAAGTACAAACCAACGACTTGCTAAACCCAGTGCTGAAGTTGACGAAGAAATATTTCCCTTTGCATGGATTAAATAATGCTTCTAGTTGTATCTATTGTTAGTGAAACCAAATTTATTTTGTACCGCTTGGATAGCTCTTAGTTCGCTAATTGCGGGAGACAATAATACTTGTAAAAATTGATTGTCTATATATTAAGTTTGTTGTCGTTGTTCAAACGTTGGTACAAATTTATAATTGCACACATTCAAGGCATAATAGCGATACTTCGTGTTGATAAACATTACAATTGTTATGCTAATGTCAACCATGATTTCAAAAGGCCGCTTTGTGTTGGGAACCAATGGATCTCTGGTTGGCATGACAACGGTGACGTGCAGTAAGTAAACACTCCACTCGTACTCGGGGTTCGCCGCCGTGATTATGAGCTTAGCCAGGCCACACCATTTTTATGGTGCGGCCTATTTACGTTTCTGACATGCACATTCAATATCTACTGGACGTCTCTCTGGTCGAAAGAGGCCAGGTCAGGACTAGCGACGGAGTATACTACAGAGTTCAGATAAACATGGCTTGCAGGTACCCGCCCTTGTCCACTTCCAAGTTCCTGAAAAAATAACGTTTCTCATAGACACCGGAAAGCATTTCATAGCACCGCTAATTTCAGGTTTTCTTCCCCAGGTCTCTTGCAGGTGCTCGCCGGCGTGGCTCGTTTCGAGCGGTACTGTCTAGCTCACAGGCAGTCGATCAGAGGCACGTTCTGTTTATGTTGACAGTACTCTAGTAAGGCCATCCCAATAAAATGTGTTGTTTCCCATCGCCCGACAATATTTTGGGAAAAGTTTTTTAACTACACCTCTTTTCCGAGCTCTCTGCGTATTAGTTTCTTGCCTTTCTCATGCAAATTGTCAATCCACAACTACTAGAGGGAAGAGTAGTCGAGGAATACATGACTTGGTTCCAGACTAGATCCGTTTTTCTTTTTTCGACCGACCAACCCACCATCACGAGAGAGAGAGAGAGCGATGGGAAACGAAATATTTTATTGGGATGGCCTAAAGCTTATTTACTTTTCGTTGCATTTATAAGCGTCGACTTTCCAAGCTGCGAGAAATAAAGACCACCACAGTCGTCATTTATTCTAGTTTGACTGAAAATGTATCTTTTAGAAAAAAACAAAATGGGGACTTCATTCACAAACATAAGGAGATACAACATAAAGTGGCAACCTCATTCTCTCTCTTCGATTTTCAACTCACAGGAATGTGCGTGTGTACGTTCTGAGTGAGGCGTATGCTATTCCTGGGCTTGTCTGATCATCGGAAATAGAGTTTAAAGGGGCTATGTCATGGTACTGCGCATGTACCGAGTAATCGCTCGGTTGGTGGCTGTTAATTGGATACAAACAGCTAAACTTCCCTCCCTCAATGCTTGATTGAAAGGATTTTCAATAGTTTTCCTGGAGACTGTTTATATACAATGTTGGTTAGTCATTATTGCATATTTGCTTTGATTTTAAGCATCCCACATGGCCGACAGGGTTCATTAGTTCATATCAAAATCAGTGGAAATAGCTGTTTCCGGCCTGAGTCTATTACCGTGACACAGCCCCTTTAATAAGTGTATACAATAATTGAGGGGTTTCACAAGTCTTAAATCACAAGTTTTCTACATCAAATTATTAAGTTTATTGACTAGAAAATGTAATCTATACCAAATGGATTAGACTAACGAGATATAGAAATATCATTCTCTCAATGGACTTACTATAAAACATATCATGCCGTTACGTTAATTATTGAACTTGTTAAACCATCAACGAAAATAACGAGTGCTTAAGCAAATGTATACCACAATCATCGTTGGAAACGAAGAACTTTCTAGTTTCGGTGCATTAAAAGTGTCCAAACCTTGAAAGGAGAAAAGGTTCGTGCGAGTTCGTTAAATGTGGCGGGAAAGTATCAGGGAGGAAATGGCGGAAAAAAAGCAATGGAGAGAAATACAAAGATACACGATCGCGCGCGCATGGCAAACTAAAAAATGGCGCGAAATATAATCACGCAGCAAACCAAAACGCGCATGGCCAGTAAAGTCGAATGAAAATGGCAGGGTTTAATATTATAATTATTATTCCTGTGCCATTCATTCTTAGTATTCTGTTACGTAGCTGATTGGTTCACATGGACAAGTGATACGATTTTCTGAATTAATCAAAAATGGAGATTCGAGCGAGAAGGGAGAAAAATTCAAAGTTACCGCGGACTCCCATAAACCATCACTTCTCCCTCGGTACTAGTCGCTAGATAATTTTACAAGATGGCCGATCGACCCGTTATGCAGCGCAAGGGGAGAAAATGCTCTGTTTTTACCCAATCTGTCGCTAGTTACGCGAACACTCTACTGGAAAGTCCTTTGAACCTTCATTATTACACAAGCTGGATTTGCAAAACCGAGCCGAGTGAAGGACACAAAATGTTGGAATTAGAGTAAAATCACGAAGCAATATTCGATCTTTTCAAAAAGGTGAGGACAGGAACGCTCGATAGGTATTGCAATCTAAGTCATAATTCAAGCTGTTGAGGTCTTTCGTCATACTACTCCATAAAATGGTGACTTGATTCTCAGTGCAGCGATATATCCCAAAAACGACCCGATATTAGTGTGTAAGTTGGGGGAAATGTCAGAACATGAACATTTTAGCACCATACATTTACTGTAATGTTGAGAACGTCACAGAGGGCAAACATTTCTAAGTGTCACGCTAAACTACGCATGTCCATTCGATTTTTCTGGCCATGGAGAAGACAAACAGCATGCGTTACGCGTTTTTCTTTTTTTACAACGGCGTTGAAAAACAAATTTCAAAAGTCGAATAGACAGTTAATCGTTTCTAACAATACAGCAACACACGAGTTTTGTTTAGTTTAGTAATATTTATCATTGCCAGCGACTTGTCGAGGTCTTCCGAAGTGAGAACCCGACGCAGTAGCCACATCCTTAGATGAAGGTCCCATCTGAAGACCAATGACGCCTTCACCAGCTCTGAGTTGCTCCTCAGTGAAATCTCGTTTATTTGCTGAAGATTCTTTCGGGCCGAGGCGAACTGAAGTTATTCCTTTAGCAGAGGCCTAGAAACGATGAGAAAGAATGTTATCCCAATGCTACGCATGTCTACTCAGCGCAGCGGTAGAAATCGCGGGAGCAGCCTTAAATGATCCTAAATGGTTTCTGTACAAAACCTCGTTACAACCAGAAAAGACCGAGGGTTAAGAAGAAAATCGCAAGAGTTTAAGAGACATCAAGGCAATTCAATTTGGAACTGGTTCATTGACTTTATTCATTAGGCATCAAAGCGAGGCTGGTTGCCACAGGAAGAGAACAAGTCGATGGAGGACAATAACGTTAATATCCTCACGACACAAAAGAACAGTGCGTTACGAAATTCACGCATGCGCAAACGGTTCGCGATGTCAATGTGCGTATTTAAACACCAACTTGTTGTGTCTTACCTTACGCCCCAAAGCGTGGATTCCGTTAATAACCTGAAAAGGAATAAACTTTCTCATGACAATAGACAAAACCAACAGCCGCTATTACCAGAGTAAGGTTTTCAGGTATGCTGAAAAGAATATGGGATTTTTTTGATGAAGGATGGCAGATTCTAGTGGATGAACAATACTGCTTTTATGAGACATGTAATAAGAATAAGCATTATTTGGACTATTCTGTTTCATTTTTTTCTATCCTCTGCATTCACGCGTATAACAGGAGAAAAGACCCAACACTAAATCAGGAGGCCATTACCCGGAGCGTTCGTCTCCCATACTACGTCTGTGATGCAGCGTTTTTACAGACCGGGTTATGTTTAGAATGTGTTTCCCGTGAGTTTGGGTCCGCTAGCCAATCACAAGCGTTTGCGTAATTTTAATTCAAATAATTTATGATGTTGCAGCCATGTTGGTTGACCAAACAAGAGAAACTAACGAGGCATCTTTTGTTGACAACATTCCGCAATGGAAGCGAACAACGAAATTTGAAGTCTAAAAATAACCCGGTCGGGAAAAACGCTGCATCACGGCTGGACGCTCCGGGTAATGGCTCCTGACTAATTAAACAAAATTCACATGAACGACAGTCAACAAGGTGCTATCGCAACAGTCATTTGGTTTTCATTAGAAGCGCAAGCATAAGGAACGTTGTAAAAATCAAGAAACGGAGACGTTAGCCCGATGGAAGCAGAAGGGACGGAAGGTTTCCTTCTTCTTACGTTTCTGCTTCCGTCGCTTATGTTCCAGTGAAAACAAGGTAAACGTAAGCAGAAGAATAAGCCAATCAGAATGCTCATTCTCAGTCCTTAGCATTGTAAATATAGCATGCAAGCGAGGCTTCCGCTTCTGAACGTGTTTATTTTCACTAGAACATAACTTACTTTCTTACGTTTACGCTTCCGTTGCAAGTGAAAACAAGGCTTAACCTTTTCAAATCAGACTTTACTAAATCAGAGGTACTTACTACTGGCATATTCTGCTTTTCATACAAATCCACAGTCTGGAAGAGGTCTAATTTTGCGACACCGAGATCATCACAAAATGCGAGAAATTTCCCAATGTTCTCCATCTATAAGAGAAAGGAAGAAAGCCAAAGGTTGGTTAACAAGATATCGTCTGGTCTTGAATTACCTAATGTTTCTTTTCAAGCACGTCATAAGACACATTCGAAAAATGGTATCATCAAACTTGGTTGGTAAGGAAATATTGGCATTAACATAAGCACTGCCACTTTAGTCAGCATGCAAACCTGAGTATGTTTGTAACGTTTAAACGGCACAGCACCAAGTGTTGTGACGGTTCAAAAGGACTGACCAGCCTCGTTTTCATGATTCTTGAAAGTTTCAAATGTTGATTACTTTGTAAGGATTTCTTGTTTCATTCTCAAAGTGCTAAATGTTACTAACTTTCACATGGCGTAGTTTATTCTTCAAAAAATATTGATTAAATTGTGCACATTGGTGGCAGCGCCATTTTTCAAATGGGTCTATGTCCAATATAAAGAAGATATACAAACGAGGAAAGGAAGAAAATTAAATCAATTCAGGTATCTTTGTTGCAATGTTGTAATGTAAAACTTTCGTTGCAGACACTTTTGGATACAGAGCCGTCCTTAGGTGGCGGGGGGGGGGGGGGGGGGGGAGGGGGGGGGGAGAGGGGGGGAAGGGGGGGAAGGGGGGGAAGGGGGGGGGGGGGGGGGCAAGGAAGCAGCATTATTAAAATACAGGGCTATACAAACCATCTTGAAAGCCATCTTGGATTCGTTGAATTTGATCTTTCCGCCCAGAGCATTGCCAAGCCTTAAACGAATCAGAACACAATTATCTCAACGTAACATTGCCTCTTATCAGTAGTTAACTTCGTGAGCTATGATTGGTCAGTCTATAACTTCTCGTACGAACCCACAAAAGCTGGTTTTGAATACCTTTAACAATATAATAAACATCTTTAGTTAATTCAACTTACTTGCTCGATCCGCACTGTAACTTATGGATCCCCGTATCGTTATTGCCCCTGATTGTTATGGATCCCCCGTATCGTTATTGCCCCTTATTGTTATGGATCCCCCGTATCGTTATTGCCCCTTATTGTTATGGATACCCCGTATCGTTATATGGATTCTCCGTATCGTTATTGCCCCTTATTGTTATGGATACCCCGTATCGTTATTGCCCCTTGTTGTTATGGATCCCCCGTATCGTTATTGCCCCTTATTGTTATGGATACCCCGTATCGTTATTGCCCCTTATTGTTATGGATCCCCCGTATCGTTATTGCCCCTTATTGTTATGGATACCCCGTATCGTTATATGGATTCTCCGTATCGTTATTGCCCCTTATTGTTATGAATCCCCGTATCGTTATTGCCCCTTTATTGTTATGGATCCCCCGTATCGTTATTGCCCCTTATTGTTATGGATCCCCGTATCGTTATTGCCCCTTATTGTTATGGATCCCCGTATCGTTATTGCCCCTTATTGTTATGGATCCCCCGTATCGTTATATGGATTCTCCGTATCGTTATGGATCCCCCGTATCGTTATGGGTCCTTATTGTTATGGATCCCCCGTATCGTTATGGATCCCCCGTATCGTTATTGCCCCTTATTGTTATGGATCCCCGTATCGTTATTGCCCCTGATTGTTATGGATCCCCCGTATCGTTATTGCCCCTTATTGTTATGGATCCCCCGTATCGTTATATGGATTCTCCGTATCGTTATGGATCCCCCGTATCGTTATTGCCCCTTATTGTTATGGGTCCTTATTGTTATGGATCCCCCGTATCGTTATGGATCCCCCGTATCGTTATTGCCCCTTAATGTTATGGGTCCTTATTGTTATGGATCCCCCGTATCGTTATGGATCCCCCGTATCGTTATGGATCCCTCGTATCATTATTGCCCCTTAATGTTATGGGTCCTTATTGTTATGGTTCCTTCAGGGGAGTAACCAGGGAGATGTTCTAGGGGTTCCATAATTCCAAAGGGTAAAAAAAATTGTATGATGGAAGGCCCTAAAACAAAACTCGATCCCATATCTTACGGTACGAACCTCGCGTTCGTTTAGTAGTAAGGCCGAGAGATTCGCACCTTCAATCAACACTATAATAATTATAGTCACAACCAGTTTTCTGACATTACTTCAGTTTTTTTACCAGTGCCCAGGCTCCAGCTATATCCCTACTTTCTAATAAATGCAAGCCAATAAAAGCAATTCACTCTTTCCCGTTTTCCTCCATGCAATCTTGTTGTTGCAGGAATTTTCTGATTTCAGTATACCTGCAGAGAACCACGCCACTCTTCAAAATCTCGTGTACTCCATCTTTCCCTGTTTTGCCTCCAAAAACTTTCTCCCCGATCACGGCCTCGATCCAGGCGATGGCTTCAGCTTCCAAACCCGAGTCGTATTTAGCGTCTTTCTGTTAAACGAAATAAAATACAATCTATTCAACAAAGTAGAATAAAATGTAAAACGCGCGCTATTGCCATGTACAGGTCCCGGATGTTCAAAAAGTGGAAAGCTTGCTTTATCATTACCCATACTGCCCCGCGCGCGCTTTCCTTTCAAAACCATTTACAAAGGTCACGTGAGGGGGGGCCGTACGTGATTGACGTGTGCGGGCCGGCGGAAATCGAAGCCAAGTATCCGTATTATAGAGGTGTCCGTATTATGTATTGAGAGTATAGATCTTAGTACAGTGGTACCTCGTTAACACAAACACCGAAGGGACGAAGCCAAGTATCCGTATTATAGAGGTGTTCGTATTATGTATTATGTATGGAGAGTATAGATCTTAGTACAGTGGTACCTCGTTAACACAAACACCGAAGGGACGAAGCCAAGTATCCGTATTATAGAGGTGTTCGTACTATGTATTATGTTTTATGTATGGGGAGTATATATCTTAGTACAGTGGTACCTCGTTAACACAAACACCGAAGGGACGAATCCAAGTATCCGTATTATAGAGGTTTTCGTACTATGTATTATGTTTTATGTATGGGGAGTATAGATCTTAGTACAGTGGTACCTCGTTAACACAAACACCGAAGGGATGAAGCCAAGTATCCGTATTATAGAGGTGTTCGTACTATGTATTATGTTTTATGTATGGGGAGTATAGATCTTAGTACAGTGGTACCTCGTTAACACAAACACCGAAGGGACGAAGCCAAGTATCCGTATTATAGAGGTGTTCGTACTATGTATTATGTTTTATGTATGGGGAGTATAGATCTTAGTACAGTGCAACCTCGTTAATACAAACACCGAAGGGGCGAAGCCAAGTATCCGTATTATGGAGGTGTTCGTTTTGTGTATGGGGAGTATAGATCTTAGTACAGTTGAACCTCGTTAATACGGACACCGAAGAGAAGGCGCCAAGTGTCCGTATTATAGAGGTATTCGTATTATGTATTATGTTTTATGTATGGGGATTATAGATCTTAGTACAGTGGTACCTCGTTAGTACGGACACCGAAGGGACGAAGCCAAGTATCCGTATTATAGAGGTGTCCGTATTATGTTTTATGTATGGGAATTATAGATCTTAGTACAGTGGTACCTCGTTAATACAGACACTGAAGGAACAGAGCCATGTGTCTATATTATAGAGGTGTTCGTATTATGTTTTATGTATGGAGAGTATAGATCTTAGTACAGTGCAACCTCGTTAATACGGACACCGAAGGAACGAAGCCATGTGTCCGTATTTTCGAGGTGTCCGTATTATATTTATGTATGAAGATTTTGCCAAGACCGAGAGAACTGTTCCTAATAATGAGGTGTCCTTATTATAGAGGTGTCCGTAAGGGGAAGTTCGACTGTAGTTCTATTAAAGTGGGACATACGGAACATCAATAATTTCGCGGCGAAGTGAAAGTGGAAGTAGATTACAGGAGACGAGTCTGGGTTTATAAACGGCATCGGAGAAGGTTATAAACCTAGTAGCGCACCGCTGGATTCTCTCGAGTTTCACCAAGTTGTGTTTAGAGACGGCAGACCAGACTGGCTCTCCCGTTTCCAGACGACTGCGGACAAGCGAAAGGTAGAGAGGCTTTATAGCCGAGATACCGCAAGTGCGCTTGATGAAACTGAGAGAACGATACAGGTTTTCTTACTGAATTTGCTGGTATCTCGCCCTTGCTCTTAGGGCTTTTCTCCGGGTTCTCCAGTTTTCCTCCCTCCTCAAAAACCAACATAAATTCCGATTCGATTCAGGAATTCGTCGAATACTTAATTACAAAGCCACTGGCTTGGGAGACCCGGTAACGGGTCGCAATATTTTTTTTATATTTAAAGTACCTCTGTTTAATCTTTTTATGATAAATATCAATTCTACATCAAGTGCATTGTTAAAAAGTAGAATATTTCTTGATTTGAGTGTTCCGACTACGAGTTATTCAGGTTTATATTTCCAATATGCTAATAAGAAGTGGCTTCAATTATTATACAAAAACATACTGATAGAGTTAAAGTACCTTTATAAACATCTATGTTATATCTGTAGTTTCTATCAGTGATTTTACCAAACATTTTGACTACAATCAGAGAGAGAAAGAAAAGACAAATTGATGTCACACATTCGCATTTTGGAAATATAAACGTCTAGAACTCATAGACGCAACACTCAAATGTACAATCGATATTTATGACAAAAATAAATGTCAGAGGCACTTTAAAGTTCATTACCACTGAGTTCGGCACATGAGCGGAGCGCCGTCTGAAATGCTTAAATTACTATCAGAACTATTACAAGCTGATCTAGCTGGTTAGAGAAATGGACTCATTAATAACTATCAGAACTATTAAAAGCTGATCTACCTAGCTGGTTAGAAATGGACTGATTACTATAATAATAATAATAATAATAATACGTATTAGGAGCATCATACATAAGTCTCGATGCTCTTACAATAGTAGAATAACTATTTCTACAAAAGACTAATTAATCTAATTACAATATATATAAAAACTAACTACTACTGAAAATAAAGGTCTTAGGTAATAATTTAAAACGTATTAGGAGCATATATATATAAGTCTCGATGCCCTTACAATAGTAAAATAACTATTTCTACAAAAGACTAATTAATCTAATTAAATATATATATAAACTATAAAAAACTAACTACTACTGAAAAGAAAGGTCTTAAGTGATGATTTAAAATGGCTTAAAGAGTCTGTGCATCTTAGATGTACTGGCAGCGAATTCCATAATCTTGCCGCAGCAACTGAAAACGATCTGTCACCGTATGTCTTAGTGTTCGATCTAGGGACTGATAATAAATTAAGTGTAGAGGACCTAAGAGAACGGGCAGGTTTGTATAAAGGTATCATAACTATTACAAGCATGGACAGATTACTATCGGAACTATTACAAGCTGATCTATCTAGCTGGTTAGAGAAATGGACTGATTAATAACTATCAGAACTATTAAAAGCTGATCTAACTGGTTAGAAATGGACTGATTACTATCAGAACTATTACAAGCTGATCTAGCTGGTTAGAAATGGACTGATTACTATCAGAACTATTACATGCTGATCTATCTAGCTGGTTAGAAATGGGCTGATTATACCAGCAGAACTATTACAAGCTGGTGTAGCTGGTTAGAAATGGACTGATTACCAGCAGAACTATTACAAGCTGATCTACCTGGTTAGAAATGGACTGATTACTATCAGAACTATTAATAGCTGATCTATCTAGCTAGTTAGAAAAGGACTGATTACCAGCAGAACTATTACAAGCTGATCTGGACTGATTAATCAGAACTATTACAAGCTGATCTATCTAGCTGGTTAGAAATGGACTGATTACCAGCAGAACTATTACAAGCTATCTACCTGGTTAGAAATTGACTGATTACTATCAGAACTATTACAAGCTGATCTAACTGGTTAGAAATGGACTTATTACCAGCAGAGTAGTAGCTGGTTAGAAATGAACTGATTACCAGCAGAACTATTACAAGCTGATCTATCTAGCTGGTTAGAAATGGCTGATTATAACAACAACAACAACTTTATATCCCTCATAATAGAAACAAATTAATTAGATTTAAATAAAGAAATTACTTTTTTTAAGTAGGGATTTGTTACCCAGAATAACCATAAGGCTAATCGAGCTACATGTAGGTAACTCCATGAAAAAGATTGCTAGGAATAAATTTAAGCATGATTGAAGGCTGAATATATGTTATAGTATATAACTACTTAAAAAGTGTAATTATAATGATGGGTAGATTAATAATCGTCTAAAAGAATATTTTAAATTTAATTTTGAAAATATGCTTTGCAGATAACTGAAGGTTGATCGAAAGAGAATTCCAAATGATTACACCTTTATTGGTAGCGATTGATCAAGACTATGCACCTTAATTGGTATGAAGGCTAAATTTGCTATAATTCATTCTAGTTTTGGGAATTGAAAGCACTTGTGATGTTGAAAGACACGATTTGTATGCATGTCTATCTGATACCCATTTGAAGAAAGAAGTTAAGCTTGTGCCTCAAGACAGCATTGAATAACATGGCACGTGGGGACAAAGGACAATACAAAAATGGTGGAAATTAAAATTTTGAGAGAACCTTCATGTCTTCTGCGAGGAATAAAAAGATAAGCTTTAAATGCTCATATAAATTCCATCGGAATATAAGAAAAACATGTTTTGAACAGTGTAGTTTAAGTTTTGAACATTGGGATAACATTTACTACTATCAAGAGACATTGACCACCTCAAGATAGTTTACAGCAACATTTTAAACTTATTTTGTGTACAGTACTCCTAAATTTTGGTATGTGTACCACATATGTGGCACAGTACCCCTTAAGCCTGGTTTACATGACAATCATTTTAGGCACAGTACCCCTTAAGCCTGGTTTACATGACAATCATTTTAGGCACAGTACCCCTTTAGCCTGGTTTACATGACAATCATTTTAGGCACAGTACCCCTTAAGCCTGGTTTACATGACAATCATTTTTGGCACAGTACCCCTTAAGCCTGGTTTACATGACAATCATTTTAGGCACAGTACCCCTTAAGCCTGGTTTACATGACAATCATTTTAGGCACAGTACCCCTTAAGCCTGGTTTACATGACAATCATTTTAGGCACAGTACCCCTTAAGCCTGGTTCACATGACAATCATTTTAGACACAGTACCCCTTAAGCCTGGTGTACATGACAATCATTTTAGGCACAGCACTCCTAAATTTTGATATGCATGGCCAGATATTTTGGCATGCCACACCCCTTAATTCTGTCGTGTAAGTATAAATGTTCTGCACATGTGTGGCTGCTGCTCCCAAACTGTGGAACAGCCTTCCAGTGGAACTAATAGGAACATTATTTTGATCTATTAATGCATTTAAGAAAGTCACAAAAGTCATCTTTCTACTGAAACTTTTATGTAATTTTTAAGAGTATTTTAGGTTAGCATTTGGTCTTATGTATATTTTTACCATTTTAGTTTTTAGGCCTATAGATGTAGGCTTGCGATATCTTAATTGTAACGCGCATTTTAATATATATTTTTGTAATTCGACGAAAGTAACATATTATCATTATTATTAATATTAATATTAGGGGGTTGAGACCCGGTGAAAAGGTAGTCTCGGGCCGCCTGTTTGGCCACGCCAGCGACATGCCCAACTTAAGAATGCGTGTCGTTTACACGGGCTTAAAGTTGCGCGACTGAAACAAATGGAACGTGTGAAAACCACGAGAAGATACGGAGGGAAAAGAGTAATTACGGGCTTAAACAGGAATTTCAACTGAAAACATTGAATGAAAACTAATGCTAATTTAAGGATAATTAAAAGTGAAAGAAAATAATTCAAATTTAGAGGTAATTTTATCTTAATAAATTGAAAGTGATAAAGCGTGGAAAATTGAAAGACCGAAACAACTGCAGTCTGGGTCGGATCGAAAATCCTGAAAGGAAAATAACATTATTTGCAAGTTTGAAATTCGTGTTAATTTGTTATCTGTACGTTAATAAAATGATGATTGTGTTACTACTGTTACTCCATGATATCAGCTTGCGTATTTGACAAGAGAAACAATAATTTGCATTTACTCGATCGGACACATCTCGCCACACGGACTACACTGTAAAAACCTCAACTCAAAATAGAGACCAAATACTTCGACCAATTAACACTTATTCGCTGTCAGACGGACATAAAACTTACATAGCAAAGAAAACGGAGCAACGAAGCCGATGATCGTCCATGAGGCTTGAAGTAGACACCTTTATTAAATTTGCATACTTCGGTAAATTGTGTAAACTTTATACGAATCATATTTCAACGAGATGGAAAATATATAAGGCATAAAGTATTATCCAGGATACAATTCCTGATTTCAAAGAAGGCAAATTGATTTCACAAGATGCGATACTTTGTGTATTATACATTTGAGGGAACACCCTCTGACTGCATGGGCCCCTCTGCTTGCATGTTTGTGTAACATGCTTGGCACACAGCTAACGAGAGTTGAAACCCTCCCACTTCATGGATACCAAGAAATTAGAGTAAAATCAAGAAGAGACGTTCCGTTTTACCTTTCGCTCAAGCTCAGCCGTCATTCCAAACCCTTTTTGTCTTGATGCCATCTTGAAAGAATCCAAAACTCGAGAGAAGAAGCTCAAACGCTCTAAGAAGTTTATACGGTAGTGAGATATTTCAAGTGACGTGTAAAAGTGAGCTATTGTCATTAGTATGACAGCGGAGCGGAACAGTATTGTAATTGGCTCGATCATGGCAATGTCAAGATGTCATAAACAGGCACAGTGGGTATTAATAATCCGGGCCCAGTCATAAATAACTTTTTAAAATTATTATAACTGTTTAAGGTCAGTCTGACAGAAGGCACAGCAAGCTAACAACATCCCAGTGCCAGCTTTTGTGGGATTATTTAATAACCAGTTCTTTGTCATTTCATGCTTTCGCGACTAAAAAGAAAACATCATCGGCTGTGCAAAGTCAGTTGGACCACAGAACAAAAACAATCTAAAAATTATTGCTGTACACCCGTTTCATGTTTGAAATGTTTTTCGAAAATCAATGATCAAATGCGTATTCTTATTCTAATCAGCACTTTAGATATACTCAGACATCCAAAACTCAAAACGGAATAAAATTTTAATTGCATGTGGTCAGCGAAATTTCTAGAATCGGATGTTTTTAAAACAAATCGTCATGACGTCATCGCCGGAAAAAGCCAGCGCCTCATAACTTGCGGCCGGATAAAATGGCCGCTGGTAATTCATTTTAAATAAATTTAGACTAACTGATTAGGTTTTGTGGAAGTTTTTTTGGGTTTAGGTTTTTAGAAGGTTTGTATATGAAACATTTGAGAATATGAATTGGCCAATGAACAATAGGTAGCAGATCACAACAAAGTACGTGGCTTACCAAATAATACAACAAACAGCCAAACTGAGCTGCAAGCCAAGCCGGCACCAACCCCCTTCCGATCAACTGCGATCCTACGGCAAGAAATCACTAGAAGCATTCCATATTCCTTATAAGACAAGCGTTGTGCCTTGAATAAGAGCACATATTTCGGCCTAATCATTTTAATTTCGCCCCCCTCGCTACATAATGTATGATTCTTAGGGTGCGTTCGATTGACTGTATTCCGGAATAAAAATACACAGAATGATCACTACAAATCGCTTATATCGAGATGTTTTAGCCACTGAATACTAAATGTATCCTGAATATCATATGTCAGCAAGCATTTGTAGCTTACAGTGTAAATTGTGCCTGAACCAGTGATTCCCAGAGACTAGTCCTCAATCGAAATGACAACGTGGTAGGAATTTTTATGACGTCATTTGACTACAACTACCAGAATTATTTGCGCGGTTTCTTTTACACCATTGTCTTGGTATTTTCAAAGGATTTGAAGAATCTGAATAAGAAAAATAATTTGAAAAGGGTTCTGGTAGTTGTAGTGAAAGACGCAATCGTGCAAATGACAAGAGAACTGATGAGGAATCTATTGTCACAGTGCGACGACGGTAACCGGGGCCACTTAGACAACGAGAACCAATCGCATTGCAGAATGAAAACAAAGCATTCCAACTTACGGTTACTTGAGCCAATCAGTGTCGAGTACAAGACAATAGCATTTCAATTTACGGTTACGTGAGCCAATCAGTGTCGAGTACAAGACAATAGCATTTCAACTTACGGTTACTTGAACCAATCAGTGTCGAGTACAAGACAATAGCATTTCAACTTACGGTTACTTGAGCCAATCAGTGTCGAGTACAAGTCAATAGCATTTCAACTTACGGTTACTTGAGCCAATCAGTGTCGAGTACAAGACAATAGCATTTCGACTTACGGTTACTTGAGCCAATCAGTGTCGAGTACAAGACAATAGCATTCCGACTTACGGTTACTTGAGCCAATCAGTGTCGAGTACAAGACAATAGCATTTCAACTTACTGTTACGTGAGCCAATCAGTGTCGAGTACAAGACAATAGCATTATAACTTACGGTTACTTGAGCCAATCAGTGTCGAGTACAAGACAATGGCATTTCGACTTACGGTTACTTGAGCCAATCAGTGTCGAGTACAAGACAATAGCATTTCGACTTTCTCGAGCTTCGATCCGGTAAAAGGTGAATTTGTTCGACTAGTTCTGAAGTCAAAGTCTTTCGAATGAAGAAAATCGCATGGATAAGCCAGGATTTGTACTTTGGAATGCTTTATTTCCGTTTTGCAATGTGATTGGTTCTCGTTGTCTAAGTGCAATGTGATTGGTTCTCGTTGTCTAAGTGCAATGTGATTGGTTCTCGTTGTCTAAGTGCAATGTGATTGGTTCTCGTTGTCTAAGTGCAATGTGATTGGTTCTCGTTGTCTAAGTGCAATGTGATTGGTTCTCGTTGCCTAAGTGCAATGTGATTGGTTCTCGTTGCCTAAGTGCAATGTGATTGGTTCACGTTGTCTAAGTGCAATGTGATTGGTTCTCGTTGTCTAAGTGCAATGTGATTGGTTCTCGTTGTCTAAGTGCAATGTGATTGGTTCTCATTGCCTAATTGCAATGATGTAACATATGCAACGTACAACCGAATAATTGAAGTTTTGTTCCACAACACGGTAGCAATGTTGTCCCACAAGTTCGTCAGAAGGAGACGGGAACATAAATTTGAGATGTTCGCTAAAATTTAAGAAATTCGGCAAAAGAATGATAGGAATAAAGTTTAATGTAAAACATCAGCTATGATTAGTAATGGTTATTGATGATTAATGTGAACGAAGGTTTGTCGCGTCGATTCACTTGAAAATGAGATCACTGAATTTAACCAAGCTGTTTGTATTTAGAATTTTAAAAACGGCAGGCTGGTGGAAAGGTGATAGCTTGCAAAAAAACTTTCTTGGCCAAATCTTACGTCCGGGTGCATCTCTTTAGAAGAAATTTAAAGGTGCTATGTCACGGTGCTGCGCATGCGTCGATGTACGAGTGGTGGTTGTTAATTGGCTACAAACAGTTACAGCCCCCTTCCTTAATGCTTGGTTGAAATTAGATACAATATTTTCGTTGAATACTACATTTACATACAGTTTGTTAGTCATTTTTGCATATTTGCCTTACGTTGATTTCGAACATCCCACATGACACAGACCCTTTAAAGATAAGCTTCCCGAGGTAAAGAGATAACGCTACGTCGTCCGCAGGCGCCCATAATTCGTCGAGCTCCGCGCTCGCCTCAGGCGCTTCGCTCCGCGCTTTACAGACGCCTGGGGACGAGGGATGAAGCTAAGCGCTAAGCAGGGTGACTCGTTCCCATTCATCCGCTCTTTGTCACCATTTACCACAGGAAGCCCGGCTTCGTTGTGTTCAGTTATAGGATGGTATGATTTACGCCTATCTCGTAAAACACTTTAACAATTAGTAAAGAGTGTACACAAATAATCTGCTTCATGTTTATCTTAAGATCTCTTAAGAGCTAATATTTCTTACAGCGCAAAAATCGACAGCGAGCGACAAACTGATTCGTGAATCAATTTCTTAGTACAATTAACTGCTAATCTTTAATCTAAACAAATTTAGACCAAGCTTTAGAGGGTCGCTTTAGGCGTGATGAATGGCTTGACTTGCACGAAGTTGTTCTTCGGTAAATTCTCTTGGGTTGGGTTGAGCCTCTTTTGGTCCCAGTTGTGGGACGTCCAATCCCTTGCGCATTGCCTTGGAAAAGAGAAAAGGTAAATTGTACGAGCGAACTCTATCAAGTACGACTGATCTAACTGAAAGGGAAATCCATCAGATTTAAGCAATCGTTCTCTTTTTGCCTTTCTTTAGCTTGCGAGGGAAATATCGCAACTGTGGCGGTCAGTCGTTACTACCCGGCCAGATCGATTGTATACTGAGTTATTCTGGGTAATCGTCACCTCATTCTTGTCAATTAGCTCAATTATATTCTGGGTAACTGTTACCGCATTCTTGTCGACAATTCCTACGTCTATGTAAACCTTTTTTCTATGGTAATAAAGTTACCGTTGTTGTTAGTTCAAATAACGCCTGTTTTAATATAATTACGGGAACATCCTAAGAACGCTGGGTCCGATTGGATATGAGGGTTGAGTGGCATGCATCGTACATGCATCATATTTGAAGCCAGTTAAGAAGCATACCTTGCGTCCCAAAGCGTGGATCCCGTTGATTACCTAACGAGATAAAGATGATCATTGAGCCGGTATGAACAAACTATAGTCTTAAACTGACTGAGAGGTAACTAGGCAACATATTTTTTTGGGCAAAAAAGTGTGTATGTGGGGGAGGGGAGCTACCCCCGGATGAGCCATCCCTGCGCTAGAGGGTGTGCGTTTGGTATTACGCGTTCCACGTGCAATTAAAAATTTCAATGATACGAAACTCTCCTTGGCCTCTATCTAATGCAGGATTTGCAAGGCGAGCAAATATATTTCCCGTTCGAAAAGATAGGAATTTGTCAATGACTAAAAAGTAATGTAAAAGTCAAGCTAACATAAAGTTCGATAATTTTCCACATGGCTGAGTTAGAAATACCATTTAATATGACTAGTCGTTATTGCTCGTCACTATATATAGTAGTGATTAACTGTGACTGAGCGTCAGCTATAGTCAGTGCTCGTCACTCTTCGAAATTGCTCGTAACAAACCATAACTGATCGTCACTATAGTCGTCACTGATCGTCACTCTTCGTAATTGCTCGTCACTCGTCGTGATTGCTCGTAACTAATCGTCACTGAATCTAGGCTAACCTCTTTATATACTTACACTCGGCATATTCTGCTTTTCGTACAAATCCACAGTTTGAAATAAATCGACTTTGGAAACGCCAAGACTCTCACAGAACTTGAGAAAATTTGCAATGTTTTCCATCTACACAAACAGTCATAGATTAGTTATTATATAGTGTCTTTCATATGCATTCCAATGTTTTGTTAACCTTCCAAGGCAAAACTAAAACAAACTACATACGTATATACAATGGGACGAATCCAAGATTGTCTGAGGGGAGAGGGGAGGGGGGGGGAGGGGGGGAGGGGAAGGGGGATTCGATCATGGCAACTTCTTTGTTTTTTCTTTATGAAAGGATCGTACTCTTATGCCAGATACTAAACGTGACACGCTAACTGAGTGATTCATGGCCGAAATGACTGTTATACATTACAAGAAGACCAATTTATCATATACCAATGGAGTGAAGCCAAGAAAAGAAACCCAATTGCCACTACTTATATGCTTGGCAATGAACGCATTCCAATGACAAAGGAGGAAAAAGATTTGAGAGTAATAATAAACCACAAACTATCCTGGCATAATCATGTCTTGGCCAAGGAAACTGGCATTGCTAACAAGGTATTACGATTAATCAAGAGGACCTGCGGTAATTGCAGCCAACCTAAAGTTATACTGAAACTATACATCCACCTGGATAGGCATCTTATTGAATATGCATGTGAGGTGTGGTCACCTCACCAACAATTATTGAAAGACATGATTGAAAGAGTGCAACGAAGAGCCACTAGATTGATCATCAGAACAAATCTTATAACGAAAGACTGCATGACCTGAACATACTTTCTTTAGCCTCAAGGTTTAATTTTTCTCTATAAGTGTATATTAGGTCGCTATACGACCTTGACTTGCCCGAATACCTGGAAGCTGCAGAAAGTTCCACATACACTCTCAGGCATATAGATTATTCATAAGATCAGATACTCAAGAACTAATGCTTTTCATATTTCCACAGAGTAGCTAAGTGTGTCGTACTCGTATCCTACTACATACTAAGCGTGACTGTTATAATATAATAATAATAACGGATTAGTCAGTGGCATATCCACAAGGTGGCTCTTCATCCACTAATGGGCCTACGATTTAACGTCTTTATCCGAGAAGACGTGAAGGTCTAACCATTTGCAGCTCGTGAACGAAATTGTTTCACAAAGGCAGGACCTTCTACTCAGTTATTTTAAGACCCTGAGTGTTGGTCCAGCCGGGGTTTGAACCCTCGACCTCCCGCACAACAGACCGGCGCTTAACCACTGAGGCCTCCAAGTGTGTCGTTACTACATACTAAGCGTGACTGTCATAGCCTCCAAGTGTGTCGTTACTACATACTAAGCGTGACTGTCATAGCCTCCAAGTGTGTCGTTACTACATACTAAGCGTGACTGTCATAGCCTCCAAGTGTGTCGTTACTACATACTAAGGGACCATTCATTATTTATGCCTGGGGGGAGCTGGCAAGAATGAGGGGGGGGGGGGGTCATCAAAAATTCAAGAGCATGAGAGGGGGGGTCACAGAAAAAAATAAGCATAGAAGGGGGGGGGCTGTCTATATTTTTGGGTGCATTTCCAGGCATCTAAGGGGCCGCAATTTTCAAAATTTTCCCCCATGGGAGCATCCACAGACCCCCCCCCCCCCCCCCCAGAGAAATACCTTGCTTTATTAAATAGTAATCAGCCAATCCAATGAGAAACATACAGAGCACCTAATGCAACCACCATTCAATTGTCTTGCCTAATATTTTGTTTGATCCATCTTAATTTTGAAACTCCATTAGTAAAAAAATATCATCTAGATCCATCTGAAATTAATTAAAGGTAGGTTTGGGTGCATTTCCAGCGATCTCAGAAACCTTAATTTCCAAAACATTTCCCCGGACCCCTTTAGTAGAGCCGATCCACATAATGTTCACTCCGTGTTTGGTCCTCTGTAAATGTAAAACTGTGAACAGTGTGAGGGAGGGGGGGCTCTATTTTTTTCAGAATTGTGTGCGGGGGGGTAATGAAATTTTTGTTTTGTTTGGAGGGGGGTCAAGACATTTTGTTGTTGTTTAGAACGAATCTTGCCAGCCCCCCCCCCCCCCCCCCCCCCCCCCCCCCCCAGGCATAAATAATGAATGGTCCCTAAGCGTGACTGTCATAGCCTCCAAGTGTGTCGTTACTACATACTAAGCGTGACTGTCATAGCCTCCAAGTGTGTCGTTACTACGTATACATACTAAGCGTGACTGTCATAGCCTCCAAGTGTGTCGTTACTACATGCTAAGCGTGACTGTCATAGCCTCCAAGTGTGTCGTTACTACATGCTAAGCGTGACTGTTATAGCCTCCAAGTGTGTCGTTATATACTACATACTAAGCGTGACTGTTATAGCCTCCAAGTGTGTCGTTACTACATACTAAGCGTGACTGTTATAGCCTCCAAGTGTGTCGTTACTACATACTAAGCGTGACTGTTATAGCCTCCAAGTGTGTCGTTACTACATACTAAGCGTGACTGTTATAGCCTCCAAGTGTGTCGTTACTACATACTAAGCGTGACTGTTGTGTCGTTATATACTACATACTAAGCGTGACTGTTATAGCCTCCAAGTGTGTCGTTACTACATACTAAGCGTGACTGCTATAGCCTCCAAGTGTGTCGTTACTACATACTAAGCGTGACTGTCATAGCCTCCAAGTGTGTCGTTACTACATACTAAGCGTGACTGTTATAGCCTCCAAGTGTGTCGTTACTACATGCTAAGCGTGACATTTGGAAACCATGATACCTGGGGCGGATCGGTAAAAGGACGTTTGACCTCCTTTCTCTGTCGAATCTCCCCTTTTTCTCCCACACACGCTGTATTTCTTACTTTCAGAAAAGTACTTTCGATGGCTTTCTAAGAAACTAATAGTGTATTTTATATAGAATCGCATAGCCAAAGCTGAATCGCACGGTGCATTTGCGAAATCAGACGCTGATTGGCTGAGACGGAGTGGTGATTCAGAGTGGAATCACCACTGCAGACTACGCGCGCTATTTATAACTCAGCAAAATATCAACAAAAGTACTAAATCTTCAAGCAATTCATCGGACTATGCGATTCAAGGAAAAAGCGACTCTGGCGATATCGGATTTCTCGTGCAATTTAACGTGGAATTACCTCGTCAGGCATGTGATTTTCCTATAATAAACAGTCTAGAGCCGTGTGTTATTAGTGAACACACACATGGATGGCGTCATGAGCGCGCGTGACCAATTTCCCAACTCGTTTTGGTTGAATATTTTCATAGATTTTATTTTGCGATTTTTATATAAAACAAATAGATTCTATTGTGCCGTGCGTCTGTCCTCTGATAGATGCACAAATGACGTCACAACGTGAAGAGAGCAGTTACGCGTGGCGTACTTATTTGTTCTCTTCACATTGTGACGTCATCTGTGCCTCTATAAGAGACAGACGCACGACAGAATGGAATCTATTTGTTAGATATTCACCTGCTTGAAAGCCATTTTCGACTCGTTCACTTTCATTCCGGCTCCGAGACTGTTGGCAAGCCTTAAAGAAAAACAAACAGATTTAGATATCAATATTTTTGTGCAGACAAATGCTGTTTTCATTTGCCCTTGTGAGTGTGAGTCACGTCTAATCACGTCTTGTCACGCTCTTGGCACTATTGTCACGCCTCACCTCAGAAGCACTATGCCACTTCTCAGTACATCGTGAACACCATCTTGACCTGTTTTCCCGCCAAAAACACTTTCTCCCAAAACAGCCTCGACCCAGTTCCTCATTTCCTCCTCTTGTTCGTGGTCGTATTTAGAATCAATCTGGCGAGAAAAAAATGTCATTATGGCGTTGGACAATAAGACTATAACGGACCCAGTTAGAACTTTCTTTATCGCCACTGAGTGATTTGATGCCATTACTTTATTCCTGTTGACTCGCTTAATTATTTGTATCCTAGTCACTCGTTTACTGCCTGCAGTGAGGGATTGTTATATACATAGAGGATTTTACACGGCGGTGCGAAGATATGAAGTTTATCCTCGATAGTCGAAAAGTTAGGACTCGAGAGAATAAACTTTATATCACCGTATAATGTTCTTTTTATTATATCGAACTGCTCTAAGAACTCTTCTCTATACATTTTACTTAAGTACTGTCAGTACATTCGTGATATTTCGATTGAAGCTTTTGTGGGAGAATTTCTTTGGGTTCTTGTCCTTCACTGCCGTTGAGGTCCGATACATCCGGGACATGAGTGGCGTATTGTTCATATCTTACTCCAAAGAGTGAGATGTGGATTCTACAAATAGTTTAGACGCTGGTAAAACACTCTCGTCCATATAATATCAACCGCCATGTTTGTAAAGTGTGACGTCATACATCCGGGGCATGAGTGGCGTATTGTTCATATCTTACTCCAAAGAGTGAGATATGGATTCTACGAATGGTTTAGACCCTGGTAAACCACTCTCGTCCATACAATAAATACATCTAATGAACAGTATGAAAAGTGCGCTCTGCATGGCCTGGTCGACAGATGACGTCACGTTTTGCAGGAAATCCTTTCGTAGCCTCCTGTTTTCACTATTCATAACACTCGTAATGATATGCACGGATGAATTTAGGCTATAAACACCAAATAACTCCAAATAACTGCATGTATAATTTGCGCATTTGCACGTGTATTACGAAATAGGCAAGTATAAATACTGAATGCAAGCAGCATGCTCGCTCTCTTGCTCAGTTTTCTTACCCTGGCGGAGTGAGAAGAAAGGGAACGGCCCACCCACCCTATGAATTCGCGTGGGTCGTAGGTTCCTCCCCTAAGCCAAGCCGTTCCAGCTTTGGCTTAGGCCGCTAGGTCAATATTTATCCCATACCTAAATAAGACTGGGCATGCATGCGAGTGTTATAGAAGAGATTACTATCTATTGTACAGAACAGATATGTGTCACTTTGCAATGCCCTCTTTATTATAGCTGCCAACTTATCAAAACGATGTCTTGAACGCACTGATGACGTCACGTGATGAGAACTCGACTGCGCCTCGTGGCATACTTGTATGTTCTCGTCGCGTTTTTACGTCATCTATAAGAGGACAAACCCATGACAAAGTGACATTGATATAGATTGTAATAAGTTTGAATGCTGTATCCTTTGCTTATACTGTGCGTACGCTCTAGATTAATCTCCGAGTCTGCCCATGTGATATCCTCCAATTCCAACATATTATATCGCCAGTCTCGAATTTTTTTATAACTCAAACAAAACCTCGGAATGAGGCGGCAATTCAAGCTACTGATTTAAGGTTATCAGTTAAATAAACTGACACCGTTTTCAAACCAATCGATCGCCTTACAAAAGGTCAAATTATGGTATTCAACTATTCATAGACGGGTTGTATAAAATTTATCTAGTGATGAATAAACCTCCTGTTCTGAAATGCTCGGTATTTGCTTATACTCAGATAATGCTTATTACACAAATGAAAGTTTTACTCTAGGAAATTGACGCTTTATAAGTTGCTCAATAAAAGGCTAGATGCCATAATGTTAAAATGCAGATTAAACACACACGGTTCGTGTTCGCCTTGACAGGGTATTTCAGAAATCTGACTCGTGTCCTTTGTAGTGCTGGATTGTCATTGTATACACCGTGTTACTACACCATTCATTTGAAGAAAGTTTGTAGTCAAGTTGACAGGGGTTCTCAATCTAAATTAATAAAGCAGAGTCTCCCGGGAATAAGTCAACGAATAGTCTTTGAAATGTTTTAAAAGATTAGTGTTATCAGTTGACTGTAGAATATGTAGAATACGATGTCTGTCTCGTGGCACGCTACATAAAAAACAGCAATATATTGGACGACTACATGTAATACACCGACAGAGATCACTCCTAAAGCTTTTTTCTATTCAATCTCGCATCTCCCTATTTACTAGTATGAGGAATTATACGCGACATCCGCGGACAAAAGTGATCTTTAACGGATTGTCACTTCCTTTTATCTGTTCCTAGGAGGTCTTCTTACTTTGTTTAGACACTTTTATAAACACGTTGATCTCCACCAATTGGCTAACTGCACCAAGAAAGGATAACCCGAAAAAACATTGGTACTAAAATTCTGGGAGAGCTAAGAGAGTACAAACTGAATACAACCGCTCGGCTGTTGAACGCCTCGAGGAATTATCAGGAGCGAATTAAGAGAACACCCTTCGCAATCTATAGCTATAAATAGACCATAAACACATACATACTAGCGGTTAGGAAAATAAAGAGTGAGCTACAACTTCCCATTACCTTCCTCTTTGCCTCAGCAGAGAAGCCATATCCTTTTGGTCTTGCTGCCATTTTGCAAGAATCTAAATCGCGCGCAAGGAAAGAAGTGGTTGCCGTGAGCGGTGACGTGCCAGGGACCCTGTACTGATCTTCTTTTTATTGGCATCTTGCCAATGTCTTCTTTTTATTGCCATCTTGCCAATGTCACACAATCGCTATTCCGGCTCAACTGACGCGTCGTGGGAAGCCAAAGAATGCAAATCATTTAGAACAGTTAGGGGAAACCTCTTCACTCTTGCACGTACGTTCAATTTCTTTGTTCTGTATGGTCTAGAAAGCCAGTGGTAATATCACATTCTCCAAGCTAGAGAGCAGATTTAAGAATATGTTTTATGGTTGGCGTGATACGTTCTTATTGAAAGATCAAATAAAGGGTCATATTTGCTAAATATGGTTAAAGATTAGCAATCAGTTTCGCTTTCTTTGTATGTTTGTATGACGGTGTTTGCTGCCGGGAAAAGTATGACCATGCGCTTTCACGTAGCTGCTGTTTTATAGTTGGGAGATGTGGCTTATGCAATCACAAAAGCGAGGCTATGAGGAGCATGTGTTCCTTTTCCTCGTACCCTTGCTTCCAGATATGTTCATTTTTCTCTGATTTAGGTTTTCTTGAAATAATTCCCAAGACGAATATTGATTACTTATTCGTAACACAACACGTAAATTGTGAAGAAAAAAAACACAAAAAGGACCGACCCAACTTTCCAGAAATCCTGACTCAGAGCATCCTCGGAGACCCAGGGGCAGTTAGTGAACCGGCGACGGGCAGAAAACGGACGGAGGGGGAGGGGAGAAGGAAAAGGGGAAGGAGAAAGAAGAGCTAGAGGTTTGTAACACAACACGTAAAATAAGCTTTAAAAATGGGGAAAAAAACACACAAAAAGAACCGACTCAACTTTCCAAAAATCATGACTCAGCGGCTCTTCTTTCCCCTTCCCCTTGTCCTTCTCCTCTCCCCCTCCTCCTCCCCCTCCGTCCGTTTTCTGTCCGTCGTTCACTAACTGCCCCTGAGTCTCCGAGGATGGACTCTGAGAGAACTGCTCTGACTTATTTTAATAAAGGATGGCAAAGATTTGAGTGGATTAACAATACTGCCATAGAAAGAAATCCGAATCAAATTAGCAAAACAATAACTCGTAAGAGGCGCTAGCAGGCTACGTCCAGCGTGTTGTCCTGAGATGCGTTATAGTTCACCAGAAAATTTTGGCATGATCTCTTTCTTCCTTTCCCTTCCCCTCCCCCCTTCTTCGCCTCAGTCTCTTCTCCCTTGCCACAGGGAACCCAATTTCGGTTTTCTTTCCGGTACACAAGAGATGCGTGCGGAGGCCGGAGGAGGCTACCTGTGATCTTTAATATCGCATGTTATTGCGTGGATTACAGAGAAAGTAGAATTAACAACTAAACTTATGATACTAAATTAGGTGCCAAGAAAACGTCGCATATTCGGGAACTGTCAATTCATAAATAGGATCCCGAGGGAGTGGGGTTCTTCAAGGTAAAAAGGGTAGGGGTGACCCTAAAAAAAAAAACGTGAAAAGTTTCCCACCCTAAAATGTACCTCATGATCTAAAAATCACCCTAAACTGAATGGATTTCGCTTGACCAACTCCTAAAAAATACCGGATCGCTGATTTCAAACCCTAAAAATACGACGATCACCCCTACTGAGCCGAATATAGGAAGAACCCCCCCCCCCCCCCCCCCCCGGGTTTAAGGTTTACAAACCAGACCATGACATATTTGGATCCTGTTTGACCGACAGAATTTTCGAGATAAAAGATCCGGAAAGGTTTGTTACATACATTGTAATTTATTTTCAACATGTCCGGATATCGCCTCTACACAGACCTCCGTACCGTAATCCTTCAAAGAGTACTGATAATGAGTCGACTTCTTACAAAATAACATGATTTGCTACAAGTTTTACACTAATCTTAAAATGTATTTTTTATTTATCTTCTATTAAAGTCCCTAAATTGTTCGAATAGTTTAACGTGTCATCCCCAAACTGAGCCTTCAACGCGATTTATAAAACGTTTAACATTCCAGTTGATTGGATCCAGCTTTAGACCCAAACGGTTGAAAATAAACAACTGCACTTCTCACAAAATATCTATCAACGGTGAGGCGTAACCCCGAATGTTTTGATCACATTCTTATGGTTCTTAGACTTGACTGCACGTTGTAGGCATGGTTGTGACGCGCGTGCGATAATTTTTTTATCAGAGAACGATCTACGATCTACTTCCATATTTGGCGGTGATTTCATCATCAATCTCAAGGTATCTTGATCTCGTAACGAGGCTGTGGCTTTTACATGCCTTATCTAGGCTTACGTCACTTGGAATAGGCGCGTAAATGTCCCGCGGCCCTGAGTACGAGATTGAGTTACAAGAGGAAGGGTCTGGGGCGAATAATTATAATTTTCTGATTGTTTTAAAATTACCGTGTATAAATAAATTTAAATAAATAAATAAATAAAATAAGTCAATAAGGATCTGTGCGGCGTAATTTTAGCTCAGTTTCTCGAGTTTCGATGCCTTGTGGTATGTGCGTTTTATTTACCACGTCTTGCGTCATTGCATGGTCGCCATTGTTTACTAGTCTTGTTTGTGATTATGAATTTGTTTGTTGAGTTGAAATATATTACTCAATGTTTCTGGAAGTTGGTTATTATGGTATTCAGTAAACATAAGAACAGCAATTTCTAAGACATTGATTTCATTAACTGTTTATAGTAAATTATGCTGTTAGTGATGAACAGCTCATTGGTAACGGACTGTAGTATGATGCATTAGAAATTATTCTTACCACCCTTTTCTGTAAAAGTGCTAAGCGTTTTAGGCTGGTATTAAAAGTATTTGCCCAATCTGTTGCCATAAAATATGTATGGCAATACTAGAGTAAAATATAAGGTAATAAATAATAATAATAACAACTTTATTTCAGTGTCAGAATCGATAGCAGTTTCCCACTAAATGAGGAAACTGTAAATAAATAAATACAGAAATTAAAACTATAAAATTCAATACCTAACCCCCTTCCCTGAATTATTTATCTAAGATGATACTATTTACAATGTTGATTAAAATACTAAATATTAAAAGGCTAAAAAGATAAATATTTACATTATACATTACATCTCACTGAAATCCAGGAATCACATAAAATACAGTTCTGACAATCATTGCTAACCAATTGCTCAAGATCCAGTTTTCTGATGGCCCCTCTTGAAAGCTTCTAGCGGATGGTAAATTACGCACATTTGATTTCAGCTTAGATTTCAGCTTAGTTCCGCCGTTAAACTTTCTTTTGGTAGATAGAATCGTAGTCTACCGTAATTATGGCGATATTTTGGAAATTTTAGAAGAAACATCATGATTTATGTGAGGTTAAAATTTTCGTTTCGTTAACTCAATTAATTTTTAATAGTTAATTGAGTTCGATTTAATTTTTTTACGATTCGGTCAGTTAATACCGTGAAGTTGGGTTTTTATATTTAAATTTATTAGCTTTAAACCAAAGTGATAAATTAGCAAGTTCATGCATGGTTAAAACATGATCTATGCAAAACAGAACTAGTGATATGAAGCAAAACAGAGATGATCCAACTGCGAACTTTGACGTCATCTGTGCAAAAATGAAGTGATCAGTAAGCAAAACATAAATGATCTAAGCTAAAGAGGAATCATTTAGTCATTATAAAATGTGAAATGATTAATATAAATTAAATTAAATCGTCAGTTACTCTTTAGTTGAATGATTCATACATATTAGCAATGATAAAATCAAAGCACAAGTGATCTGATTGAAAGGGAAATGATTCATACAAACATGACACCGTCCAATTAAAGTGAGGTCATTCAAGCAAAAGTGACTGACCATTCTGTTGGGGGTCTCAACGCTCTTTACTCAGCATGACATCACTTTAAGTGAGGAAAGATGAACATCGATGTGAATCAATTGCTGAGTGATGGTCATGGGATTTGTCTGTGGGTCTAGTATCTACTGATTATATAGATAACAAGTTTGACATTCGTCTTCCAATTATGGAATCTTATTGCAAACCTCATGCAAAAACATTCAGTTGGGTCGAAAGTTCACCACAGGGAGCCCACACAACGTGCCTGTGTTTAATTGTATAGGAAATGTATGAGGATTACCGAAATGTTTGAAGTGTGGCGTACCCTCATCCCTCTAGCCTGATTTTCAGACGGTACGAGGTCCTCTGCTCTCAAGGAGGAGGAGGCTTTATCTAATGTGTATGAGAAAGTGATGTATGATCAAATGTATGCTGCATTTTACTCCCGGGGGGGGGACTCCCTTATGTGAGGGGTACATGGATGCTCGTCGTACCTTTTAGGGGTCAAAATCAGGAGTTTGGTACCACTTAGGGTATCCACCATCAAACACAGACATTTCTATGTAAAGCGGTACCTTTTAGGGGTCGGGTGTCAATTGAACAAAAAAGCTGTTATCAATTTACATTTTTATTATCTTCAGTAGGGGTCAAAATAAGCTTGAGCCACGCCCATTTTAGTACCTCTTAGGGGTCAAATCGAAAATGTCCGACGAGCATCCCTACCCCTTTTATATGGGAGTCACCCCCCCGGGATTTTACTTCCATCTCTCCCTCAACCTCTCGGAGTTTCTAAGGAAATATTCATGTTGTACCGCGCTTCTGAAAATGACGGAGGATTGGAGGAGGAGATAACAGAGAGGCCGTTGGAAGGCCTTCGATTCCGTTAATCATATAATCTTCTGCTGGCAAAGTTAAAAGCCTATGGGTTCTCTGCTTCAGCGTTGAAGAGTGATGTCTTCCTATCTTCTGGGCCGAAAACAACGGGTGAAGGTGCAAGGGGTGTGCTCTAGCTATATTGACGTTAAGGCCAGGCGGATCTCTCCTAGGTCCACTACTGTTTAACGTATTCATCAATGACTTGAACTACACAGTTCCGAATGCTTCACTTAGATTATATGCTGACGACACTACGCTATACGCATCGGAAGTCTCGCCTATGGTACTCAGTACAGTTTGTCATAAACAATGACTTGAATCTCCTGTCTTCCTGGTTTGATCAGAACAAGCTACTTGTTAATAATGGTAAGATACCGGCGCTCCCCGTCGGGCGGTGCAAGTACGATTATAACCTGGTTTTAAATGGCTCTAACATTGAGACCTCAGATTAAATTATTAAGGTCCTAGGTGTCACTCTAGATAGCATGTTGACCTTTAAAGAACACATTGCCACCCAACTGAAGAAGGCATATGCCAAGGCATCTGCCCTTTATAAAAAAACCTAAACCCACAGAAAAATCCCATTACAGTCACTCAGCAATTGATTCATATCGATGTTCATCTTTCGTCACTTAAAGTGACGTCATGCTCTCCTTTGAATCGGTGTGTCCACTAGTATCCCAAGTGCCCTTGCGCGTTTAGTTTTTACAAGATGGCGGCCAGTACGTTTCCTCTGAACGAACCGGAGGAGACGGCTGAAATTCTGGCTAGGCGGCCAGATCTAGGGACATTCTTTCTTGACTCTCGACAATACATAACTATTCTGGGGGAAGATCCCTTTACCTTTTGTATTTCTGTTATGAAAATCGTTGTTATTTCCACTCGTCACAGATTCCCTTCCGGCCCTCGTAATGTATTTAATGCTGAAACTAAAACGTCCGTTGTGAAATATTGAGTTGAGCATTTTATGAATATCAAACATACTTTTGCAGCCAAGTTCCTAATCTACTATGTGAACAAAAAATGACCAAAGATGACCCACTGTTTGTGGCACTTGTAAGCGTCTATGCAGTGGTATAAAATTGAAATGTCAGCGCCATATTCGTTAGTCAGTACTCATCGAGATTGTACATGTCAAAGAAGCAGCACGTTTCTTTCCCTGCGGCCAAGGTCGAGATATACTTAAAGAACCTTGTCCACGAATCATCTACACTAGTCAGTACTAGTCTGCGTTGCATAAGAAGTCAAGCTCATTGTACTGCCCTCCCGTCTGTACTCCACGCATTAGAAACTGAAATGGTCTACTAAGATTTAGAGGGACTATATATAGAGGTGAGGGACTATATATAGAGGTGAGGGACTATATAGATGTGAAGCCGGGAAGATCCTAGTGCCTGCGACTAACTCAGCGTTCGAATAACAACGCCCTTCGCCTTTGTCACCAACTCAACACTCAATACCAAGACATCAGCATCTACCTCTCAAGTCACGGATAACCATACTTTGTTTGTTATTATATATCCAGATGTCTCTGGCCACAAAGATAGACGAGGTCTTGCATGTTCTAGGTCTACAAAATCCTGATATTGCCTGTTCAGTTTACCGAGACCTTGATAGACATTCCTAACTGATACAATCGTCCGTAAAGATAGGATTTATACACAACACTTAATTATTGGAGCTGTTTACCATCCACCAAGCGCAAATACAGAATACATGATCAACTACATTCTAGAGACTTTGGGGAAATCGAACGTTTTCCCCCCAACGCAAATATCATAGTTACAGGAGATTTTAATCGTTTAGATATATCACAAATAGTGAATCATTACCGCCTGAAACAACTGGTAAAATTTCCTACCAGACGAGAGAGCAGTTGGCCGCGTTTTAACGAATCTTAAGGACTGCTACAATGAGCCGTCAAAGTTAGCACCATTTGGTCTATCCGACCATTGCACGATTCCCTTTGCCTTCAATGAAGACAAAACTAAACCACTTCAACAAAGAAAACAGTAATGACCAGAGAGGACAAGTTCAACGGATGCCCTTGGGAGATTCTTCAATATAATTGATGGGTCCGAAATAGACACCATAGACAATGCGCAAGATAAATTCACATTTTTTTTCAATTCTAAATCCACATCGGTCTGAATACCATACTCAGCGAAAGCTGTGAAATTAAACTACACAGGAATGATGCGCCGTGGATGACCGGTCACCTGAAATTATTGATCAGAAAGCGCCAGGAAGCTTTAGATCAGTCAAACTCTACACTTTAATTTTAGATTTTACAGGAACCGAGTAAATAAAGAACGAAATATATGTAAATCGAAATATTATCAAACTAAAGTGAAGGGGCTAAATGAGTCTAACCCTAAGGAATGGTGAAGAGAATGCAAACGGTTATCAGGTATGACGAAGAAAATAAGGGCATTGCAACTACATTACTCTCAAACGATTCGCCAAGCTCACAAGAAATATGTTACTTGGCGTATAGAATCAACAAAGCTTCATCATAGCTCCTGTTTTGGCTTCGTCAACTCATACGGAGCTCTTTGTGGTATATACTTCATGGTAGTGTTTCGTTCCATATAGTCTCCCTGCATGCATAATCATTTTCTCTACTGTTTTACAGTATTATGCAGGGAGACCATATGGAACGAAACACTACCATGAAGTATATACCTCCTTTGTCTCCTCAGTTTGTTCATTGTTGCCCGGCGCATGGTCGACTATGCCGCAAAGCAAATACCACTGATTTCAATTTTAAAATTCACCAACGGACTGGCGGACAGAGGACCGATTTTTTTACGTTTATTTTTTAGTCGAATAAACGTATGAAGTTCTGACGTTATAAATACAACTAAAAACAGTGGATATCAAAGTTAAAGGTTTCCATGTTTTGGTTCTTTTCAGTAGTCGAATAAACGTACGGAGTCCCGACGTAATAGAGTGTTAAAAATCTACACGTGGAAACACGATGATACACACATTTTAAATTTTAAGGATATACGATATATGTATTAAATACTGCATATTTACTTGACATGCAGCAGTATACCGTAAATAGCCCTTGATCAAGTTTTTAAATCTATGATACATTTGGATATCTCCTGACTTGACGGCGCTTATTAGATGAGAATGCCCTACAATACCTTATTTGATTTCGCATACACTCAGCACATGTGCTTTGTAAGAACCGGTTATCAGACAATTGACCTATGTTCTCGTTGTCGTGCTGCTGAGGATTGCAACAACAAATTTGTCCAGCTTCGAAAAACCGCTTAAAACGTTTCAAAAACACTGAACTTGTCATTGTACCCAAGACCTTGAAGACCTACTAACTACAGTAAGGAACTCCTGCCGCAGTACTGTATATACATATTTCAATTTGAACCCTAATTTTCAAATTTATAACCGTGTATCATAAGCGACAACCATTTGACTTTTGAGAGGGGGGGGGGTGGGGATTGGGTGATTTTGGAAAAATATCCTGCAAGCCAGCTGGCTTGGAATCAAATTTCTTTCAACTACTAAAATTCCACTTTAGGCTTTGTATTTTGAGGGAAAAAAAATTCTGCGGCGACACAGCTAAACAAAAATAATCGAGCACAGACAAGATCACCCTTCAAAATCAAATGGCTGGCCCCTCAGCATACCTTCATTATATTATGCATATAGATGCACGTGGCCCAAGGACATGCTTGCAACTTGAGTAGTGTGGAAGAAAGGGGCTGCCCTGTCCAATACTCCGCACAGATGTTATGAAAAACAGTTTCAGCTACTCAGGGGCAGGAATATTAGCAGCACGTCGAAATTGTTGGTTGGAAAAGTAGTGGTTGTAACCTCATTTATAAGGAGATAAGTGCCCGGAGTTTGAAATTCTCGTTAGTAGAACACGTATCGAATGCGGCGGAGTCTAAGAGCGAAACTGAAAGGAATGGCTTTTTTATATGTAGAGGATGAGTCGAGGAGGTGCCAGTGTTTATCTGTGGGTTTAGTATATACGGTCGGTTTCGATAATGCCTCCTAGTCGTGCAAATGGCTCGGGCTAAATTTATTCCTCGGTAAATTCGAAATTAACGCTTTTTCTCAAGCTCCTTATCCTTATATCACACTTGGTGGAGATATATCGACGACATTTTCATGATCTGGACTGAAGGACTAGATCATATGAAAATATTCATCGACTATCACTAATAATAAGAGATTATCCCACTATTAAGTTCACTAGTTCTCATTCATTGACTCATGTTCCATTTCTCGACGTAACCGTATCCTTACATGACGGCATTATTGAAACCGACCGTATATACTAAACCCTCAGATAAACCGCTCCAGCACCTCCTCGACTCATCCTGTCATCCTCTACATACAACAAAAGCCATTCCTTTCAGCTTAGCTCTTAAACTCCGCCGCATCATAATCAGTTCTACAAACGAGAATGTCAAACTCCGCAATAACGTATTAAAAACTTACCTCCTTAAATCAGGTTACAACCACTACTAAAATGCAAAATGGGTAGCAGACATGTAAAAAGGGGAACATTCTCTTGGTAAAAATCAATCAGCAAAAAATGTGTATTAAAAAGATACGAATAGCATGGTAGACTGCAAGCCGGCTGATCGGACGGCTGTACGTATATATATAAGATGTTATTTATTGTACCCTATATTTCGGTTAAGCAGAAGGAACCTTCTTCAGGGGTCATATAAGCTAGTCCAGGAGCTAGTCTAGTCGATTCTAGTCAGTATTATTGGGCATGACCCTTATATGGGTGTGAGCATGACCCTTATATGGGTGAGAGCGCGATCCTTATATGGGTGTAAGCGCGACCCTTATATGGGTGTTGGTAACGTCGTCAAATGATTTGCCGGTTTGAAAACAAAGAAGTTATATTTCTTCCGACATCTGACGCAATCAACCTCATTGAGAAATATTATGCATATTCTTTTTAAAAACTGCCAAACCCAACACGAGACTTAGCTTCGAGATTACATGCTTGTGATGTGTTTCACAGTATATACCTTTTAATGCAGGGCCAATATACGTCAAATATATAGGGTCGATTTAATTATGGTCTGATTTAATTATGGTCAATAAGTTTCGACTAGAAAATATAGTCTTCTACAGGACCAAACTGTTGTAATAAGGATGTAAAGATAACTGTTCCTAAGTTTGACATCCAATTCGTTGATCTCTCATCATCCGGCAATACCGAATAATACGCAGGGACAGAAAAAAAGAAGCAGGTGGACTACTAGTCTATATCCGCAGTTCAATCATAGCCTGCAGACGTGTGAAGTTAGAACCTGCAAGAGTGGAGTCAATCTGCCTTGACATTAAAGGCAGTCAGGTAATAATTCTTGGTTTATGGTGTGCGCTTTCTATCGCTCGCCAAACAAATGCAAACCTAATGACTTCATAGCAGCCTGCTCTTAAGCAGCCGAGAATATGATAAGGAAACGGAACGATATAATGTTTACTGCCCGGGGGGGGGGGGGGGGGACTCCCATATTAAAGGGGTAGGGATGCTCGTCGGACGTTTTCGATTTGACCCCTAAGAGGTACTACAATGGGCGTGGCTCAAACTTATTTTGACCCCTAAAAGATAATAAAAACGTAAATTGATAACAGCTTTTTTGTTCAATTGACACCCGACCCCTAAAAGGTACTGCTTTACATAGAAATGTCTGTGTTTGATGGTGAATACCCTAAGTGGTACCAAACTCCTGATTTTGACCCCTAAAAGGTACGACGAGCATCCATGTACCCCTCACATAAGGGAGCCCCCCCCCCCCCCCCCCCCCCCGGGGTTTACTGGGGATTTCAACTTTGATATGATGATTGGGAACGACCGTGAACAAATTTCCAACAACAAACTTTTGGATTTTTGTGACCAGTTTTGTTCAACAAACATAATTAATGACCGACGAGAGTGACAAATTCCTCCAGTACTTTGCTTGATGTTATCTTAGTTTCACACCCCGATCGATACATAAGATCTGGAACTTTACACTTGGGGATAAGTGATCACGATCTAATTTACACTATACGAAAACAGAGGATTCCGAAACTCAAAGCAAAATTCGTCGAATTCAGAAGCATGACGAATTTTGATGAGACAGCATTCCTATCAGACTTATCTAAAGCCCCTTGGGATAGTGCATTTCATACAAGAAATTTCGCAGAAACTAAACATATTTATCATGGGATAACTATGCCAAACAACGTAACAAAGTGACTAACCTAAAGCGAAAATCAATTAAAGATTACTGTAATAAAGTAGCTTTCATTGCACAATCACCAGGTGAATTCTGGCGGAAAATGAAGCTTCAATTAAAATACTAGGTGTCACGCTCGATAAGCACTTATCTTTCAAATTTCATGTTAAGGAAACACTCGCAAAAGTTTATGCTAAGTTATATAGGGGCGCTACGGCGCATAAAGAATCTCATTCCTAATCAGGTAGCGTTTAACCTATACAAGGCTTACGTCATGCATCACTTAGAATATTGCAGCCCGCTTTTATTAGGACTAAATAAGACACTTAGTAAGAAATTAGAGTCAGTGAATCATTTTGCACTGAGGACACTTTTAAGTTTAGGTAATAGTGTAGACTACGACCAGGTTCTTACTGACTCCTGTTCTCTACAATCACTTGCTCACAGAAGAAGTCCAATCTCTGTTATTATTGTATAAATATAAGAACATTAATGGCCCTTCCTATATTTCTGACCAATTTAAAGAATATAAAGTTTCCTATAACTTAAGAGGCCACAAAGGTAAAGTTATGCAACCTTCATATCACTGTCTGTACCAGCATAATTATTTTAATTACATAGCTTCTCACATGTGGAATCAGTTGCCTGTAAAAATTAGATCTGCTAGTTCTCTTCCAATATTTCGTAAACAGTTACTCAATCTGGATCTTACTAGTACTACCTATATATAGCTGCAAATGTCCATTGCAAGATGTAACTACCTATTACTCGGTTACCAATTATACACTAATTGGTGTGGTTTTCACTAGATAATAATTATTTTATTAATTACTATTTTCCATTTGTTTGTAAATAGCTTTTTCAATAATTAGTTTATTGTAAATTGTAATTAGTCTTAACATATAGCTTATATTACCCTATATTTGTGTAAATAATTTTAGCATATAGCTGTATTATATAGTCGTACGTGTTTACATGAGCCTTTGGCTCGGGAGATTGGGAACCACTCCTGTACGTCAACGACGTTAAATAAAGTATCCTTATCCTTGAAAACGCATTGATGAAAAAACCTTATTTCTTTTCAATAAAATAGACCCTTCTGTTTTTAAGAAATTAGGTCACTTGATTTTTGAAGCCTTTGTAAAGCAGGATTTTTAGTTTGTTTGATCGTGTAATTTAGATTCTAGTAGTATTATGGTATTTTTCGCGTATTATTAGTGTCATTAGAATTATTAGTATTCGATGGAAATCATTATGGCTATTTTATTCTTATCTTTTGACTTTATATTGTTATTATATATTACATTATTATATATATTTAAGCCTGAAGGACACACCGTGCCGGTATAAATAAAGTTTTATCCTATCCTATCCTAAAACGTAGTATTGGCCCTGCAATTTAAAATATTTTATTAGCACTACGAGTGATGTCCAATCACAAGCATCTCTAACACAAGAGATCCGTTAAAACTGTGCCTCAATTATAACAGCGTTGTGTGACCTGTGCACGCAAAGGTTTAGTATATACAGTTAGAACAATTCCAAAGCTTTTCAATGCAAAATGAACCCTGTTGAGTTTGATCACATGATCTAGAGTTAGCCAAACAGGAGCGGCCTACGAACCAAGCCTTACAAAAACACTCACATGACGACGTTAGATCAGTTAACATTGGAATTCAATAAGGGTTTGGCCTCGTCTTGCGTATTAAACAGCTTTCCAGTCATTTTAGTCGCATAGTTTTGTTGGCCGTCAAGGCGTTGTGTACTGTATATCCTGATTCCGAATCACACCTTCAAGACACTCATAAAAATGGCTTCTCGGCCGCGTGGATATGGTGCGTCGGCAGCAGCTTCAAGGAAGGTACGTCTTTACGTAAAGCTGATTACTGGAAAGTAATGATTACGTGTTGAAGTTACTCGCTATTGTGTTTGCTGAATAATACAAATTCACGTGCATGGCGAATCGGTAACGTTTTTACTGATTTCTCTCGCAGAACCGTTCTCTTTGACTTCTTGTATAGAATTACTAGGGAGTTTTAACAATTTTAAACAGTTTGTTTTGTTCATAAAAAGGATATATTTTTGGCTTTGAGGCCAAGCGTAACCATTGCTCCCAGCTTATTAACACCCCAAAAGGTGTGGATGAAATCAGCCGTTATTTTCGATTTTCGTTTCTGGGGAAAATGAATGTTTTCTTTATCTTATTCTCTATTAATTCTAACAAGATAACAAAGAGAAAAGACTGGGTTTAGATTTTTCATACGAGAAATCTGTACAAGAAGCATTTCACTGCCAGTTTAATGTGCATACTTATCTCAATCAGTAAGGAATTTGTACCAATTTTATCTGTTTTAGTTTCTAACCTAAAAAATCTAAAATTCATCCAAAAAGAAGTTATTTGTGAACTCGGTATTAACATTTTTAGGTACTGGGATTTTTTTAGAGCTGAAATGTGAAGCCCTTCACTAATAAACTACGAACATGATAGTAGTGGATTCGAAGTGTCGGGCTGAAGTCATGCCCGACTCGTGGCACGTATTGTAATGAGATCTTGAGTTTATCTTTGGCTTTGTCCTTCATAACTTATACCTGCAAAACTTAAAAGCACGTTGACATAAAAGGGAGAATTATTTAGGAATGCTTTTATCAAGTAGATTTCTAACGTGTAGATAATGTAAAGATTTGGAGGAACGTAACTGCATAATTCCCTGCCACTTCGTTCGCGATTCATTGAAAATGCATCAGACGCCATACATAAGCTGCGCGTGAGCCACAGGTTTTAGCTGTGACCTTTGCTATCCATTAATGTTAACTTCATTTGTTCTCTAACATATCATTAGTCATCACTGCTTGAATATTAAAGTGGTTTGCAAGCTATGAGAACAGAATCAGGTTACCCAGGAGTCACCCAACGTGAAATGTTTCAAAAATTGAAATTGGCAAATACGATTTCAGTATTTGTGTTTCCTGTCCGCAAACATGTTTCAGATATTGTTTTGACTAGCCCTTTCAAACAAGAATTGTTATCTTTGTTCAAACTTTGAAAGTCTTCTTATGCCTTGTTTTCACGGAAGCAGAAGCACAACCACATAAAGAAAGTTAAGGCGGTTCACACCTACTAATGATCGAACAGTTGAACGGTTGAACGGTGGCCCATTAGGGACACCAGATCTCCAAGGAAAACAACGCCTGCTCCGTACAGATCATAACATTTCTCTGTACAAAAGAGAAACATTTCCGTAGAAGTAGAGCTACTCCGTAGAAATAGGGCTGTTGCGTAGAAGTAGAGCTTCTCCGTAGAAATAGAGCTTCTCCGTAGAAGTAGAGCTTCTCCGTAGAAGTATATAGAGCTTCTCCGTAGAAGTAGAGCTTCTCCGTAGAAATAGAGCTTCTCCGTAGAAGTAGAGCTGTTGCGTAGAAAATATAGAACTTCTTTGTAGAAAATATAGAGCTTCTCCGTAGAAAATATAGAGCTTCTCCGTAGCAATGGAGCTGCTCCGCAGAAACCGACGACCTCTATAAATAGTGTTTGGGCTTCCTGTGCTAATGAACTCGTTTTCAGTCCTTTCCGTGATGCAAAATGGCGGCGACTCAGTTGTACATCGCTCCATATCAGCATACCTGAGCATACTGTAGTTCGGATAATTGGCTATTTACTATCTTCTTGTGAACGACATTTTCTAAATTTTGGGGTGATAAAACTTCGTGCACTCCGCGTAAAAATGATGCTTCTAGCTTAATACTTAAAAAGCATGGAAACTAGGCTAGTTACCAGGTGCGGTGACGCGACAGAGTGGAAGGTTTCCCGCCAAAATAGACCTCCTTTGGCCTTCCTTGTGTCTGCTTTATACTCAAACCAAAATGAACGTGTTTTGCCAGTCTTGTGGGACAAAACAGACCTCAGTTGCAGCGAATGATTGCTTTAATTGTAGGACTTAGCTTTCATCAGGTAAGTCTAAAAGTTCAGCCATAATCCATATCGCCATTGGTTCGACCTCCACAAAGACAACAGCATTGTGAGACTCCATGACGCGTATCGCATAGTCATAGATACGGATTTTATCTTCTCGTGTTGATGAAATATCTTACGAGTGAGCGCGCTCCAAGCGGCCATATAATGTTCTGTTTAATATATGGTTATCGATGACATACTAGTTTCAATCTCTTGGTCTTACTAAAAAGGCTAGAAATCTTTGAAAGCCAGTCATATTTTCACGTGTGAAGATATCACTTTTTAGAAAGAAATATACACTGGTATTTCATCGATAATTATATATTAAAATAATTTACAATGCTCCTCGCCATCGTTGAATTCCAACCGATTTGAAGTATTTTATTTTACTTTTATTTATTCTATTTTTTATTCTCTTTTTATTCTCTTCTTTTATTCACAAAGTGGAGAATTTAGCTCAGTTGTCAAGCGATCTCTTGAGTGGAGCCTGGAGGGGGTCCCTCGGTTCTTGTACTTTACACCTATTTCAAAAAAGGTGTCACGGACGAGCGACAAGAGACAGGATTGTCATTTATACATTTAAGTTTTTACTGGCGGCATGCAACTATAATGGTACCAGGTTTTTCTTCGGCAGACCTTTAGCAACATTAAGTTTTTATTGTTCTACTTCTATTGTAACGTACTTACTCAGGTAGCTGACTTCGCAGCCACAACTTGGGCAAAACTTGCATGACAATCCAGGCAGTTCCAACGAACATTAAGTGCATTCCATTTTTTTGCAGAGAATAATTCATTCATCCCCACAGGGCTACGGAGAAGCTCTATATTTTCTACGGAGAAGCTCTATATTTTCTACGGAGAAGTTCTATATTTTCTACGCAACAGCTCTACTTCTACGGAGAAGCTCTATATTTCTACGGAGAAGCTCTACTTCTACGGAGAAGCTCTACTTCTACGAAGAAGCTCTACTTCTACGGAGAAGCTCTATTTCTACGGAGAAGCTCTACTTCTACGCAACAGCCCTATTTCTACGGAGAAGCTCTACTTCTACGGAGAAGCTCTAGTTCTACGCAACAGCCCTATTTCTAGGGAGAAACTATGTTTCTACGGAGTAGCTCTACTTCTACGGAAAAGGTTCACTTTTGTACAGAGAAATGTTATATTTGTACGGAGCAGGCGTTGTTTTCCTTGGACTGAGATCTGGTGTCCCTAATGGGCCACCGTAATTTTGATCGCTTTCAGTCGTATATCGAAGAGGGCTATTGGCAATATTTTTCTTCCTTCGTTATCTTTAATAGTTGCGACTACGTTTGCATAACCTGATTCCTTTCGAATGTCAATATCTGTTGTTGAAAAACCTACTAGCGGACAGATTAACCTACTATCGGACAGGCAATACAACTAAACCCTAAAATCAACCCAACGTCTTTACAATTTACGTCCCACATTGCTATAGCGCTTGTTCACATCTCTAGCTCCCACACGTGTAGCGTGGTGGCTGGGGTTTAAAGCAGCTTTCGAGCTCGCCGCTAGAGTAAACAGATTCTGAGGCCTATGATCTAAAGTGAGGCTGACGGTCTTGGGGGCTATGCCATGCTGATGAGTCCTAACAAGGACGAAACAGTTGTACATGGTTGCCACTCTACCGGTAATAAGATGTGAGCATGCGTATTAGACGCTAGCTACGTCATAGCGTGTGTTGTGTAGTGCCATGCAACGAGTTTGGTCTTTACAAAGATGTATTCTAAAGAAATAAGTTATGATATTTTATTTTTCTGTGTTGCGCGTCTATGAAGAGAAAAGAAGAACGATGACACCTCTAGCACAAAGAAAACACAATGGTCCGCAATTAGAAGCCATTAGGCCTGCTATTCAATGTAAGAGACGGCATGGCAAAACTAATTTATTCCCCGTATACTACGTCACAAATTACAAGACTTGAGCCGTCTGTACATACCGGAGGCTGTGAGGAAGGTTTTCGGATTTTCTCTTGCTAGACGCGCAACACAGAAAAATTAAATAGCAGAACCTATATATTTCGAATACATGTTTGTATAGACATTGGGTTGATTTTAGGGTTGAGTTCCCCTTTAAAACATGTTTGCCGATTGAGCTAGAGCAGGATCTGGCTAGAGTTATTCAGCGACTATTTGTATTGGTAATCATTAGTGTGCAAGTTCAATTAACGATTAATAGTGTGAGTGATATTTGAAAATTCTAACAAAATAACACGAGTCCGCAGGACGAGTGTTATTTGTGGAATTTTCAAACATCACGAAGGAATTCCGGCCGCGCTCGCGTGTCATGTTTCATCCACAGGGTGGCCGATAGTAGATGTGCGGAATTACGTTGAGAATTTACTCTCTCGGCAGTGGAAAATTGCCACAGGACGCGATAAAATTTATTAGTTGTGCTGCCGCTTTCGGGTTTGATTTTATTCATTTTTGGAGGGAATCGCGTGGTCGCTGCAATAAAGTACAGCACGAGGAAGGAGCGCCATTTCTGCAACAGGTAAACAGTCTTTTATTTCACGGCTGAATTGATAGGGTTATTATCGATATATAGTATCGATCAGACGTGAACACGTTTTTGTGTGCCTCCTCTAGGACTAGGGAGATATTTATTGATCTACTTGCGTGTAAATCAACACGACGGAAGCATAAGGCGAAACAATTGAGCATTCTGATTGGCTAAACGTTACTGCTTTAATCTGCTTCTGCTTACGTTTTTCACTGGAACGAAAGCGACGGAAGCTTGACGAAAGCTCGACGGAAGCTCGACGGAAGCAGAAGCGGAGACGTAATAAGAAGGAAACCTTCCGTTCCTTCTGCTTATGCGCCCGCCGAGCTTACGTTTCTGCTTAAGTCTCCGTTTCTTGATTTTCACTAGAACGTAAGATTCCTTATACTTCCGCTTCCGCTTCCCTCGCTAGTGACAACCAGCCTTTACACGACATCCACGTAAGAGTGTGCGAAACACATCACTTAGCTAAAAATAATCTCAAAGCGCCGGAAATAAACTGATCTTGTGGAAAAGAACCCGCATATCCTTCGCTCCAGAATCGAACCCAGTGTTACGAGAAAAAATGCTCAAAAACCCGGAATTACACATATTGTTATGAAAATCCCGGACCTGGAAATCGAAATTAGGCCCACACCGGCACATCCGGTACCGCCGCCCTCATATATTATACAGTCATAAAATATAGTACCCCTCCCCACTTCCACCGGAAGGAAAAGAGTCGAAGAACCCTTGGCGGCAGTTGTAGGACAGATTTATCACAACAATAACTTTTCATGTCTGTAATGTTTACAGCTCGCAGAAAAGTACAGCGATGAACAAGAGGAAGAAGCGAGGGTCTGGATCGAGGCGGTGCTGGGAGAGAATCTATTCAAAGGAGCCTCTGGGTCTGACGAAACACAAGCGGCTTTGAAGGACGGCAAGATTCTCGCGAGGTATCAGTTAAATAGATTGATACTTTTTGGACTTTTCGGACCTCTTCTCGCCAAACGGATAGCTAAGGATCCAGGCTGAGTATAAACAATCAGCTTTACATTTCTTTAATGCGCCAGCAAAGAACAGTGTACAGACAAGCTTACCGATCTCAAGGCGTGGCAATCTCTTAATAAAAAGTACTCGCTAAGTAGGGTATATTTCTGATGAGTGAGAAAGAATTACAATTACACAGTAACCGTACCGGCGTACGGACTTGGCACTCCTTAATTATAGTTATCGCGGATTTGGTCCCTCTTTTTAAATATTACCTATCAAACTCATTAATAAACAAAGGTAATCTGTCCTGTGATCACATTAGCAGTAGACGGACGCATTATGTTATCAGTTTAGCACAGAGTGAGGCTGTCGCAGCTGTGATCACATTAGCAGTGGATGGACGCATTATGTTATCAGTTTAGCACAGAGTGAGGCTGTCCTGTGATCACATTAGCAGTAGACGGACGCATTATGTTATCAGTTTAGGACAGAGTGAGGCTGTCCCGGCTGTGATCACATTAGCAGTGGATGGACGCATTATGTTATCAGTTAGCACAGAGCGAGGCTGTCCTGTGATCACATTACCAGTGGATGGACTGAGTGATCTGTAAATCTGATACAGATTCGCACGGCCACCGAATAGCTCATTAGAGCTCCGATCGCGGGAGGTCGAGGGTTCCAATGCGTCCTTAGGCAGGGACATAAAACCGTTGGCATTGTTTTTAACTCTTTCTTTCTAATAATTGGGACGTTAAATAATATAACCTACTGCACTCCTCGTGATAAGCCTACTCGCGTACCACCACAGGTAACCCGAGCTATTGAGTTGGGTATCAACTTACTGTCACCCGGCAACAGAAAGGCCAAGTTATTCAAATCTTTCTCATTTGTTTTCCTTCATTATTTCCAGGTTAGCTATTGCACTTGGTGCAAAAAAAATCAAGGTCAATGAACAGAGTATGCCATTCAAACAGGTAATTAGCAATAATGAGGATGTGCAGAAAAAGCTTACAATCTGCTCCTCCTAACTATTATAAACCAAGATAGAAACATTATATAATTACATTATAAGACATAATAGATAATTATTTAACTACTTTAACTACTATACATTATTGGGAAGATATGAGAAAGATTCAATAAAATATAAACACTATAGCTTTAGAATTAGACAATTAAAAACATATATGTAAACGTAAGGTGGTTACAGGTATTAAGGGAGGGATCTAGAAACATCGTAGACATCACAGTCAGTAAAGCCTAGTGCTCTTCAACTCATTAGCATTAGTGAGTCTAGTTTTAAAATATTTCCTACAAAATCTATTGAAGCTTGGTAATGTATCAGATTTAGTAGCAATGGCAGGAAAACTATTCCATAGCGACGGTGCTAGAAATGAGAAACAACGCTTTCCGGCATTAGTTTTAGGTTTAAGAAGGCATATAACTTATTATTTACAACAGCTCTTGTAGAATAACGATAGAAAGGTCTTGATAATAGCTTAGCGAGACATTCCGGACCAAGATTCAAACAATACAAACAGGTAATTAGCAATCGGCATTTATAAACGAGCAGCAGTGTTTTATCAGATTTAAAGACACGAGGGCGTAGCCCGAGTATCTGATAAAACACGCGGTACTGCGAGTTTATTGAACGGCTTCAAAAACGTTACTTCTAAGGGACGAAAAGATAATAATTTTCAGAAATTTAGATGAAAAACGAAGAATTACTTGTTTATAGCTACGTTGTGCGTCACTGACATGCGCAGTTGGAATACGGAGCGAAAATTTGGGTCCCATAATAATAATACTGTTTTACAACCAGGCACTCCCCATGAGGGGCTCCGTCCCTACCGGTTCACTGCACACACGCTCACACTACACTCCTGTATTCTCTACTCACTACACACACGCTCACACTACACTCCTGTATTCTCTACTCACTACACACACGCTCACACTACACTCCTGTATTCTCTACTCACTACACACACGCTAACACTACACTCCTATATTCTCTACTCACTACACACACGCTCACACTACACTCATATATTCTCTACTCACTACAGTCAAGCTCACATGTTGATTTTTGAGGAGGGAGGAAAACCGGAGAACCCGGAGAAAAACCCTCGTGGCAAGAACAACACAACAAACAAACTCAATTCACATATGACCCGAGCCGGGATTGAACCCGGGACATAGCGGTGAGAGGCGAGCGCTTACGCACTGCGCCACCCATGCCACCATGCGCCACCCATAATGGCCGGTGTCCGTTTGAACAAATTTAAAGGTGTAATTAAGAAAAGTTTTATTGATTCGTATTGAACTGAATTTCGACTAAATCTCCTCCTCCCGTTGATTGTTGCAATTTTCTTTGCTCCTGTTTTTTATTTCTATTTTTTTATTTTGTGTCTGTGTGTGTGTGTGATACGACTATTTCTATAATTTAATACATATAAACGTTAGCTACCTAGCTAGATTAGCTCTCTTATAGTTATTCTAGGTAGCCAATACCCAACTACTGCAATACTCTATCCACTTTTGTATCCAGTTATTTGCGTGGTATTAAATAAATTGTTGTTGTTGTTGTTGTTGTTGGTGTGTATGAATAACTGTGAGCCAAGGGTCCTTTGTTTTCGAGCTCCTCGAGTCATTGCATTCAGACCGTTGGTTGAGCAACTCTGCATGATTCTCATCTGATGAACTCAGATTTTCCCGTAAGGGTCTTTTCAAGGATATTCACTGTACGAGTCAGGGTCTTTATAAAGATTCATGCATGGGAAGCCTTTATAAGGATTGACTCGGAGGGTCTTTATACGACTTTTCACTGTACGAGTGTGGCCCTTTATATATAAAACTTCATGGTTGAGGCCTTCTTCTTTGAGTAACACGGAACCTCTCGAGACCTGTATTCTGATTGCACCCATAATCCTATACTTCTATTGTTTTTGTACTGCACCTTCTAAAGGCTAGGGTGTTTTCTATTGTTGGGTAGGCCAATACTGTCGCTCGTTTCGAAAAGTTCCACCCGACCCTTTTCTTTTGTTCATAAAGACCCTTTCGTTTTATCGGGTATAAGAGAGCATGCACGTGAGTAATTTGCTTCATCTGATTGGACAAAATGGTCATTAATTCTGCATGAGATTTTGAATGCCTTAACAGAACATTTACACGATGGCGTCATTTGACTACAACTACCAGATTTCTTTTCAATTTCTTTTTCTACCTTATTCAGATTGTTTTCTTTTTCCTTTGAGAATACCAAGACAATGTTCTAAGTTAGGGGAACAAAAGAATCAGCGCAAAGCCATTCTGATAGTTGTAGTATGCGATATCATCATGCAAATATCCTGTAGACTCTTTTACTTTGCCTGTGTGTTGTGCCCATCTCAAATCCTTTGGGGAAGAGATTCTTGCTTCAAGAGATTTCTATATCAATGTTAACCATGCGTTTGCCAGGAATAAAGGACACAATACACAAGGGAATGGTACACGTGATCTGATATGGGGAAATATAAAAGTGTCTATTCCGTTTTATTTCAGATGGAGAACATTGGCAATTTTCTGAGTTTTGCTGCCAAAGACTTGGAAGTAGCATCCGGGGATCTCTTCCAAACCGCTGACCTGTTTGATAATCAAAACATGGGTAGTGTAAGTACCTGCATGAATATTCATTCAGATAACAGACACATTTTGGTTTGTTGGTGTTAGTTTGCAAATCGCATCAACTGCGGAGTAGAGCCGATTTCGCGTCAGTGCGGAGCACGTGCTGTAAGTGTACCGCCCGAGCCAATGTCGAGCCTGAGGCGAGATTACCCCTCGATCTCTCTCTACACTCATTTTACAGCTATTTTAAAAAGGTTGTCCGGACAAACGGCAAACAACAAGCGACATTCCCAGCCCGCAATGGATTGTGGTCGTAACTGAAAGTCTGCTGAATTCGTTTGTTTTGGGGTCAAAAGCTTTAAGACTTTTGGTCTCCTGCGAATCGATTTTCGAATAGTCCAGTTTCGTATTCGAAAATTACCGCTGAATGCAATGACTACAGACGCATGTACGCAGGGTTAGCCTCATTCTGAAGTTAAACATTCATCAGTAAATACCAGCGAGAAGGTGAGCTATCCACAACTCTGCGTATTGTTATAGTTTCGCGTTTTGCACCTTCTCGCTCAGCTGCACAGTTATAACCACAATCCATTTCGGGCTGGGAATGTCGTTTGCTGTTTTGTTCAGGACAACCTTATGAATTATTAATGAGGTTTAGAACATTCTACATCTGTCGTACCGCCTGCCCTGATAGCCACAGGGTTCCCGATTTATTTATTTATTGCCTTTCTTGTTCAATCAGGTGGCGCATGATGAAGCAGATTTCGGATTAGCATCACGTGACCCGATATTTTCCAGTGAACGTAGCGCACGCAAGGGCTCCCATAAATGATAATATTTGAAGGATTATAACGACAATAGCCTACTTCGCGGCGTTGAAATATTAAGCAATTATTGGACGAGACTGAGCATTATATTTTGCGATAGTCGGAGTTCCAATAATTGTTTTATTATTCAGTGTTTTTGTCACCTTTGGCATCCAAAATGCAATTTCCTCCTCTGAACACTCTGGAAACCGAGCGACCCAATCTCGTTCCCTTTTAAAAACGCGCGGGCTCTGGGAACGAGATTGCGAGCGGCCATGTTGGATTTGTTGTTGAACAGCACTGCGCATGCTCACAACAATATCTGCAGGCAAACGCTTATTTGCGCGCAGTTATTTGCAGGTGGATCAACCAATCAGAATTCGGGATACTGAGGAACTTAATAATAAGAACTGATATTTGTCCTCGGACATTATCTAGTCCTCGAAACTTACAGTTTTCTCAAAAACCGTTCTCGGAACAGATAATATACGCGGACACAGATCAGTGTATATGTCAATACCACAAATAGGTTATTGCCGCTTATTTATATTTTAACTCATTCTTGTGCACCATAGCGCATGTCACAACTGCAGCTAGCGCGACCCTTTCTGTAACACTGCAATGGCTTTCCTGGTATACAAACCTCTTCGGCCAATTATATTGTAGCAATTATTGTTTCGTTTCAGGTCATTTCTGGAATTCACGCAGTCGGACGAAAGGTGAGCACCATTTATTATCCATTGTATGACTCTTGTGGAGTGGTGGAAGGAAGCAAAAAAACAAGAGGAAAAAACGTGTAAGCAAACAAGTGGTCGAGAATGAGGAAAAGTTTTAACGGGGTTAGGTGTAAACTCGTACTCAGACCCCATTTGTTTCTTACTGCGCATGCTCGACGAAAACAATTGGGCTCTGGAATCCGATTTTTGTGTATTCTGATTGGCTGTTCTAGACAATGCAATTTCACCGAAAGTGATAACTTTAGAGCAGTTACAGCACGTATTATACGTCACAACGAAAAGGCAAAAAACACAAAGCCCTTTTGGAGGGTTGATTTATTTGGACCAAAGACATTGAAAATTGAGGGTTATATAAACGCTTAAAACCGTTGGCTTTTACCTAAATGGTTGTCGCTAAAGCTGTCAAGGAGCTAAACTACGAACGATCTATGATAAAAATCATTATGCCTTGACTTGCTTCTACGGTGTATTCAGTTGCTGTTTGTGTGGTCATCGGGCTCAGGTAAGGCGATTTCAGCGGGTTTTCGATCACCATGAATCCTCTTGTGTAGTGAATATGAAATCTGTGATGTCTGATACGATAAAGAAACACGAGCCTGATGCATGAACATAAAACCTTAAAATCCAAACTAAAAAAGCAGAAGATGAAAGAGACACCGTATACGTACTAGCAAGCAAAAGATCACTATCAAAATCCAAGCGCTGTACGAGAGCTAACTGAAAGAAACGAAAACAACTTCTCACTCGAAGGGTGACGTAATGATAAGCATGCGCAGATTCACCGGACGTCAGTGATTCGCGGACTTTCGGAATCGGATTATCCCCAGAGCCTCTATATTTTGTCGAGAATGTGCAGTAAGAAACAAATAGGGTCTGGGTGCGAGATTGGGTGTACACAGCGTCAAATGTCTGCGCATGCGTCGACTAATATTTTCAAAATGGCTGAAGAATTACGCATGTGGGAAATTATGCGTCTTTGGGACTCTATCCGAAGTTATCGGTACTGGTATTTTTAATGATCCGATAGAAGTTAGCAGTCGGGTTTGATGAACTAATATAGTTGATCAAGGTATGCTAACCGCCGTGGGAAGAAAGTTGCTGTCCACGGCAGACGGCAGCCCTTCGTCAGAGCGAAAAAGGAATGGGAAAGTAATTTAACTCGTTCTATCTTTCGTAGGCTAATACGAAAGGCTTGAATGTTCCTCAACTCGGCCCCAAGGAATCAGACGTCAACCCTCGTGAGTTTACTGAGGAACAACTTCGCGCTGGTGAAGGCATGATTTCTGCGCAGTCAGGTCCCACTATGGAGCAAGTGGCTTCAGCTAAAGGCGAGCACTTCGGACGTGGCCGCCAGATCACTGACCAGCAGTACTGAGCTTCCTGGGAGAAGCTCCTGTCCTGACTTTTACTATATAACTCATTTTTAGTCTAATTCTGGAATTGCTGCTTCACCTTTACCCAGAGAAAGCTAAGAGCGTATGAAAAAATGTTTGTGAGAATGTGATCTGTAATGTTAACGTGAACTTGATCTGTGAACTTGAACATGAACGAGATATGTGAAGTGAATGAGATATGTGAACGTGAACGAGATATGTGAACGTGAATGAGATATGTGAACGTGAACTGGATCTGTGAACTTGAACGTGAACGAGATATGTGAACGTGAATGAGATATGTGGACGTGAATGAGAAATGTGAACGTGAACGGCATCTATGTTGTTGAACAGCTATTTCAATTAATGTTGTCTGGGAGATAGGGAATTAGGGAATACGACATTAGGGAATTCTCAGACCGAAATGAATTATGGCTACGAGTTACGATCTGAACCGCCGGAGTTTGTCGACTTAGCTTACGGTTTTTATTACTATCCATTTTTAGCCTGTGTAACAGCCGTCCGACATTTTAAAATGCCGTACTCCCTAATACCATATTCCCTTCTCCCAGACAACGTTAATTAGCTGTTAAATAGCTGTATCTTGTTCCTGAACTGAAAATATTGTAAAAGTGGCATTCTTGTTTGTTTGGTATTAATTGTTAGTCCATCCATTAGTCCATATGGTGTTTTAACTAAATTTATATTAGGCTCAGGTTGATAATTGAAAGAAATTGGATTTACCAGCCAAATAAAATTATGCAACATATATCTTGCGTATTCTAACTAATTCAGTCGTTTTGCTCTTGGGGGTTAATATTATTCGCCGTTTCTAGTGATCCCAAGGAGGGATCGGACTAATCATGATCTGAACGGCTTATAGTGAAAATGTAAGTTCGTATGAAAAGTTTCTTAGCGATGTTCGAATTCGTCAGTAGCCACAGGGAACCCAAAACCAAAATATTTGAGGTACAAAACTGGATGGTGGTAAGCATGTGTGAATATAAAAAGAGAACAACTAAATACCCTAAAAGAATGGATTCGAGAGCACTAAACTGAGATATGGTTATAATATTCGCTGAATGAATCAACTTGCGACAACTCCCAATGTTCGTTGCGTTGGCTCACCACAGGAGCTCAACGTGTGTGTATTTAATGGTATAGGAAATGTATAATAATAATAAGCCATATTTATATAGCGCCATATACCACAGTCTCATGGCACTTCACATTTTACTGACATATCCCGTCAGTGAATTTTTCGGATTCCTATTACGGCGCCAATGGCTGCCACGCAGTTTACAATGTCAGGGAGTATGTGGTTAGTGCAATGGCCAGGCTGCTGTACCGGGTGACAATCCCCTTCTCTTTTTCGAGTAGTACAACAGGTTCTTTCAAGTCCCCTTCAAATACTGATTAGAAGGAGACAAGGCCAACGTCCCCCAACGTCCCTACCCAAGGACGCGGCCGGGTTCGAACCCCCCGACCTCCTGCACTCTAGACCGTGCTCTACCAACTGAGCTAACCATGCAGTGAGGCGGTATGAATATCACCGAAAGGTTTCAAGTGTAGCGAAATATCGCGAAGAACATTCATATTTTAATACAAAATAAATATGAATTTATCTTACCTGGTGTGTTTTGTGTGTTTTGACGATTCCCAACTGTATGTGACCATGAATCCATGTATTAACGATGTCATCATCTGGAACAAAAGGAACAAGCTAGTATGCAATCCTTCAAAAACTGAAATAATACACTTTTCATCACGTTTTACCAAAAATCCATCTATCTATGATTTCACCATTGGTATGACTGACATACTGACTTACGAATCAAGTTCGTGACCTAGGTGTCATTTTGGATTCAAACCTTAACTTCCGTCCACATATTAACAACATATGTCGAGCATCATCCTTAGCAGTAAGGAATATTGGCCGTGTCCGCAAGTATCTCTCACCAGATAAGATTAGTGAAAGATTAATACATGCGTTTATATCGCCCAGACTGGACTACTGCAACAGTCCTTTATATGGCCTTCCATCGTCATTCATTTAGTATCAATCTTTTATTTTTGAAGATTTATTTCGTAGGAATCGGAAAAGAGAATTCACAAGGAGCAATTATATAAACTCTTCCGAGATCGCTTATGAAACATACCACAGGTAACCCAACAGACTAACAAGCGGTAAACATATATCGAGTCTGGGCTGCCTGTGGTTCAGCTGTATTAAAAACCTTCCCCAAACAAGACATACTTTAGAGACTGCGTGCCTCAAACACTTCACAGACCTACCCCAATCCCAACAAAATATCCTATACACAAATATAAACCAAAATGAACATGAACAAATATTTTCATGATTCGTCTTGAGCCTTCCGACTACAGAGCAAGCGTGATACGACGACGCTATGAAAGACCGATAGTGCCGATAGTGTTTCTAGCTCCCTAGATGAGTTCCTGCTCTTGGAGCAAACACAAATAATATATATGTTTAAATAAAAAAAACACCGGTAGTGATTCGTGTAAGGCAAAGTTTAATATATATCCAGTCTAGTTATCTCTAGAAAAAAGATCAAATACTGGCCCTCGCCGCTGAATCATGTGGGCCGAGACGCGTTGATCAAGCAGTAAACTAGTACGCATGAGCATGAACGTCGTAGATTTATTTCACACTGTTGACATCACATAATAATTACAAAAGAGGGAATATGACATTAACACAAACTTGTTTGAAAGTTGATAGATAAATATATGTTCGGTAAAGAGATATATACTGTCGGTATGCAGTAGTCAAATGCAACGTAGCCGATAGTCTCGGGGAAAAAATCGCTATTAAACAAGAAAGGTATGTTTAATTTCATTTGATTTTAACCTATCAATAATGGCAACATTTGTAATTTCCCCCGTTGATAGTAGGTCCCATACAAAGCCTACATATACTGACAAATACACACACCAACAACTCGAAACTAGAGCTTGGATTGCCTGTGGTGAGACGTACTTCGACGTTGAGAGCTATTGAGAGCTTTGCCGAAACGTTCTTCGACGCAGTTTGATCTCCAGGCCTGCTGGTTTTGTTTGTACGCCTTTTATCAAAGCCTGATGGAAATGTTCACTACGTCTGGAGCATTCATATAGACAAAGTCTGATGTCTGATGAGTAATGCAGACGAACTGTTCCATTCGTTGAAATGGAAAAAACCAGATTATCAGCGTATAAGTTGATAAATCCATTTTAACGTATATAAAGCTCTTAACGGACGAAACGCCCGAATACTTGAGCTCCAAATTCATCAGTCGATAACGACCTTTAACCTGAGAAATGCTGAAAATAAGCTAGCAGTACCGTTTCCGCGTACAAATTATGATAAAAAAGTTTCAGTTACAGCGGAGTGGTGCTGTGAAATAGCTTACCATTAAATTTAAGATAGGCGTCGTCACTGACAAACTACTACAGTAGTATATTACTATAAATTAACATAGATTATTATAATTATCGTAGTTTAGATTTGTTTATATTAGAATTTATTTTAGTATATATAGTTTAATCATCTTTTTATACATTTATATCCTGATGGCCCTACCGTGGTTAAGTCAGTATCACGGTTGTCCAATCGACACTCAATATTCTGCAGCCAGCCTAGATCTCACTTGAAGAATAATTTGAATTCTCTGAAGTAACTGGAGTGTAGTTTTATACACATGCATAAAAAGTTTATGTTCTATCACCAACGTTAAAGCCGGAGCCGGGTCTGGATGGGGTTAACTGAGAAACGGGGTATTCTTAACTGTTAACTGATAATTGAAAATTTACTGTTAGCTGATAAATTGAAGAGCCAGCTTCGAAATTCAACAAAATAATCGGCTAATTCTCGAAGATTACACTTAACTGTCAAATGACAAATGGCGTAAATTTTAACTGTTATTTGTCAGTTAAACCCCCATTACATATTAAATGGATATTACATGTTCATTTTCTACCACAGACTAGTTTTAGCCTTACAGCTATTCCTGTCCTCTCCTCCCCCACCACAGGAACCCCAAATCCCCACCACAGGAACCCCAAATCAACCAGAGCCTGCAGGCTACCTTACAGTCACACCGCGGCAAAACGTTATGCGCATGCGTATTTGCTATTTCTTGTCGGCGCGCGGCCGCCCCCAGTTTCCCGCGAAAACTGAAATGAAACAACAGGCACATACCCGTAATTTTAAAATTTCTGCTTAAAAGTATCTATATGTGAACTGTTTTGTCAAAAAATAAGAAAACTACTTAAAAGCTAAGCCTAAGACTTTAACAGGTTGAAGTTTTCTTAATTTGTAATTCACTGTGAGTTTACTAAGTTATAAAATTATTTACTAAAAAAGTTGAAACCCTCGGTAATTTGTATTTGATAGCAGCGCCTTCGTTCTTTTGGCCAGCGGAGCACACCTCCCTCTCCCCCCCAAAATATAATCTGGTCAGCGGTATCTACCATCATAACAAAATGGCGGCTGTTGCTGCCGGTACATTCAGCCATCTACGCTATAAGTATAAGAGACAGCTGATACCACAGGGAGCCCACACATAACGTTTGTATTTGATTTTATAAGGGAATGTATGGAGATTAATTTAAAGTATCGAAGTATTGCAAAAACATGCATCTTTGAACATAAAATAAACGTTTATTTACCTTATCTGTTGTGTTTTGTCGTCCTGGTGGCTTAAAACCTCAAATCTTGGCGATTTGTAACGGTCCTGAGTTCGCTGTTCCCATGTATACTAATAGTATACATGGGAACAGCGAACTCAGGACCGTTACAAATCGCCAAGATTTGAGGTTTTAAGCCACCAGGACGACAAAACACAACAGATAAGGTAAATAAACGTTTATTTTATGTTCAAAGATGCATGTTTTTGCAATACTTCGATACTTTAAATTAATCTCCATACATTCCCTTATAAAATCAAATACAAACGTTATGTGTGGGCTCCCTGTGCTGATACACGTCACCTCAAGACTTCTTAATCAAACGACAAGCTTAACGATTCGTGAATGTTACATGTTACTGGGTTTAAAAGAAGGAGAAACGGTTAGGTCTGAAGTTCGTGAGGTTTATTTCAAACTGGCAAAGCAGTATCACCCGGACAGTGGTAAAAGTACGGCTGACGGAGAGCAGTTTGCCAAGATTGATCATGCGTATCGGGTGATACTGATCCCGGCCTGATTAATCGATGACGATCGATGATCGAAAACTAATCGATAAATCGATATTAATCGATGAAATTAGCTGATTAATATCGATTAGTATCGGTTAATCGATGATTAATCGATAGTCACACGAAGTTGGGCCACTAATTACATTGATATCGGGGTTTTTTTCGAAAGCACTCCTGATACAACATGAGATGAAACGGTAACAAATTTTTGTACGGTTATAATGAATACTTTATTATATCTTTATGATGATGTCTGAGTCATTTTCGTATGACTTGCCTCGTCGTATCGTATCTGAACCGTAGTTTTGATAAAAACATTCGAAATTCCTGTCGTATCATAGCGGTATCAAGTCATACTCAAGTTTCCCACTCATATACGAAAACGACTCTATCTATTTGCTTTCCATCGGCTTCTTACATCTTTTAATCACAAGGTCCGTGTCGTTTCTATTTTTAAAACTTTTTATCATACGTATATCAAGGCGTGAAAGAATCGATGTTAATCGTTAATCGATGTTAATCGATGTTAATCGATGTTAATCGATGTTAATCGATATTAATCGATATTAATCGATATTAATGATCGATGATAATCGATGATCGATTACTAATCGATAAAAGGTCACAACGGCCTTGGTCATCGATTAATCATCGATTTCCAATATTAATCGATTGATTAATATTGATTAGTATTGATCAATATCGATTAGCATCGATTATCGGAAATATCGATTAATCAGGCCGGGTACTGATGCACGTTACTGAAGAGACAGCTCAAGAGACAAGAGATGATGAGTTAACTGGTGAGGAGGACAAGTTTGACATCCGACATACTGCACCCCAGCACAGGTAACTATTAGGGTCATTAGCATATAAAGTCATACCAAACCGACGATCTAATCGAATGAGAATGGCACACTTAGTTAGCACAGGTAACTATTATTAGGGTCATTAGCATAAGTCATACCAAACCGACGATCTAATCAAAAGAGAATGTCACACTTAGTAATTACGGAAAATCTGAGATTAATAAGTTGAATAGTTTTTGAGAAAACTGCTTTTCAAAAGTGCAAAATTTCACAAAGAATATATCGTGTGTGAAACAACCAATTTTTTTTGGGGGGAGGGGGGATCAATTTCTAAATGGGGAGGGGGGGGGGGGGGGGTGCAACGGGCCTGTAACCCTCGAAAAATCGCTCGAAAAATAAAAATAACTTTCTTTTCACCTGTTTTGTCGATTTCCAGAAAGCTTTTGACAGAATCTCGAGGGGAAAATTGCTAACTAAAATAAATAACATAGGAATAATGGGAAGATTTTTAGCTATTCTTATTTCAATGTATTCCAATGACAGAGCTTGTATAAAAGTTGAAAATAAGATTACAGAAAGTTTTCAGTGCTACAGAGGGGTCAAACAAGGTGATATCCTCTCACCGACCCTATTTCATCTATATATACACAACCTCCCCGAGCAATTTAAAGTGGTAAACGACCCTGTATATCTTGATAATAGACCCATCAATACTACATGTATACGCCAATGACATGATTATAATGTCCCAATCAGCAGAAAGTCTACAAAAATGTTTGCACAAATTACAAGATTACTGTACAGACAACAGTATGCAAGTCAACACAGATAAAACGAAGGCTGTCATTTTTAACAAGTCTGGGAAAAAGTTGAGCAGATTTATATTTGAAATCAATGGACAAAACATTGAAACCTCTACCACTTATAGATATCTGGGTCTAACTTTTAGTGCCTGTGGTTCGTTTACTGTAGCCAAACAAGATCTGAAAAAAATGCTATGAAAGCTCTATACAAGATAAGAAAAGAAATGGGAGCAAATTTTAGATTTAGCGTTGAAATCTCCCTAAAACTGTTTGACTCACTAATAAAACCCATTCTTCTTTACGGAGGCGACGTCTGGGGAATTGATAAAATTCTACCAGACAGTCGTAACCCGATAGAACTAGTGCAAAGTAAGTTTTGTAAACAGCTGTTAGGAGTTAGTAGGAGTGCCTCAAACTTAGCATGTAGATGCGAGCTCGGGAAGCTTAGCTTAAAATCCGATTGCCAAACTAATAGCATAAAATTCTGGGTAAGACTTCTCGCCCTTGACAATAACTCGCTGCTCTCAAAAGCTTATAAGGAAATGAAAAGTACAAATGATAATGATACTTGGACACAAAAAAATATGTAATATTTTATATAAGTACGGTTTTGGTGAAATTGGCTGCTCTGCAACTCAAATCCTGAACTCAAGGTATTTCCAAAGGTATTTCTCAACAGAGCCAGAGATATGGAAAGACAAGAATGCCTCTCTAGCTTGTTTAACGACAATAGAAATAACTCTAATCACCAAAACAAATTAAGAACCCTCCATACCTTCAAAACAGAGGTCGCGCTAGAGGATTATCTCTTACAAATAAAGAACATAAAACACCGAATCTCACTAACTAAGTTAATAATAAGCAATCATAATTTAATGATTGAAAAGGGGAGACATGTACGCCCTTATATCCCCCCGAAGAGAGGTGGTGCCCTTTTTGTACCATTGAAAAGGAAGATGAAAAACATTTTCTCACCAATTGTGGATTTTACACTGACCTAAAAAGGCAATCGACTAAAGATCTGAGAGAACAGAACAATCTCCAATTTGAACACCTAACTGCTGACAAACAATTTAGGCTACTTATAAATCCACCAAGAAAATTAATGAAAACTATTTCGAAATATATTTATGATTGCTTCCAAAAGAGAAAAAAGGCACTGCCTTAGATAGCTAGCTTTCCGTTTTTATCCAGTCTATTATTATTATTGGACTCCCACTCGTGTAAAAGTCTTTTTACAAAGTGCCAATAAACAATCGCTGTCTGTCTGTAACAAAATCTTTTTTCAAACAGGAGATATCTGGAGTATGAAGGAGTTGGTTCTGGAAATCCATCTATGAGGGAGAAACAATATTACCAACACAGAGTACAGAGTGCTATGGATAAAGTGTTTGATCACAAGACTAAACAGTTCGGTGCAGATGAGACTTCCATCGCTGACCCTGAAAAAAGAGTCATTAGGAAAACCAAAATTTCTGGCGCAATTGAACGTGTCGTAGAAGATCTCATTCAAGAGGCCATGTCAAAGGGAGAATTTCAAAATTTGCCTGGGAGAGGAAAGCCTCTGAAAGAAGACAAGTTTACAGATCCATACATTGGTAAGAAATAACTGAAAAATGAAGTCAATCTTTGTAATGATAAGATCGGGTTTTGGGAGGGTTTGTTCTCATTTTCTAGTATTTTTTTTGGCTTCCAACAAGAATCATCAATGATGGAAATAAAGCAGATGATGCACGGTTCAATATTTGTTGGCAACAAAATAGTCAGCGTTGAACCGTGTATCATACCATGTTGAATGTTGAAAGAAGTTGTTGAACGATGTTGCAACTTGTATAATGGAATAGAGAATGTCTATATTTCCTGTAACATCGTTCAATGCTGACTCGCTTCTTTCAACATTCGACATGGTAACAAATGTTTCGAATGTTGGCAACAACTGTTGAACCGTGTATCATCGGCTAAAGGAATAATTCAAGAGCAAATATTGCCTGCAAGCTCCCCTGTATACCTAAAATACCTCATATTTTAAATTTCAGATTCAACATCGCGACGATTGAACAAAGTACTGATAGACACAGGATTTGTGCCTGAGTGGATTGCTCTTGAAAAGGAAATCCGTGAGGACATCGTAAGCCTTCGAGAATTTATGATGGCAAAAAGAACAAAGTTAGGACCAATGCCATTTACTAAACAGGAGTTTAACAGATGGGAACTCAATGTGGATCAGTTCTGTGAAAAGACGAAACTAATTAATAACAAAATTGACAAGTTGAATTTGGTTGTACCGATACTTAACAGACAGAAAGTTCATGTCAATGTACGAAAAGAAGTAGACAGAACTGTTGAAAAGTATGGATTCGGAGCAGGAGAATCAGTTGAATCTAAGCACTCTGGTGAACAGCATTCGAAATGCATTTTGTGGGACACGTATGCAAGTGGAAATACAGGAACAAAATGTATCTTGGCATCATTTACTAGCAGATTTGTGAATAATTTAATAAAGACACTCTCCCTTTATGGGTTAAAAGTGTTTTTTTGTCAGAGAAATGTGAAAAAGAGCTAATATGAATTTTTTTTGTCTGGGTCGAATCTTAGTTCATAGCGATACAAAAATAAAAGATGGACGCAGTCATTCATGCCAACCGAACGCCAACCCACCCTTGGGGCAGAGTAATACAATACCGCTCGAAACCTGTATTCTGATTGCACCATTATACTGTATTTCTATTGTTTTTGTACTGCACGTTGTGAAGGTTAGGGTGTTTTGTATTGTTGAGTAAGCCAATGCCGTGGCTCGTTCCTTGAGGAGTGCAATATTTTCAGTTAAATTCTTACGCTTGAAAACCTGATATCCTGTTACCCTTTTCAAATCTAAACGACTATGTCGAAGACAAAATAAGAATGACCGAAATTTGTAGTCGCAGCAAAACCTTCTCTCTCACTCAACCTTCTAAAGATTGCAAGATTGCGTGACAGAGCTCACGACGGCTGCAAAGGAGACTAGAATGGAAAGGGACCTTTTCACTTTCAACCACAAGTTAAATGGGATTCTTATTGGGAGCGTTAATTCAATACAAGCTTCAAGTTATTATTGCAAGTTTTCGTAAATTATTTTAGGGGCATTCTAAATTCAGTTAGCCGGGAATCATGTCCGCATGTTTGTCAGTAAGACTGTCAGTTGTTCTTAAAAGCCTTATTAAAAAGTTGTCATTATCGCTATTATTTATTAGCTAATAACATAGACATGTCATGGACACCGCGAGACGCCGCCAAGGTTAAGCGTGACCACCCGACACGGGGACCGTTCATAGCACCTACAGTGACCACCCCAGACCGTCCACAGCACCTAAAGTGACCACCCCAGACCGTCCACAGCACCTACAGTGACCACCCAGACCGTCCACAGCACCTACAGTGACCACCCAGACCGTCCACAGCACCTACAGTGACCACCCAGACCGTCCACAGCACCTACAGTGACCACCCAGACCGTCCACAGCACCTACAGTGACCACCCAGACCGTCCACAGCACCTACAGTGACCACCCCAGACCGTCCACAGCACCTACAGGTGACCACCCCAGACCGTCCACAGCACCTACAGTGACCACCCAGACCGTCCACAGCACCTACAGTGACCACCCAGACCGTCCACAGCACCTACAGTGACCACCCCAGACCGTCCACAGCACCTACAGTGACCACCCCAGACCGTCCACAGCACCTAAAGTGACCACCCCAGACCGTCCACAGCACCTACAGTGACCACCCAGACCGTCCACAGCACCTACAGTGACCACCCAGACCGTCCACAGCACCTACAGTGACCACCCCAGACCGTCCACAGCACCTAAAGTGACCACCCCAGACCGTCCACAGCACCTAAAGTGACCACCCCAGACCGTCCACAGCACCTACAGTGACCACCCCAGACCGTCCACAGCACCTAAAGTGACCACCCCAGACCGTCCACAGCACCTACAGTGACCACCCCAGACCGTCCACAGCACCTAAAGTGACCACCCCAGACCGTCCACAGCACCTACAGGTGACCACCCCAGACCGTCCACAGCACCTACAGGTGACCACCCGAGACCGTCCACAGCACCTACAGTGACCACCCCAGACCGTCCACAGCACCTAAAGTGACCACCCCAGACCGTCCACAGCACCTACAGTGACCACCCCAGACCGTCCACAGCACCTAAAGTGACCACCCCAGACCGTCCACAGCACCTACAGTGACCACCCCAGACCGTCCACAGCACCTACAGTGACCACCCCAGACCGTCCACAGCACCTAAAGTGACCACCCCAGACCGTCCACAGCACCTACAGTGACCACCCAGACCGTCCACAGCACCTACAGTGACCACCCAGACCGTCCACAGCACCTACAGTGACCACCCCAGACCGTCCACAGCACCTAAAGTGACCACCCCAGACCGTCCACAGCACCTACAGTGACCACCCCAGACCGTCCACAGCACCTACAGTGACCACCCCAGACCGTCCACAGCACCTAAAGTGACCACCCCAGACCGTCCACAGCACCTACAGTGACCACCCCAGACCGTCCACAGCACCTAAAGTGACCACCCCAGACCGTCCACAGCACCTACAGGTGACCACCCCAGACCGTCCACAGCACCTACAGGTGACCACCCGAGACCGTCCACAGCACCTACAGTGACCACCCCAGACCGTCCACAGCACCTAAAGTGACCACCCCAGACCGTCCACAGCACCTAAAGTGACCACCCCAGACCGTCCACAGCACCTAAAGTGACCACCCCAGACCGTTCACAGCACCTACAGTGACCACCCAGACCGTCCACAGCACCTACAGTGACCACCCCAGACCGTCCACAGCACCTAAAGTGACCACCCCAGACCGTCCACAGCACCTACAGGTGACCACCCCAGACCGTCCACAGCACCTACAGGTGACCACCCGAGACCGTCCACAGCACCTACAGTGACCACCCCAGACCGTCCACAGCACCTACAGTGACCACCCCAGACCGTCCACAGCACCTACAGTGACCACCCCAGACCGTCCACAGCACCTACAGTGACCAACCCAGACCTTCCACAGCACCTACAGTGACCACCCCAGACCGTTAATTCATAGCACATACAGCTGACCAACCCAGACCGTCCACAGCACATATAGGTGACCACCCCAGACCGTTCACAGCACCTACAGTGACCAGACCGTCAATAGCACATACAGGTGATCAACCCAGACCGTTCATCGGCACCTACAGTGACCACCCCAGACCGTCTACAGCACATATAGGTGACCACCCCAGATCGTTCACAGCACCTACAGTGACCAGACTGTCCACAGGAGTCCTAGACAGATTGTGCTGTCGAAAATATTTGGAAATTTTTCTGAACAGCCTGGATGAAAAACTGGTGGGGCATTTGAACAGTTTTTCTGCCTTGGTAGTGGGGCATTTGATCGAAAAGTCGCTAAAAAGTTGCTCAAAAGGAAAAAATGTTGCTGCCAAAATCTGAAAAGTTGCTCTCAAAATTAAGTGTTTCTAAGCACAGATATTGACTGGATGGCTGCTTTATTGCATCAATGCACATTTAACATCTTGAATCACCGTTATTTCAAACTTCTTTTATTGGAGCTAATTACAAACAACACTGAATATATTACCACAGGCAACCCAAATTACGCAATGGTCATTGGTAACTGGTCAGAGCCCAGGCCCCAGAGTCAAAGGACTAATGTCCAGCCTGTCCGCGAAAAAAAACACGCTTTTAAATGGCACAAATTTACTTCTACCATATTACCCATGAGGAAAGGTTCATACTAGAAGAGTAAGGGATTCAAAATTCGCCCAAATTCGCTGAAACTACGTACAGACACAGCCAAGACACAGATCATAGACACCAGGTAAGTTTTATTCACTTTATTACAGTATATTTATCGAAAAACCAGATTAAAAAATTCCCATACAAACCAGTTATAAATTAAATTTACATAAACAGAGCTTGGGCTTCCTGTGTGCTAACTTTAGGAAAAGTTGCTCGAAGTTGCTCGTTTGCTAAAAAGTTGCTCACAGTGACTCGCAGAATTCAGAACCCCTACCTAAACATATATGGATGATGCACTCTGACGATCGGGTACTTTATACTCCCTCACAAGAAATCAGATTTTTTTCATCTCCGTTTGAAAACTTCTGGATTTCCGCCCGGAGTGGATGGATACGATGGTGTGATTGGTAGAATATCTGATTATCTGTTTACACCTATTTCAACTGAAAAGGGTCGCTTCCCGTTTGTCGCTAGTTCATCGGGACAGCATTCCCAGACCGAAGGTGGGACTGACTCCCATGATGTTTCTCTTGATTTACTCAATTTCAAAAGACGCTGTAAAAGACGACTGATTACATCAGCGGTTCGGAACGCATTGACGTGCTGTGCTAGTTTGAATAATCGACTGATTATCGATTGACTTCCACACAGGTCACGTGCCGAATGTTATGCGCAGTGCAGTGGATGTATGTTTGCAGTTGAAATGGTTCACTTCCTTGCTCAGTTTCACCTATCTTGAGCCTTTTAACACCGTGGAATTATAGGGAAATTAACGTTTTCACTCCCAAGCCTGCCAAATGTCGAAGGTTTGTATGGCGGCAGCGAAAGACAGCGATAGAACACATACGCTGGATACACTAAAAGCAAGGTTTCCGGAGATACCAGAACAAGTCATCTCAACTACCCTATCTAAGGTAAGGCTTAAATCCTCGCTCCTTGAACCGATTTCTCTGTAATGTTATAGCTACATAGATAAGATACCCGAGCCGATATATACCCTGTTTTAGAGGCTTATTTTCTCTCTCAATATGAATTATGTAGCATCTGTTTTGAACCGTTCGTGTTCTTACGTGGGTTTGTTTTGGAGGTGTTGTCGAATGGGCCTGAAGGCTGTTTCTGAAGTCTTTCGTAGGAAAGCACTAGCTCTATGCAAACCAGGTGGACCAGGACTGCTATAAAACTGGAATATCTTAAGTGCCTTAAACTCTGTAGAAGAATTATTTGAAGAACAAAATTATAACGTTGAATTGGGTCTTGGGATGAACCGAGTCTGTTTCATCATCATCCGACAGCTGAAAGTTTACTTTTCTTTGGACTTTCGATTTTCACATTTCTAAAGGTGAACTGAAGCCGGGAATGGCATTAAGCCTTCGGAACCGAAAATGGTTTAACATAAGAATTAAAGTGTTTCTAATAATTCGACCGCAATATGTTCGTGTTTAAAGTATATTGGCGCTCCGAGTGTCACGCCATAATTTTCTATTATCATTGTGACATTGAGTTGTGTTTGGTTGTCGTATTGGAAACCAGCTTATTATTGTGGTATAATGTGACTTCTCAAATAAAACGTATAATTTCTCAAATTATGAAATATGGACGGCCTGAAATATTGTTACAAAATTATAGTAGTATAAAGAGAAAGTCCACATGTAAATCTGCAAACTCAGCAGTTAACTATTACTAATCGAATATACGAAGCCAGACAATCATATTAATCACTTGTTATTTGTGTTAATTTCGAAACTCTAGCTTTTAACATTAAAGATGTCTGTGGTTGAAGTTAACCAACTTAAATTGCATGAAAATGGAATTATTGTCTTCTGTTTAAGATTTATGTTAAAGACACTAGAATATATAATAAGCAATTGATTACCTCCATGGAAGAACGATCAGTTTATTTTGTTTGTGAGAATCTTGAGATTTACACAGATTCTAAACCACTGTGAGGAACTTGTTCCTTTACTGAAACTGAGTATTGTGTGTGTAAATTTCACGATTCTAGTGTAAAAACAAAATAGTATTGGCCAAACAATAGGTCACTCTTCCTCTGAGGTTTCCCAATTATTGGACGAGACCTGCCTCTTCTCCAGGCATCTGTTTGTGCATTGAAGCATGTCTTTGAAACTTTGTCCTGTGTCTGTCTGTCTGAGAAAACAAGCACAAGGAGCAATGGGAAGGGAGGGAAAGAGGAAGCATCTGGCAGATCTCCGATTCACAATGGCAGACCAGAATATTGATGAATCTGAGTATTTTTAATTTCTCAAAGAGGCCGCATTGTTCACATGTTTTTGCAAGGAAAGCTTTCTTGTTATAAAGAAGAGGGCCTAGATCCTCATTTTCACACAGTTCACCATAAGCTGAAGCCGGCTGTGAATGCTAATCAGTGCGAAACTAATAAAAGCTGTACTAAAATGGCTGCATGGTGAAGAACTTGTACATGTATATGCCTTCAATAATTCTCCGATCTTTGATCCAGATAGGTACTTCATGAATATTTTATTTATTCTGAGATGTCTTTGTCAAATGAATATTTACGTTTCCAGTATATCTGTTGGTCATCTGTCAGGATCGAAATATACAGAGCACAGTTCTTGCTAGGCTCTGTTTCAGCCGTTGGGGTGTCGTTTCTCCAAAGCCTCCCCCCACTAATGGCTGGGTGCATGGTCAACATGCTGTGTCCATAACGTCAGCTGATTAAAATTCAATATTATTCATTTTGCGTGTTTTGACAAGAAAAGCTGTTTACCCTTTCACGATTTTAGCATAGGTTCTAAACAGTTTACTTTGCCATAGATCGTAATCTGAATCAGGACCTTGTTAACGTTAATGAATGGCTTATCGCGAATAAGCTCACTCTAAATAAATCGAAGACAGAATTCATGTTAATTGGATCAAGACAAAAATTAAGTACCTTTAATAACCCTCCGTCACTAACAATTGATGGGGCTCCCATAAAACAGGTATTGAATACAAAATCTCTTGGTGTTCATATCGATGAGAATCTGTCCTGGAACACACACATTGATAAGTTGTGTAAGAAAATTGCCTCTGGCATCGGTGCCCTCAAGCGCATTGCACCATTTGTCCCCCGCAAAACACTACAGTCTATTTTCAATTCACTGGTGCAACCACATTTTGATTATTGTAGACTGTGTTGTGTGGGGAAGTTGCAATAAAACCCTTGCTAATAAACTCCAAAAATTACAAAACCGTGCGGCTCGGGTTTTAACCTTTTCCAGCTATGATGCTAATGCTGATTATCTCTTTGAAATACTTGGCTGGAAAAAACTTGAAACTCAACGCCAAATTCATAAAGCTGTTATGGTCTATAAATCACTTAATGGACTCGCCCCTGACTATCTCCGTTCGAAATTTGTTGACCGCAGCAGCGTTACAAATTATTCTCTAAGAGACACTGAGAGCAAACTTGCTATTCCTCTGCCCCGCACCAACTTTCTCAAAAATAGCTTTGGTGTGGTCCTATGGAATAGCCTTCCGATTGAGTTGCGGCAAGCCAGAACTCTAAGTAGATTTCGCTCTGGTTGCAGCAGTTTCTTTTCTTATCTTAACTTAATTTTAAATTAGCACATGGCACTCATGAAAAGCAGGTTTTTATTTGAGCTAATTTTAAATGTAATTTTATATTGTAATTTTTTTACAAAACCCTGATGACCGTACCGTGTATAAATAAAGATTACTTACTTACTTACTTTCAAAACACATTGGAACTCTTTAAACTAAACTCCAAGTGTGAAATGAATTCTCAAGAACAAATGCCATTTAACATCATTGAGAAACAAGGCTGCATTATTTGTTACATATTACAATAATCACCATAGTGGTGCTCAAGACACCTCACTAACAGAAATTAAAAGCTGAAATTTATGTGGGATAAAGTTCTGATATTATCTCAGAACTATTCTGAGCTAGAGTCGAGTATTCCTGCTTATGTCTTGGAGACATTAAAAACTTGCTCAAACTTAGTACGTAGGACTTGAAGAATTGTAAAACTTGTTTGATGCAGCGATTTTCAAGTGAATTGTGATCGCAGAGTCGAACACGATCTGAGTTGGCCTGACCCAGGTTGAGAATGTTGGCAAGATCTTGGCAAGATCTTGCCAAGATTAGATCTTGTCGATCTTGCAAGATCTTGCAGGATCTTGCAAGATCTTGCAAGATCTATTTCTTGCCAATGTAAGATTAGATCTTGCCGAGAGATCTTACCAAGAGATCTTACAAGATCTTGTAAGATCTTGCCAAGATCTTACAAGATCTTGTAAGATATAAGATCTTGCCAAGATCTTGCAAGATCTTGCAAGATCTTGGCAAGATCTTGCCAAGATCTTGGCAAGATTTTGCAAGATCTTGTAAGATCTTGCAAGATTCTCAACCTGGGGTCAGTCAGACGTGATTTCCTCTCTTATACATGTAGCTCTTTTAATATGGAGTCGTCCATCTTTTCTTCTCCAATAAAGCCAGCAACTACATTTAATTTTCTTTGAAGTACACTTAAGAATGGCTACCTGCCTGGTCTTATAAGCAAAGTTAAATGAGAAATGACCGAACATTATGGGCTTCACAACCTTCGAAAAGTGACAGCAGTTCCCAAGTGCTTCCTTATGTGAATCCTTGAATTATTTGAAACCAAACTTTTCCAGAGCAAATTTAAACGCATTTTGGAACAGCAATCCAAAGCCTTTGGTCTGGCTTTGAAAAGTTTACAATGTAAATTATGCAAATGTGTTCAGCGTCAGGATTTCAGTGACAAGTTTGTGATTGGCTAAAACCAACAATGCCTCAGCTCGCACACCTAGCCATGAGTGGGGAGAGGATTACTGGCTCACCAAAACCCCCACGGCTGGAAACCGAGCCTAAGTTCTTGCTAAATCTGATGGGTTTAACTGATATAATATTTACCTAACTGTTCTACATAACATACATGTAAACTCTTCCTTTGAATAAAAAGGAACACATTTAAAGCGATATTTATAGCTGTTTCTAGAAACTGAACTGTTTGTCAAGAAACCGAACATTATCTGCCAGGCATCTCATTTCCTCTCTTCTCCCTCGTACGCCTCCCTTCACTCCGACGCTTCCCTTCACTCTGCACACAGATAGACAGGCAGCTTCGCACAAACAGATGTCTGGGGATGATACTGAGTATAGATCATGATTTGTTCATGATGAGCTGTCAGTTATTTGCCGATAACAAGTAACTATTAGCCAGACATGGACAGATAATGATATTTTGCAATAGCTCAATTCAATATTATTGTTTTATCATTCAACAAAATATAACAGTACTGCAATTGACTGCCTATAAGCCACAGGGTAGTTTTGATTTCATTTTGTCTACACATGTACACGTAAGAGGTAATTTTTTTCGTCTAAAGTCCGGGTGCTGCTTACATGTAAAACTGTATAAGAGAGCTTTTTCAGATTTTATTTCGAGTGAGCCCTGATATCCTTTTTTTAATGTTTTTTTCTCATAATATTCCCACTGTTGAAGGGCTCTTTGCAATCCAGTTTGTGTTTATTATTGATATTGTGGTTCTGTTAAAGTTTATATTTTGTGAAGTTTGATCGGTTTGAGCCTTTTTCTTTAATGGGTTTAATTTTTTTGGCTTATTGAAAGACTAAATTTCAACGAATTGTGGAGGAATATTCAGATTCTAGAACTGGATGAAATATCCAGAACACTTTGGGTGTAAAGAAGTTGTTTGTGTGATATCACAAGTCCACAACACACGGTAAATTATAATAATATTGTCAAAAAATCCAAAACTTCACATCTCAGCATTTTTATTTGAGAGACAAACTGCTTGCGCAAGTAAAATAAAAATCATCCAGAACATTTCATTTCTTCATTATCTCAATTTCTGTTTGAAATTTGTGGTCCAATTTCAAAGCCGTAAACATTATGCTGAGCTACATGTAACTGATATTTAAATCAGTTCACAGAAAACTTTACACACTTCAATAATTTATTTATTTATTTTTCATTATGCACTGCTGCAATTTGAGAGACTGACTTCCACACCTTAATTAATGAAAAGAACTCGAGAGTATTTTATTTAGTAAACATTTCACTTTGAAAGTAAAGTTGAGAAGCTGTGTGGTGCTTTAGGAACTACAATGCAATAAAATCACAGTTCCCGGTGTTGTTTTATCAAAAACCAGACAGACATGTCTGCATGGCTGAGAAAATTCAATTCATGTGCGATCTTGGAGAATCTTTATTAGATTCTTGAAAGCATAAGGCAGCATCGTAGCCTGTGAACAGACACTGCTCGCCCTCAAATATTGTGAGAGAGCATCTGTGAGTTACATTTGTTAATCGTGTTCCAGGTCACATGAATCTTTCCAGAAAACTGGCAACCGTATAATTATGATTGGTTAGTACATCATAATTCATTACACATTGCACTTCAGTCTTTGATTGGCTAAATGAACATGTCACTGTTTACTTGCCAACTGCGTGTTTACCTGACGAGCATACAAGAACTCAATTTAAACCAGGCCTCGAAATGAAACAGAAGTTGCGACTAGTTATGAAAATTTGGTCGCAAGTTCACAATTTTTAGTCGCAAAAAAAAACAGAATCAGGGTTATTGATAGGATTCTGACCACACGGAAGTCAACAGGCACAATACCAATAACTAGATCCCAGGTGTTCCACAAGGCCCAACATCCAAAAGTTATCAGCGGTCATACCCAGTTTCACTACCAGTATTACGCATTTCCCTTAAACCATTTCAACATAGCGTACTAGCATGCATGTCAATCAATAGGAGTTTATGGTATCCCTTCTAAGAAGTGTGCTATATGTTTTGGAGAGGAGACAAAGTTTTGACATTCAAACGTATGAATATAAATTATTGTTGCATTTAAACAAGTACTGTATTGTTTTATTTTATTTTCAGCATGCAGACAACTTTGAAAAATGTCTTATAATTCTGAGTCAAGAAAGTGACCGATATTTATATGGAGAAGATCTAGAGACCGACAGTCCAGTTCCTGTTCAACCACCACCATCTGCTCCATTAGAGCCTCTGTCAATCACAATTCCCCCATCCACTACTACAGAACTACCAAGACTTAGTCACTACATATACAAAACTACACCATTGATACCAGTAACAAGACCTTTGACCATTGCTATTCCAACCCCAGCTGAAGCAAGTCTGGTCTCTGAGGCACAGATAGATCGACAGCCTTCAGTAGATAATTATAGCCAAAGTGAGTGTTAAGATACAGAACTAAATCCAAACTAGTTGAATTCTGATTCCCATGCAGGAACTCTGGAGACATGGTAACTCTGCAGACCTACATTTGTATTTTGGTTACAGCTCTTTAACAAATCTTAAAAATAATATCCCTTGCTTACAAAGTGAAAGCTCAAAGCTATTCACACTGCTGTCAATTACATGTATCATTACTTGTGATCTATTCTCATTGGCTGAAATGCAAGGAAACAGCATTTCCATCAACTTGAGATGTTTGATTTCTATTTAATTGACTGCTGTCTCGTCCAAATGAAAACATGAAGCTTATAGGAAACATTTGATATCAGTGTGAGGTAAGATCTCTTCACTGCATTCCATGAACTGCTAAAGTATCGATCAGCTGAAACATTACATAGATCCATGTTTCATGTATGTGTATGTTTTGAAATAAAAAACAGAGTTCAATCATACAAGTAAATGTCTCTGACTATATAACTTTTTTGATATTCACAGAACTTATTCAACATCAACAACAAAGACTCGACAGAATAACAAAAGTAAGTCAGGAAGGAGGCTGACAGTTTGTAGTAACCTGCTTGCTGGCTCTCTGTAGGATCACAGGGGAGAGAGGAAAAGTAGAGCCTGCCACAAAATCCTATTTTGAAATTCTTCCCCTAATTAATATGCAGGCAGTCATGCATGTAAAATATCAAACCTGCAAAGCTTCAACCAGGTAAAGTAAGAAATCTTGGAGAACTTTTATGTACACAATTTCATTAGAAAAAAGTGCCAAGGGAACAAATGTCTTTCAGAAAAAGGCAGAGGTTCACCTAACAATAACAAGAAAGGTCAGCAGGTAGATGCTGACTGGTTCAAAAAATTTTTGGTTAATTAAAAAAAAAAAGTTTCTTTTTTAACATTTTAAAAGGGAAGTTATGTTAACTGATGTTAGGGTTATTTTAAATGTTGGATTTGATTATTGAAGGAGGATTATAGTCTGTTAGTTTCCTTCTCCTAATAAGACTACTTTAATGGCATCCAACATTGTTATCATGCAAAAGGATTGGTTGTATTACTGTTGGTGATTGCAGGTTTCTGTTCAGTGTGTAGTTTCCACAACTGCACAAAGCAGTTGATCACTTTCTGGTTGATTTCAGAGTAGTTCTGCTGTATCCATTTCCAAGTTTTCTCTCTTCCTCTGTGAGCAACAAGGGCATGAGCTTGCAATAACACTTCATAGATCCTCCCCTTCGGGATAACCTCTTTCTTTTCAGGAGTGAATATTTTCCCATTCGAGAAAAGCCATTGTTTACATTTCAGTGTTTTTTCTTCCCATTTAGTGAGTTCTGGTCAGGTAGTCTCGATGCCCAGGTTTTCCTGGGTTTCAGCTTTCAGCAGATCTTTTGTTTTTTTGTAGAAATTGTCAGACTTCTACAGGGCTCGAAATTAAGAAAAAAAGGAGGCGTAATTTTACGCCCAGCTTAAAAATTTTAGCCGTAATTATCCAAAATTTAGGCGTAAATAATTGTGCATTAGTAGCTGAAATTTGTTTTTTTAATGTTGCAAATCATTTGCTTTTTTTGTAATAAACATTCGACTTTAAAGGAGCTCATTCAACCAAGATGCATTGCGAGTCACTGTTATTGTTTTCATACGGGAAACTACTTGAAATCGGACAGCTGCCAATCAGAAAATGTGATATCGGGCTTTTTTATAAATAGAGTTTACGAGTTGAACTGAATGGCCGAGATCGGCGGGGAGATCGGTTGCCTTTATACTTGAAGAAATATAATAGAATGAGCGGAATTTCTACGGTTCTCCGATAAAAAATCCTCGACGTGATGCAAGCAATCGATCTCATGCTCGATCTAGCGAACCAACTTGTCCAACTTCTGAACCAAATTCCAACGATGCAGATCGTGTGGCAAGGAAATTAATCAATTCTACGTTTTTAATAGCGTTATACATTTAGAGTTCTTTCCTTTCTAGGCTTGTGCATGCAAGAACGTGTAGTCGAAAGAAAGGAGCTAGGTTGTCCCTGCCAAAATGCTGGTTTGAAATGTTGAAGTACTGTTTGCCACATTCTATTTGTGTTCAAGGTCCGTGCGTTCTCCATACCACATTTTGACTCGCCAATGCAATATGCAAATTTGAAATCAAATTTGAGGAATCAAATCCGTATAATGTTATTGTTTGTTAGCCTGAATTTCAGCCGGTTTGTGTCATTTTAAAAGCCCCTTGACTTCCGTTAATCGTACATTGGATATGCTGGGTAAAAAAATATCGATCAATCAGTTTTCTGAGCGCCCAGAGGCACTTGATTGAACTTGAAGTTTATTCATCAGCAAAGAAACATTATTTTATAAAATAGGTTTCCACTTTACAGCCGCTCATGCAGATATCAACACAACATTTCACTTTTACTTACTTTAATTGTCTCAGCGTTGCAGGGTACCTATCCTTCGAGTCAGGATCCGAGTCAGGATTCCGAGTCAGGATCCGAGTCAGGATCCGAGTCAGGATCCGAGTCAGGATCCGAGTCAGGATCCGAGTCAGGATTTCGAGTCAGGATCCGAGTCAGGATCCGAGTCAGGATTTCGAGTCAGGATTTCGAGTCAGGATCCGAGTCAGGATTTTAGGGTAGGAATTATCTGGGCCTTCTAATTGCTAAGCTAAGTTTACTGACAGTAAACTTTATAGCGAAAAGGTCCTCTGTGGCATCCAGAACCTGGTTTACTAACCGCTTTATCCCTAAATAGCGCTACCACGGGGTACGGGGTTAAGTCTGTAACCCTTCGTATAGTCTGTACAATGTGCGAGCCAGCGAGCCATGCGAGCCATGCAAAAAAATAAAAAAATAATCAAAACCAAAATTTAGCCAGACAAATTAAAGTTCAATCGATTCTTTCCAGTACTGATGATGAAACACTCATACAAATCCTTATTCAGTTCACCGGGGATAGGGAAAGTGCGAGTTGAAAAGTGCGTGTTGCGAGTTGAAATGTTACAGGCAAAAATGGCGGGGAAAAGACATGATCTGTCGCCGTGCAGAGTGGAAATTTCGAAGATCGGCTGAGGCGCCAAGTCCAAGAGAATTTGACTTTCTTTCCGATTAACGATAAAAAGCAAACTTTTTTTGACGACCTTTCGGAATCATTATTCTCCAGATACAGAAACGAGATGAACAGACCGAAATAAACAGAACAGAGATTAAAAGAGCCGAGAAGTTTAGAACTGCATGAGTGAACTGGAGAACAGAGACTGAACTGAACCCGGACTAGAGTCAATTCAGTGTAGAGTATGGACATGATTAGATATGAACCAAAAAGACTGAGCTGAGTGCATGAATAGAATAAATAGAACTGTAAACCGAACCCAATGTTGAAACTGTTTGACACCCTTACACAAAGAAATTGAGAAAATTGAACTGACCGAAACCGAACAGTACATATATTGGCTTACGGATATGAATCGAATATACAGAACTGAATCAGTAAACTACTTTTCGGATTGCAAAAACGATTTATCGAACTGCAAATGACATGAACGAACTAGTAGGGTAAAGAAGAAAAGTATTAAACCGAAAAAAAATGACAGAACAAGAAAAACGAGCGAAACTGAATTCTGAGAGGAAATTAATTATAAAATTGGCCGGACCCTTGTGGAAACATCAACAAAGGGTGACTTTTTTCGATTCTCGCTGGAAAATCGATGGAAACAACGGTTGTCACGGAAATGATGATTGTTATAGGTTTTAGTTTATTTAGAAGTCGCATGTGTGTTACAGAACTGTTGATGTTTCATGGGTTTAGCGCTATGGATTCGGGAACGCACTGAAATACGGCTACGATACAGCTACGTAGAGCGGCTATAATTATAGAATGTATATTGGAACAAGCCGCCCACTGGGCTTTCACTCGGGCCACTATATATATATATATATATATGGATTTCTCTTTAAAATCTAGAGATACAAAGCATGGAAGTCATCCCTCGGGTCATCAGTTGTTTTGTACATTCTGTCTTCCAAGGATATATATATATATATATATACAGTCGATGCCAAAAAGGTTGTCCAGCAGAACATAATATAATACTATAATATCCATTGTTTTGGGCTATTGTCTAGGCTAAAACAATAGGCCAAAACAATGGATATTAAAGTATTATATTATGTTCTGCTGGACAACCTTTTTGGCATCGACTGTATATATATATATATATATATATATATACACTGAAACAAAAAAACTCTGCCAAAGACTTATATATATCATATATATATATCCTTTATATTTCCGTCAAACTTTTTTGACAGTTGTTGCTTTGGTAGACACAAAGAAACATAATAGGCTTTGTTTTTCTTTGTCTTTGACGGTAATGAACTAATATGTTTAACCGTGAAATTCTGGCATTTTGGCCAGCAAGATTTTGATCGCACGTCAGTAGCAAGAGCAATAGCAAATTAAAATACAAAAACCGGTAATTTTGTTGGGTCGATTTACAGCGTCCAGCGACCGGTTTGTATTTTAATTTGCTATTACTCTTGCTACTGACGTGTGATCAAAACCTTGCTGGCCAAAATGCCAGAATTTCACGGTTAAACATATTAGTTCATTACCGTCAAAGACAAAGAAAAACAAAGCCTATTATGTTTCTTTGTGTCTACCAAAGCAACAACTGTCAAAAAAGTTTGACGGAAATATAAAGGATATATATATATGATATATATAAGTCTTTGGCAGAGTTTTTTTGCAGCCAGACACTCTTTAAGGTGAGCACACACCAGGAGACATTTTGCATGTCCCCTAGTGTATGTCTCACCTTTATGGAGGAAGGGGTACTCCCATAAAGGAATTGTTTTCAGTGTCCAAGGGAGGCACCATTAGAAATGTGGAGGGGGGAGGTAGGACTTCCTCAAGATGCACATTTTTTTCGTCGCTGGAAGAATTAGATAGAAGAAAGGGAATAAATTAATAAATTGAACTGAATTGTGATTGCAATCGAAATATTGTAAATTAGAATTAGAAAGGACTTACCTCTGAATAACTGTGAGGGTAAAGAGAACAAAATAAACATCCAGCGAGGTACATGTATACGCTGGTTCATTTTTCTAGGGATCCAGGCGCACCGAGATTTATGGGTCCGCTGACCCAGACTGACTTGGAGTTTCTGTATACGGAAAATTTGATTTTTTTTTTCCATCTCAAAAAGCATTTACCATTGCAGGAACTCTAATCTCAGTTTTCTTACTTTTTCTTGTAACTCGCATTTTTCAACTCGCATCACTCCCATTCCATTGACCGACAACCGGTAAGCAAAGCACACACTGGCGGAAGCTGAATTACTTACCTTCTCGCATTCATTTGCAACCAAACCCCTAGCCCTGAAAACACATGGTAACTCGAGCCACCGACACCAAATCCGCGGCTGAACTGATGATGAGCCAACAGCTATAAATATCAATAGCGCTAGCAAAGCTTTTTGCAACAGTTGGTTACATTGTACAACGTGTCGTCTGAATGCGATTGGTGCCTGTACCAAGCATTTTGGCCGAGTGTTTACACCCCTAAATTTGGTCCGCGGACCCAAAATATTTTGGCACGACACCTATTTTTGTCGTGTACATTTGAACATTTCTGGGTCCGCGGACCCATAAATCTCGGTGCGCCTGGTTGGAGAGCCGTGCTTGAGAATTAGAGCAAGTCTACAATAATTATTACCTCAAATAAATATTTTCAAACATAACAAAGGTATATCGGTTATTAAGAGTTTTATTATATGGCTAATTTGAAATCTAAAATAAAAGGTAAAGCGGCAGGGAATTTGTTTTAAATTTGCATTGCTACATCAGTACATGTACAGCGCGCGTGTAACACTCAAATGGCTTCTCCAGTACTTTTACTGAATACAAGAAACTACGCTTGGGATTTTCAAAACGATCGAGAGTATCGTTGTATCTAACAAGAGGAAAGCCTAAGCAAAAAGAGTTTTCAAAAGTGAACAGTGTTCATTTAAAATGAGATAAATCAAACATCTTTCATCACTACAGCGACGCGGCAATATGTTAATTCAAACCTGTCGCTATTTGTGTCCAGACTGGGAATCCACCAGATCTTCATCAACTTTGATAAACAAAATTCAAGAATAATTTCATAACAGGAATTCGCAGCAATTGTATGTGAGTATTTGATTTATTTTTTGTATGCGAGTTTTTTTTTTCATGGCTCGCATGTTCTATTTGCATGGCTCGCATCGTTGGCTCGCATGGCTCGCTGGCTCGCATGTTGTCCACACTCGATTAGAGGTAATTATAAATTTCTTGGAATTCCTGACTCGAAATCCTGACTCGGAATCCTGACTCGAAATCCTGACTCGAATCCTGACTCAGAATCCTGACTCGAAATCCTGACTCGAAATCCTGACTCGAAATCCTGACTAGAAATCCTGACTAGAGACTTAGTTTATCTCTCAGCATTGTCCATGTACATTACTATAAGACTAAGAGAGAAACTGCGAGATTTGTATTCTTGCATGTACCGCGCGTGTACCGCGTACTCGAGTCTTCATGCAGTCAAAGCAATTTGCTTTAAATGTTGTAAGTGTCTGATAATGATAAGCAAAAGGCTCAGCTCTTCTCGGACCTTTAAATTTCTTGTCATTTAGGTCTGCGGGCCGATCAAGCCAATGTAGAAAGGCCCTGGTTTGGATAAACTGTAGGAATTACAATCAAACAGTCGGCTAACTCCAGTACAGGCTCTAGTAATAATTTCACTGACCAAAGGCGACTCCAGAGTACGTTCAATACTTCCCCTCGCAGGTGAAAATTCGGAAATATGTGACTGAACACAAAAGCTAATAAATAAGGAACATTTTCCCCTATAAGTAATCAACTGGTATGCCCCTGTGAGACCGATGGAATAGGATTTGTTTCGAGAAGCTCTCCAGAGCCATTATCGGGGGCCCCGAAAATGGCGGTTCGAGAAATTTGGGGTCGCAATGCATCTTGGTTGAATGAGCTCCTTTAAACTCATTGAGTTCAATATCGCTTTTTTTAAACAAGACAGAGAAAGACAAAGGCATGGCAGCCTTTTAGCTTTTTTCCATGCAGTCACAGCAAAGTTTCGCAGGAAGCCATGCAAGTGTTTAAGTGTAACGTACATGTCTAGGCTGAGCTAGGGCTGTTAAAACATCTATCGCACCAGCTTTGAGACAAATAGAGCGGCAAGCAGAGACGATTTCTCTCATATTTCTACAATTATTTTTTTGCATTTTACTACCATTTGCAAGCAAGCGTTTAGTGTAAACTTTTTTGTCTGTTGTTTCAAGTTTGAAATGCATAGTTTACTAATTCCGCAGCAATGTTTGGCGTGTGAAGTCTGAACTTTTAACCGCAAAATGTCAAAGTTTGACAGCTCCTGTAATGTAAAATATTTTCCCGCACGAAACAAGTTGTTTTGCATGACAAAAGGCTATGTTTTGCATGACAAAACCTATAGATAGGAGCTGTCAAACTTTGTCATAATTAGTAAACTATGCGTTTCAAACTTGAAACAACAGACAAAAAAGTTTACACTAAACGCTTGCTTGCAAATGGTAGTAATTTTTTCAAAAAAATCAGATAGTTTTAGAGATTTGGAAATAAGACTTGTCTTCCGATAATATTTACCTTCGTAAAGAGGATCTAGGCGTAATTTTACACCTTAAATTAGTGGGAAATGTTAGGCGTAAAACGAAAAAATCTAGGCGTATCGAGCCCTGTTCTAGGAAGAAGTTGATAGCGGATTCTTGTTTTTTTTGTTTGGATTTTAATTCGTTTATGGCATCATAGAAGGCCTCTTTACTTACGCATGGTTCTTCGGCCATCTTTGAAGAGTCTGGTGCGCATTTGCATGTCCATTCGTGTATAAATTTAAGAGACTGGAAACAAATATTAGCATAATGAGAGGGACTGGGTTCGACAACTAGCACTTATAGAATATACAGTGGTGTTCAAATCAACAATTGCTTCTGTGGCGCATTGCGTTAGGCGAGTGGATCATCGAGTAGCTGAAGTTAAGCCTGATCGGGCAGGGTTAGTAAGTGGATGGGTGACCATCAAAGAAAGTGGGGGGACAAGGGAAAAAAGGAGATGGTAATGGCAGAGGGGGGAGAATTAGAAGGGAGGGATGAGTGGCGATTTTTTTATATTTTTTTATTCCCACCAAAAAAACTAAACCCCTTTTTTTATGAATCCCCAAAAATCTCTTTTTAGAATCTTGAAAAAAACAAATCCAGTTTTGAAAATTTGAACTGGTTTAAAAATTTTGAACTAGTTTAAAAATTATTTTGAACCAAAAAAATCCAACCACAACATATATATAAAGTTGTGTTAAAGTCCTCTTCGTGCACAATTCCCACAAGGAAATCTTCATGCTTTGGAAAGAAGAGCCCCCACGGACCTACATGTAAATATGGCAACGTCACTTTAGAGATGTACATGTATGAACAAGATCTCATTTAACCAAAACTTGACACATGATTTAATTCCCAGGGAAATATGAAGGTTATAATGCCAAATTTAACCCGAATGAGTGTGTTGAACCCAGAACACTGGCAGTCGCTACATCACAGCATTTTGAAATCTTGTGAAATTGTAAACTGACATCTACATGTAGCTCTTAAAGACATGGTGCAAGTATCTGAAGCCAGAGTTTAGAAATTTGTTGTAGAGTCAGCTACATGTATTCTGGACTATTCTGGTTATGACTAACACTGAGCAAAATAGCCCTTCAATCACCTAGCTTGAAACCTGAAATTAAGTCTTGTTTGATAGTTTGTAGCTGCCTGTTAACTGAAAAAGGTCAAAACGTCCAAATGAAGTTTTCCAAAAACCAGCCTGCCAGAAACAGCACTAGAATGTCTCCATCCAGACTTTACCATTTTGTGTTTGGATATTCAAGAAAAACCTCAAAGTGAAGTTAAGCCCAATCAAGAGATCATTTTATCATTTGATGGTTGATTATCTCCTAGATTAACTGCTAATGAACCAATCAGCTTGGAGAACTGATCCCATTCATGGATGAACAAGAATTTCAAAATATAACAAGGTTTTGCTGCAGGCTCTTCTCTCGATCCCCCCTACCCTCCTCTCTCCCACCACATGGATAAGAAAAAAGCAACACTGTAGAGCCTACATGTACAAGCAGGCTAGTTCTTGTATGCTGTATGTATGTTCTACTCATCATGTGGCCCCATGCACACTTTCCTTTCAAAACCATTTGCAAAAGTCTTTATTGGAGCCGGAAAAAATCCCTGTACGATTTTGCCTTTAATAAAACAAACAAAGTGGATTTTTAGCCAAAGAATTAAGTTAAGAGGTTTTTCTTGTTTGTGTTTTGGCATTGGCAAGGTGACTTCCTTTCCCTCAAGTATTTTGGTGAGAATTTAGCACCAGTTAATTAGTATTATGGTTAAATATACAGTCATATACATGTAATACAAGTTACAGTACATGTATATCTCAGCAGGCCTAACTACTGATGATAAAAAATTATGCTGAACTCATTGGGTTCTTGTTTTCTTACCACAGGAATTAGACAGTGAAAAACAGAAACTATTGACACTCCAGCAAACAGTGTCACAGAAAGAAGAGGAATTATTCAACAAGAAATTTAGAGTAGCTGATAATCCTACGGTATGATTTTACGCGGCTCAGTCTAGAGTATTATATATTTAGGTAAGCCTAAAAGAGTAGCTGATAATCCTACGGTATGATTTTACTCAGCTCAGTCTAGAGTATTATATATTTAGGTAAGCCTAAAAGAGTAGCTGATAATCCTATGGTATGATTTACTCAGCTCAGTCTAGAGTATTATATATTTAGTTCCCAATTATCTCAACTGAGGTAACAACCTGAAAAACAAAACAATAAATTATATAAACTTAGAAAACAAAGATAAATACACAAAAATAACTGGTAGAATCAAGGGACATCAGTGCAAAAGGTTTAGAAGAAGGAATCAGGAAAAATTATAATTATCACTAGCTACTGACCAAGGTTTTGATCTGGGCTGTCTGGTTTCAACAGTGGAGATGCGCAACACTTTTTCAAGCTTGCTGTATGTCGGGGTTCTTAAATGTGAGGGAAACTGGAAGTCTGATCCTATATCATTTATTTATTTATTTATTATTTAAGGATTAAGCATAACATGCATGGTGCAGAAACAAAAGGACACAAAGTCCCTTACAAGGTTTAGGCACCAGTAACCCAGCCCACAATAAAAACCCGATCACACCCATCCCCAGTTACACCCTTGGATTAAGGTAATAAGATAGTAAAGCAAAGATGATAATAAAGCAAAAGAAGGATCTAGCAAGAACAGATAATAAAAGCATTGGCACAATGGTACTCTGCTCGCTGGCGCGTGGGAGCTCTGACCACTATTAAAGTGCCTATGAACAATATTTTTTTATTTTAGATATCAATTCTAAATCAAGTGAATAGTAGAATGGTAAAATATATTTTGCTTTGAATGCTGTGCCACTGAGTTAAGGAGGTTTTAATATCCAAAATGCTAATTACATGACGTCAGGGGAGGCATCTATTATTATACAATTTTTTTTGTTACAATTAAACACATTTTTCAAATTATCAGTGTTATACCCATGGTTGAAATAAAATGATGTTTAAATTTGTTTTCCTATATCAGTAGAAACGCCCATTCACAACCACTAAGAAGTGATTGCAGATACCTCCCCTGACGTCATGTAATTAGCATTTTGGATATTAAAACCTCCTTAACTCAGCGGCACAGCATTCAAAGCAAAATATATTTTACCATTCTATTATTCACTTGATTTAGAATTGATATCTAAAATAAAAACAATTTAATTGTTCATAGGTACTTTAATGTTGCTCCTTGCATAACTTAACCCTCCCCATTAATTGTACAAAGCATAAGACAACAACACTGTTTGAGGCATATAAAGGGGCATGCTAAACTGATGACAAGACAAGCATGTTGTGATGACAAGCATGGTGCAATCTTATAATCAGCAAATTAACACCTTGACCTAAGGACTCATCTCCCCAGCATGCCACTGCCATGCTTGGTATTGGCAAGTCTAATACTTATTGTACAAATTTATCCATGCAGTATCTTATCTGGGGCTTTTAACTGATCAGTGCTAATTGAGCTGTACCATACATACATACATCCTTTATTTGTTGAAGCAGGTTAAAAGCAGGCAGCTATAAGCTGATGTGGACCTGCATTAAACACAATAATAAAATGAAAGGAAAATGGCTTATAAATACATAAAATCTCAATATTATACTATACTCTAAAGCTAAAAATATGTACCCAATCTAATTAAAATCTAATAAATACTAAGTATAAAATCATCTTAAATCCCTATTGTAATCTAGCAATAGTAAAATGCACTGTCCTTTCTAGTAATTTAAGGCAAGACTCTTTATTAAAGTCTAGATTACCACGTATTTCCTTATTCTTTTTCAGTGCTATAAATTTAAAGTGATTTATTCTAGTCAACTAGAATTAATTTGCATTGCTTGTTTCTTGCAGAAAGCAAGTATCAGTCATCTGCAAGAAGAGACAGAAGTGTTACGAACAGAAATAGATCAAATGGCATATGAAATAGACAAAATTAACAATGGCGGTGAGTCTAATGTTGGCAACTTCAATGTTCAAATAACATTAATTCAAACCCACATGTAAAAACCCATAAATAAGCTGCACCTTTTTACATTAAATTGGGGGGGTGTGGCTTATTTTACAGAACAATCTAGGAAAGGTGCCATAAATGTCCATAAAATAATTATTCAAGTACTAGTAGTAATCACAGATTTAAAAAGCGCATTCGTAAGGGAAGGTAGAGCTGAGAGATTTTGAGAGAGTTTGCCGCAGTTTGCCTTCGCTGTAAGCTTATGCTGATTGGCTATGAAACAACGGTCCAAGCCTTACCCCTGCAAAAAGATATTTGGGGGACCAAATGGCAGTCCACAATCATGTGACACCAAATCTCGAATCGAATGACTAATATAGGGTTGTGTTCTGCAAACACAATTAAGCTATGCTGATGAATACTACACAGAACCAAAAGAAAGTAAGCACTAGTCATTGATTTTGTAAGTTTGGTGGATGGTAAACAATCCGTTTATATTGTTGAATATTTCTTCCTCCACGAGCAAGAAAATGCCATGTTTAATCTGCCAACATAAAAAATAAAGTTTGTTGCAGTGATGTCATCAGCCTCAAGTGTTAGTTTAATGGTTATAGTTCCTCCATGAGCAAGTATCCACAAGCATCCTTGAGTATTCACATGGTAAATGGCCCATTGTGTCGTCACTGTTCAAAACTTTCACAGCAAATTTGTCAAACTGATCTTCCACCTCTCTTTGAGTAACTAGTTTTTTTTTCAATAGATTACTTCCAGATATCCTTTTAGATCAATGGACAGCTAACGAAAAAGCAAACTACGGTACATAATATGTATGAGCTAAGTTGTTTTGATTTCATTCAGCGAAAACAAAACTTCTAGTGTCCAGTTTTCTCTCTTCCAACAGATGCCTGGTTACTAAGCTACAGACAAACATGAGCATGTTGTTGGTTTGGTTGACATGTAAAATGCAATCCAAAAAGTGACCCAAATGAACAGATCTCGGTAAAGAAATACTATGGAAAGATATCGGTCATGTATCTAAGTACACTGTATGTTGACATGAAGTTTATACTATTTCAGAACTGAAATTACAGATACAATTCTCCAGTTTGAAAGTCTGATGAACTGGTTACAAAGTACATTTGATTTTATTCCAAAACAACGTTTTTCCTACGTTCAATCTTCTAAACTCTGGTTGTGGCTTATCTATGGGGGTGGCTTATCTATGGGTTTTTAGGTGTACAGTGTGTTTGTATGTATTGATTTCTTATTATTTCTTTGTTCTGTAATGTGCTGCAGCCAGTCCACTTGGTGTTATAAACCGTGAAAACAAACCATATGATGGACATCCACACTGTTTCCCTGGCAACCCTGTTGTGATGCCCCCAAGATTTAGACCCCCAGGTATGAAGCTTACCGTAGCTTTGCTACTCGTTATGATACTTGTTGACAATAATGCTTTATAAAGATCATGTGTACCGCAATATGTTAAATCAGCTACACATGTAAATAACTTAAAATTGTGGTGTATTCATCAAAAGTCAGAACTTAGCTTTGCAATCTAACAACAGCCATCATGATGGGGAACATTTGATGCACATATCATGTGCTTTATCACAACCTCCGGGGCTCGAAATTTTGACCAACAAAGTCGCGAATGCAGCTAAAGCATGACATTTGGAGGCTGAAACTTACCTATCTAAGTCTTCAATTTGGCTACTAACATTTGCTGGCTGGTGACGAGTCCTTAGCTCTTCAACACACATAGAAAATGAAAAAAAACTTTGATAATAAGGCACTAAAGCAATTTAGTATATACATGTACCACACCAGTGAATATCACTTTTTGCACGCTCTGATTGGCTACTCAAACAGTGAATATGATTTCATATTCACCTCCGAGCAAAGCAGTGATCATCTCGTGCGAGTTTTTGTCCATTTGACAGAAAATAAAATAACTACTTGGTGTAGGCTATTCACCTGCAGTGTGGTATATACTAAAACGGCTAAAGTGAACAATCTTAGCCTACTAAAACAATTATTCACCTGTGTCAGTGAATAGTGATGGCTATTTACCTCGCCGAAGTGGCTCCGTAAATATCCACCACTATTCACCTCCACTTCGGTGAATAATTGTTAAATATGTAACAAAGGGCAGGCTAATAATACTTAGTGGTGTGTTATCCATTACAGGTCCACCATATCTTAGAAAAAGTGTTAGTTTTCCCAGATCATGCTCAACTCAAAATCCTCGACCCCCTGGCCCTGCTCCCCTGCCTATGAATGGTAGGTTATTGGTTTGGCTATCAACAGTAACAATACATTGGCACATACATGTACATCAGCAGTAACAATATTACTACATGCACATACAGTATATCAGCATTAATAATATTCCTACATGCACATATACATCAGCAGTAACAATATTCCTACATGCGCACACACATCAGCAGTAACAATATTACTACATGCGCACACAGAGTATATCAGCAGTAACAATATTACTTCATGCACATACAGTATATCAGCAGTAATAATATTCCTACATGCACACATACATCAGCAGTAACAATATTTCTACATGCGCGCACAGAGTATATCAGCAGTAACAATATTACTACATGCACATACAGTATATCAGCAGTAACAATATTACTAGTACATGTACACGTACAGTATATCAAGTAGAGCTGCCAAGATCATCCACAGATGTGACTGGACCACTCCCAGTGCAGACGTCATCAACAAGGCACACTGGAATCCGCTGTTCTGGAATTACAAATATAAGCTAGCAACGTTTGTTCACAAATCGCTCAACTCAGAGAAACTCCCAAATAAACTCTTCACACTAAGAAACAATACACACTCTCTAAGAGGCGTTCACAGACTAGTCATCCCACATCCACGTACAGATGCTATACGCAAGTCAATCACATACAGAGCATCCGTACTGTGGAACTACCTAGACGATCTCCTTAAAGATAAAAAACACTCGACCTTTAAAAAACTTGTCAAAAAGTTCTCATACCACTAATATGTTTTATTTATGCATGCCTAACTTATTCATGTTTACTCGTCCAAGTGTTTACTTATACAGGTTAGCTAGATTTCTTTATCGTTCCTTTTGTATTATCACGGCCACATCAGCTCTGAATGCTGCAGTATCGCCAATACCGTGTTTAAATAAATGCTATTATTATTATTATTATTATTATTATTATTATTATTATTATTATTATCAGCAGTAACATTATTACTACATGTGCACATACTATTCAGTATGATTTCACTTGTTTTTGTTGACCCCAGCTAGTAGACTACTTGAGGTACATTATTGTAGTATTAATAAATTTATTACAGTGTAACATGCAAACGTATGATCACTTTTGATGTTTTTGCATACTTTCGTGAACTAGCCTGCGTTGCATCCGAACTGAACCCTGGTTAAGTCCATCTGCATAACAGTGACCAAAAGCTTGTTCTGACCCCTGCGTAGTTGCAGGATTATAATCGATTCTGATTGGCTTTTACTAATGCTCATTCTTACATATCTTCTGACTGGCCATTCAACTGTCACCAGCTTTGGAGATTGTTATGATGGGCAGTTCATGTCACTGCGAGGCCACTCGGTTGAAACTGGTTATTTGCATGTGAGTCAGCTGTTTACTTGGGATTTCTCGCCCTAGACAAGCCTGTGTTTTGCTATCGGAGAAGGTTGGGTTTATTTCAATTTTGGATCAGGTTTTGAAGTAATGGTAACATAATAGGCTGCCACATGAAAGGAAACTTGCAGAGACAAAATGCTTGTTCAAGGAACACAAACAAATTTCCTATACAGCTTGGAAATATATTTGTATCTGGTATGTGCCACATTCTAACTCAACTCTGGTCAACTGCTCTTATTTTAGCAAAAGAATCTTGATATCAAACTGATATTGTACAGATGCCATTGCTCTTCTCAGCGTGTATAAAAACCACCATATTTTGAAATATAAGTTGAATGGCCAGTCACAAAACGTGTAAGAATGAGCATTAGTGCCACTGGTCACTACGATCAAATTTTGACATATCAATGTTTTTGCATATTCATAAAGTAGAGTTGATATATTATTACCAGCTCTAATTGTTCAAACGGATCCAACATCAATCCAGCATGTTGGATAGTACTGTGATATCGCAAAGGATTCCGGTGCTGTTTACGTCCGCGTTCGTCTTCGCGATTTCTCGGCCGAGTTGAGCTCGTAAGCCTGTTACTTTGGCTTTTTTATCTGAGATATTTATATCAAGTCTTTCTTCCATCTCTTCGTAGGCCCTTTCTCTCTTGTTCCTCATGTGATAATCTTTGCTTGAAACGTCCCAAAGCCGGCAAACTCTCTCTTCTAACAGATGTAGTAGTTCGTCAACTTCGAACGGCGTCTGACCACTTTCTCGTCTTGCACTTTCTTTCCCTGTGTTTATACAGCCTTCCTTTTTCCATTTTTAGGAGTTTTGCTCCTGTTTTCCTGCTCAAAATCTTCTGAAAGTACTTCACTCTCCGCCATCATGGTGCAAATTGAAATGATCGCCTAATCGTCTGTCTGTAAACAAAATCAAATCTCCATGGATACAGCGCGGATGACGGGACTAAGTTACCAGCATCTGCGGGTTTTCAAATAGCGGTTTTTGATACCACAAATATGTGGTTTACGAGGACTAAAATGTAATTTTTTTACATTCCACCCCGAAATAAACGTACACAGACATTCGGTACGTCCTTTTGTGGAGTCTGGCGACGATTGAAGTGATGTTAGAGTGTGTTTTTGCCCTTCGAGTGATTTGATGTCCTCAACGGACTGTGCAGCCTTGTCATTTCATTATAGAGAGAGATCTCAAAAATCAAAAACTCTCTAAAACCGATCCAAACTAGCCCAAAATAGCAGAGAATACCCAAGGACATAAGAAAAGGACACTCGGGGTACATTTCATTACCTTTATTTTTATCACGATAAGAAATTAACACATACAAACGACAAGGAAAATTTGTGGAGAAAACGGTGACTCTAGCGCGCGCTATCACGCAATCGATCTTGCGCGAGTGATCACGTAATCTACGTAGGATTTGTAAGAGCCACAAATCGTGAGCTTGGGCTGCCTGTGATCCAACATGTTGGGACATGCTTCATCGATCACGATAACAAAATAAATGTTGGACGATGTTGGATGAAAAGTTTGATTAGTTTCAAACTTCATGCAACATTGTCCAACATCATCCAACATCGTCCAACAGGGTGTTCAAACGGATCCAACATGTTGCATCCAACAATGTTGCATGATGTTGTGCCAACATGTTGCATCCGTTTGAACGGGCCTTAAACGTCCGCCATTTCTGGAAGCCGTTCCCTTTGTTCAGCTTTAAACAAAGGTTTATTCAGCGGAAGTGATGTCATACACTTAACGCTCGCCTGCAGAACACAACGCCTGGAGGCATATTTCTACTAAAAACGTCTTCACATACATAAGAAGAAAGTTATAGTTATCTTTGCGAGGTTGGCTACTTTTTTATGCACACTATTTCGCGCCACAAGGTTGTCGTGTTAAGTGTCTGACATCACTTCCGCTGAATACTGAGAATGGCTTCCAGTAATGGCGGACAGGATTTTACCGGTAAACTCTCCTAACATTTTGTGGTTCAACTTGCCCATTTTTGATTTTGTTTTACTATTTCGGATATTTCTAATACTGATTGACCTATTGACACTGAAAAAGTGGCAAATCGAAATGGTAAATTTTCGTTGTAGTGGCACTTTAAAAGCCAATCAGAATGGACTGTAATCCTGCAGCCATATTTGGGGTTGAAACAAGCTTTTGCCGGTGGTCGCTGTTATGCAGACAGACTTAAGGGCCCATTGACATATTCCGTTGCTACGCAACACCGTTGCTATGCTCGCAGGAGTAGATGCGATTTTGACTTCCGATTTATGCTAGCCTGAGAAAACAGCCGACTTGGGCGATATGAGTCGGCTGTTTTCTCAGGTTAGTTTTATGCGTGTCCACCGGCCACCCGATAGTATTAATACTTATGCATACTTGTAAGTTTTATTCGTGGTTTACCTGAAAGGTTTTCATGAATGAAGCTTTTATAATAATTTATTTTAGCTTTTATAATTTAATTTAATTTTATTAAACTTTATACCAAAAAAGGTACATCAGCTAATATTAGAGAATGAATAAAATATGGTTACATAATAGTAATTACAATAGGATACATAATACACAAGACTGGACCTATTTGTAATCTAATTAACAGTCAATTAACCTGTTTGCTTGCTCTAGGACGTTATAACAATAGTTTGCAAAAATTCTATTTACTGATTTGTCCTTCATAGTCAATAAATACAAGAACAATGAAGTATAAAAGTGTCCAAAAGTCGGAGCAAGTCGTACAGGTAGCGGGTGCTAGCGCTTTTGTTGCTGGAAAATGAAAAGCTTGGTTTATCCTGTGAAAGACAATAATACTTGACAAGAAACTCAATCCGAAAGGCGCCTAACTTGAACCTAGAGAAAGGGAAATAATTAATAATTTGTACCGAGCAAAAATGTAACGGCAAGCGTACGGCGCCGCCAACACAGTGATGTATTGGACTCTCAGATGTAGCCGAGCTCTTCCCGCTGTTCATAGATTGAAAGAACATCTAGTAAATAGTACCTACAGTTGTCAAAGATATAGAAGCTGAAATGGCTGCTTCCAGCGAGAACATGGCCTCTAAAAACTTGAAGAAAAGTACGGCCACTCAAGAAGTCGAGTGATTTCGACCAGCAGGTTTTCAAACTCAAATCGTCCACAAACATGCACACTTTTGTCTCCAGATAATGCCTCCGGGGTCCTGGTAAAGTTGTGATTGAACCTTAGTGCCACAAATTAAAATACAGGTCAGTTTTCATCCTTAAAAAAAAGTATTTTTGATGTCGGAAAACAAACTGTTGTGAACACCATGAGATTCGACTTCAAGTGAAAGTTGTCGAAACTCGGTCTAATTTTAGCTCGATTTCTATTGGCTCTTCGGTTTGCCGCGAAATGGGTTCCTGGCATGTGCCACACAGTCCAAAGCTCATTGCAGACAATCAAGCTAGCTCATTGCAGATTGGAGTATTCAGCCAACCCCCAAAACTGGCCATTGTCGGAGGAAATAAGAGAAAATGCACATCCCGTTCGACCAATTATTGTAGACTTTGCTGTAACAATAGTTCTGCGACTATTTCACGTCCACAAAACAGGCACTTTTGCGTATGCGTTAATTTCTTAACTTCCGGTTTCTAAAAATCCCAAACATTTTGCGCGCTTTCACTAAATACCAAACTTTTTCCCGTTAAAACGTTGTCGACCACGTTCTCCACAAAATCGAGCATGGATTTTGGAAACCGATAATAAATGCCAAAGTTATGGCTTTTCATTCGCCAAAAATGCTTAAAATTGGACTGAAAAGTGTTGTAAAATCTTCAATTTATGTCGTAATGGCAAACGCATGCTCGGTTTTATGCGCCTTTATTCGTAGGTTCGGAAAATATTCATAAATTACAAGTAGATCGTAAATCCTTGGAGAGTTTAGAAATTTTCTGATTTTGATGACGTCATCATGACGTCACTTGATGACGTCGTCAGACTACAAGACTTTACCCTAGGAGTCACCTTGACAATAATCATTGCCCACTCTTTAATTTTCCGGGTTTTACGAGGCTTCAAACTTTCCCTAGCAACGGCCGATTGTGTTTATTAATTTGATGAGCCACTTTTGTATAGGATTGGATAATCTCCCACGTGGCACATGTATGAAAGTTTGCAAATACATTAAAAGTGGTCACACATTTGTGTATCATGCTGTAATGGTCTTTAATGTAGTGATAAAATACATATGTTACAATCGAATAAGAATAGTAATTGTAATGTAAGGGTAAATACAGAAATCAAGTAAAAATATAAAAACTAACAACAATCTAAAAATTATAATTTGTTTGGTAGATTATACATGTACTTGTTACTTTACACAAGCCAAGTATATACATGCACTCTGTGCAAATAAAACAAATAATGGAACTATGAATGCTAACTAAAAGAATAATAGTGAGAAAAGGCAGCCAAGTTGTACTTAAAAGTAAGATGGTAATTTATAATTAATAAGGTATATCTGAAAAGGGCTGTTCAACATTCCATTTTTATACATTAAACTGCTAGTTCAGTAGCGGGCAGTACATAGGATATCATGGGTTTAGTTCTCATCCCAACAAACTGTCTTTGCAAATAGTTCTGTATTAACCTGAAAGTTATTGGGCATTTAAGTTGTCTTGGATCAGAAATCAAACTTTAAACTTTATTAATTTTCTTAGAATACATGTATTTGCAGTAAGATTAACCAAAGGGGTAATTTTTTCTAGGTTTTCCTAGGTTCCCAGTACCACATAGGTATCCACAAAGTGGTAAGTACTGCATGTCCCAAAAACAAATCCTGTTCAATCAAGGTATATTATGTTAGATAACTTAAATGTTTGGACATTGAGACAAGACACTGGTCACACAGGTAAATCTACAGCAATTCTGCTAAAACAACTCTTTAGTTGGTCAAAATCTATGTATAGATGAGGGAGTAAATAACACTGTCTTGTGTTATTTTATTTCAGCAGGGGATGAGTATAACCCATCGACACATAGCCCACCACGTGATCCAAGTCTCGAAGGACAGGGTTGGATCTTTGTAGCACCGACAGACCACAGCCATCCAACCCCTCTAGTAACCACACCAGCCGACCAACCTCCTGAACAAGATGACACAGGTGAGATGCAACAACTACTCAGTTCCTCATTTTATGATTGGCTTAGAGCAGATTCCATGTGAGTGGGAAAGTTGCGGCAATGACTTATGGCACGGTTACCGTGTGACATTGAAATGGTTTCCCTCTTGATGTTGTCTTTCTGAACCAATCAAATTACAGAGTTACGGTACAGTATGGTTATGGTCTATTGCCATTGGAAATAAGGTCACTTGTTACAGCGTGTGTCATTGCTTGTGCCACGGATTGTGTGATGCATGGCATGTGCTAGAATCGCCTTTCCCTCTCAATAGGAAATTTTGCAGGAAGTAAAGTAAAGCAACTTAATTTACGTCGATAACTCGTGACAGTCTGGTGAGACTGATAAACTTGAGGCCGACGTGGGACCTACGATTTTACGTCCTTATCCGAGAAGACTTGAAGGTCTAACCATTTGCAGTTCGAGAACGAGATTGTTTCACAAAGGCAGCACCTTCTACTCAGTTATTTTATGACCCTTAGTGTTGGTCCGCCCGGGGTTTGAACCCGCGACCTCCCACACGACATAACCAATGAAGTGCGCTCATGATCCCTTAGGAAAGGTGAACAAACTTCAAAATGCTGTTAGAAAGATCGACAATCTATTGGAGGTGGAACATAGCATTTACAGGTTTTTCAAAACAGAATACCAACGATCTCGTACAAGTGCCTTTAAATAAATGAAGTCGTTTTTTTTTGCCATCCAGTACAACCACGTGATTGCATTCCTGACTATTTCTCATTTGTTGTTGTAAATAAAATTCAAAGTTTACCATGGTATGGCCTGTCGAGACACTAAGAACATGTCGACGGTCCCTTAGTCGTCCATAATTGGTTCAAGCTCTACCCATTATGACCTCAACCAAAAACGGAATTTGTGAAAAAAGTTTTTTCATACCACAGTGCAAAGACATGGAATAAGCTTCCAGCTGAATTGCGTGACTAGTAAGGCATAGGGTATTATCGTACAGTAATTATATTTATATATATATATTTTACGATTAGTATAGGCATAGCTTTAGGATTATTATATACATAGTTAGTTAGTTTTTTATATAATATATATTCTTACTTCTAGGGAACTGTTTTTTATAATAATGTAGTGATATGTACTGTTTAAAACACGAACAGCAGTGTTTTATCAAGTCTAAAAATTATCGGGCTTCGCCCTCGAATTTTTATTAGACTTTTTATTAGACTTGATAAAACACGTGCTGTGAGTGTTTTAAACGCTTCACAAACGCTTTAAGATGCAATGAAAGAAAGACGCACATCTCAAGGGAATGGTTACTTAATGAACCATTGAACCTTTGTATTCACAACGCCATGCAAAATATTCGAGTAATCACCGCCTGCAATTACGAACATCTCAAGGGAATGACATGAAGAAATTACCATACTATGTTGTTTGAAGCGGCGTTTCGCAATGCAAGAAGAACCTGCACTTGAAGGATTTGGTGTCGTGGTTTACCTCGATAAAGTTCAAGACTTGGAAAACGATGTGACTGACATGACGGCAGACTCTAAATTTTTGACTCCGGCACAAAATATGTAAGTTTAATGCACGTTTTTATAATTTTACGGCTTTGAGTTTGGTTTAATAATTGGAACTAAACAGTAGCTCGGCAAACAAGTAATGGTAGTTGGATTAACTTCATTTTAAAAATATTATCTGTGTATCTCGGTAGTCTGCTGATATTAGTAAATTTAGTGCAAAATTTATTTTCTAGGTACCTTATGTTCCGTGTACTTTTTGCTATCTTTGGGTCTTTATCAGTGAATTCTTAATTAGGATGAAACTTTATATAAAATTTCATGTTCATTAGTATTCTTTATATAAAACATTCATCCTAATTAGCAATTCAATGAGAAAGCTGAAACATCAATAGAAATTCCATTGTCTCAATCATTAACCCCGTTTCCCCCTGGGACAGAATTCAAATCCCTCCGCGGGCCTTTTAGAATGATGAGATTTTATCAGGTATAAAGGAGCATGTACGTGACTGATTTGCTTCATCTGATTGGACAAAATGCTCATTAATTATTAAGTAGTTTTTGAAGTAATTGGTAGACACGGCTTCTATGGAAATCAGATCTTTTATCTGTTAGAACTTCCGTGTATAAATATTATATAATAAATAATAACAAACATGAATTACTCAATTGCGTTCGTGATTGGTCATTGCATTTTTACTTTCTCATCGAAAACCGCTATAAGTGAAATACTTTGTAGCAATAAAACACTTAAATTTTCACAGGATTACTTATTTTTGCATGTGCTGTTATCTGACAAGGTTGATTTTCTCGCGTGGTCATTGCTGACAAATGTAAATATAAACAGCATTAGTGAATAAGGACTATAACCTTGCTAGTATTTATCATAATTGTTTTTTGTTGTCTTGTTTTTACAGAACAACCATGGCAGTGTAAACACTGTACACTGGAGAATCATGGTGCATTGAATGTGTGTGAAGCTTGTGACATGCCTCGAAACTAGCCATGCTACAGCACTCGACACCTCCAGGATCGAGCTGACCTGTACCGCTCGAAACGAGCCACAGCATTGGCTTACCCAACAATACAAAACACCCTAATCTTTAGAACATGCACTACAAAAAGCTACAGTATAATGGTCCAATCAGAATACAATTCTCGAGCGGTACTGTATTACTCCCAGGATCAAGACGGGAGAATATATCTTTATTTACCAGAGGGGGATTGAAAACTTGATAATTAAAGATTTCTCTGCGCTCCTCCCTTTCTGGAAACACATATAGGTGTGAACCGAAACTGACACTTGCCCATGTGTTTGCCGTAGCATGTAATATGTCAGGGATATTGCTGACATGTTATACAGGAACTGTTTCTTTTTTAAACTAGGGATAAAGAGATAAAGTGTAAGTGAAATATCTTATTACATTGCAAGGAAAGTTCAGATTTTTAGTTTTAAATAATTGAATTATTGAAAAGATTACCGAATAGATTGCATTGCTATCAAGTGGCTAAACGAGTATAGATACTTGTTTAAGTTAATATTTCAACTTTGCAGTAAACTGAATCAATCCTTGAAGTTGATTACATTTTCAAATGTCGGGATATTTTTTAATGCTTTCCCACGCGCGAGCTCGATATCTCTTTATCAAGCCGTCAATTGGCTGTCAAAATATACTCGAGGACCAATCAGATACGTGTCATTATGTCTTTGTTCAGCAAATAATGAAAGAGCTAGAGAGGAGCCTTATTGTCTAGTTTTCGCCTTCAGTGTTTTTTACGTTAAAAGCAAACAACACTGCAGTTCTAACCTCAGGATTGTGCTGACTCGTTTGTAGTTTTATAAACATACTATTTATGTTCTTAATTTTACGTGTAAAACTCATAATTCCTGCGGGAAAACTGTTATAAAATGTCCAGTAGTAATGTTGGTTTCGTGGCCTGTGTTGTACAAACTTTAGGATACTGTGGTTACACTGTACTTACAACCGTACAAATAACCTGCACAACGAGTGTGGAAATAGCTCTTACTTGACGAGTTCAAATGATCTCGTGAATTTTAAAATGACTTAAACGAATGGTGAAGTGCCTATTACAAGCCATGTCGAGAAGATAGAATATACGATTTTCGTTATGCATTTCACGTAAAAAAATGTTCATATTCATGGAAATAGTCATCTGTGCGTGTAAAGGTTACTGAGAGGAAGTGAACTTACAGGATTATAGATTAGTCCCAAGCGCCTTGTTCTTTGTTCTTTGTTCTATGTAAACCAGCCAAATACTACCAATTCGAATAATGTAGAATCACTCGTAGGAAACGAATTTGAGGGTTATTTTGTCGAATCGGAATGATGCACGGTAAATATCCGCTCACTTCTGGTAAAATCTCGCATCTTGCCATGACGTCACAAGTGGAACCCATGGCTATGGCGTCTGGGGCATGACAGCGATTCAGACTGATTCAAACTACATTTAGGAACTTCCGGTTCTGTGCGTTCCAGTCGTGACGTCACGTATCCAAGACGGCGTGTTCATATTTTCAGCCTTTTGATTTCGCTTTTGGATCTATTCCGTGCTCATCTATGTTTTGGGGTTATCAAACACATGTACGTCATGAATATGGAAACAAAAAAGGACCAATTTAGTGGTTTAAATGCCCTTTAAACTTCACTTCTGATGTTACATCGCGTTATGTTATAAAGCTTGGTTTGCCTCTTTGTTACTCAAGTTCAGATTAACTACACTCTGCAGTAATGTTGCTGTGTTTCTCGTTATTTCAAAGTTCTTGGTTTTGAATATAAAATGTGAAAAAAGAAAAACTGAAGGGTTGAGTTTTTTTGTTTTTTTGCCATTCCGCTGCGTTATAAGAGCAGAAAGGATGAAATAAGGGTATGGGTAAAACAAACGACGCGCGCGTTCTTTTCAATCCAATAAACAGTCAAACTTACGTGGCTCGATCACAAACTCGCCTCTCCTTGCTCCACCCTTTGCGCCGTTACGCATGTGATAGGCAGTGTTGTGTACTGGTAAATAATACGTATACGTCGACGTCTGTTGTCCGAGTTGAATTAAAAGAAGAACGAACGCGAATTGAGGTGCCATAACAAATAGTATATTCGGGTACTGGGCAAACTAAGAGAAATTATACAAACTTATTAGTACTGACAAAGCTCTGTTACAAAAAAATACGCGTGCTGTGTCCAAAATACTTGTGGTGTTCACCAGGCGTTACTAGGCGTTACTAGGGAGCTTTGCAACCAAGACGACGACGGAACGTAGAAAGTGCTTGTCGGGAGAAATTTTGAGTTTACTATTTCCTTTAAGTGTCTTTTAAAGCCATATTTTCGAAAAATGTGATCAGGACAGAGTCCGTTAAGGGCGAACAATAAACGGTGTGATTTACTTTCTTACGTTCGCGTTCTCTTGTGAACGTAATATTTGGAGTTTTCACGTTCTGTTTTTAAGAGAACGGTCAACATGTACTGAGGTGACTGCGTGCATTTTCACGTGCAGTTATTGTTTTATGCCGTCGTCATCGTCGTCCCTATTCACCAGGCAACGCTGATACAGTTCTTCATCCATTTGTTGGCAGTCCTTCATGTAGGCGTACACGAGTTGCTATTAAATACAATAGAATTAACACTACAAAACAATAGAATGACATACACAATACAATAGAACACAAATACAATTTGGTAGCAATTAATTGTGCCAACATGAAGGAAGTGCCATTTGTTCGCCTGATATCTAGTATCATTTAAAATTAACAAATCCAACGAATGTCATTATACATTGTTTTTATTTCCCACGAGCTGATAATTTGCATGAAAAAGGTTTTTATAATGTTGCATGAGTTTAGCCAGAAGTCGATGGTTATAGACTTTAGCTTTATTTGCATATTTCTTAGTTAAGGTGAAGTAATACGGCCAACAATTTCTTGCAACTTGTCTCGCAACAATGTTGCGTTGCGAGTTGAAGTGCGATGTTGCTCGTATTACCATCCGCGCGTGCAACTTGTCGCGCAACAAATTTTCGTGTTGCAAGTTGCGGTAACCATGAATTAATCCGGCGCTGATTGGCTAATATTTTTACTAATTGTTTGTTGAAACAAGATGGCGCCAGGTGGTAATACGAGCAACAAAACCAAAATTTGTTGCAAAAAGTAGAAGTCACTTACACTTTCTGCAACATATTGCTGCAACTTGCAACACGGACATTTGTGGCGTGGCAGTTGCTCGAGTGGTAGTAATACGAGCAACATCGCGCTGCAACTTGCAACGCAACTTATAACTAGCGATCGCGACGCGACTTATAACTAGCGTTAGCGATCGCGACTTATAACTAGCGATCGCGACTTATAACTCTGAGCTCACGTGGTCACATCACGTGTCTTCCATCCTTTGCAAATCACTGAACACGGTGTACGAAGGGGTCTTTGCTTTTTTGTTTAGTTTTGTTAGTTGTCTTCCAGAGTATATTCCGGCTCTTGGAACGTGAAAACGTAATTGGAAGTTATTTCAACCTTATTTCAAACTAAATTACGCTGAGATTCTTGGATCTCGTTACGACAGCTCAAATCAGTGATTTTTAAGGATACGAAGGAGAGGAATAAAGACACCTATTTCTATTTCTTACTCTGTACAGCTATGCGCATCATGAAGTTTGGCAGAAGAGCCCTTGTAACCGTAAAAGAGCAGACTCAAAATAACTTGGGACGAACTATATGTACTTTTTCTACAATAGAGTAGAAGAAAATACGAGAAAAGCGGTTATAAATTAATCGTAAACTAAAGCAAAATAACCAAGGTTTTGGAGACATTAACACGGGACGGTGACCGCTGACCGTCCTTTCAACTGATATTGTGGTTGCTATTGAACAAGAATTAGAAGGAAGTGGGTTCTGTTTAACAATTAGTCCACAAGTTCAAGTTTTCTATGAGCTGATAGTCAATGAGGTGGAGCAGTTTTAGTAGAAAGGATTCCGCACAAAAACGAAACATTTTTCAGCCTTGAGCACATGCTCTGTGCTCGAAAATGGTGTGCTGCGCGCTGATTGCGTCAGGGTGGTGGTGTCATAATTTAAAAACAAGCTCTGTGATTGGTTAATTTCGCATAGAACAAGGATTCTCGTTGGCTTCTCACAATCATTGACTATGAGCAAATAGTGAACGATGGAAAAGCCAATCAAATTCACGGATTTGCAATAGACCACAGCAAATTTCTACTAAAGAGTTATAGAAACACAAGTGAATGTTAAATGGCAAAATTAGAAATGGCTGAGTGTTTCCACTGCTATTGCTAATTCTTTCAAACTTTGACAAGTGTTTATATAACTCAATAAAAACATGGTAAAAATGTTTTCTATTTTCTATTACTTTAATAGATCTCACATTGAGCACAAAAAGTGAAAAATGCCTGCCTCATTTTATTATTATTAATTACACTAATAAACTTGATTCCCTCTTCCATTCCTTAACATGGATTCAACAAAGTCCTGGAACTTATAACTTATTATAGTTAAGAAATTAAAAATATATGAAAAAGAACTGGCATATCACATTAAACCTGGGTACTACCACTACTTTCGGCCATAGTCAGTGTTTATTAGATGCAAAAAAAAGAAAAAAAGAAAAAAGAGTTTCTAATAGTGTGTGAATGTTTAATAACAGGAGCTTGCAATGAAGCTATTCTTTCAAAAAGCTATTCTGCAGAGGTATTTACCCTGGGAATTTTTCTGACATAAAATAGATCCTGGGAGCATTCGAAAAATACATCGCTCGCTCATTGGCGATTTCCGGTTGCAAAACATCAATAGTCCTGGGATCCTTAAAATTTGGAATTTGGAAATTTGATAAGATTTGACTCCTGGGAATACAATAGAAATAATATGCCTCGACTCCTGGGAATGGTAAAAAAGTTCTTTGACTCCTGGGAGCGACTAACATGCCAGGAACATGTTTTGACTCCTGGAAGTTGAGCCTGGTTTTTTTAGCATGCAAGGAATATTCCCTGACCTGGGATTTGTTTTTTTGGGGGCTAGGAAATTTTAACTTTCCTGGGAATCTGTGACTACTTCTTCTGAGCTGGGAAAAATTCACATAAACCCCATTACCTGGGAAGTGTCTTCGAATACTTTCATCCTGGTTAAACAGAATAGCTTTTTATTTGCCAGCGGTTTTTAATATCGTCTAATTTGAAAGATAACTGTACGAAATGATCACTACTGCAGTTATTCCAGTTGTTTGAACGATTTTCCCATTGCAAGCTCTCGTAATAAGTAGTGCCCATGTTTATTGAGAGTCTATCATGAGCTGTACTCTGTTCAAATAACAATAACTTGAATTAATGTCCCGGATACATAGAGTGCTTAATATTGCATTTCACATTACCATGCGCTGGACTCTGTTCATAACAACAACTTGAATTATTGACAGTTTAAAGAGTGATAAATGTAGATTTCACACCGATCCACATAAATCTGTTAATACATGAATATATCTCAAATGATAATCTCGAAGGAATATGCCACTTGTTACAAGAAACAACCTAAACAAGGGTGAATTTCCAGGCCTCAGGCTTGTGAAGGATCTTGTAGCCTGCTTGCCGGCTCTCCTGTAATTGTTTTCGGTCGTTTCTTTTCGGATTGGGTCACCGGCACGCGGTCAAAATGGGGCGAGGACACAGGTGACCCAATCCGAAAAGAAACGACCGAAAAAAATTACAGGAGAGTCTGCAAGCAGGCTAAGGATCTTGTCAAACTGACATCTAAAGTCAAAAAATCCACTGTAGCCGCCATTTGGGAAGTCAATCACACTGCACCACAGGTATGCACAGTTATGAGATGCATGAAAAACAGATTAACTTGATTGAACTCGCAGCAATCATTGCAGACTCATGAAAAGGCAGATATCTGCTCTGTTTTAAGGATCTGATATACTTCTTATGTCACCACTTCGTCTTGTGTCTTTGAAAGAGCACATTTATCTACTTGAAGTAGTGAAAATAGAGCCCCAGGGGTGACATCCGCCAGTCTTTCATAAAGCTGATATACCTCCCCCCCGGGTGGAGGGGGGGGGGAGGGGGACTCCCCTATTGACCTGACAGGGGTGCTCGGCCGTGATCCTAAAAGAATCTTAAAAGGGACCCAAAGAGTTAAATAATAAATGGAAGATTTATTATTTTGAACCCTAAAAGGGACCACCATATAATTAAGCAGTATGTCTGTAATCTCCTTTATATAGTACTGCGCGGTAAATCTGGGTTTATTATTCTTTGATGGTCACATAATTCATCTGTTTCCAGATCCAGTTACGTTAGGGCCTTTAACATAATACTTCCTTCGCCTCACTGAGTTTTCATTTTGATCGGCACTCCACACCTTCAGGATCAAGAACTCTTACAATTTTCGAACAGTCTCGCGATCAACAACCAGACGATGCTCGTTTTGTAGCCGTTGATGCATAAGACGATAACCAACATTGCACCCACTTCTTTCTAATTCTTGTTCAATAGCATCCACAATATGGATTATAGGTGTCTTTATTCCGCTCCTTCGTAGATCTCCTTAAGATCCCCTTAAAATTATTTTGAGCTGTCGTAACGAGATCCAAGAATCTCAGCATAATTTAGTCCAAGGTTGAAATATTAAACTTCCAATTTCCACGTTCCAAGAGCCGGAATATACTCTGGAAGACAACTAACAAAACTAAACAAAAGAGCAAAAACAAAGACCACTTCGTACGCCATGTTGATTTGCAAAGGATGGAAGACACGTGATGTGACCACGTGAGCTCAGAGTTATAAGTCGCGATCGCTTGTTATAAGTCGCGATCGCCAGTTATAAGTCGCGATCGCTAGTTATAAGTCGCGATCGCTAGTTATAAGTCGCGATCGCGAGTTATAAATCGCGATCGCCAGTTATAAGTCGCGATCGCGAGTTAAAGCGAAAACAATATGCGTGTATGGCATGTCCCTTATGGGCCCCCGTACGAGTGGGCGGCAGTACGTGCAACATCGCGCTTCAACTCGCAACGCAACATTGTTGCGCCGAGACAAGTTGCCCGTATTAGTTCACCTTTACAGTGACATTTTAAAAATGATGACTATATATGTAAAAAGGAAAAGAAATTACAAATACAAATAACTTTAGAGGAATAAAATAAGATGTGCGCAGAAGTTAAATTAGTACAGAGCTTTCGAGTTAACCACTGCCTATCCTAAAATATTACAAGTACAGTTCATGCGATAATATATAAGAAAATAGATCAATATAGCTATGAAGCAACACAAGAAGTGACCTGACCTGTGACCTGTAACCTGACCTGTACTTTACACCCGCCGGTAAAATATTGTGGATTATTTTGAACAGAAAACCTCAACTTTTAGTAATTTCTTTTAAATCTTTTCAGTAACTTCATTGAATGTCGAAAAACGAGGTTTGCGATTTGATGAAAAAAGAAGTTCTGCGAAATTCCTTTAGAAAATTCCATGTCGAATTATGTTTTTCTTGATATAAGAGACAATGGGAATTAATGAGCAAGCATTGAAACTGTTTTAAAAACTCATTTTCTGCAATGTTAGGCGCATTTTACCGTGAAGTTCGTTCTGCTTCAGCAAAAGTATGTGATGAGTTTCTTCACGTAGTTTGCAGTGCAACCCGACGACCAAGCTCAATTCGCTGCAGACGGACAGTTCAGATTTTGTCGGTCGGTTGTCTTGGGATTTGAGAGGCCCAAAAGCTTTGATGTGTCTCATTCTTTCATATTATGGCATTCCAAGCGAAGTTGTAGCCTGAAAGTGCTGAATTCTCTAGACTAATTTGAGATAAAACTGAGAAAATTATTGACAACGGCAGAGCCAGAAGCCCCGAGAAGCAATTCAGGAATCCAACTTTTAGTTATTGCTATCAGGATAAACTTGCTATGTCTAGACCAGGTGCACTCCTCAATGGAACAGCTAATCCACCTTTGATTTTTGACGACTTTGAAAGGAATGAAATAGAAGAGGCTGAAGAAACTGACGCGGAAGGAAAGGTAAGCTGGCTTCATCTATTCAACCGGTGCCTCACCTCGAATAGTTTATATGTCCAAAGGTGTAGCTACGTTACAAATCTTCATCGTTCTTCATCATTCATTATTAGACTTAGCATATTGTAGACCCTTCGACTCTTCTGCGGTGCCGATATCCAAGCTGCTCAAGACTAAGAACACAACGTTTTGAAAAGCTTGTTGCTATTGTTCCGTTTCTTTTTACATGTCATGAGAGAAAATGGCTGCAGCTGAACAGTAAACCGGAAACACTTAATTTCAATTCAAGGTCTTTTCTTTAAGCAGAGTTTTGCCACAACACATTCTAAAAGAACTGTGAACAGAACGTGTCTTTCTTTTCAATATGAGGTCGTTGCCGTTGACTGATTGAAATCTGTTCAACCTTCAAAGTGCCTATAACCCCGGGCTGATAACCCTTCTTGCAATTTTTATAGCTATGAACCTCCGAAAAGTTTTGAGTACTTCTGTGAAGAAGTACTTTATGTTCAGTTATGTTCTACGTTTGTTTGAAATCGTGTAAATTTGACCTTTCCTGATCCATGACCGCGTAAGTAAAAGCCTGGGTCGAAACCTGGGTAGACGTCATCTTGACGTCATATAATTAAAATTCGACTTTGTAATCATTTGAAGAAATACTTAACATGTTGACTAAAATGATTTTTTTCTTTACTAACAGCTCACAAACTGTGTATATTTTCTATGCATCGATGTTGTTTTGATAGAAAGGCGCCATGGAGAATAATGCATTAATGAGATGACGTCTACCTAGGTATCGACCCAAATTGACACGATTTCAAACAAGCGTAGAACATTGAGTATTCTCTGTAAGCTAAAACGTTCTTCACAGAAGTACTCAAAACTTTTCGAAGGTTCATAGCTGTAAAACTTGCAAGAAGGGTTATAGGCACTTTAAATAAATATTGATTATGCGGCCAAGACAAGAGGCCAGGGGAGGGGTGAAGATAGAATGTAACGGGGTAGAGTAAGGATAAACTGTACTGACGAGGGTGGGGTGAGGATGGAATGTGAAGGGTGGGGTGTGGATTAGGATAGGATGGGATGTGAGGGGGAGCTAGGGAAGTGGTGTTATATGTTGCGCCCTAAAACCTATTCCTAAGCTTTTTTCCCGGCCGGGATCACGCTCAGTTAAAATAAATTGATATCATGCATTGTTTTTCTGGTGTTTTCAAATTGACCGCGAAAGAGTTTCTGTTCTCTTGTTTGCCATGAGTTTCGTCATTACATGTACATGATCCAAATAAACATCCTTAGTGGTCTTGTCAAGTGTATATTTATAACTACGGCTACCCGGAATGCGTGTGTATTTTAGTGCACGTGTTTTTCAGTTAAACGGCTTGGCATGGTTGTTTTGTATCACAGGAAAAACAGTCCTGGATCTTCAAGACGTTCAACAAACGAACGTGCACACAGTTCGTCCCGACAAAGAAGGACATTAGACGGTGAGTATCAAACAAACACGTTCTACCTGCTGGTGTGCAATCAATCAGTGTTGTCAACCAAGATGGCGGCGATCGTTTGTTAAAGGGCATGTAAACCATTCAAATACTACCAATTCGAATCCAATGCAGAATCACTCGTACAAACGAATTTGAGGGTTATTTTATCGAATTCGAATGATAAACGGTAAACGTGATTTTTTGTGTAAGAATGCTCACTTCCGGTAAACTCACGGATTTTACTGTGACCGGTTACAAGTGGAACACATGGCCACGAAACGGCGTCGGGCGGGCATGACATCGAGTCTTCATAGCAAAGACTTCAGACAAAGGGAGTTTACATATAATGTACAATATAGTGAATTGAAGTGAGGTACTACATTTAGGAACTTCCGGTTCTGTGTTCCACTTGTGACGTCACATATCCAAGATGGCGTATTTTAAAATTTATTTTTGGATCTACAAATGTATTCTGTGCTCATTTCGACACCAAATCTATGTTTTGGGGTTATCAAACACATGAACTTAATGGAATATGTATATTTAAAAAAGATGGCGGCGATGACGTCACAACATGCACGAGCTGCTCCGCTGCGTTGACTTCGCTGCGTTAACATGAAAGAGTTTTATTCGTATCACATTTGTTTACAGATCTAAGCCTTACAATGGTGAGACGAATAGCCCACTTTAGATATGTACTTCGCTTGTCACTCGCAAAGGTTTCGGGGATCACTCGTGCTGCTGTCGTCACGTGTTCGATATGCTGTTGTTCATGATACTCTCATTTAAGATCGCTTACTTCCTAAACTGTCTTAGGTGTGGATGCGGTCGTTTAGATAACGAACACACACGTGAAGCTCTGTGTATCATCCCGAGCCCAGACACAACATGGAAGGTCGAGACGAACACAACACTTGAGCCCACTGACGCATATGGTCAGCTGGAGTTCTCCGGAGCTGGACAGACAAGCAGAGCCAAGGTATGATATTTCTCATACCACAGGTAACCCAAGCCCTGTAAATGGCAATATCAGTACTAGCATTTGTATGGAATTTTTTTAGTCTTGCAAATATCGACAAAACATACAGGGTGTGTTTATTTGTTCATCACTGGGATGTGTGTGGTTGCAGTTTCAGCGTTTTGGGGGAAACTTTACCCCGGCAGCTCGAAAATATTGTCATTTACGTATACAGAGCTTGGGTTACCTGTGGTCATACAAACTTGTGAACAGCCTTAATTGTAGTCAATCTGAACTGAAACGACGACAAAATAATGTCTACCTGATCTGTTTGTCATCTCGTTTATTAAACAATACAGTAAACAGCCGAATACTGCGTATAAGCGTGTGGTACAAAGAGTAATCATAATCATAGTAACAATCGTAATGTACAAACATTGATCGTATCTATTTGATATACAAAAAATAAAATTAAATGATATTGAAGTTTAAGTGTCTATAAGAGAGATGCCTTCGAGTGACAACTCCTAAACAGAAAAACCCTGAAATACTCTACTTCATTGGTGATTACATAACCTGCACAGCAACACAAAATAATAATTATAACAGTATAGTTACATAATACAGTAGTGATAAGAGAGATGCCTTCGAGTGACAACTGTCAACCAGAACAACCCTGAAATACTCTAGCTACTTCATTGGCAATTACGTAATCTGTACTAACGTGAAATAATATAACCAGTTACGTAACACAGTGATAAGATCGTGACATGAAATATCGTTATAATATTTTACAATACAAATCGATATAGTTACAGAGGCGGATCTAGGGGATGATTAAGCAAATAGTCAGTCCGAAACGGCGCGCGCTCTGATTGGTCAAGGGCCGTGTGTTATTAGAGAGCACACACATGGATGACGTCATGAGCGCACGCAACCAATTTCTCAACTCGTTTTGATTGGGTATTTTCGTCGTTTTTAGTTCGCAATTATCTGTCCTCTTCAGTACAGGTGCACAGATGACGCCCAAATGTGAAGAGAACATCAGTTATTCGACTGCGTGTCGTGGCGCACGTCTTTGTTCTCTTCACGTTGTGACGTCATCTGCATCTATAACAGGACAGTTAAATAGTTATTTGACTTCTCTATATATTTATATTGTATTGCAGTATATTCGAATTGATCAAGACACGGATCCGAGTGACGTACTCGCTCTTCTGTGTCAGGAATGGAAGCTGGATTTACCCAAACTTCTCATATCAGTGACGGGTGGGGCAAAGAACTTTGTTCTGCACCCAAAACTGAAACAAGTTTTGCGACAAGGACTCTTGAAGGTAAGGGACATGTTAGGATTGAAACAACAATTATCGCGAAAATATTACATTATCGAAGATATATAGGTATATACATGTAAAATAATTAATTTTAGCTACTTTACAAAGTTATAAAAGCTATATGACCACATGCCTAACTCACTGCAGGGAGCTGAACAGATCATGAAACGGAGGTCGGCCGCTACAACTGTTTAATCTTAGCCAAAAAATGTTAATATCGAAGCTTTTGACATAAGTTCCTCTACCTCGCTTTTGTGATTCGCCCCCAGGTCTCTAGATCTGCAATAGTTTATTGTTCATGTGGTCTGCCTGATATACATGTTATTTTGAAAGAACTTCAACTGACCTTGTAACATAGCCACAGACGTTATGGCAAGTAAATATATGCTGTAAAGAAAGTATTGAGGTAATTAATTCTGCTTGCGGTGTTTTTCACATTTCTCCCAAGTTCTTAAATGCTCGTTGCGTTTTCTGATTGAATACATGTCTAAGGACACTACATCAGCCTGTGCTGCAATAACGGGTACTTGAGTTACGTAAAGTTATGAGATTATAGACGTAAAACGATCCGCAGTTTCTTACTCGGATAGTCTTATAACTGTGGCAACACTTTCTTCCCCAAGTAAAGCAGACCTTTCTGGTTACCACACCGTTCTGTACCGTGGGGTGACCACCCGATAGCCAGCCTGGAGCGCGTATGTTGCATCTGTATGTTGGCACACATGTGTCGGCCATTCGCGTACCGGCAGCCCCGACAATCCTGTACCATCCTGGAGTGAGTTTGTTGTCACCAGTTTCCTTGCCAAGAAGCTTGTAAGATTCGTGACGATTTGCTTCAGAGAGCGTCTTGTATTGACGGCATTCGGCTACATCACTAACAATTACTGAAAAGAGAAATACTGAAAATCGTGATTGAACCAAACGAGATCGTGGATAATGAATTCATTGCTCTGATGCTCTCAATTAGAAGAATCTTGCCATCGGTGTTTTGACGCTGCAGAGCGGCACTGGTTAAGGAGCCAGTCCTTTATCTTTCGCATGTATTTTATATATCAGTACGTGCTAAACATAATCTGAAAATAGCTGGAGTGATTAAAACGAAATATTTCATTTCTGATGATTTAAAAAAGAAATTGATTGACAGATTTCGTAGTTCCTTACAACTGATTTTTGAATTGCGTTAATTGTAAAATCAGTATTAGCGACTTCATTTCCTGTTTTTTTTACTTAATTAAAGTTTGTCGTAAAAATAATTATTCTTCTGCTCTGAAGCACGGAACACTTTTTTCAAGATGTTGGGCTCCCTGTTGCTTTACATGATAGTTTGCAGACGTACCTGGATTAGTGACAGGAAGAACGGTGCTGGAAGGTTCAGTTTCTGAGGGGGGAAATGATTGCATTTTTACCAGTGGCTGCTAGCTTTTAAAAAGTTCTTCTAACCCTTTCATTATTTCTACCTATGACCCTTTGAAAGGTTTAGTCACTTCTTCGAAACAAATATTGGTTTACAGAGAATACTCAATGTTCTACGCTTGTTTGAAATGGTGAAAAATGGACCTTTCCTGACCCATGACCGCGTTAGAAAAAGCCTGGGTCGATTCCCAGGTAGACGTCATCTCATTAATGCATTATCCTCCATATGGTGCCTTTCTATCACAACAACATCGATGCATAGAAAATATACACAGTTTGTGAGTTGTTAGTAAAGAAATAAGTCATTTTAGAGAAAATGCTAAGTATTTATTCAAATTATTGCAAAGTCGAATTAATTAGATGACGTCTATACCCGGGAATCAATTTTTACCTTTTCAAACAAACGTAGAACATTGAGTATTATCTGTAAACCAAAATATTCTTCGAAGAAGTACTCGAAAACTTGGCAAAGGTTCACAGGTAGAAAAATGTCAAGAAGGGTTAGAAGCACTTTGAACGACTTCTAAAAAGCAACGCTAACAACACTCGAATACTTGAAGTGTGTGTACCATTGTCCACAATTTTTATCATTAATTAATATCATATCGATTTTGCATCAAATGAATAGTTGAATTGTAAAATATTTCTTAATTTGAGTGTGGCGTCTATGAGTTATATAGTATAGTTTGGGAATATTAGCGTGCGCGAAGATATTGAACTTATTTGAAAACTATAGCGCCATACAATTACTGTAAAGTTGGGAACTCCACAGAGACAAACATTTCTAAGTGCCACACTTCAACTACGCATGTCCATTCGATTTTTCTGGCGAAGCGGGTGGTGGGAGTGGTAAAACCACTGATATAACCGTCAAATATAACAGTATGTTTTTGTATAATAAATGAAGACTGGTTTACGTCACCGGCTTGAATATATTATAAATTAAACCTCTATAATTCATAGATGCAACGCTCAAATCGAGAAATATTCTATTATTCAACTATTCACTTGATATAGAATCCGCGATATTAGTTAAAAAAAAAACCAGGACGTTGATTTTTGAGATGTCAAAGTGCGGAAAACGCCAGTCTAAAATTTAATAAACCATGGTTATGGACTTCTCGCCATTCCTGTGATGTAACGCTTTATTAAAATGAAAGCTTATTAAGATGCAAGTGCTTGATTTTTTTTTTTAACTAATCGGAGCAACCTTGATCTGGCGTTTCATTGGACATTAAGATTCATCTGTCATTTGATTGGACATCAAGATGCATCCTCAGATCTTCGTGTGGAGGTTCATCGTGTATCAAGGTACATGCACGTGACCAAAATGGGATGACCTGATTGGCTGTTGAACTCATGAATTATTCATGAGTTTGAGAAGACTAGTTTAATATTATTTATTCTATAAACTACAGTCTTTTAATGGTATTTCTCAGGTAGAAATCCTCATATGTGAACACACGTAAAAATACGGATAATTTTACTTGTGTGGATATCGCCTCTCAGCCAATTTCCCCACCTTACCCGGATATAAAATTGATTCAGTAATACTGTGCTTATTAAAAATAGTATTATTATAAAATAAACAGAATAATACATGGACTCTTGGAGATCTTCTCTTATTTAAGTCGAGCTTCAATATTGGTCAAGACCGAAGGTCTAGTCTAATATTAAAAGTCGAGATTTAAATGTTTTCCATATTGGGCGACGATGAATCCTGTAAGTGTTTTATTATACCGAAGAAATAATTCCTCTAATCAATAAACACAATAGTGTGTGAACAGGTCATGTGAACTGTCCAATAGGTAGCTGTCCTACATGGCAAGATATTGGGCTGGCACGTGACCCTAATACACACTTTTTATTGGAGGATTAGAGTTGCTCTGTTATTCGGAACAGATAATATCCGCGGACAAAACAGTGCATACTTCACGAGTAGGCTCACCACAGGCAGCCCAATACTAATCAATAGCTTGGCCTGACGGTGACCTTACTATAAACAAACATAGAGACATCCTGTACTGATTCAAGACCGCATTTCAGTTGGATAATGCCTCTGCAGTTGACTAACCCTAAAGCACTGATGCCAGAAATAAAGCAATCTTTACCTGGACTTGTGACTTCTAACACCATAATCTTCTTGACGCTGCCCAAAGCATTCTTTGCTGTGCACGTGTAAACACCTCTGTCCTGCTTTCTCGTCCTTCTGATGACGAGCGAGTGGTCTGGTGTCACGTGACTGGTACTGGGCATCGGTCCTATCAATCTTGTCCATCTCACTGTGGGTCTTGGGTACCCTGTCACGTCACACTTCAGGACCGTATCCATGGATAAGAGGCTTTTCTGAATTCTGTAAAGCTGAGTTGAGCCCGAGAATCGTGCGGGGGCTGGGAATAGAGAGAGAGAGAGCTTCATTTTAATGTCCTTTCACGCCCTCCACTTTGTCGAGGTCAAGTCACATATGATCTCAAGCCAGTTATCATTGATTTAAATGTCAAAGTGCATATAAGCCCTAGCCAGTTATCAGTGATTTAAATGTCAAAGTGCATATAAGCCCTAGCCAGTTATCAGTGATTTAAATGTCAAAGTGCATATAAGCCCTAGCCAGTTATCATTGATTTAAAGATCAAAGTGCATATAAGCCCTAGCCAGTTATCAGTGATTTAAATGTCAAAGCGCATATAAGCCCTAGCCAGTTATCAGTGATTTAAAGGTCAAAGTGCGTATAAGCCCTAGCCAGTTATCATTGATTTAAAGGTCAAAGTGCATATAAGCCCTAGCCAGTTATCAGTGATTTAAAGGTCAAAGTGCATATAAGCCCTAGCCAGTTATCATTGATTTAAAGGTCAAAGTGCATATAAGCCCTAGCCAGTTATCAGTGATTTAAAGGTCAAAGTGCATATAAGCCCTAGCCAGTTATCATTGATTTAAAGGTCAAAGTGCATATAAGCCCTAGCCAGTTATCAGTGATTTGAATGTCAAAGTGCATATAAGCCCTAGCCAGTTATCATTGATTTAAAGGTCAAAGTGCATATAAGCCCTAGCCAGTTATCAGTGATTTAAAGGTCAAAGTGCATATAAGCCCTAGCCAGTTATCAGTGATTTAAATGTCAAAGTGCATATTAGCCCTAGCCAGTTATCAGTGATTTAAATGTCAAAGTACATATAAGCCCTAGCCAGTTATCATTGATTTAAAGGTCAAAGTGCATATAAGCCCTAGCCAGTTATCAGTGATTTAAATGTCAAAGTGCATATAAGCCCTAGCCAGTTATCAGTGATTTAAATGTCAAAGTGCATATAAGCCCTAGCCAGTTATCAGTGATTTAAAGGTCAAAGTGCATATAAGCCCTAGCCAGTTATCAGTGATTTAAAGGTCAAAGTGCACATAAGCCCTAGCCAGTTATCAGTGATTTAAAGGTCAAAGTGGAGAACAAAATGACCGACATAGGAAAAACAATATATTAACGTCTGCCATTATATTTTCGTTCAAATTTCAATGACGCCATTTAAGTTAAGCCAAGTTTAGTTCATTTAGCTCTTGTTTTTTTTATGTCCGCTTCACATTAATTGAAATAGCTGTATTTCCATAAGAGTGCAAGGACCAAATGTTTGACGCTTGAAAAAAAATATTTATTCATTGTTAATTACTCAATTATTCTCAATTCAGCATAATTTGATTTAAATGACGTCAGTTCAAGGATTTGTAAATACTGTTTTAAACACGAGCAGCAGTGTGTTATGTACTATTTCAAACACGAGGGCGTAGCACGAGTGATTTTAGATCTGATCAGAAACGTGCTGCGAGTTTTTGGAACGGTTTCAAAATCGTTGATGTAAAATCGTGTAATTCAGGTATTTTGGCGATACCACCTATTTCGGACGAGAAAATTGAAGCAAAAGTTTATGTAAATGAGACCGTATCTATATCAGATTTAAGGCTGGTTTCCATATTATCGCTCACGATCGCCCGATCGCTTGAATCATTCAACCGAGCGATCGCTCACGATCGCTAGCATTTGTTTCCATATGATCGCTCACAAGTTTACGCGTCACTGCATCTAGAGCCCACTCACACATTAGTCAACGGGTAAGACGTTGCCATGGTGCCGAAAAAGAACATTGCATTGTGGGATACTCTTCGAACGCTCGATCGCCAGAGATCGCCGGCGATCGCTATGGTCGCTCACGATCGCCCAGTGATCGTGAGCGATCGGGAAGTTCACGATCGCTAGCGATCGCTCGATCGCTCAAAAGTGTTTCCATATGATCGCTCACGATTGCCGGCTTCATTTCGGGTGATTGCGAGCAATCGTGAGCGATCATATGGAAACCAGGCTTATAACACACCATTAAACATTCATTTCATTTGTTTTTTTCCTCGCGTATTATTAATGAGTTTTGGATGAATTAAAAAAAAAGCAATATTACGACTCCGATGCCCTCGTGCTTTACTGATATTACGTCATTTGAGAATTTATCCAAATTGTTAGTGATTCGCAACGATGTCATCACTATTCCATCGTTTAATACATTTTATTATTTGTTACATTGTACCGCGAGACATGAAAAGAAAATTCCTATAATTATGGTTTTATTGCACCAATCTTACCATTGACAAACAAAGCGACTGATGTTGAAGACGTTCCCATCAAGTTGGTTGCGTTACACATATACTCGTTCATATCAGACAGTCTTGCGTTACGTATTTCAAGTTTGCCTGTATTGTTCGTAAACACCTTATAACTGTTACCATTTCCTTGCTTGCGTGACCACGTCACGGTGGAGGGAGGAATTCCGTGAGCAGAGCAGTAAAAGGTCGCCGTGTTGCCTTCTCGGACGGTAATATTTGCCGGTGATACGGTTATTCGAGGAAAGGAAAGTGATTCTCCGGGATCTCCTTTAATCCCCGGTGGACCCCGGGGTCCAGGATGTCCTCTAATACCCGGTACACCCTGCACACCAGGAGCACCCGTAGCGCCTTTGGGGCCCTTCATTCCAGTCCGCCCTCTCGGTCCATGCTTTCCAACCTGTCCTGGAGGTCCCATAATTCCTTGTTTACCACGTCGACTCCTCTTTCCAGGCCTCCCCGGTTGGCCTGGAGGCCCACGTGGTCCCATGACCCACGCCATCTTTCCTTGTGTCATAGATTTGATGCTACGATTTATCTCTGCTCTAACAACGTCTATGGTGACCGCTTGCTGTTGACTCTGCCGTCGAACTCGGCGTTGATTTTCTAAACGGAAATAAAACATAACTTTCCTAACTGTCATCATCATCATCCGATTATCAGCAACATCATCATTATTATTATAATCATCATCATTATAAGGAACAATTGCAGATAGGAGCCCATTACCAGGAGCGTCCATCTCCCATACTAGGTCTGAGTCAGCGTATGACCGGATTGAGTTATATTTAAAACAGATCTCACGGGATTTCTCGTGCCCACACTTTGGGAATCCAATCAAACCATAGTCGGAACAATGCAGTGTTAGTAAATCATCTAAAAAAACAATATCATTTTCAATCTCGATAATTACGGCAAGCGTGCACGGATCGCAGTGGAGTGTGAAGGCAGTTATCCAGGAAACGTATTCTAAAAATAGCTCAATCCGGTCATACGCTGACTCACGGATAGAGTATATGGAAGCTCCTGGTAATGGGTTCCTGTTGCTGAATAACCCTTCCTTCAAAACTGCGCTAAATTCTCCACTTTAATTCGAAAATGGTTAGGGTATTTTGAAATTTTTGGGTGACATTTTTAGGTTTGTATATGAAAAAAACATTAATGAATTATTAATAAATAAATAATAATTAAATAATAATTATATAAAATAAATAATAATAATAATTAATAAATTATTAATGAACCACTGGAGAAGGTATTCTGCCATTATTCCCATTCAGTTATTACACGTCTAATGCGGTTATAGGTTTTCGATGATTTGAATCTTTCAAATTGATGCTTAAAAACTGGATCTATCTCATGCTGTGCATATGATACTAGAGGTTACTAGAGATCAATTCACCGTTACAAAACTTGTCTGAATAACTTACTTCCCTTTAAACTCATGATAACGAACAGCGCGCAACAATGGACTGTTTTGAACTTGTAAGGCTAAGTTCATTCTGTTGAGTACTCGAAATCATTATTTTCTCGTTCTAAAGTTTGAGTAAAGTGAGTCGAAAAACGATTCAATCTCGTGTCCGGCTTTGCGTTTACTGTACCGGGTCTTCTTTCTTTCAGTTTCGATCATTTTCGCTGTGCTGAAACCGGAAGTCCTTTCCTCAGGCAAAATGTCCAATTTCGTGAGTTAATGCTTTCTCAGTAAGATTCTTAAATTTCGTTCATAATAAAAGTAATCAAATACTTGCAGTTATTAAATGTTAATTATGTGCTATGGAATGTGTCTCCTTACCTTGAGCTGTGTTGGTCTGTTCCATACCATGTTGTTCTACGGTTTTCATATGTTCTGTTCTTGTTTGAATCAAGACAACATGTCGGGGGGAAAATTCGACTCGAATAAACAGCGCAACACAAAGAACTAAAGCCAGAACAGACACATAACTCGGTCGACCAGTCGGTTTCGACTGGCAGCAAGAACAAGAGTCCACCGACTTCTTATTGATCACTTCACTGTGGTTATCCATTTTGGAAAGACGCAACGCAACTTAAGACGGCGATGTAACTGATCCTCAAGAACTTGTCCTGGGTAGTGGTTATACGCAAATACGTTTTAAAAATTACCCAATAGGACATCTACATGATGACGTCACATACTACAACTACCAATACAATACAATACAATACTTATTTATTGGAACCTTGATACAAACAACGTGTACATCGGTATAAACCCAATAAAATAAAATAAAAATATTAATAAAACTATGTGTTTAAGATATATATAGAATGGGATAAGTGTTATAAAAATCAGTAGGGGAAGAAATAATAACAAGATTGATAACGGATGTTATGTCAATTTACAATTTCATTATACTTATCAATAATGTCTTTAATGAATGAACTGCTAACCTTCAAAATATTTTCATCTTTCATAGAAATTAAATAATAAAATAAATTACAAGGATCAAAGTTAGAAAAAGAAGGATTAATCAAGAATAACTTGATAATTCATAATTCATAAATAATAATTCATAATTCATAAATAATAATTCATAAATGAAACACGAGTTTGCACCATGTGAGAATTATCACATTGGAAAAGGTAATGGTGTTCATTACCAACTTCACCAGATGTACAAATGGTGCAAATTCTATTACTTCTAGGGATACCTTTATAACGACCTTGTTCAATCGGGAAACAGTGGGCTGAGATTCGTAACTTGGTTACAGCTCTACGTGTTTCAAAATCGTGGACTTTGGTTAAATAGGTTTCAAAATTATTATTGTTCTTTATTCTATAAAATAACTCTAACTTCGATTCTTTATTTCCTACTACGATCTCTGCTCTCTCTTCATTCCAACCATGCATCTATGTAAATTTGTCTTAATTTTGCCTCAGATGATTTAAAAATTGACTTAAAATCTAAATTAGATACAATGGTAAAATCATTAACTCTAATGTTAAGTATCTTAAATAAAAGGGACATATGGCTGAACCAAGACCATGCTCCTTTTTTTGACAGCTCACATGAAGTCTTCAAGGCCCCCATTAAAAATGGATTGTTAATGTGTTCAAGCAGATGAAAAAAGAATTTCAACAACACGCTGTAAATAGTTACATGTAGAGGAAAGGCACCTAACTCAGACCTTACTGCTGAATTAGTAGACTTGGAGCTCACACCTAGTAGCATTTTGTACATCTTAATATTCAACTTTTCACATAATAAATCAGAGTGAAACAACGTCTTCTTGTAAGATGCGAAGGAACTAAAACGTTTTGAATATGCACCAGAAAAACTTTTAAGGGAGTTCCTAGTCGTGGATGGAACACCTTCAAAAGACTAAATAATACCCTAATACCTTTGTTATATAAATGTGATTGGTTAACAGCAAAGGAACCAGAGGGTGTCAAGACAGTACCAAGATACGTATAAGATACGGCTGTAGAAACATCAGTCCCACCGAAAGTACAATTAATGCCAATTTTACGGCCTGTCTTATTAAAAACCATTACTTTTGTTTTCTTTAAATTTACTTGTAGTTGCCATTTCCGAGTATACCCGTAAAGCTTATCTAGACAACATTGAAGGCCCTCCTCACTCTCTGATACAAGTAATAAGTCATCAGCATATAACAGACAATTCAACTTTAAATTCCCTAAAGTTACTGGTCGACATACGTTAGTAAAAATCTCAGGTATATCATTGACAAAAATATTAAAGAGGTTTGGACTTAGGTTACATCCTTGTTTAACACCAACAAAGGACTGAAAAAAATCAGTTAAACCTGCTTCAGTTTTAACGCATGCTTTGATATTCCTATACATATCTACAATAATAGCCAAAAAATTATTACTAACTCCAACTTGTATCATCTTATAAAATAAACCATGTCTCCAAATAGAATCATATGCTTTCTTAAAATCGACAAAACATGCATAAACTTTTTTACCTTGATTAAAATAAGAATCTAATATAGTTCTAAGAACAAAAATGTGATCTGCTGTTCTATATGATTTACGAAAACCAATTTGGTTTGGCTTAATTATCCCATTTTGTTCTAGAAATTGAGAAAGTCTCTCATTCAAAGCGAGAGTGAAGAATTTCCCTACACAGCTATTAACTGTGATACCCCGGTAGTTGTTGGGGTCATCGACAACACCTGCTTTAAATATGGGGGAAATACAACCACTATTCCAATATCGAGGGTAATGGCGGGACAGAAAAACTACATTAAACAGATTAACCAAATGCTTCGGATGCACATCTATAAAACACTTAATCATTTCATTACTGATGGAGTCTAGCCCAGATGCCTTATTGTTTTTCAATTTGCGGCTAAGTTTAGTTAACTCATCAATAGTAAATGGCTTGTCTAGAATCGCATTGAATGTTGTTGCAAAGACCTCCATGTTAGCAACAAAGGCGTCTATACCACCAACGAAAGGATCCCCACTCGCATCAGATGCGCTTGTATTTAATTTTTTGAAATATAAGAACCACTCTTCCGCTTCAATAGTTGATGCTTTCGTTGTTTGTTTACTTTCATTGGATCGTAACGACTTTACTAGCTGCCAATACTCTTTGGGGTTGGTTGATTCTAGCGTTTGAATTTTAGTCAACAAATCATTCTTGAATTTCTTCTTCTTATATTTTTTTATTTTTTTATAAGCTTTTTTCAAAGTATGAAACTCCCCTCTTAAAAAAGGGCAAGTAGGGTGCTTTAAAAGCAACTTACTAACTTGGATTACTTTTTTCTTCACTTCCCAACACGACTTATCAAACCATTTCTGAAGCTTGGGTCTATTTTCCTTTTGTTTTGAATTATTGCGTCTCTTTACTGCCAGAGCATCTTTCGCAGCATAAACAAGAATTTCCGTAATATTTGAAACACATTGCTCAAGATCAGCGTCTTGAGCTTTAACATTTTGTTCGAATAACTCTAATTTATTCAAAAGTCCTGAGACTGAAGAGCAGAGGAAAAAATACATTTAGAAGAATCATACTACCAGAACTCTTTGCGCGAATCTTTTTGTTCCTTTAATTTGGACCATTGTCTTGAAATTCTCAAAGGAGTTGAAAAGGATTCTGGTAGTTGTAGTAAAATAACGCCATAATGAAAATGTCCTATTGCCTAGAGTCCTACCATTTCTCTTCCTTCTCCTATTCCATCCAAACCCCAGACAACTGAGTTCGAATACATACCAAATACACATATTTCAATATAAAAATACCGTAGACTCGATTTAAAATCCCTTGGATACCAGTATACCCAAAACCATTACCTGTGAGTTCCCAGCTGCTGCGGCAGCAATCGATGAAGAATCTATTGCGACGCGTACATGCTAGTAACCATGACGACTCGTGTCCGCAGGCGGCGGGTACAACGGGAGCGTGGATCATCACAGGCGGTACGAACACGGGAGTCATGAAACACGTGGGTGAAGCGGTGAGAGGGCTGATGCTTACGTCACATGCTGATGCGAACCTGTCAAACCAGTTGTACCTGATTGGTATAGCCACCTGGGGGATCGTGAACCACAGAGACGTACTGAAGGAAGACAAGGTGTGATATATCATCACCCATACATGGGGCTGTTCCTATGATAATTTCCTGAAATCTATTTTTAGATGTTTTATTATTTTTAGTCGAGGTACCAAACAACAGCCTGGTTAAGTTATGAAATTGTGCTACGTGATTGACGTCAAGCGGTTTTGTTGTGGAGAGAAGTGATTTATAAAGTTCCACGAGGACCCAGGCGATAACGAAGGTAGCCACGTGTCGCGAAACTAAAAATAGATTTCAAATAATTATCCCTGGGCCGCACGAGGATTCGTTACCTCATCCTCTCTTGATACGTATTGTTATATAGCTGTGATTTTTTCAGATATAACACACGCTCTCATTGGTTGATTTAAGGTCACATGACAGGTAACAAACAAACTGATGAGCGGGCAATATTTTTGATGGTAACAATGCATTGTTTCCCGCTAGCGCAAAATGGTCAGAACAAATTGACTATACAATTGTCACGCAGCCATGCAACCCAAGAATCGAGTAATGTTTTCCTTTTCCTTACTGTGCCATTTCGATCGAGGCACTAGGGACGAATTATAATATTCTGGAAAAGCTAGAACAAGGTGATTAAAATATAATATTTTCAAATTAAAATAAATACTACCCTATATGTTTATTAAAAATTTAAAAAAGGTCCGCGAGAAGTCCACGATAAGTATAATGCCAATTATTCCAAATCGACCAAATATAATGCCATGGTGACGTCATTTCTGGGTTTTGTAGGACTTAGTGATGTATAACATGACGTCATTTATGGTTTCTATTGACCCAGTGATGTATAACCTAACGTCATTTATGGTTTCTATAAGGCACTGATGTATGACATGACGTCTTTCTGGTTTCTATAGGACCCATTGATGTATAACATGACGTCATTAATGGTTTCTATAAGACAGTGATGTATAACATGACGTCATTTATGGTTTCTATAGGACCCAGTGATGTATAACATGACGTCAAGCATGGATTCAGAAGGCGCTTGTCTTGATAATAACCACACCCATTTCATTCTGGTTGACAATGGGACGAGTGGTAAATATGGCGGCGAGATAGGTTTTCGTGCCTCGCTTGAGAATTGCATCTCGAAGCAGAAGATATCCAATAGTAAGTTAGCCTGCAATGCAGGCGTTTCTAGAGTTTTTCCCCGCTTTCGTCGCCTGCATTGCAGGCTAATAGTAAATGTACCGACTGAAATTCTTGGACCAGCGAGGTCTATTTGCGGAAATGAGAATGTTAGACAGTGGTGGGCTTGCGTCCCTGAAACATGAACAATGAAAATAGTAGTCGTGAGTGGCACATCAGTGGCATAGAATACTCAGCATGTCAATGTCTTTGTTAATGCATTTGAAGCGTCATCTTGACTTTGGATCCAAATAGAGTTTAACGTTAAATTGACGTTAAACCGATCTACGTTTCTCCAAAGGGGAGAGTGGGGACTGCATAAGTTGACGTGACCGAGAGTGTCATGTGTAGATGGTCCATATTTTGGTGGTCAGGATCGTCTTGGTAAATGTTTCTCCTTTGCATACTCAAATTCTTTGAAACATTACAACGACTACATACACTCCTTCAGGCCATAACTATTAGTACCAACTCTGCAACCTTGCTAGATAGAGCAATCTGATTCAATATTATTCTATTATAATTCATGGCTCTTGCTATTTCAACAGATACATCGCATGGTGTTCCTGTTGTGCTTCTCGTCCTAGAGGGAGGAATCAATACAATAACTACAGTCCTGGCGTCGGTTACACGAAGCCCAGCCGTGCCCGTGGTCATCGCCGAGGGCAGCGGTCGTGCAGCGGATATACTCGCGTATGCGCATAGGTCCTGCAAAGACGACGCTGAAGGGTAAGTAACTAACTTACTTTATTTCTTGAACGCACACTGGATTTTATCAACTAAAAGTCCATAGAGGAGTGTTCCATTAAGTGCGGTGCAGCTGATGTTTTGAGTGTCAGGCTGCTGACGCGGCTGTACATTCAATTACGGATCCCTTGCGAACCTAACGAAACAGATGTCTATGGCTGCATTCTAGTTCGAGCGTTTTTCATGTCGGGTCTAGCTAGCCGTAGTGTCATTTGCTAGAGTATTACACTGTCTCGGCTTTGCTGTAGTCTTCTCTCATTGTTATTGTTAGCTGGTTATAGTAGTCCATATCTTGGATGCGGTGTTTCTTTTGCAGCCTTTTTCGTACACGGTATTTTGTTTCTAATTTTTATGAACGGTGCCAATTCGCTTCCCAATCTATCATTTGTGCTAAGTTTAAATCAAATTGATTTGATTAACTTTGTGTGAATTTATTAAAAGCTATCAACAATCGTGTGTCCTGCCGATGATTCTACGCGGCATCTGAAGTGTATTCTTCTGATGGGGGGTGGTTACAAAGTGGGGACATGGACTCGGGGATCTTAGGAACACAGTATTTTTGACCGCAAAAATATGAAATTAGTAATGTGTGTACTGATTCGATGCATTGGTACATATACAGCATATTTCTTTGAAGTGGAAGAGAAAAAGCTTGTAACATTTTAAGCGAGTACCGATGGCGCACAGTTGCTCGATATCCGCTCCTTCCTTGTCCCCACATGACGACCACCCATTCTGATTGGACAAATAACAAATGATAGCCTCGTCTTGGTATCTAAATCCCGTTCATCAAAGCGGGTGTAAGTTTAAAGTCGATGTAAGAATACTTATTGGCACTGATACGTTATCCTCACCAGGGAGATGACAGAGTTTACTGATGTTGTTGATAATCGCAAACTTTTGCTAAAAATTGAGACGGCCTTCCCAGAATGTACTGAAGAGACGTACCTGGAGTTGTATCACAACGTCCTCAAATGTGTACTAAAAAAGAGATACGTGAGTAACGAGCAGGATGGTTGGGGCACTGCGAATAATAATAAAATATTTAATAAGGATAGCTCCAATCACAAATAGTGGTTTTCATGCTATAAAGTTAACCTTGCTTCGAACAACCCGGCCCAGGTTGTTTCTAAAACTCCGTTTGAGATGGATGATATTTTGCCATTGGAGGTGAGAAAATTGGGGGAAATTGGTTTCCAGCATGGAGGTCCTAAAAAAAGAATAATGAAATAGAATGATAAAAGGAATAATAATTTGAAAAAATGCACATACTCGATTAAAAAGCTCTCATACTGTTGTTAAAAATTATTAAAAATTATTTCCTTTAGTGCCTTTTAAATATGCTTCACTTGTCACCCCGCGCAAAGGCGCGCATTCTCGAGAATCCAGCGGTAAAGTCACTTTAAGAGCATGCGTAAAGCACCGCTGGATTCTCAGCATCAAAGGTTTCTGTACGAGGCTCTGGGAAACTTAAATTTCTTCTATTCTCTGAGAAAAGAGCAAATTTAATATTTAGCGTGATAAGTGAAGCATGATTGTATGGACAGTGGACTATCGATATTTACAACCAGATTTTCCAAACAATATGATCAGCGTAGAGTTCGCATTCTGTTTTGTTTTAACGTAAAATTTGGAGTGTTCACGTTGTGCTTTTGTCCTTTGAAGATACTGAGGCCACCGCATGCATTTTCACTTTCAGTTATTCTATTTCGTAATTAACCAGATTAAGTCTAGTGTCTTTTGCCGTCGTACGAACCGTACGAACTGAAAGGCATTAACAATGGCGAGCCGTCATGAACGATCTGTATGCATCAAGACAGGAATTTTACATTTACTTTACCTGGGTAGAGGAGGTCTCCCTCGTACTAACACTAGCGTAGTTAGTAAACTATATAACTGATACACAATACTAAACTAGGCTACTAAGCTGTATCCGATTTACTAATTAGCTAATAAGTTAGTATTCTGAATGATTGGATACAGGTTCTGTAGCCGTATGCAGGGGGGGTTGACAGGGTATCCATGTGACTCAAATGCTGTGTCTGGATTGGTTAGCAGCACCCTTATCAATAAATAATGATTTTACCACTGAAGTTGCAAATTATCCATAGTTCCTTTTGGGCCTTTTGTGAATTGACCGATATAACTTGTACATTTGTTGTCCCAATTCAGTTCACCTGACTATTCCCTTGAGTGATGTTTTCTTGTTTTCAGTTCTGCATCCCATGAGGAAATGTGTGAATTTCTCTAATTGGAAAACAAACCGCACTGATTACTTGGAGAGCTGTCGCATGATATGAATTGGGACAACAAATCGATCTATTGTTTTTAAATAAATACTTTTGCGGGGTCTCTTGTTAAGTAATGCTCCAGCGAAGAACAGGAGCACTGAACGGCAAGGAGGTCTGATTTGAAAGGAAATCGTTACTGGGGAAGGTTCTCAAATTTGTGATTCAAATATTTTTGTCTTCCCCTTTCTGATTGGCTGGTTGGTGATTTCTTTCAGTTTTCACAGCACAAATGACCAACAGCGTACAGTTCCCTTTAATTTCAGTTTATAACTTGGGCTGTGGACATCTCAGACATCACTTCAGGCATATTCAAGCAAATCGTTATTGCTCATTGCCGCACCCTATAGACCTTTCCAGTATTCAATCGAACATTGGCACCAAGTCGAGATTGGGGGTAGACAGAAATACAGTAAATGTATGAATGTCTACTCCAACCTCGACTTGGTACCATTGTTTGTGGGCATTGGAGCGGAATACGCGGGAAAGGTCTTGTGCTCCTGTTCTTTGGCGAACTATTACTTAATGATAATGCACGCGCGCGTTCTTTTAAAGAAAACTGTACTGAGTAACGCATATAACCACAGCAAACACAGCCTGTGAAGTGGATTGGTGTTAAAAACGGCAGCATTGTCTTGTGTTCCAGATCACGATTTTCCGTGTAGACGAAGAAGGAGTTGACATCGACAGAGCGATTCTACGAGCGCTTTTAAAGGGTAATAGAATAAGAAATAGATCCATAGAAGAAGGAACATCAGAAAATAAACGTTTGTGTTGTCATTTTCCTGTAGCTCAACACGCTTCTGCCGCTGACCAGTTGAGCCTGGCGCTGGTATGGAACAGGGTTGATATCGCCAAGTCTGAAATATTCCATGAGAACCAGAAATGGGAGGTAAACTGACAAACTCCTCTACAGACATGCTTCCCTTAATTTAACGAATCCTGTTATTTTCCAAACAAAATATTGATTACTTAGTAGCACAAATGTATGTGTATTAATATATCGTCACCCTGTGGTCACTAGGTCACCCAGTCGTGCCAGTGCAATGTAGAGCGGATTTCGTATGAATGGGCCTCACCGTACCGTAGCCGTGCCATAACTCTGTAATTTGATTGGATCGAAAAGACGAAAACAACAGGGAAACCATTTCAGTGTCAATGTCGGTACCGTACGATAACCGTGCTGTGAGTCTGCCCACTCATACGCTCTAAGTTTTAAGCTATCTTCTCTGTAGGAAGAATCCTTGAATGCTGCCATGATGGATGCATTAATGAATGACCGCGTGGAGTTCGTTAATCTTCTCCTTGAGAATGGCGTCAGTATTGGACAGTTCCTGACATCCGATCGTCTACTGAAACTATATAGATTGGTAAGGCAGTCGCATCCTAAACTAGTGCTGGACCAGAACATTCCACTTGCAGTGGTATGCGTTGTGCTGTCAAGGGGCCAATTCATTAACTTTTACACATATTTTACACAGTATTTTATAAGGCTAGTAATTGTTTCTTCATCTCAAACAGTGGCCAGACTTGTCACTGGTGACGTAAAATACGCGTGTAAAAGTTTTATTGAATTGGCCCCATTATACGTACCAGTTTTCATATTCAGCCGCATCAGGCCCACATGCTTCACAGCTTTCACTCATCTTATAATATCATACCATTATACGTATTGCATACGCTTCATCATTTTTCATATTCAGCCGCATCAGTCCCACATGCTTCACAGCTTTCACTCATCTTATAATATCATACCATTATACGTATTGCATACGCTTCATCATTTTTCATATTCAGCCGCATCAGTCCCACATGCTTCACAGCTTTCACTCATCTTATAATATTACATCATTATACGTATTGCATACGCTTCATCATTTTTCATATTCAGCCGCATCAGTCCCACATGCTTCACAGCTTTCACTCATCTTATACTATCATCTACATCTACATCTACATGTTATTTAGTCGGTAATAAACCGTATGGTTATCACACCAACTTATACCCATTATACGTATTGCATACGCTTCATCATTTTTCATATTCAGCCGCATCAGTCCAACTTGGTTCACAGCTTTCACTCATCTTATAGTGTTCTAGTGGGAACGCAGTCTGAGCATTAGCTACGTCATGCTGACGAGACCCCAAGAGGCTGCAACAGCTGTCCATGGCTGCTAATTACTATGGCAGTTTTCATATTCAGACACATCCCACATGCTTCACAGCTTTCACTCATCTTATAGTGTTCTAGTGGGAACCCAGTCTGAGCATTAGCTACGTCATGCTGACGAGACCCCAAGAGGCTGCAACAGCTGTCCATGGCTGCTAATTACTATGGCAGTTTTCATATTCAGACACATCCCACATGCTTCATAGCTTTCACTCATCTTATAGTGTTCTAGTGGGAACCCAGTCTGAGCATTAGCTACGACATGCTGACGAGACCCCAAGAGGCCACAACAGCTGTTCATAGCTGCTAATCGCTCAGGCATTGTTCTGATCAATTTTTTTCATAGATGAGGGTTAACGCCCTCTATCGACGGCGCCTTTCTGCCCCTAGCGATTTTTATAGCATATACCCAGAATACGTATTGTATTCGATTTACCATTTCTCATGCAGTAAGCTTACTCTCTTCAGATAAGATGCAAGGGATTCAGGGTTTTTCACAGACCATCGATAACTAGACACGAATAGCCGGACTTCTTATTTACGCAGCCATGTTGAAACAATGAAAGCTAGTGAAGCGTTGTACCTTGATGTTTTGTTCCCTGCACATCCCATACTCGTTAACATGCATGGCCGCGTTATCGAAATTGCTGTTTCTGGTATATACTGACTACGATGATGTCTTCCAACTTTTACAACAGAGGTCTAAAGTCAGCGTTGCATTTCAACAAACCATCGGTGAAGAAAAGGTAAGATGGTGGCATTGCAATCGAGCTTCGGCGCTTGATGAGCTTAGAAATTGTTTCTCTATAGTCATGCAATATGGCGGGAAGATGGTAAGCGAAACAGACTCGAAAGTTTAAAAATCTTTTGCTAACCGCCTCTATCTTTGGAGTAAATAACATCGACTCTTTACACAATATGCTGTTAATATAGCACTATAGTCAGGTGAGGGAGCTATATACGTAGAAAGTTCCGTTACCATGCATACGCTCTTTCAACTTACCTATATGCGCTATATTAATACCCTTTACCTTTATAATATTATCTTGTTGATTACTTTACAGCGCGTGACTGACTTCAGTCTCTGGGACATTAACTATATTATCGGCAAGATGTTGGGAGGTACATATGGCATTCACAATGAACACTTGCTATCCGTTAAAGCGGTGAGCGCCTACTCATGATCATTCTTAAATATTTAAGTCAAAATTTGAATCATTTAAAGAAACCTTTTCCAGCAATTTCCAGCTTCGTGGTTCCATGCTATTGAACAACAACATCTCGCATACTACCCCCATATGCACACTCGACTCCCATTTTAATCATTAATACGATGCAAATTAGGAGTTTTGGCTAGTTGTGCCTCAGTGAAACAAGTCTTTGATCTTTAGTCAAACTGGAAATAATCTTTCTTTGATTTTCTTCACTACTTTATAGAAAATGACAAGAAATTTCATTCAAGAAAGTATTTTGCATAGTTATACAAGACCAATATCTTTTTTCTCACTAACAAAATATCCAATTAAAAACTTAATGTTAGGTAGAACTAAAGCAAAAACTATATGATAAAACTAAATTAACAAAACACACGTTTCAAACAAGGAACTGTATATATAATAATAGGTGTTAAATAATTAAAAGATTGATTTGATTTGAGAAGTTAGATCCTCAATAAAACCACCAGGACCATCGAGTCAGGATCACCTTGGATCAACAGAGGAAAGTTACAATTCTATGTACTGATTAAAATAACACACATATTTATTCATATGTACTATGAGCCTGAATTAGAATTGGAATGAGAAGTTGGAAATCGGAATTGGTCTCATCCACACTCCCTGTTTCCTTACATTCGATATCCGTATCGGCAAAAATAATGCATTACTTGTGTTCCTTTAAAAAGTGACAAAGAAATTAGGGAAAACTATACTGAAGTCCTTCCTTCTGCTCTGACGAAGAGCTATCACCTGCTACTCGCTTGGCACAGCTGTTAGCGCAAACCCGTAGCATGCAACTCTTAGTTGATAAACCTTCCCAGACCTACAGAAGTTTTTACAGCAACAAATTATCCATTGTATACTGTAATCTATTTTGAACCGTATATATATGCTCATTCTAGGGACTGAATCTCGGTGGGGTTGGTATGTTCCGCAAGCGTCCATCATATATGGCAACATTCGATCATTTCAAGAATCCATTCGCGGAACTATTCCTCTGGGCCGTGCTTTGTAACATGCAGAAGATGGCGCTGTTTCTATGGGAACGTGGTGATAATAACCTAGCGCTTGCTTTGGTGGCAGCGAGACTGTATATGGAGATGGCGAAAAAGATCGAGCGAGATGTGCTTAAGACCGAGGTGCTAGTGGAAGTCCAGAAAAATGTACAGTACGTATGAACGAAACGTCCCACATGGAACAAACCGGTAACTTGTCATAGGGGAGTACGACCTAATCGCAAATATCTGATGACAGTGAAGCAATAAAAGTTTTACTCGCCTGCTTGGATCTCCTTTAGTAACGTTTCTGTAAGACGGAGCGCTGATATGTAACAGGTGCGCTAAATAATTCAGATTCTCTAGCTCGTCGATCGAAAGGCGCTGTGTTCTTTCTTACCATTCTTCCATATCGACAGTAAATGTAAAAAGGAATGGTCTTCACATGCTTTGTACAAGCGGTTACGGCTTGTTTTTGATAGGCTACTATCTGTATGCATTTGTCGTATTCAGTCGATTTTACTTTCTTTTGCCTACGTAATTGAGCCAAACAGTACCACTCGAAACGAGCCACGGTGTTGGCTTACCCAACAATACAAAACACCCTAACCTTTAGAACATGCAGTACAAAAACAATAGAGGTGCAATCAGAATACAGATCTGGAAGTGGTACTGTATTACTCACAATAGAGTTACAGTATAATGGATCCAATCAGAATAAAGGTCTGGAAGTGTACTGTATTACTCGCGTAATTGAAGTAGGAAAAATATATATACTATTGTTTTCCAACCTCTGTATCTTTCTCTATCCTTTATTATCAGGGAGTTCAAAGATGTTGCTTTAGACCTTCTTGATGAATGTTTTCATGCAAATGAAGAGGCCGCACAGAAGCTCCTTACCTACCATCTGGAGAGGTTCTGTGGCCATTCGTGTCTATCGCTCGCGGTAGCTACGGAACATGAGGAGTTTGTCGCGCACGCATCGTGTCAAAGTTTACTGACAGAGATCTGGATGGGAGCTATGAGGAGCGCCAACATGACATCACTTAAGGTAATCACAACGGCCAAGTAAAGTGACCTCGTTACACTTCATTCTAGGGTAAAGCCCGGTTTTAACTAGCAACATCACCGTAAGCGCAAGCAACGTACGCAGACGAAGTAATGCACTGATCATTAGCGGCGCTTGTTCTTATCTAACACCTGTGAGTAGAACAAATACCGCTAAGTACTATTTCAAACACGAACAATGAGTGTTTGAAATGACTTCTCTGCGAATGGCTAAACCGAAAATGAACATCCGTTTCTTTTCAAAAATCATTAGCAAGTATTGTTTACCGTTTGACTGTTGTTTCGAGTTGTATAATTATTCCATAGATGGCTTATTATTCTTTTTTGCTGGCAGTGATTTCAACTAGCGTACTCAGTAGTGTAGTGGCCAATAGTTAGTACAAGCAGTCGGAAGGGTCGAGGTTCGAACTCCAGGCACACTCAGTTTTCTTCTCATGTCGTTCTTTACTACTTCACTTCTTACTTGTAGTTTATCAGTTTTCAGGTAGTTAGTGGTTCATGAATATGTAGATTAAGAACAGTTTCATCACTGGTGATGACAATCTGTTCCAAACATGCACTAGTGATTTTCAACTGGTATTCACTAGATGGCGAGATGCATCCACCTCAGCAGATTAGAGATTGGGGTTGGCCAATCAGATCATGAATTATTAATGAGTTTAAGAATGATAAATACGGCACTGCGTCTGCATTTGTTGCTTATGTCGCTAGAGAAAACCAGACTTAATGGTTCAGGTACGGGATAGAGCGGGTTTTGATTGGGTGTCGTAAAACCAAAGTAATCGAGTACAAACCAATGCGCCAATCACGAACTTAAATAAATTCACGATTGTTTTCACTTGAACCAATCACGAGGAAAAGTACACTGTAGTACTAAAATACATCTGCCTTGTCCTCAGACTATTTCGTTGAAAGAAGTGCGCAAAGAAACTCGGGCGAGCCTAATACGATCGCAAAGGACTCGGAACAACATGAAATATTAAGAAGCCTCTCCTTTAATTTTCTCTCTGCTTTAATTTGTCACTTCCGGGCATGCTTTGATCTCGTGCTTCTTTCTACCAAAGCGCCTAAAGTGCGAATATGATGGGCTCCCATTACGTGCGATACTGCGATAGCATACACCCTTTGCATAAAGGACATTTTGATTACAACTGGATTTCTCCAGTCAGCAATGAATACATTGTCACGTAGAAGAACATACAAAAATACGTAATCCTGTGAAATTTGAGTGTCATAAGTTACATTGCTACAGAGTAATAAACTTTTGAAATAAGAGAGATTTGTATGAAAATAGTCAGCCAGGCCCTACCAGCCTCGCTTTCATGTTTTTCCTGAGCCTTAAATGGTAATAACTTTGGAGAAATTTGTGATAAAACTAGTAAATTGCACATGATGAATAACTTGTACTTGCTCATTCAGGTTACAGTGTCAATTTTTCTTCAAATGTTAAAATTCTGAATTTATGTAAATTAGATTCCAGCTTTATGCATAGGGTCTATATATGAATGCTTTAATTTGTCATGTTTGCAGTTACTTATGGGTATTCTAGTGCCACCATTCATACACACGTTAGAGTTTAAAACCAAACAGGAGTTGTCTCTTCTACCCGTCACACTTGAGGAACATCAACAAGAATTGGCTGATAGTATCGACGATAACATGAATGAAGAGGATGATAGGGAACAAAAGAAGATGTGGAAGAACAGGCGCGGGGGCAGAGTTAGGCTAAGGTATAGGGAATATATTAATGATGTAGGCGTGTTGAATATTGTTTTGTGTGTAATACATCAACTCAGTATTGTTATATACGACTTCAGTCACGAAACGGTATTCGCCGGTTTTTAAAATACTTCAAAGGTCAATCAGCTTTAAGCGTAGAGCTCCTAAGGACAGGAATTGCTCAATAGGTTCCAAAGCTGCCTTTAGCCGCCAAAGAACTGACTGGGAATTTGTCGCACATCGAGGGTAGATGTTCGTTTGGTGACGGAACGGTTATGGTTTAGAATCCATAAAAACTTCGCATTTTGATCTCTACTTTTTATCCTCTGTTTACCTGTGAACTCTGGAACCCTAGTCCTAAAATCTTGTCGTTTACATGGGAACTTGTTTTCGAAGTGCATGTGGTTAGGGTAAGTTAATTTTACTATAATACTTCTGTGAAGAAAGTTTTGGCTTACAGTGTATACTTTATGTTCTACGCTTGTTTGATATCGTGTAAATTTGACCTTTCCTGATCCATGACCGCGTTAGTAAAAGCCTGGGTCGATTCCTGGGTAGACATCATCTTGACGTCATATAATTAATTCGACTTTGCAATCATTTGAAAAAATACTTTAAATGTTGATGAAAATGACTCTTTTCTTTACTAATAACTTACAAACTGTGTATATTTTCTATGCACCGATGTTGTTGTGATAGAAAGGCGCCATAGAGAATAATGCATTAATGAGATACGTCTACCCAGGTTTCGACCCAGGCTTTTACTTACGCGGTCATGGGTCAGGAAAAGTCACATTTACACGATTTCTAACAAGCGTAGACCATAAAGTATTCACTTTAAACCAAAACATTCTTCGCAGAAGTACTCAAAATGTTTCGGAGGACCTGGCTTTGGTCAGCCCCCATGGTTGTTTCAGGTCTCGTTAGAAATTCAAATATTTTTTTTCATAAGCTATCAAAATTGCAAAAGGGTGATAGGCACTTTAAACAGTTTGCTGCACTCTTCGAGCGAAGCTGTAGGTAAAAATAGAGATTTCATTGGTGCTGCTCGGAAATATAAGTTGACTTCAAAACATACCCAGCCGTATTACACTACTTTCCATGTAATTACCTATTTATATAATATGTCCTCATTGTCTCAAATTGCAACTTTTAACAATTCAAATTGTTACCAATTAAGGACTGAGGATTACACAGATGACGTTGAACAAATGGAAACCACGAAGAAGTTGCGAGGAAGTCCGCCCAGCCTGAGCAAAGATCTCACTTTCGATGCCGGGTTGAAGAAGTTGGGACATGGAAGACGATTGCTTGAGTTCTATCGTGCTCCTATCACCAAATTCTGGGCAAACGTGGTAACAAAATATCCCTAAATTCTTAACTTGCTGACCATAACGGCAGCTTGCACTCGTACACGTCTGTTATTTCATTGCGCTCAACATTTATCTTCACATGTCAACCTGATTAACCTAGCCAAACAGGGATATTTTTGGATTTCCTAGAGGAGGCGGAAGCCACGTACAATCGACATGGATTGGATTAATTTTCTGAAACATGTAAAGACCAAATTAAACTATTGTTCATAATTATGGAGGTCAAGTCCTCTTTTCTAGGTAATAATTAGTGTTTCTTGTGGCTTGTAACTCATTTATCTGATTTATATGTAGCATAATTGTGAGTGGAGCTTTCCTGTCAAAATATATTATTATTATTAAAGTCACTACCGATCCAGTTTCGAATGCTCCTAGCATATTTTCGTTGTTTTCTAGGGTAGAATTTGGTACTTGATCACACTCATAACATAGTCGGTGTTGTTTTTTTTCAGATGGCATACATGTTGTTTCTGATGCTGTTTAGTTACGTCATCTTGGTGAAGCAACGTAGCTACCCGTACATACCCGAGGTCGTCCTTATCGTGTTCGTCTGCACTCTGTGTACAGAGGAGATAAGACAGGTAAATACTGGGTGACAGGTACATACGACAATACAGTGCACAGAGGAGATCACTCAAGACAGGTACATACGACAATACAGTGCACAGAGGATATGAGACAGGTACATACGACAATACAGTGCACAGAGGAGATGAGATATGTACATACGACAATACAATGTACAGAGAAGATGACACAGGTACATATGACAATACAATGTACAGAGGAGATGAGACATGTACATAGGACAATGCAATGTACAGAGGAGATAAGACAGGTACATATGACAATACAATGTACAGAGGAGATAAGACAGGTACATATGACAATACAATGTACAGAGGAGATGAGACAGGTACATACGACAATGCAATGTACAGAGGAGATGAGACATGTACATATGACAATACAATGTACAGAGGAGATGAGACATGTACATACGACAATGCAATGTACAGAGGAGATAAGACAGGTACATACGACAATACAGTGCACAGAGGAGATGAGACGGGTACATACGACAATACAATGTACAGGGGAGATGAGACATGTACATATGATAATACAGTGCACAGAGGAGATGAAACGGGTAGATAAGACGGGTACATACGACAATACAATGTACAGATGTACAGAGGAGATAAGACGGGTAGATACGACAGGTACATACGACAATACAGTGTACAGGGGAGATAAGATAGGTACATATGACAATACAGTGTAGATAGCGTTAACCCGTCAGTTTTGGTGAGCCCGCGATCCTCTCCCCCCTCTCACGGCTAGGCGCGCGAGCTGTGGCATTGTTGGTTGTAGCCAATCAAAAACTTGCCACTGGAATCCTGTCGCTGAATATATTTGCATAAGTTAGGTTGTAAGCTTTAAGGCGACTAAAGGCTTTGGATTACTGTTCGAAAATACGTTTAATGTTGCTCTGGAAAAGGTTTTAGTTTCGAATAATTAAAGGATTCACACAAAGAAGCAGTTAAAGAATTAGTTTTGGGTAAAGACACTTTGTCAGTAAACGCACCGGCTCTGGAAAGTCACTACAAGGGAAACCGTCACCTGTATCCGGTAAGCTCAAGATGTACGACTACATCGGAAATCGCGAAGTCCGTAATGTTCGTCATTTCTCCTTTAATTTTACCTATGCAAGACCATGCAGGTAGCCATTATATTCTTACTTCAAAGAAAATTAGTGCTGCCTTCATCGGAGAAGAAACTACGGGCGACTCCATATTAAGAGTCAGAAGAGGGGGGACTAACTCTGCGGTCACAATTCACTTGAAAATCACTTTTACAATTCTTTAAGTCCTATGTAAGTTTGTAAAATCGTTTAATGTCTCCAAGACATACTCTACACATTGAGCAGGATCTTGCTCAGAATAGTTCTGAGATGAATCTGTATTTTAGCCCCGTAAATTTCGGGTTTTAATTTCTGTCTTGATCGGCACTAACATTAAAGAGTAACAAATAAAGTAGCCTGGTTTCTCAGTGATTTAACCTTCGCTAAAACACGCAACTTGAACATTATTCAATTTTAATTAGATGACGTCACGTACACGGTGTAGCCGTTGGTGTGGGGAGGCTTTGGAGAAACGACACCCCAACGGCTGAAACAGAGCATAATATTGCGATTGAGTCTACGAATATCAGATTTGTATTGACCCGAACGCCTCTCTTCGATATATTGAAGCGCCATTGAAACCATCATTCTTGAATAGTACTTCCAATCATTACGTCGAAGTGAGGCGTTCGGGTCAATTCCGCTGAAACTGCTATTCGTGGACTCAACTGTAATATCGGCTATTAGCAGCCATGAACAGCTGTTCTGGCCTCACGCGACCTCGTCAGCATGGTATAGCTATGCGCATTTCCTCTCTTTAGATTCTCCAATCGGACGTGTCCACCGCAGATAACAAGTTCAAGGCCTGGGCTTCCAGCAAGTGGAACATCTGTGATGGCTTTGCCGTGATCCTGTTTTTCTTGGGAGTTGGGCTGAGACTGAATCAGGACACCATTCAAGCGGGTCACGTGGTCTACAGCCTCGACATCATGCTGTGGATCATTCGGTTGCTGGATATCTTCTCTGTCAGCCAACATCTTGGTCCGTATGTGGTCACCATCGGTAGAATGGTAAGGTATTAACACCCCGTTACCTCACTTACTAAATTGTTCACTTGCAGCGAAATGGGCCTTGTGCAGTATACAATTACGTGGTTGTGCTGGCTGACTTCATTTATTTCAAGGCACTTGTACGAGATTAGTAGTGTTATTAGCAAAACCTGTTTGTAAATGCTATTTTCCACCTCCAATCGAGTGTCAATCTTTCTAAAACTGCGTTTTTGATCTTTCACTTTCCATCGAATAATGCCTTTCCCATGGGATCACGAGCTCAATTCATTCGCCTTATTGAAGTGATATATCAGCATGTGACTGTTTCATGCAAAAAGGCCTAATTGCACGTTTAGCCATTCAAGTACACGCGACGAACAAGACTCGCTAACATTTCATTGAGTTCAAATGTGCGATAACAATCACGTGTAGCCAACCTAAAACATTTGTTCCGCGCTGGGAATGCGAGAGTTTATTTAAGAAAAGCGCGTCGTCTGTGCGAGCGACTGACTCTCATCTGTAGCCGCGGCTAGAAGTCTTTTTCTCTTTCTCTGTGTAGTCTGTGGATATGCTCTACTTTCTACTGATAATGATGGTGTTCCTGTTGGCGTACGGAGTGGCTCAGCAAGCCATTCTGTATCCTAACCACCCAGCCACTTGGGACATCGTATCCAAGATCTTCTTCAGGCCCTACTTCCAAATCTACGGCGAGCTCTTCATCACGGACCCAATACAGCGTAAGAAATATGCACTGATGAACACTGAATTAGTACAACCACTAGCATTAATGTGATGTGCCATTAAAGAAATGTGATGTGTCAGTAATTGATAACAGACCCACTACTAGCATGCTCGAGTCTTTTACGAGTTACATTTTCGCTAAACGATAGCAGAGTTTCCAAGCAAGAAGTGTTAGTAGCATTAGGACGCTCTAAGAAATAAGCTTACATTTGAACGTCTATAATAGAAACTACAGTTAACCGTATGATTTATACACATACTAAAGTAATCACAACGCCACGAATGCATGGTGACGTCGCCGATAACATTCGGATTGGATCAGAACTGATGTTTATCTAATTTACGATAGCTTACCGTGGTGTATCCTCTTATTTACCACGTTGCGCGTCATCGCATGGTCAACATTGTTGTGGATTTCACGAGGTAACTAAGAGGACATACCACGGTAAACTATCGTAAATCTGTTTTTTTTTTACAACAACAAACGAAGTAGTCAAGTGGAAGAGCCTTGAAAACGATGGAAATTGTGAGAGAAAAGCTAAGTGATTCCAGCGCGCGCTATCACGTAATCCGTGGTATGTCCTCCATTTCCAATGGCAATAAGCCAATCGGAACACGAGAAACCGAGCAGTCGTGGTAAAATATGCAATATACAGTGCGAAACGCCCGCTGATTGGTTGATAGCGTTGTGTCACCATATGCACAGACGACGTCACGTTTGTTCTCGCTAATTATTGTTTGATACAAACATATTCCGTGGGTCTGTCCTCTTCTAGATGTCACAACGTGACGAGAACAACATTCGCACCTCGAGTGCGCCTCGTGGGGTTCTGTTCTTCTCGTCCCGTTTTGACGTCATATTGTTATTAATTGTCATTCTTCTTGTAGTTGATAACAAAAGCACAGAGTTCAGCACGCCGAAGTTTGACACTTATGGTGGGACTATTGCGACGTTCATCATGGCGCTTTATTTGCTGGTGGCCAACATACTGCTGCTCAACATGTTGATCGCCATTTTCAAGTACGTCGGTCACTCATTAAAACCCGACTGACATTCAGTTGCGTAATTTGTAAATTAATACCCGCATCCCATACCATCCTGTGAAGTGGGGTTGGGGAAGAGTGCCGAAGGAAAGGAAGGCTTAAAATAACACTTAAGCTATTTATTTTAGAAAATATTACAGAAAAGGAAACTGATAGTTTGTGAGGTGTACAAAGAACACTGTGGTTGAGATGGCTCAGTAATCAACAGATCCTGAATACCTTAATTTGTTTAATTCAGAATTGTATTACAGGAAAGTAAACTGACAGCTTGTGAGGTGTACAAATGATACGGGTTAAGATTGCCCCTTTAACCACTTGAATCCTCTCTCCATATTTTAGTGACACGTTCTCCGCTGTCCAGACAAATGCAAACCAAATTTGGAAGTTCCAGCGGTACGAGCTAATCATGGAGTATGCGCAGAGACCAGTCCTTGTGCCGCCCCTCATCTTCCTCAATCACGTGATCGAGGTTTTGATCGCCATGTGGAACAAACTGTGCTCCAACAGACCGCAAGGACACGCCGATTACAGACTTAGTAGGTTCACGTACAATCAGTTTAAGAAAATGAATCACTTCGGTATTCTATCATGCGTCATTCGAACTGTGAAAACGATAAAACGCGATAAAACCCGTTTTCACATACCGTCCCCACATCCTTCTTTGGTGCGCAAGGTTCCTAATACGGTCTCTAGTATTAGCACCTAACCGGCCGCAGTATGTCTCCTAATAATGTGACCATGCATGTTGTACTTGCTGCGCAGAGCAGTTGTCAATCGTATGACCAGCGACAGATAACACGAAATGTCATGTTAACTTTGGTATTGTATTCACGAGAAATGCAGTTGGTGGAAAGAGACTGGCATCAACACTTTTTGACAAGTCCCCTAATAATCTTTTTTTTCCAAAACGTCAGTCGTTTCATGTGTACTTAAGTTGGGAGTTTTTGGTCTATATATCAGATGTCCTTGTTTGTGATTAATGTTTAATATTTGCCTTCTTTTAAGTAACAGATTCTAGACTTTACTTGGCTTAGAAAACTTCAGTTACTCCAGCACTGTCTAACTATAAATCCTTAGTATAATTATACAACCAATTGTCAATTCAGTTGTAAATACCAAATTTACATCCAAACTCCAGACATGCATAATAAACTCTGAACTTTTCTGAAGGTATCTACCAGCTGATACGTATACACGATGACGTCACATACTACAACTACCAGGGTTCTTTGCGCGGTTTCATTTGTTCTTCTAATTTAGACCATTGTCTTGGTATTCTCATGAGCTGAAAAATAAGAAAATAAGAATTGTAAAGGTAGTTGTAGTTTCATTCACAGTAGCCTATTCTCACAATCTAAACTCCTCCACCTCTCCCTAATAACTAGATAAGAGAAGAGCTAGTAAAGCTATATATAGAAGTAATAATAGGAATAACAATAGGTTCGAACAGGAAAAGAAGGAAAAGCAAACGAAAGCCTTGCCGACACTTAAGATATTTAGTGCGCATGCTCAATATTTATCATCAGTGAATGTTATATAACTTTATCATAAAGATGTAAATCATATTAAAATGACTATTAGTTTTAAGGTTGGGTAACCCTATTTTGGGGTTCTTTAATGATAACTTATTTCATAAAGTCGATAAAGATCAAACAGGGATTGTCTTACTGTCGACAGAATTGTTTCTTGGTAAGGAGGAGCTACAGAAACTAATGATGTTCGAGGAGCACTGCTTGTACACGTTCCTACATCACAAGGATACGCTGTTCCACGCCACATCAGAGCAAAGAGTTCGTGTCATGGGAAACAGGTAACCTGATAGGGGAGGGGTGGGGAGAACCCTGTTACCGACCAATCTCATCTTATTGACACATTACCATTTCCTGCTTGTGTTTGTCTTCTGCATTAAAGGCGTTGTGTCATGGTACTGCGCATGTCTGTAATCAATGTTTGATTGATGGCTGTTAATTGGCTTCAAACAGCTAAAGTCCCCTCCCTTAATGCTTGATTGAAAGGATGTGCAATAGATTCCTTGAAGACTAGATCTACGCACAGTTTGTTAATCATTATTTGCACATTTACTTTGATTTCATCCATCCCACACGTGTGCTAGGGTCGTCAGTTTATATGAAAACAACTGAAAATAAGTTTGTTCCAGCCCGGAACATAAAGGCGTGTCCCTCACCGTCACACAACTCCTTTAACATCTCTACCATCCATTCTACCATCCAGGCCGCCAGTGTTCGGGGTTTTTAAAAGTTCACCCAAAGAGCTCCGGGTTTGTGGTGCATATTGTTGTCTTGCGACAAGGCATTTGATTGGTCATTTGATGAGCCGTTCCTTTTCCCTAGTTAATAATAATAATAATAATAATAATAACAATATTTACACAGGGTGCCCACACGTGATGTTCAGTGGGGTCCTGTAAAATGAATCCATGCCATGGATTGTCTGATTGTATGGACTAAGAAAAATAATGCATTATTTGGTTAAAAGTTCAATGATTTAGATATATACCTCATTAAATGAGCGCGTGGTCCGTATTTAAGTTATGGACCTTTTTCGTCTGCTTTATGGCTCGTGATTATGGACGGCGAACTGACCAATCATAGCTCACGAAGTTTCTTTGTCACTCTCTAGGGTAGAGTCAGTCATCGCACAACTAGAAGAATTAGACAAGGACAGCTTCGCACGTGATACGTCCGTCGCTAAGTGTCTGACAGGTGTGGATAAGAGGTTAAGAAGCCTCGAGAAGAACACCAAAGCTATATTGAACATGCTCGCCTCCCTACACGGTATCAGCCCTGAGCGGTACGGTGCTGTAAAACTGACACGAGACGAGGATGATGACGAAGATGGAGAGAAAGCCAAAGGTAAGGCGTCGATCAAATGAGAGTGCATGCATGAGATTTGATGAGTTCTCGTTTGACCGTCAACTCTCATGCGCTCTCGTCGACTCTCGCTCTCATGCGTTCTCATTGATTCTCATTGATTCTCATGCGCTCTCGTCAACTCCCATGCGCTCTCGTCGATTCTCAGGCGCTCTCGTCGTATTTGAACCTGATCAAATTGTCAGGAGTCTATCAGAGTTTTCGCACGTTTGACCGGCGCGTGCAAGCCTCTCGTCAACTCTCATTCTCGTTTGACCGGGATACAGATGATGGTCAATGAGACTTGAAGAAAACTCTCGACCGGCTCTCATCCTTCAACTCTCATGCGCTCTCATGCTCGTTTGATTGGGGATTAAGTATTTGTGTGCGACTTGACTGACTATGCTGAAAAACATTTAAGCATAGTAGCTTGATTGTTATTTCGTTTTCCTTACAGCGAAGACCGCTTCTTTCGTTCTAAGCGAGCATTCTCCGCTGTCAAAACGCCTTTCAGCTGAGGGTCCACCAAGCTCACACACAACTGAGCAAGATGATGATGATGATGATGATGGTGGTGGTGACGATGATGATGATGACGACGACAGTGATGATGATTACAACAAGCGGAGTGACAAACAAGTCTCCGAGGCTGTCAAGCGCTTTCAAAGAGCTTCACTAGAAGACAGAGACGAACCGCGCGCCAGTATGGCAGCTACAATCAGCCGTTTGTCTGACAACGCGATCTTTAAAGGTAACATACTTCTCCCACCCCTCCCTAGAAACAATGCAGCAGTACTAGATTATACGATCGTGTGGTCTTGGAGTCGGCTTAATTTTAATAGCGAGCCCCCGACCGAGCGGGCCGAACGCGAGCAGAGCACAATATATAGACATATGATGAGAGGACCATATATAGACATAGGATGAGAGCAAACATTGGCTCACTTCCGGTTTCCATCACGCGCGACGATCGAGCGCTATGCACCTGCGCGCGCAATGTTGAAGCCAGACGGCCCGACACCTTAGCTACGAATATCGTGCAATTACATCAACAAACATGGGAATTAAATACGAATATCGTGCAATTACATCAACAAACATGGGAATTAAATACGAATATCGTGCAATTACATCAACAAACATGGGAATTAAATCGATCACTCTGTCTTGAATTAATGCTCACTGTCTTGCGACTTTTTAGTCCTTATGTACAACCATTTACATGCAGAACAAACTGACGAGAAAATGTGATGCTGAGCAGTGTTTTGCACTAAACGTATATTTGATCTAATACAGACATAGTATCGTGACAACTGTATCGAGATACGTATCGTACATAGTATCGTAACAACTGTATCAAGATGCCTATCGTACATAGTATCGTGACAACTGTATCAAGATGCGTATCGTATCTTGTCGTGGACAAATGTCGTTGTAGGCCTACTGTTGATTGACTGTCGTGTAAAAGCTGCTGTGATTGGATGAAAACATGCGCACGCGCAGAACCCAGTGCTGTTTTGATTGACCGGAGTCTAGTACAACCATTGGATGAAATATTCTCTACCGGTCGCGAATCAAGGAAATCGATAGTAACGGTATTATTTCTCGTCTAGGTCCGTGATGGGGCCCCAGCGCCATGTGCTGGATGGTGATTGGTCGACAGCACTGTCACGTGGGATTCTAACAAAGCGAAATGGATGATAACATTCCTCAGTGGCAAATTGCACAACGACTACAAGATAATGTCAACATTATGTGTGCAGTTTGCCAGGAATATGGTGTTTTAAACAGGAAGTTCTGGTATAAAAGGGCCCTGGCCAGGCCACTGACGTCACCTTCAGTTGTCACTCAGTCTTTGTAGAGTGAACATCATCTCTGTATTCATTTGCTTATGACATATATATATATACCTATTAAACAGGAAGTTCTGGTATAAAAAGGCCATGGCCAGGCCACTGACACCTTCAGTTGTCACTCAGCCTTTGTAGAGTGAACATCATCTCTGTATTCATTTGCTTATGACATATATATATATACCTATTAAACAGGAAGTTCTGGTATAAAAAGGCCATGACCAGGCCACTGACACCTTCAGTTGTCACTCAGCCTTTGTAGAGTGAACATCATCTCTGTATTCATTTGCTTATGATATATATAATATATATCTATTAAACAGGAAGTTCTGGTATAAAAGGGCCATGGCCAGGCCGCTGACATGCACCTTCAGTTGTCACTCAGCCTTTGTGGAGTGAACATCTCTGATGTTCCGCTTGAGTGCTCCCTACTAACTACTTATCGCGCGAAATTCAAATCAAACACTTTTTTTTACTTGAGAGTAATGTAAATACCGCCTAAAGTCTTTAATAAACAACTATCTTTCCAATGTCCACTTTTTGAAGGTTTGTTTGATATACTTTAAATCCTCAAAATTTCGCTTTTCTTAGGAGGCCTATACATTGTTCACTGTTGAATTTCAGATTTCGAATTCGTCATGCGGGCTTACCCTTTTATACCGGAACTTCTTGTTTTAAAACTACAAAGAAAAAGGGCTAACAAGAAAAAAGCGTGTATCATTTGAAAATGCATGGAAATGGTAAAGACAGTATTTCATTATGTTCCTTGAATGTTGTTGCTATATTCATCAAGAGATTAAATATTAATGTAAAGTTTGCAGAGTTATGATAATAAAGCAGAAGATTAACAAACATTGGCTTCGGTAATATATTATATTAAGCAAACATTTGCTGCGAGCTTGCGACTGTGCACTCGTTCAGTTCAACAATCAGTATCCAGAGTGTATAATAAGCACTGGTTATCGGCCTCGCGCCGTCCAGCCCAGCTCAGCTGGCGTCGAAGACGTTGCTTAAAGACCCTGTGTCCGAGCCCATGGTGCTTTGCGCGCGCAAATCATTTTCGTAGGCTACGAAAATCAGAAAGATCGGTGTTGTTGTAATGTGACTCTCGAATCTTTCGAAATCCATCTCCTGTTTGGGCCATCGTGTAATTTTTTAGACATATATGCTTAACTGACTTTCTTTTATCTTAACTTTTGTATAGATACCTTTTAAAAATGAAACTTTAGTCGAATATTTCTTCAAATCCCGGTCTAGAGTGGCGAGTAGAGAGGAATGCCGAAGAAAGAACAGACAGCGAGGCGAAGCGACTCGACAAATAATCCTTCAGCAGTCCACATTTTACTTTCTCTAGGTCTACAAGAGAACATTTGTGGTTCAAAAGGACTACTACGTGAGTTTCCCGGGGATTTGTTGCACTAAGGGACCGGCGGGCTTCGTTGGAAATACAAAGCAACCACTTCTGGCATGAAGATCATTCGTAATTATAATTTCGCACGGCTAAGCTCCACTGAGGTGTTATGACTTATTTGTATCTGTATATGTTTTGCATTTTTATTAGCAGAGAAAGCAATGCCCTTTTTTTTCATCCTCCAGTACGTCCAGAAAGTCTTAATTGCTACCAAAACAGCGACCGCGGGTCAAACTCCAATCTGCCGAGTTCAGCTGTTACTTCGCTGTGAGTTGGACTCTAGTGCGAGTACGACATTTTATTTTGCACTCAAAGTATATCATTCACAAGGAAAGTAGAGATCTTTAAGTAGTAGATAAAATATGAGAGGGAGATCTGTATGGGCATTTACAATGGCGAGCCGCTTCGGCGAGCCATTGTAAAGCCCATACAAATCGGACGCGAATATTTTATCTTCCTTGTAAAATGAATAGATAACTAAAATCCCGTTGATATGCACGACATAAAATTTTAACCTTTGATTTCTCCCACCTTGCTATCGATGTGGGATGAATTAGTTTCTCACAAAAACATATCCCACATCGAAGAGACAATGTGTATGCAATAAGAGAGCAGAGCGTAGCGTGCAGAAAAACAGGTCCCACATGGAATAGATGGTGTGTACCTAATAAGAGAGCAGATGTACTTTGTCATTTCACCCCTCCCGGGATAGGGGAAGTCTGTGATCGGTCATGAGACTTTCCACAGAACACTAGTAGAACTATAACGGACCATGGGATCTGTATCGCGGACCATGGGATCTGTATATCGATACAAAACCTGATGTTTGTACGGGGTATACAGAGGCGATCATGTGGTGTCATTCAGCACATGGGATTGGCTAGTACCGTTATGAATTATTAATGAATTTTACAAATACAGCTAAACAATACTGGAGACATGAAAACAAGGTAGCAAGAGTATGTGTTTGCTTAATTGTAGAGTTGTGAAAAGTCGCACTCGTAAACCGAATTAGAATCTAAAGGCAGTACAACTGGCTTCCTGCCGAGGGAAATTCGTGGGCTCGATTGGGTTTTTAATCCGGTAGAAATTATGAAATTCGTTATCCAAAGTGTATGTGTACTTCTTTTATGAAACTCTTAAACAATCGAGAGCATTTTAGTTCGACTAAAACCTAGCCTTTAATTTGTGCGGCCGTTGATAAACAAACTAATCATAACATTGGCGCAAAGCACCATGGGCTAGGACAAAGGGTCTTTAAAGTCCTTATTAATATATTGTTGAGTAAACGAAACCGTAACGCGTCTGAAAAACCTTGAACGAAATGTTGTAGTGGCATTTCCGCTACTGTATTTGACGATTCAATAAAAAGTAAAACTGTCAACAACAACAACAACAACCTCTTCCCCTTTTTCAACTCTTTGCAAATTGCAAATTAGTCTCTTTGTCTTTTGTGGTGTGAAAAGGGGGTCCCGGCTAGATAGCTTTCGTGGTTTTTTTCGGGTCCTCCTACTCAGTCTATTATTTATTTATTATTTACTACTTGTAACTTTAAGAGTGAACAAATAAATGTTGTTGTTGTTTGTTATTCGTTCGTCACTGCTCCCGAAGAAAAGCCACGTTCAACCACAGGCTGCCTGTGGTTCAACTAGCACAGGCAGCCCATGAAATAATGTCAAGTTGACGGTACCCCGGCTCGTTACATGCTAGATTAGCTGCAGAAACCTTGGAATTTTAGTAATTACAAAGCGAGGAAATAAGCGATGGAATTGATGAAATAAGTGCTAGAGGAATGTAAGAAAGGGTTTCTGGAGGTAAAATGCTGAAAGTTTGGATTTTCGAAGAATCACGAGGCCTCGAAACACATGGACCAATGGCGTCTTGTGTTTCCCGCCTTCTCAATATTTATAAAGGGGAGGAAAAATCTCAAAGTGCCTCAAACCGGAAATAAACACATCAATAATGTAGAGGAACAACTTCACGACACACAGGTAAGATGTGTTTATTGATCAGTTTAGTACAGTTTTAGATTTTTTCTAAACATTCCCATACATTCCTTGTAAAAATAATTAGTTTGGGCTGCCTGTGGTACTAGATACAGAATGAGTGGCCTTTCTTTATGGGATTTACAAACTAGAGCTGAAAGCGAGAGTTTGTAAATCCCATAAAGCACGGACACGAATTCAGTATCTGTCCGTTATTTTGGCCATACGGCTTATTTTGGCCAAGAAAATCGAAGCAAACGTTACTCTGCGAGCAGAGGTTTCTCATCTCTCTGCCTTTCCTGTCGCCGAAAGAAACCTCTGTCACGAAACGATTGCTTTTCGCGTTGAGCATGCGCCACGGTATCTGCTCGCAGGGTAAGCAAACGTTTATGTACTTGAAATCAGGACGAAATCTGTATCAGATTTACAAATCACTTTACATGCATCGCTCAGTGATCTGTTTTCCTTTGTCTTTGCTTCATGTATTATTAATGAGTTTGATAAGTAACACATTGGCTCGGTTTTCTTTGTACATTTTTTACATAGTACTCCCCTTGAATGTATATTCTCCTCGACTTTTCCCTCGCCCATCTCCAAGTACAGAAAAGTAACATGAAAGAAGAAGATGGGGAAAAAAATGGAATGTGTTACTGTTCCTCTGTCCCACTACACTACAAGCTACGTTCGTTGAACTGGAATCGAGACAAAAACAAACAATATGAAGCCTTGTGAACCGGTAATTTTATGTAACTATGCACTAGGCAAACAATGATCCTAATGATTTCTGAAAAGAGATTATTGCGTACCACGAGAAACCCTTGCCATTGTAAAAATAAGCCTTTCATCGGCCTTCCACGCAGGACACGCAGATGTATGTGATTGATTCACCTCTGGTTTCGCCCTCGGGCGGAACCTCGGTGAATAAATCACACCCCTCGTTCCTCACAAATATGTATAATTATACGATAATATGACGAATATCCAGCTCGGTGAAAGTTGGATCTGTATGAAGATTTGAACAGCCAAAGAATAATTAATAGAAGCGTATCTCTGCACTAACGAATTGCAAACTTCTCCTTCAACGAGGTTATAACCGCACATTTCTTAACAAACTAAGCGCGCTGCTGACATTACCGTAGACCTTCGCGGGTGCCTCTCATTAAAAAAATTATATGCGCTACGCTTTAAAGGAAACCATATAAACCTATACATCACTGTAGCTTATGAAACAAGGATTTCATTGTAAAGTAGTATTTAGCCTACAAACGCAAAAATGACTAGGTTTAGATCACTGGTGAGTTATGCGCGTATGCGTTTGGGCGTATGATCATTCAATTGCACTTTGTCAATCAGCAGATGTCAGCCTCCAAAAGTGTGTCGGGGATTTTTAATATTTTACTCTGTTCGTATGCAAATCCTTCTTGAAGTTCGAGGTCGGAAAATCTTCCAAACTGTATAACGCTAAGCCACGTAAAAAAAGAAATAACGAAAATATCACAAATGCCCGACATGGTTTGGTTCCATGATAGGGTTAGTACATTAGATATGTTAGATTATGTTAGATAGCATAGTGTCCCCAATTAGCTTGTCAAAGCTAAAAGTGGTTCGTATTCACCTGGGTTTACGTTCCTACATACAGTCCCGGGGGGTTATTCAAGGTAAAAAGGGTAGGGGTGACCGTCGGCTATCATGGCAAAAACTAAGAAACATTGCGAAAAGAAAAGTGTTGTCAAGCGATTTAAGACAAAAAAGCAGCCAAAGAGAAATCGCAGCAAACCAGCACGAACTCCGGCTGTATATGTGGTCATAATTTAGGCATCCAAAGGACTGGGATTTCGTTTTGGTGCATCCATAAGCGAGCTGAAACAGTATTTCTAATGAAAACTCTAAGAGCGATGAACGAAGCAGTACTGTACAGTCTGCTAAGATGTGAACACCATGTGAACACTGCTAACATGTGAACACTCTGTGTGTACAGCAAAGCACATGCGTTGAGATGGACTTTAGGATGTCCCGGATGGAGTTTCCCGCAAAAATCTACAGTAAAAATCTAAGTACAATTATTAAACTTTACAAGGAATGAAAAAAAAATATTTTGGGAGAAAACAGGCCGCGAAGGTCTAAGGTAACCTTAAAGTGCCTATCACCCTTTTGCAATTTTGATAGCTTATGAACCTCCGAAAAGTTTTGAGTACTTCTGTGAAGAAAGTTTTGGTTTAAAGTGAATACTTTATGTTCTACGCTTGTTTGAAATCGTGTAAATGTGACCTTTCCTGACCCATGACCGCGTAAGTAAAAGCCTGGGTCGAAACCTGGGTAGACGTCATCTCATTAATGCATTATTCTCCATGGCGCCTTTTTCTCACAACAACATCGATGCATAGAAAATATACACAGTTTATGAGTTGTTAGTAAAGAAAAAAGTCATTTTAGTCAACATGTTAAGTATTTCTTCAAATGATTGCAAAGCCGAATTAATTATATGACGTCAAGATGACGTCTACCCAGGTTTCGACCCAGGCTTTTACTTACGCGGTCATGGGTCAGGAAAGGTCACATTTACACGATTTCAAACAAGCGCTTCCCGAAAACTTTCAATTACGCGCGTTAAATTCAAGAAAACCCCTACAAAGTATATATTTTCTGAAAGCTTAATAAACATAGATTCTAGAAAACAGCTTGATTTTCTTCATTAGCAAATACACTTTTATTTGTTGTAATTTTAATCCAATTTGACAATACCTTATACTTGGAGCTCCTGTCCCTCGGGAATTTGACGGAAATCCGCGCTGAAACGATCTTCATAAAGTAGAGATATTGATCTAAAAAAGGGTGTCTCAGTTTTCTGATATCTTATTCCGTCGCGAAAATATTCAACTGCAAAGATCCGGAACACCTTTTTTAGGGGTTGAAGAACGAAACATGAAAGTAGCTCAAGAACAAAACAACGCATAAAAAAACTGAGACACCCTTTTTGTCAACATATTGATCTAGCCATGTGCCAATTTTCAATCTGATCTATTAAAATCTAGAGGGACAGGAGCTTCGAATACATGCTACAAAACTTGCATTTATAACGCCGTAAAAAATGGTTTGAAAGTTTCCTGGCATCCCACTGAGGTTTGTTGACGCAATTAACTTATCTGTCATTAAGAATATCATTTTTCCAGTATTTGATGTTGAGCAGTAGGTATAGGGGAACACGATACCATGTTGTTCATGAAAGGCCGCATGAGATTTTGCGCGCTTCTGTGAAGGACTACGCAGACCACGATAAGTTAGTTCTTCGGTGTGATATCTTCGGTTTGAATATCGCAGTAGACAAGTTCAATTTTAGCGTTACCATTGTCATGGTATTTCACAGAAATCATGAGTGCACAGAGAAGGCAAAGAAGAAGAAAGCGTAGAGAAACAGCCAAACCAGTACAATAACTGTTACGGAAGATCGTGTTGGGTTTCTGTTGTTCTTCGTCTTCGGCTATCGAAGGCGAAGTTACAGTCGAAACTTCGGGGCGAAGTTTATGGGCACTTGCACTCTTTCAACTTGGAATTGACTTTGCAGAATCTCCAACTTCTGCCCACTAATTATATTGGTTATTGCGTTCGAGCGAGAGCGAGAACGCATACTAATCTTAACGCGGGCTACCTGTGGTCCATAGGCGCAATCCAAACACGAAAAACGTGTGTTGTACCTTTGCGCATAAATTAACTCAGCATGTCCATGATGCATTACGATTTACGGTGTTCGCCTCGTGGTTTGAACAGTGCCGGTGAGTAGTGATTTATCTCGGTAATATGCTGAAGAAATTCATAAGTGTTGCTCATCAAAGCGTGGTGACTGATCAAATTCGAAAGTTAACCACAGATCGTCTCTTCTCGCGTCAATATTCTTGCTGCTGGAGCGGAAAGACGAGAAACACATCCAGCTATCGTTGTTCTCTGACGCCTCTAATTCCGGCTGGGGCGGCATCGCGAACTGACTGATCGGATCCGAAGCATTAAAGCTCTTTTAATTCAAAAGGAATTGCACTTTCCCAGTAGAAGTTTTCTGGTAAGAGTATAGAAGTTTTTGCACGTCTTTCAATATGACAAATGTTGCTTCAAAACTCTGTTGATGTTCTGTAAAGAATTAGACTGACACGTTCACGCCTGACTGATTGCATGCACATGGCAATTGAGACTCCAAGAAGAGTTGAGATTTTAATACGCAAACATCTACAATGATTTCTGTCGAAACCTTTTAATAATAGTAACAAGACAAGGATCTGCCGTAAACGTGAAACTACACTGAAGTAAAAGTTTATTTAGTGTTATGCTTTGCGCTCAGCGAGTGAGGCAAGCTTAAAGCGGGCCACGTACTACCGGTCTGGGAACTAAGCGAGCGGTGCGAGCAGCCGTTTTGTTTATTTTACGGCTCACGATATTTCGATAACTGCATGGACCGAATTTACTTGAAAACTTTATGCAATGACTTTTACAAAATAGTGAAGAAAGTTAACTTAAACATGGTTAGGATGCTATATGCCCGTAGTAGACCATTTAAACGAAAACATTGCTACACATTAATGCATGTTAGTATACATTACACATCAAATCTTATACCGTTACCGTTAAAAACAGTTCAAATATATTAGTTATGTTACTATATAGTTTTATATCCAATTTTCCAAGTAAGAATTGCATGTGTACATATAGCAGATAATTCTAGCACAAGGGTAACCAGTTGAATTGATATTCATACGATAATTGTAAACAATGAGAATAAATATATTCATTATTCATTTGTGTTTACTAGTCCATTTCCTCTAGACGCAATCAGACAAAAGGGAATGATGTAAAAAAAAATAAGAAGAGGTATATTTTTTCGGACTTTCCTTGGTTTCACCAAACGAATACATTTCTAAAATCTGAATGAAATTTATATTACTTCAAAATATGATTCTTTTCAAACGAACGCACTTCCTAACTGATAGTTACTCTAGTAATATGAGCCAAGATCGCTTTCTGTCAGCGTCGACTTTCGTTTCTTCACGGAAGAAAACGAACATAAGCCCTCCCTAGGCAGCTATATATATATTATAAAACTATATTTTAGATATGATTTGTGTGTGAAACGTAAAGGAATATTTGCAACTCAACGGCTTCAAGACGAGCTAGACGAGTGAGCGTGTTTCGTGTTTATTTATAAAAGTTCACGTGTTTTTTCGCGGTTTCCATGAGAACGCTTCACAAGTGCTAATAAGCCGTTGACAGCCTGCTTTCCCGTCCATATTTCTTTTCGCCGTAATTTCTCGTTGAAAATAAAATGTTTTGGAATTTTATTTTCACTAAACTGTAGAATTCACTTTGAACATTCTAAAAAATCAATATTTTTTTTTTCACAAAAATGATCGCATAAAGGGCTCCTGATACCTTAAACCAAAACTTTCTTCACAGAAGTACTCAAAACTTTTCGGAGGTTCATAAGCTATCAAAATTGCAAAAGGTGATAGGCACTTTAAACGTTTGCAAAACTCACAACACATCCATTCATTACCACTTTATTTATCGGAGGGGTGGGGGGGAGGGGGGGAGAGGGGGTGGGGATGGGTGATAAATTAGCAAACCCTCCCTTTTTTTCAGGTACCCCTTAGTAAAACTGAAACTTTTAAGGACCCTCTACTCTACTCTATCCTTGAAAACTGATTTAAAAATTCAGGGCCTTCCATTAAGCCAAACAAAAATTTCAGTACCCCCATTTTCTCACTTCATCTGATCGTTGCAAAAACGTATTTTGTTAGCTTTCTGTGAGGTAGTATTCTCTGGCTTTACGAATTGAGTCTCGTGGGGAATGCATGAGTTCTGAGGGAATGTGTTGCATGTTAGGATGTTCATCCGATTACCGAATAAACAAAGCCGGCACGCGAGTCGCTTACACTGTTTCTTTTTAAGCTTCGAATATCAAGAAAGCTGAGACTCCCCGATCCTACATCGTGCAAACAGGAGCTGGTAGGCAGCTCAGGAGGAACAGACGTGACCTTCTACAAACGCGTGAGGAGTTCATTGAGAACAATTCAGAAGATGCTGATGAACCCGAGGTACCTTCAGAGCCGAAGCCTGGTCCTCCCAGAGATCAGATCAAGGCCCCTACATCACTCGATCCGGAAGAGCAGTTGGACCACCTGCAAGACTGCAGGACTATGAGTATTGATAGGACCATATATGATTATAATTTTATAGTAGTAACATATTGCCATATTGTAATCTTTATATTTCATTTGTTTCGTTACAATCTAGAACATTCCTAGAAAGGGAGATGTCATGAGTTATTGATTAATGAATATATGTTTTTTACCACAATTGCCGATAATCTCGCGAAATCGCTAGAGGGGGCGAGGAAGGTGGGGGAGGGGGAGGGATTCACTGGCGAAATCTGCAGTACACCGGTTCCGGCAGGATTAGGTAGGTAGGTACAACTTTATTTAAACCTGACGCTTGCCCCGTCAACTATTTCTGATTTTCACAAGGGGCGTGTGGATAAAAAATACAATCTTTAAGAAAATATTAACCTTAGTGTCTATATTTTACTATTTATTGTCTAAAAAATATATTCATTATAAAAGTATATTCATTATAAAAGTAGGAAAGATGTGAGTGGCAATTTTATGAATGAAGGGAATGACTCGCAGCCGCGTAATGTTTCTGTAAGGAATTCCATACTTTTGCCCCACTACATGAAAAAACGTTTCTTAAAGTTTTCTGTTTTAGGGAGAGGTAACTGTAGCGTGGTAGTGGAACCCCTTAGATTATATTTGGTAACATCATGCTTTTTAGTGACATTAGTGGAAGAGGGCCGGGTGTTAAAATTCGTCGACATCGCTTGAAATTGCCACAAGAGAACAAAAAGGGCGTCAATTACTCCTCAGGCAAGTCACATTTATTGTATTGAAATATTTACCGAGATATTTCACAAATCGAAAATTTACACGTATAATTTTGACCACGTGCTCTTTCGGTCCCTTGTGACTCAAATTCTTCCAGGCGTTCCTGAGAAACGGGCTGTAGACTGGTAACTAATACTGGTAAGGTCGAATCCAGTCTACACGGTTAGAGCAGCAGAGCGTGCTTGCGTCGAGAGACAAGAGAGTAAAGAAAAGTGAGATCATCGTCGATCGTCATGCAAGAGCCTTCCGAGTTGTAGCGATTTCTGAAAAATATCCCATTCAGAATGAACTACACGTCAGAAAACTTCACCGTAGGACCCAGTGGTGGGGGAGCAGGCTTAAGTTTCGTGACATCCGCGATTGATCTGAGCGGTAAATTGATTATCAAAGCTCAACTGGGAGACGACATTCGCCGAATTCCTATCCACAACGAAGACCTGACTTATGACGAACTACTGCTGATGATGCAGCGTGTTTTTCGTGGGAAACTAAACAGTACAGATGATGTTACCATAAAATATAAAGATGAAGGTAGAGGACCCGAAAGAATTTGTACTCAGAGTTCATAAATGATTATTTTAATCTCAGTTTAATGGAGGTGTAATTCATTGTAATTTTTGAGTGTTCTGACTTCTGTACGACACAGTTTACAATTACATGCAACATTTAATGCATGCTTGTTGTAATTACTTGCAAGGCCAAGTGTTCGCTATTTCATCCAATCAAATTGTCCAGTTAAATTAATTTTATCCAATGAAATTGGCATGGGAATAATAGCATTTGCTTGTTTGCTGCATTTGTTTGTTTGCTGCATTTGTTTGTTTGCTGCATTTGTTTGTTTGCTGTCATCCTCTGGATGGCTAAACTATAGAATACCCCGCCACTCCAGCTAGCAGCTTTATTAATATTCATGCATCGACTATGGGACTGCGTTGCCACTTAGTTCAACGTCTTACCGATATTAATATTCATGCATCGACTATGGGACTGCAAGACTGCATTGCCACTTAGTTCAACGTCTTACCGATATTAATATTCATGCGTCGACTATGGGACTGCAAGACTGCATTGCCACTTAGTTCAACGTCTTACCAATATTAATATTCATGCGTCGACTATGGGACTGTGGGAATGCGTTGCCACTTAGTTCAACATGTTACAGATATTAATATTTATGCGTTGACTAAGGGACTGCGTGACTGCGCTGCCACTTAGTTCATATCCTTCGTTAAAAAAAACTATATCCTTCGTTCTAAAAAAGCTATTGCGACTGCGGTACCACGGTAGCACTAACTAAATAACATAGCTTCAAAAAGTGGTGGGGTATTCTATAATCGCTCTCTACCCGTGAATTCAGGAGTCCCTCATGGTCAATACTAGGCCCTCTTCTGTTCATTGTCTTTATCAACGACCATCCACTTCACGTTTCCAACAGCAGCGTGGAAGTCAATGCTGATAACACCACTCAGTTAGCAACAGGTCCAAACTTAGAGAAGGTTCAAGCCACTCTAATGGCTGAGATGAAGCCAATAACAAAGTGGGCCAGTGAGAATAAAATGGTACTCAACTGTAACAAAACCAAATCAGTGATAATTTGCAGCAAACCGAAATGGCGTAAGCTAGAGAAGGAAACAAAAACCTGCTTGTAGCCGTCAATGACAATACTACAATTGAATCAGTTACAAACACAAAATTACTTGGGATATATCTCAACACTAGCCTTTCTTGGGACACCCACATTGAGTATGTTAAAGGCAAGATCTCCAAGAGACTCGACCTCCTCAGAAGAATAAAACAGTTTCTAATACCAAAAGCACGAATACTATATTACAGCACACTCGTCCAGCCCATCATGGACTATGGATCCACAATTTGGGGAACAACTTCTCAAGCGAATTGGGAAGTTATGGTCCGCCTGCAGAAAAGAGCAGCTCAGATAATTTTAGATGCCCCATGGGATACCCCTTCTTCAATGCTTTTTAAGGACTTGAACATAATTCCTTTCCCTGAATGAGTAAAACGTCTCAAACTAATGCTGTTTTATAAGACCCTTAATAGTAAAATGCCTGAATATGTCCGAAATAAATTCAAATTGCTGAAAGACACACACTCGCTTAACACAAGGAACGCTGCCCACAACTTTCAGTTTTAGCGCTACTTCTCTATGGAAGAAACTACCAACTGAACTAAAACAAGCAGCCTCAAGAGATTCATTCTCATTCAAGTTGAATGCATACTATGGAGGTTAACCTAACTGCTTCCAATGATTATTGTAATTTGAAACTGTCTTTATTAGTGCTTACATCATTGTAGTTGTTACTGTTATTAATCATCTATTTATTTATTTTCTTTATGTTGAGGGCCATGTGTATATTATCTGTACAATATTAAGTGTTACCCTCAATAAATAAAGCAATATTATTATTTTTAATTCAAAATCTGGCCTAATTATACTGGACATGTAAACTTTCAATGATCTAGCCTTCTAGGATTTGTTGTACATGGATTGGGATTTGTACAGCAGCAATAGACCCTTTGCAGCTAACACATCACGTGGTTGTACTGGAGAGCAAAAAATATCTCACTTCATTTATTTAAATGCCTTGTACAAGATCGGTATTGCTATTAGCAAAACCTATTTGTAAATGCTATTTTCCACCTCCAATCGATTGTCGATATTTCAAAAACAGCGATTTTAAAGATAGTTTGCTCTCCAGCATCCATGGCAACGTCTTTCCCATGGGGATCATGAGCCCAATTCATTCAGTAATGAAGTATTATATCAGCACGACGTGACTGTTAGCTGCAAAGGGCCTATTTATAAATTAGTCTATTGAATTTCATGCAATCAAGGAACTATACATTTTTTTCAATAATAGTTAAGGTTTATAACCATAACAACAATAATGGCAACAACTAATAATAACAATTATTATTATTATTAGGTACTTGTTACTGAGTGGGAGGTCCTGACAGGATAATATTTGGCTCAAATACATATGGACTGAGAGTAGCTTAGTCTGTACAAATTCGCTCTTTTCACTTGGAAGCTATCTTGGATCCAAAGGGAGGCAATTCTTTGTTTTTGCTACCTGTAGGTTAGCCTTGTATTGAGGGAATATCAGAACAAGTTTAGCCTAGCAAAAACAAAGGATTGCCTCACTTTGAATACAAGATGGCCACCAGGTGAAAAGAGTGAACTGCCTGAGAGCCAAACATTTTCCTGTTAGGCCTAATTTAACTCAGTAAATAAGTTTTTTTAACATGTGACCACAGTTTGAAAGCAATGTTTCAAATTGCTGTCGAGCTATTGGCATTTTAAATGTAGAAAAAACATGAAAGCGAGGCTGTAAAGGCCTACATGGTATTTCTCATACAAATCTCTCTAATTTCAAATTGCTGTAACTTTACAGCCTTTAATGCTGCAACACTCAAATTCTACAGAATCACCAATGTTGGTATGCTCTTTCGCATGGCAAGGATGTTGTTTTTCATACATTGAACATGTAGCTAAACTGTTAAAATACAGAGACCACACCCTTATCAATGAGTTGTATAAGACCATTGATATCTTTGCATCTGGAATTCCGGATGCAAACTCTGATTGGACGCTATAGTCCGTCCCAAACTGGAGTATGCGTGTGCTGCTTGGGACCCTCACTTTAAAAAAGACATTGCTGCCCTTGAGAGGGTCCAGAGGAAGGCGGCGCGTTTCTGTACCCAAAATTACCATCCTACAGCTAGTGTCACTGATATGCTCAACGATTTAGGTTGGCCAAGCCTGGAATTAAGGAGAACAATGACTCGGTTAACCCTCCTGTACAAATTGAGTCGTGGGCTAATTGACATTGATGTAAACACTTATCTCCGCCCACATACTGAACTCAGAACTCGGAGAAGCCATAATTGCAGATATAGACAAGATAAAGCGACTAAGGATACTTATTTTTATTCTTTTTTCCCAAGGACTATTAGACTTTGGAATAACTTACCTGCTGATATTGTTGAGATTAACTCATTAATTACTTTTAAGTCCGAGCTTCTTAATTACTTAATTAATTAATCATTACTAGATTTATTATAGAGTACAAGCGGTGAAGGCGTGGAACGGCTAACTGGCTGAATAGTGCAGAATCCTTGTTTAATACGTGCTATTTGGTACTGTTTAGTTGGTGCTGTTTCGTGCTTTTATTGCGTTCACTCGACTTGTTTTCTCAGTTGTTTTTATCATTTATTTATTATTTTATCACTTATTTTATTATTTTTATATATTGTACAGTTGGTGTGATAACCATACGGTTTATTACCGACTAAATAACATGTAGATGTAGATGTAGACAAAGGCATTAGCTGTTTCTAATGGGCTACCTGATTGGCTGATGAAAATACTCCATCATGAACATCACATGCACAGGATGTGATGCCACACCATGTGTCTGGCTTATTTCAAAAGTGCAAATCACTAGTCGATGAAGGGTTTGTTTATGAACAGTTTGTCAGTATGCTTTCATGTCTTTGATATCTCGAGAAGAGTTGCATTTGGGATTGAAGAATGGCTGTTTTAAAAGAGTTTCAGGGAGTTGAAAAACTTGATCAACAACAGAGCGAGGGATTCTTTCACTATATTCTGTGGTGAGAGGTTTTTAATAATAATAATACTTTATTACAAGATTGTAGTTATAAATAGCCCACAGCTGATTGTGCCTTCAGCGCTATTTAGCGAGAAGGACCTGGCACCCAGGGTACCCATCACATGACTTTAGTAAATGGTTTTAAAAGGAAAGGGTTCACAGACCATACAGGTCATATGATATTATTTATTAATTTACGAAGGGTTGCACTGGTACCTATAAAAGTAATTTTCAGATGGCCCTCAGCAATGATGTTTCAGTGGCCTGTCTCTCAATCTTTGAAGCACTTTATACTATTTTTAGTACACAAGTGAATTTTTTCCAATAATCTTGGTGTGCATGTTACATCTAAAATATACATTCTATGAAGCTGTTTCTTTAGTAGATGTCAGCAATTTAAGTCATTACACAAAATTTCATGGCAGGGTACAATGTAGCACTGTAAGGAGATAAGTAGAGGCCGGGCAGGGGAAGGAAGTGATAAGGGAGAAAGAAGGAAGAAAACAGCAGATTTATTAGTACACAAAACTACATCTACTAGTTCAAAGAAATATTTAACTGAGATGAAATTTGAAATACAACATGCGTGTACACTACTTAATAATTAATATTTTACATTCAACCTTATTTCAGATGGAGATTTGGTTACAATATTTGACAGTTCAGATCTGTCATTTGCCAAATCCATGAGTCGTATTCTTAGGATAACCCTCTTTGGTAAGTACACCTCCAAGGATTTTGATGAAAAGGCTATAGCAGTACATTGTAGACCTCCTTTCATCAGATTAAAAGAGGAATAAGAAGCTCACATGTACATTGTACTTATTGTAATTTGACAGTGAATGGAGTGCCCAGACCTCCAGAGCATTCTATGGTGCAGGAATTCCGTCGTGAGTTAGCACAGATTAGGGACAAAGTAATCTATCTCTTAGACAAGTTAGAAACAACAGAGAATGACACAACAGGAGGACAGAAACAGAAATCAGTGGAGGCATGGGGAAAACCACAAGGTATGATTACACATGTACATGTGATTAAAATTGTTTAGCAGTATATAACTCTGTGTGTCTGGTTAGCTAAATTTTTGTCATTACATGTGTATGTAGAGTATTGAGCAAATTAATTTAGCATTAGTGTTAAAAGCCTGTAATATTGCATGGTTATGGTACAGCAATTATGATAATATGTTAACACTGTTGTCTGAATTTATATTTGATCAGCAGAGCAATTTTTCAATACCAGCATCAGCAATATTTCTTCACACTTATATGAAATCTTCTCTAGTATATAAAAACCTCTTATTAAACAAGCAAAGATCAGAACTGTAACTAGTTATGGACCAAGGTTTTTCCCCTGCATTATTGTCCAAGCATGAAGTGCACAGGCCATCCATAACTTGCAGTACAGACTGATCCAAGCAAACCAGTTTAATAAGATACATGTATTTATTGTATGGCTCAAATTAAGTATTCAGGGTTTAACACTAACTTAATGAACAACTGATCCAAATATTGTCCAGTTTATCCAGATTTCAACTGACCAAAATACAAGAAACTGACCAGGTACAAAAGCAACTCCAAAACCTGCGTCTGGGCCATTTCAAAGTGAAACAAAATGGCGACCGTGGGAGTCACATGTTGGTAATTTCCTCCATTTGAGAGATTGGGCACTAAAAAAAACACAGTTCCAAGACAAAATATGTGGCCAAAATGGCAAGGGCTTAGGGTTTGTAAATATGCAGGCAGTCATATCACAAGTCCGATTGCTTAATTTTTTATCCATTTGAAAAGTGTTGGAAATTAATTTAGTGAAATTTACTTAGTGAAGCCGTGTGCAATTCGGATACAATCAAGTCAAAATGGCCAGTTTTTTTTCAAACTTTCTTCAGGCTAAAAGGTTTGTTTGCTGGCCAATGGCACCATGGTATTCCAAACCAGCTTTGCTTCAATTTTGTGGTTTTGCTGGAAGTTATGGACAGCAAACTGATGAATCATAGCTTGCAAAGTTGCAATGTACCTAGCCATATAATAACATATGATATATGACATTGAAATACATGTATGTATGGCCATGTCATTGTATTTGCCTATAGATACGTTATGTTCTTGTAAGACAGACCTTAAGCTTGCAGGCAATGTAATAATAGGTACAACTCAAGGAAATCTACATCCATACTAATTTGTTTTTAGCACATTTTGCTGTGTAGCTCTTAAAACAGTAAATTAAAATGCTCAATGTTTTTGGCAAAACTAAATCCAATGAAGAACGTTAAGAATAATGTCAATCTTAAACCTATATATGTGCATGTATACATGTACATAATGTATTGTACATGTATACAGTAGAGGCATGCAAACTCAATATATTGTAATTCCTTCCATGGGTGTAAACAAAATGTTTTGTTATTATCACTATCTAAACTAATTTCTTTCTGACTTTTAAGGCATTAAAAGGATTAAAGTACTTAATATTTTGAAGGTTTATGCAGACTGGTTCACAGTTTTAATCACAGCCTTAACTTGACTTGATTCCAATTGGACCGAGGAATTTGTGTCCTGATTAGTAGACACATCAATAAAGTTGTTTATTTTTATTTATTTTTTTGCTACCATATTTGAATGATAAACTGAAATCCTTGTCTGATATGGTGTATTGGCTATCCTTTACAATATTGTTTATGTGGCATTCAGGTATTTCACAAACTGCTCCACCTAAAGATTCGCCTCCCACTAGTGTACCAGGAAATGCACCTGAGATCCCCCCAGTGAATACAGCTATGTTTGACCCCCTCTCCAGTCAGGCAACAGATCAATCCAGACAGAACAAGGTTGAACCAGGTAGTTAGTCAAATAAAATGCTTCAATCATTGTTAATCTTAAGTGAGCAATGTAAAGTTAGAAGCTTTGTTTGCAATGTTAGTTCCTTTTGGTTAACAATAGTAATATTATTATTATTGCATGCTGAATGTATAGCCTGAGAAAACAGACACCACATGCATAAAATTGCATAATTGTATTTTAATTGAATTATTTTACGTCATCAGTATGGCATTTATGGGCTCAAATCTTGGATATCTCTCTTGGGGGGAAGGGAAGTGAGCTCACGGGAGAGACAGCCGTTGTCTCAGGCTAGCTGAATAATGCATTGCTATGCTTTGTTGAATTGGTTTAAAGACTGTGTTATGCTTAGTGCAGCTCACCAATTTAATATTGATTAATGTTAAAATCCTAGCTTAAAAGTTATTGCTTCTTCAGAGCTACCAGTAGCTATGGACAAATTCCCTACAAAAATAACAGTTAGCAGAGGGTCTTGTGAAATTATTATCTTTATTAAATATAAAGCCCTAACTTGTCATCCAGCCCTAAAATACAATATTATTATAAAAATATAAAAATTATAAGTTCTAATAAGGAATAACCTACAATGTATAAAACTCATACTAAAGTTGATTTAACCTAACATTGCTTTGGATTATTTAATTAGTATAAATATAAATAATATTACAAGGAGCATCCTAAGAACATGCAGTTTCATTGGCTAAAAGGATTGAGTTCAGCGTGCATGATTTTCTTTTATAATATAGATACAATAGTATGCGCACTCTGATTGGCTAAAAAGCCATGTTTTACCAGAGTATATAACATGGTTTGCCATGTTTTATTGTTTTCAACTGGCGGTTTCCTTTCATCGCACGTGTAAATCTATATTATAAAACAGATAAAGAAGCCTTAAATCCATGTTTTATACTATCATAAAACACGATGGGCATTTGAGAACATGAGAGAATTGTTAAAGCACAAGCCAAAGCTAAGGCTTCTTTATTTGTTAAATATATGCAAACAGGAGAACAGTGTAGATAGAATGTTACATTTATAAAACAAGTAGAATATGGTTTTCCTTTGTCTTAAAAACTAATGCATGCTTGAGGTGTTAAAAGCTGGTGAATGCACTCACATTAAGCTTGTGCAGGCCTGGAGTGTGCATTATTCTTATAGAACATGAAGAACCATCTTATAAATTAGTGTTAAATGATAGATGAAGAAAAAAAACAGATACAGACTGTAAAATCCTTCTTATAAGCCCTGGGCTTAAACAACTTTGTAAGTACTGGTAGTTTTCAGGGGGCTGATAACCGAGATGATGAAAACATTCTTAAATGTTGTCTCGTCAGTGTCCATCAATGAGGTTAAACTGCAGTAATAGTGTCAGGGATGTTTCTTATCACAGCTCAAGCACATGTTTTCAAATGCCAAGGAAGTACATGTGAGCACTGTTTCTAAAATATAATAATTATTGTTCTGTAGCAGAATTCAAAGTACAGCCAACAAGTGGTCAAAGTAGTAGTCAGGGTTACCCACCACCAACAGTGCTGCAAGCACCACAGCCCACACCACAGGGTGTTCAATCAGTACCAAGTGCTCCAAGCCCTGCACAGCAGCCACCTACAACATCTTATACCCAGCAAAACCAGCAGTATGGGGTACAGGCATCCCAGCCGTATGCACCGTCACAATCCTATGCCCCTACTGCTACCCCTCAGACACAGAGTTACAACACACAAAACTATACTGTGTCAACAGCATCTAGTTCTTACAACCAAAGCCAGTCAACAGGTTATCAGAATTATCCACAGAATACAGCTACAACAAGTCAGGGATATGGTCAAGGTGTTGCAGCTTCTAGTCAGGCTCAGGGATACCCAACCACTGGACAAGCGCCAGCTTTATATCCAAAATCATATTCACCTCAGTTACAACAACAACAACCTCCACAACAGCAGCAACAGCAGCCAAGTGGCTATGGAGCTGGTTACCAACAGAAGATGCCTGCACCCCAACCAACATACCCCTCACAGCCGGCAAACTATGACCAGTACAGTGCAGGGCAATATGTCCAGCAGCCTAATTATCCTAGTTAAATAATGGAATTGTATATAAACAAGAGCCCATCTGGGCTTTCACTCGGGCCACATGAGATTGAAGATGAAATACTAGTATCAAGTCGTGCTTTAATTCGCCAGTGAGAACGTCGAAAAAACAGACTGGTCTATTAATCGCTTTTATGGCATGACTATGATAACGCAGGATTCGAACAACAGAATACTGGCACATTCAAGTGTATAAATGCAATACAATGACATATTCAGATTTTGAATTTGATTGAAAATAGATCAAAAACTCGGGGAAATGTCCGGCTAAAACTGTATGAATAAATGTGAAATGAAACATAAATTTCATAGCAAGAAAAAAAATTGTAATTCCTATAAATGAGAAAGCTCTTCTATTAAGCCGCTTCTCATATACACAGACTGTTTCACAAAAAACATTTGCGCCTATCGACACAAGAATTCAGTTGACCTTTCAAATACTTTATTCTGAGGTACGCATACTCTAAATCAGATGTTAAATAAAGCGATAATTAGAAGGAAAAGTACATTAACAGACAAACTGAGAGGAAATTTATTCAAATCAAAAGGAGTTTACTTACAGTACTTACGTAACTGACACCTTCGTGCACATATGCACTGAATCGGAATGAAAGTCGAAGCCTACCTCGAACTTAACTTTCAGCTAACCTGTTTCCTTTCATTCCACAATGAATAATAATCTCATAAAGTAAGCCCGTAGCTTTCAATAAATTTGCCAGTGTCTGAATGAAACAGCTAGATCTTTTCCAATTTCTCTCACGAGTCACGGCAGAAGACAGTCTCAAGCTACAAAACTTGAATGTTGATCCTCTTCACAGGAACGTAATTTAACGTCTCCGATCAATTCCTCTCTCTTTGCTGGCAGTTCATGCTTCTTGTTCGTATAGTTGCCCCACTGAGCCGTAACCACAAAACGAGCACAGCATTTCAGTTGGCATACACTGCGTACATCTGCTTAACTAATTAGATTTGTAAAAATCTTAGCGGATCATGTAAATATTCCGCTTGGCTCAAATATGAGGGTTTCTGCCGTCAAAGTTCATGTTTTGTTTCAGTTTTCCCCATATTAGCAGACTTGTATAATGTCTCGAGCTCTCCGAATCCAGTAGAAAGACTCTGGTTATTCTGTCGTAAAACATGGACCTGACCCAAATTTAGGTTGTATTGCATCATTGCCCACGATGGAATAGATTTCTGACAATGACTATTTGAAATTGATATCTCCTTGTCTCGCCTAGTCTGAGCTTTGAATTTTCTTATCTGAGCGCGCCTGAGGAAATCTAACCTTTGTTTGCGTGACCAGCACAGTGCAATCTGATTGGTTAGAATTTGACCTTTAACGCATGCGCAGAAGCAGTTTGACACTGATTAAAAAAAATAATAATAACCACTTGCATTTTAAGACTCGGCGCTGCCACAGGCAGCCCGAGTAATAAAATCTAGTTGCAATTCAGCAAATTACTCTAAAATAATGCAACTGATTGTTAAGTTTTAGTCGCAAGGCCTAATGTTTTAGTCGCATTTGCAACCGATACGGTCGAAGTTTTGAGCCCTGCTATGTCCAGCAGCCCAAATAATGGGAGTTACATATATTTGTGCAGCTACTTTTTAATAGGTGAAGGGAGTGTTTGTTATTTATGAAGAGAAATAATTTGCTTAAAGCATTTAAAACTGCTAAACTTCATATTTCAACTAATGCTCCCTTTGTAAGTAGATTTTAAGTGAAGATAAAAGAAATGTGTGATACAAACATATTTTTGACTATCTGGAACAAAGAATGGATTCATGTCCATGAGTATGTTTAATCAATGTCATTTTAATGTTGACATGACTTTAGAATTTTGATTGTTAATGAAACTGAAGGGAAAAGGTATAAACCTGGTTGGCTTGGGTACAACACTAATTGGGTGTCTTTATAAAATTGATAGTGCACACAGCCTACTCTGCTCTCTTCAGTGGTTGTCATTTTTGAATGTTTCCAGAACAAATTCAAAGCCTTGTTAACTTATGTTGTGTGAAAAACCTTTGATAACAAAACAAATGAGACAAAAGTTCTGATTAGCTAAAAATACATGTAACACATGCTGTGATTGGCTAAAATACATGTAACACATGCTGTGACTGGCTAAAATACATGTAACACATGCTGTGACTGGCTAAAATACATGTAACACATGATGTGACTGGCTAAAATACATGTAACACATGCTGTGACTGGCTAAAATACATGTAACACATGCTGTGACTGGCTAAAATACATGTAACACATGCTGTGACTGGCTAAAAATACATGTAGCACATGCTGTGATTGGCTAAAAATACAGTCATGTCAGTAACAAGTTCTGATTGGCTAAAAACATGTAAAATGCTAATATAATTAGTTTAAAAAAAAAATTGTTGGCATTAAAAGTATGTGACATCAAACTTGCATGTATTTTATTATAATTTTGTTATAAACACTTACAAAGTTCTCATGTGTTCTCTTCCAACATCCCAAGTGTTATAATAGAGAACAAAGATATGGGATGTGAGTTTGAATGCTTGAATTGAATTTGTGTTTTCAGTAATACCAATAATAGCCATTTCACCATCTACTCTGGATACTTTTCCCTAGCCTGTTCACAGGCCTTAGATACTGGGAAAACTCTTTCCCATTCCCCCTCCCTTCACCTTCTCTACCCAGTCCTCATCTCTTTTGTCCGATTTTTTGTTTTGTTTTTTAGCATCCAGGGCCTGTGAATAGGCTAACTTCCCAGACAAAGTAATGATCTCTATAATTTGAAGTTATTTCTACAGCTACTTTTCCCAGACAAAGTAAGAGGAACTTTTACTTGAAGTTCTGTTTCTGGCTGCTTTGCAGTGTTGTCAGTTGTTATAAAAACTTATGCAAACCCTGTGGTATGTTGCTGGTAGAATATCAGGTAGTGCTTATGTGGCTATTAACAACCTACCTGCAAGATTAGCCAAACATAAGCTGAAGCACAGGGAGCCCAAGCGTAGTTTCTGTGTTATCAGTAATATTGTAAAAATAAAGTTTGAATATCGTCTTTAAACTGTGTCTGGTTATTATTTCTGTTTGTTTTGAACTTTTCAACAACAAAAATCTCCCCTTCATAATAATTAATGGTATAAAGGGTGGAGAGCAGTCTGCAGCCATTCTTAGTATGTCCCATACTCCCTCATGGGACCGACACTAAGGAGACTATCTAGCAAAGCTCCACAAAATGACAAATTTTACCGCAGGCAGCCCAGGCTACAGGTTCGTGGCAGTCCGCCTTTATATTACATTGATTATTACATACTACATTCGTAGTAATTTAGAAATCCTTTTGAATGTACGAATAAACATACCTATTAGCTTCCACGCTGTTTCTTGTGTTATTTCTTCATTTGGGGGCGTTTTAGGGTATTTTACTCTCGCTTTAGAGAGAATAAAATATCCTAAAACGCCCCCAAATGAAGAAATAACATAAGAAACAGCGTGGAAGCAAATAGGTATGTTTATTCGTACATTCAAAAGGTTTCTAAATTACTACGAATGTATATAGTATGTAAATGACCAATGTCATGAATATAAATACGATAGGCAACTTAAGTTCCTGTAAAAACTAGTGTTGGTCTGCGTCGGCGGGGAAGATAAACACTGGTATGTAATCAACTAAAGTCGATTAAGGTATGCTAACCGCCGTGGAAAGCGAGTAGCAGCTGACGTTTCGAGCGTTAGCCCTTCGTCAGAGCAAAAGGAATATAAAGGCTGACAGCTGCCACAAAACTAGCCTGAGAGAGAGAGTGATGGATTAAAAACAAAACAATTAAATAAAAATTTAAAAGTAAACTTGCCACTTGGCTTACTTTGATGTAATTTTGTCCTTGTATATAATGTCAGTTGTTCCTGGCCAGTTGTTTCAGCGAGATGAATGTGAATTTTCGGTTCCGTTTTCATTCATTGCCATTGATTCAAACTTTTATACTTATCGCTAGTCAACTGCATGGTCACTTGAAAATCACTAAAATCACCCCAAGATTCCATTAGCAGAGACACAGATGATCAGTCAATGCATTTCTTTTCATTTCAATTCCAAAATCTTCAATTTTAGTCGTCAAAAGCCCGACATTTGCCACCGTAGCATCCAGTGAAAAGTCTACTGTTATCATTGGAGATTCAATTGTCAAACTGAAACATCCAAGGAAGAAGGCTCTCTGCCAGTACTAGTCAACAGGTTCAGTTCTATCAAGGTCTTTCCTGGTGCCACTATAAAAGATATGACAGGGCTATAGTTTTGTGGCTTGCTGTTCCTGAATACTGGAACACCTAATACAAACCATTATTAAAGACTATGACCTGACCAAGAAGTGCATACAGAAGAGATGGAAATTAGACCAGTTTATTGAAGAGGCCATGCAGTCAGCGGGAGGATATTAGCCAGCAAGTCAAAGACATGAGGGATGACCACAAAGTAGCAAAGATAAACCACCAATCAAGCAGGAGCCAGGCGTCGTCGGTGGAAGACCAATGGGACTACCAAGGAAACTACAACACCAACAACCTCGAAGGCAAGACAACAAACATGAGGTAAGGCGAGACGCCGAGAAATCCTGTGATTAAGTACTGTGGAAAGACACACACACACACGCAGACCTGGACAGAACTGCTCAGCTTACGGGAAACAATGCTTAAAATGTGGTAAGTACAACCACTTTGCCTCGTGCTGCAAAGGAGGACACATCGCAACAGGAAAAACAAAGATCTGACAACAGGCAGCCGGAAGAAATGCGCAGACGACACGTCAGGAAAACCACAGACGCAGAAGAGACAATTAAGCAGCGACTCAGACAACGAATACCTCCAGCAGACAGCGGAACATGTACGAACGGAGTTAGATCGGGTGCGAATCAAGACAGGATAACCATCAGGATAGGAGACATTAATGCAAACGTGGAGCCAGACAGTGGAGCAAGTGCAAACATAATGGATGAGTATCAATTTAAGGCTCTTCAACACAGATACGATCGCAAGAGATCACAGAGCTTGAGCCAAGTCCTCCAAGTAAAGATACACCTAAGAATCCAATCTAATAGTCAAGGGCGAGTTTGCAGTGACACGGCGGAACAAGAATAGAGGAACAAAGAGCAAATTCCTTGTGATCGAAGGTAAAATGGATTGCCGCACCACTACTGTGCAAGAGGGCACTACTCGAACTTGGGATGCTCAAGATTGAACCAGAGGGAACGCTGAGAGAGACAAACGAGCTCCGGATAAAAATAGTGAATCCCGCAGCAGACAGCCTGGAAACACTCCTCGATGAATACAGCAAAGTATTTGAAGGAATCGGATGCTTCAAAGACAGAAACACAGGAGAGGAGATAGACGGAGGTGAAGCTTGAAATAGACCCGGAAGCAGTACCCACCGCACAAAAACCACGACATGTGACATATCACCTGCATGCAGCAGCTACTTAGAAAATGGCTTGAACAAGGAGTTGAGGAGAATATCTTCGAGAAGGTCCCAGATGGAGAACCAATCACGTGGTGATCACCATTAGTCGTACAACCCAAACCCAAGCACACAAACGTGGAGAAACTTGAACCCCAGATGATAAGAGGAAGCATAGATATGAGAATTCCAAATAAATCTACGAAACGCAGCCGATGTGATCAGTCACCTACAGTCGAGGACTTCATTTACCAGCTGCACGACTGTAAGATATTTACAAAGTTGGACCACCAACTGATACTGGATCCTGAGACAAGACAGGTAGCAACGTTCAGCACACCATGGGGGAACTACCGACCTAGAAGACTGATATTTGGAGCAAAGTCATCACCGAGGACGTCTTCAGTCGATGACGCCGCGGCGATGTTCAGAGTATTCGGAGACATCAGTACTCCATTGCCTTAATAAGAGAGATGATATACTTCTTGGAGGAAGGGACGAAGCAGAACACAAAAGTATTGAGAACAGTACTCCAGCGAGCAAATGACTATGGTATCACGTCCAACAGAGAGAAATGCCAATTCGGACGAGCGGAAATCGAATTCTTTGGGCACGTCTTCACCAAAAGACGGATTAAAACCATCACCTGACAAGGAAAGAGCAGTTAAGGAGTGTGGAATACCTGAGAGTAAGGAAGCAGTCCGCAGTTTCCTTGGGATGGCCGGCTACCTGGACAACTTCATCAACAACTACGCAGCCATAGCAGCACCACTCCATCGAGTAACAAGAAAATATATACCAAGTTCCAATGGGGAAAGAAAGAACAACAAGCATTCGAGAAGATTCGAGAACGAATTAGTCACAGACAAACAATGGGCTTATAGGAAGGGACATTCAACAGAGCTTTTCCTAGTCCAGCTTACAGAGATCTGGAGAAAAGCAATTGACGACAAACTTGTCGTCGGAGCAGTCGGACTACTACGAAGTCACGTATGGAATTCCACAAGGCTCAGTTCTGGGCCCAACACTATTTGCGTTGTATACCAGCGACATGCCTTCTGCAGTTACCTCAGGAACTGTATACATGTACGCAGATGATACTACGGTGTATTGCATTGGAGAATCCATAGACCAGGTGACTGCGCTGCTCAATGACGCCCTTGAGGAACTGAATGAATGGTGTCTACAGAACACATTAATTCCACATCCAACCAAGTGCGAAGCCATGCTATTACACAGAGGCTCCTTCGCTGGACCTTTGAAAGCACTGGACTTCGGAAAGGTTCGTGTAAAATGGGTAACACACACTAGATTAGTGGGAGTCACAATTGCCGATAAGTTGAATTGGATGCAACATATCCTGGAAGTTAGGAAAGGATTTGTGCATAAATTGAATTTGTTAAAAAGAAGCAGATTTCTACCCAGACAGCCCCTCTTAGATTTGTATTTTAAAGTTATTTTACCTTCGGTCACATATGCGCTGCCGGTGTGGGGCGGTTTTACATCTAAAGATAATTTTAACTCGTCAGAAAAATTACATTGTAGAGCAGCTAGAATTATTTATGGCTTTGCTAAAGATAAATCATCAGAAGACATTCTTAAAGAAGTTAAATGGAACACGCTATTCCATAGGTATAAAAGTAAGTTTGGCAAAATTAACATATATAATCTATTATGAACTAACCCCCCGAACATGTCTCAAATTATAGCAATTATAATCTTAGAAACAAAAATAAAGTAGTCATGCCTCGCTTTAACACGTATTTTATGAAATACTCGATCGCGCATCGATCGCGAGGCTCAATTTTATGGAATGCATTGTCAGTGAACTGTAACGAAGATTGTATACAAAGTGTACAAAAGTTCTGTAGAATGGTTAATAAGAATGCCACTCCAAAGAATGGACTTTAGTGCCTTATCGGTACAATCAACTCCAAATTTTATGCCTGATTTTAAAATATATTAATCCAATTTTAAATTTTATAATATTTTACACATACATACTAGGTAGTTCAGGGTAGATTAGATCAGATAGTTTTATACACGACTCCACATGCGGCAACGCTTAAACTTTATCGTGTTTAAATAAAGATCATTGATTGATTGAGAAGATAAAAGACGGCATCTCAGATGAAAAGACCATGGCATACTTTGACCCAGGAAAGCCAATCATCTTGCGAACTGAGGCGAGCTTTAATGAGGGATTATCCGCAGCCTTACTCCAGCAGACGGACAATGGAATACAGTCGATACACTTCATAAGCCTAAGGATGACGGAAGCTGAGAGAAGATACAGCCAGACCGAGAACGATGCCTTAGCCATCAAGTGGGCGAAGGAGAGACTCAGAAACTATCTACTTAGAGCACCAAGATTTAGGATTGTAACAGCACACAAGCCGCTACTATCCTTATTCAACAGAGCGAAGACAAAGATGCCACCCAGGATAGAGAAGTGGGTGATGGAGTTGCAAGATGTTGATTATGAGCTAATATACGAACCGGGCAAGGACGAGATAGATCCTCTAGACTACCTTTCCAGACATCCGGCTACCACTGAGCTGAGACAGGAGATGATCACACGGAGAAAATTGTCAGATGGACAGTGAATGCAGAACACGCTGTAGTCATTGAACGAATTAGACGGAGATAACCCAGAAGGACAACACAATGCAGAGGCTATAGCAAGAAGAATAGCAAAGGGGGACTGGGAGAAGTATAGACGAGACCGAGACATAGAGCCATATCAGCATGTGCGTGAAAAAAGGAACTATCAGTCGCAGAAGGACTGATCTTCCGAGAACAACGAATAGCGCTACCAGAGGCGCTACAGAGAAAAGTGGTCAAACTAGGGCACAGTCTAGGACGCCTTGGTAAAACGAAGACAAAGCAGATGCTGAGAGAGAATGATACTGGTTCCCACTGATGAACAGCATGATTGACACAGCGATGGATCAGTGCTATGAATGCAAGGTAAATGGCTACAAAAGAGACCAGAGAAGAACCTATCAAGGTGATAAGTAGCCTGCTTACGTGATCATGACACGAGATAGTTATAGTGCTTTTCTCAAGGAAGTTAAGACGACTCACTACACTGATATGATTGACCAATATGCGGGAAACTCCAAGAAACTATTTCGTGTTGTTAACTCACTAACTAATGAACACCAGGGTAACTTTCTGCTATGAATGCAAGGTAAATGGCTACAAAAGAGACCAGAGAAGAACCTATCAAGGTGATAAGTAGCCTGCTTACGTGATCATGACACGAGATAGTTATAGTGCTTTTCTCAAGGAAGTTAAGACGACTCACTACACTGATATGATTGACCAATATGCGGGAAACTCCAAGAAACTATTTCGTGTTGTTAACTCACTAACTAATGAACACCAGGGTAACTTTCTACCACCGCATGACGATCCATCACCCACTTCTCTATCCTGGGTGGCATCTTTGTCTTCGCTCTGTTGAATAAGGATAGTAGCGGCTTGTGTGCTGTTACAATCCTAAATCTTGGTGCTCTAAGTAGATAGTTTCTGAGTCTCTCCTTCGCCCACTTGATGGCTTTTGGCAAACGAATTCGGTGAATTCTTTTGTCGCAAGATTGAACTTATCAAAGAGGAGATTGATCCTTCTCTTCACTGTCTGAAGAGGAGGTGCGGAATATCATCATGACGTCCACCAATGCCTCCTGTCAATTAGCCTCAATACCTACTTGGTTACTAAAGATCTGTTGTGACGTGCTGGCTCCCATTATTACTCATATGATTAACTTGTCTTTTGAAGAAGGGCAAGTACCTGACAACTGGAAATCTGCGCTCGTGCTGCCTCTTCTTAAAAACCTTGGCCTGGATCTGATATGTATAAGAACTTTAGGCCAGTAAGTAACCTTCCCTTAGTTTGTTGCTAAATCTGTTGATAAGGCGGCGATTTTACAGCTGCTTACCCACTGTACTGCTAATGCTCCATTGCCTGATAACCAGTCTTCTTATCGCCAGTTCCATTCTACAGAAACAGCTTTCCTTAAAGTACAAAATGATATTCTCACTAGTATGGATAACCAAGAGATTACGTTGCTCGTTCTGCTTGACCTTAGTGCCGCCTTCGACACGATCGATCACAGTGTCCTGGTGGACATCCTTGACAAGGACTTTGGTGTAATTGGTAATGCATAGAAGTCCTCATCTCGGCAAGCCATAGGTCCCATCCTCGCTGCCGTCGCTGTCGTTGATGCTTAAGCTCTCTAGTATCTGAAAGCAGTTACGGCCAGGGGCGTAGCTAGCCCGCCATTTTTGGTTTGTAAGCCCGTTCCAAACTTCGCGGGTTTAGTGAGGGTAAGTGAATCAAGAACAGACTAATGAATGTTCGGATAATAGACATGTCCAGAAAGTTTGTAAGCCCGGGCTTATTGGCTTAAAGGCAGCTACGCCCATGACGGCTGAGCAGCTCCAAGCTCGGATAACACCGAAACAGTCCACGCCATTGTTCCCTGATAAGCTTCTGTTGATCGCTCGCTACTTAGAGAAGAGGCTACAGTTTCCATCGATAACGCCGACTGAGCTTTTTATCACCGCTCGTGACCAAGCCTTTTTTAAAGGCTTATTTTACTCAGTCAAAGTCAAAGTCAAATATTTTATTTACCAACGGAAGGGTCTATCAGATGCACATATTTACAATAAAATACGGCTAACTGTTTTACATATAGATGCCATGCATATATAAAAAGACCTGGAATAATAATTACAAGTGTAAAATAGATAAAATTGCACAAAAATAGTCAATCACTGATGATTAACCCTGATGACAGATTGCCTGTTTAGACTTCCTGAATAGAGACTTGAAAGAGGAGAGCGATTTTGCTAGTCGCATCTCCTCAGGTAAACTATTCCACACGGAAGCTCCACTATACCTAAGGCTTTTTTAAAGTAATTAGTTCTTGGAGCAGGCAAAGCAAGTTTGGCTGACATGTCTCTTAAATTATATTCTGTGGTGTCAGTCAAATCGACAAATTGTGCTCTAAGATATTCAGGAAATAACCCATTTAGGATTTTATACATTGCGACAGATTTCAGCTCACTCTGCCTTTCATGCCATGCTGTTGATTTTACTATAATCGTCTGACGATACAGTACGATTGGTATCGTCAGCATACATTCGTGGAATAGCAAATTCTAAACAGTTTGGGAGGTCATTTACGTATATTAGGAACAGCAAATGTCCTAGAATACTTCCTGTGGGACGCCGCAATTAAGTGGACGTGGTTTGGAAAGTACTCCGTTAACAATAGCATTGCTGAGAACGATGTGATAAATATGACCCAAACACATAGCATTACTGAGAACGATGCATGTGATAAATATGATCCAAACAAATAATTCACTCAGGTGATGTGTAATAAAATTGTACTTGAACTTGATAGAGCAGGGGACCTCGGTCGCATTAAGACACCGAAAATAGCTCATTTTCCTGATGATAGTGGATTTTTATTTCAGCACATTCTCACTCTAACCTTTTCGGGATCATATAATTGGCGGACGTTATGTCCCAAGTGGGCTGGTCGAGCCCAAGTACCGCTTCCTACTACCTTAAGTTAGCCAATGTCATTAAAGCGGGAGCACCTGCTGATCCTCTTACAGCACATCCGCCAGGGACGAACGACGCGCAACGCCTCTACACTGCATGCATACAACACTCTTCAGGACTCAACGCCTCTACACTGCCTGCATCGATACAACACTCTTCAGGACTCAACGCCTCTACACTGCCTGCATACAACACTCTTCAGGACTCAACGCCTCTACACTGCCTGCATACAACACTCTTCAGGACTCAACGCCTCTACACTGCATGCATACAACACTCTTCAGGACGCAACGCCTCTCGGGCGGTGACTGCATGCATACAACACTCTTCAGGACTCAACGCCTCTACACTGCCTTCATACAACACTCTTCAGGACTCAACGCCTCTACACTGCCTGCATACAACACTCTTCAGGACTCAACGCCTCTACACTGCATGCATACAACACTCTTCAGGACTCAGCGCCTCTCACACTGCATGCATACAACACTCTTCAGGACTCAACGCCTCTACTGACACTGCATGCATACAACACTCTTCAGGACTTCATATCAGCCTTCCCCGTGCATTCTAATCATAATGCAGTCATGCCTATCTGAATAAAATTAATTTTCAAAGAGTCAATTCTCCAGAGTAATGTGTGTTTACATCACATGATCTGAATTGGGTGACAACAGAGTTAGCCGATTACCTCTATTGTATTAGGCTTATCCGGCGAGTTGTCTGGCGACTATCTCACAATAAACTGTCGTTATGAAGTCTATTATTAGTGTATAGTCAGAATTGGTATACTTGTCCTCAGGATCAGGTGCGTGAGCCGGCACAAGGACAGGAAGAAGAAACTTAAAATTCCACTTCAAAAGAAGCTGTTTATTCAAGTTAATGTTTTTTTATATAATGTCGCCTATGTCACCCGGCGTAAAATGTCGCCTTGTCGTAAGGAATATATAATGTCGCCTATGTTCGCAAACGCGGACCTGTTTTTAAACTGATATCAATTCATCCGTTACCATGGTTACCGGTTCAAAGTGAGATATCAGCACATGACTGTTTCCTGCAACAGGCCTATTGTTTCATTTATTTCTTGTGAACGCATTTAATAATTGATATGGAAATCTCTTGAGGAAGAGAATATTTTCCCCATTGGGCACAACAAACCATCAAAAAGAATAATAGGTACGTACCAAAAAATAAAAATAAAGCCTGATCAAGAGCCCATAACTCTTGGCCTGATACAAATACCGGTTTGGCACTGTAAGTATGTATTCCTGCAGGTGGCCGCTGATTGTCTGTGGGCGCAGGATACCCGACGCGTGCTGCATGATGGGATGCCACCACGCTCTCTTCTCGCCGCCATGTTCTTTTGCGTTCGTTTTCGACTCATAAAATGACTGAATAAGTCCGACTTGCGTCGCTTTTACGGGCCCAATCCAAGATGGTTGACATGGAGGCTGTTAGACAGTTCAACAGTGAGGTATGTAATGTATTTTGAAGCCTTTGAAACCAGCTAAACCGCTTTGCAACGTAACTTATGTCCGTTCTCGTTTCGCGTGGATCGAGTCGAATTTCCCTATAATGAATTTCTGAATTTCTTTTCCCGTCTTGCAGCTGTCAACTATCTATGAGACAAAACCGCCGATCTCTAAGGGTAAAGTTGCTTCTATTACACGGCTAGCAGTTAAGGCCATCAAGGTAAATACGATCTCAGTTCGAGAAGCCGGATTTGGTGTTTGGTCAAATATCTTTGAAGTTTGTGAAACCACATGTGCATCTTGCAGTATGCAGCGAAGCGGATCTTAATCCATTTCTGATGTACGAATTATTTTCCTTACAGTACTATAAACACGTGGTTCAAAGCGTGGAGAAGTTCACTCAGAAGGTTAGTGTTGTATTTTTTTGTATTAATGAATTTGTTACCGAATGTTAATGAAATGTGCCTTGTTCTGCAGTTGTAAACGCGGTTGTAAAACGTCTCCATGTTTGGGGTTGTGTAAGGTGCCTCAGTGGGATTTTGTTGTTGGCAAAACATTAAAAAGGTGCTTAAAATGAGGGTTCCTGTTCACATGAAATTGACAGTCAACAATACTGTCCTCACTATAAAGTAAGTTGTGTTAAGATTTGTTTTAATTACAAAAATGACTGCAAAGGCCAGTTGATGAACGGATGGTGTATTTTGCGGAACTGCAAAATGGCAGAATTCCACTGTTCTGCCAGCAGAATGAGATAAATTATTATCCTTCTGTTTCTGCTGGTTTTGGAACACACTGAGTCCAACACCCACCTGCTAACTCAAACTAAAGGCAGTTTTTGGCTAGATTGCTCAAGTACAGTACATTAGGTGGAGATGTCAACGGGTTAGGCCATATATCAGGGCTCGAAATAACGGCCGGTCATACGCCGGTCAAGATGTCCGGCCAAATACATTTTTGACCGGACATTGCCAATTTTTGGACGGTCAAAAATGATTAATAATTAACCAATGGTAATTTTCATTAAATTAGTAATTTTCACTGCATGGAAAGGTCCGCAAACGCGACAATAATTCAGGTCTTTATATTACAATAACATCTTTAAGACATAGGCTTTTTAATTTTAATTTTAGCTAGTACACGTTCACACACTCGGGTCATGAATTGTTTGCTTCTCTGGTTTTCAACATTATTATTATATATACACTGACAAAGGCGAAAACTCAAGACAAAACGTTATTTTAGCGTCAATATTTAAACTTCGTTGTCCGCTAATTATTGAATGTCACAGTAAAACCACTACACAGTAAAAACATTAACAATAACTGAAAACTAAATTGTTCGATATCAATTACGGCTCTCATAGCTCAATCAGATCCGTTTCCCTCTTCTTCTTCTTCAACTCCTTCTTCTTCTTGGCTGTCTGACCCTTCCTCTTCTGTCGAAGAACCCTCTATCAAAACCTTCCGTTTTGCAGCCGCATCTTGCTTCTTGTAGACTTTTCTCGTCTTCTGCTGTGGTCTGCGCGCAACAGTAGAGGCCCACAGCTCGATTGCCGGTCTGGGGTCGAAATCATCCAGCTTCGGGCCTTCTGTTCTGATTCTGATGAGATGGTTGAGGGTGCTTTCGCCAAGTGATGCCCGGGAATCTCTCTTCACTCGTTTCATTAGCGAAAACAATCTCTCGACCTTCGCATTTGAGATGGGGATTGACAGCAGAAGCTCAACTACCAACAACACCATACCCTATTCACTCCTGCGACTAGAATCGAACACTCTTCTCCACACACGTAAGTATGGCATCGTGGTGGGGCTGAGGTAACGTTTGACATGGTGGATGTCGGGTGAACAAAAAGGACGGTATTGATAATCATGACAGGCCATACTTTTCACTGATTGTTGCACGCCTGATGAACATTGACCTAATATAAATTCAATATGACTTGCGATTTGTAGGTCAAATTTTTTCAAATAATTATATGACCGGTCAACATGTCCGTTCAAAATGGTATTTGACCGGTCAAGCACCAAAGTTGGCCGGACATTGACCGTTGACCGGCCGTTATATCGAGCCCTGTATATGGTTATTAAAATTATAAGAATGAATAAATATCTTAAAATAACCCCATCGCACCTTATTGTGAACTTCGTCCCCTATTATTCCTCCTCTTTGTTGGAAATGGGGGGCCACCCGATGTCATTATCCAGTGGATAATTAGTGCCCAATTTTGGGCTCGTGATTCTCAAATTGTGCAAAAAAGACAGCTAATCTTTTTAGAAGAGAATGTTAACACAAAAGGAAATATTTGGTTCTATTACACATTAACCCTTTCACTACTAGAGCGGCCAAAAGCGGCCAAAAGCGGCCAATATGAAGCATGTACCTGGGAAAAAATATTGCATCAAACCTAGACACGCTGGAAATACGATGTTGCGATATTATTTCAAGGGATGAATGACTTCAAAGCCACAGCTATAACTGGGATCGCTTGACTCTCCCACTTTGGAGAAAAACTCATTTGTTTTGGTGATCTTTTTTCGTTTCTCCGATTTTCACCAATTTTGAGGAGCTGAAAATTGCCCTCCAAAATCCTTCCCATTCGCCCTTGAAATCAAAAGCAAACACAAAATCAGCACTCAGTCGTTACAGTACCTTCTTTAATCTTTCAAACCACCAGGTTTGTTTGCACAAAACACACATTGCGACTGTGAAGCGTGCTATTCTTAAAGCTGCACTTCTCTCCACCATGTTTTCCTGCTCCCACCTCCAATTGCATGCTGGGTAATCAACCAAAAATTCACAAGGGGACCCCCCCTCTGGGACTCCTGTAGGTTTTTTTTATAAGTCTTTTACCCCTACAGCCAAGAGCGGTGATTTGGACTCAAGCCGTTGCTTTAAAGTGACAAAAACACATCCTAATAGGTTGAGCAGGGGTAAAAGAATGCCAACTGCAGGATTTCAAGGCTTTCAGTGAAGAATTTTTTCCTGTGTCTGAAATCACAAACACAATGGAAAAACCCTGTGAAATCCCCTCACAAGGCCTACTAAAAGCAAACCAAGTACTTTTCAGCCATCCTCAGACTTAATGATGTCTTCAAGCTCTCTGACAGTGGCATTTTTCTCCAAAATTAGAGCACATTTCATTGGAAACCCTACAGAAGAAACCATACTCACCGCCGCCGAGTCTGTAGAATTCTGCCGAATGGCATCATGGGGAAAGTTTGAGCCCTTGGTTTAAAAAGTCAGCAATATTTAACTAGCCCGGGCTAGCCAAACTGGAACTGAGGGGGGAGGGTTGAGTTAGCACTCTGCATTTCACCAATTGAGCCCAAATGCATCCAGGAGTGAAAGGGTTAATAACACATAACAACACTGTATTGTGTCTACTGCTTCTATGAAGCCAGTAGACACTATGCTGTTGTATCGTGTTAGTTAACACTATCCCATCGTGCTTTGCGACAATCTCGTTTCCAAGCAGTCCTAGAAACGAGGTCATTCGAACTTGCCTGGTCTTTGCCATCGGCCATCTCACGTCAGCTTCAAAGACTTGTCAGGTTAGAATTTCACTTGCTCAATCTTCTGGCCCTGCATACTGCAGCATGATCTTTTTTAAAGATACCATGAGTCATGACCCTGCACAACATTTTTTCTGGACTTATCCAAAATCTTAAAACAAAATCGTTTTACTCATGATCAGTACCAATAATTAAGCTTACATACTTTTTTTAACTCATGTCCTTGAAAGCCATTTTAAGTTTTTTTCTTATAACTTTAATGCTTCTAAAATTATAATAGACCCACACAACTTGACTTTTCCCTTGAGTAAAATATCTGTTTTTTATGTATCCCAAAACGAAAATTGTATCAATTTCTGTAATGCAAAAAAAATTCTCTAGAGAACTGTCACCTGGTCTGAAATGGGCATTAAACAGGCAAGCTGAAATGTTATTCTGCCACTGAAATAATATTCTATACCGTTTTTAGGCTGCAAGCTTTCAACTGAGAAGTAGTGGATAACAGTGTACATACTGAGGCAAAAACATCCATGTTCTAGGGGTTAGGTTGTTTGCTCTATTTATTTTTTGCCAAAACAGTGTGCTCAATATTTTATGGGAGAATTTGCGTAATCACAGTCAATAAAGGACCAACCTTTATGACATAACAATTTTTGTAAATGTATAATAATTTTTTGCATTATTCCATCTATCTCCTCATACTCAGCATCACATTCCTAATAAAAGCATGCAGTAGACACATGCAGCCATTGGGTGCCTTTTTTTATAGAGGGTAACACGTTTACCACTAACATGTACAGTACCGGCTGAAAGTATGTTAACCTTTACACGCGCGTGTAGTTTGCGTGTAGTTAATTAATTGACTACACGCATTTGAGTGTAATGCACGCACGTACTACACGAGTGTACCTTATTACATGAAATTTTGGCGACACTTAAATTTAGCGAATTAAAATGCACCAAAATTAAGTGTCGCTAAATTTAAATCGTCGCTAAATTAAAGTGCGTACAATATGAAATTCCGCCATCTGGTCAGATTCACACAATCATGCTGTTTCGGACGGTCGATTATGACGTGTATCGGATGTCTCGTGCACATTGCAGTCATTTCAGCTTGACAACTTTTATGATTTTATCACATAATTGTTCTATAATTGTCGTAAAAGTTTTGAATAAATTCGCCAAAGTTTCAGTTCGTTCCAAAATTTACGAAAAATCGCTAAATTAAAGTGCCGCTAAATATGGATTTTTCAAAATCGCTAAATTAACGTGTCGCCAAAATTTCATGTAATAAGGTATTACACTCAACTGCGTGTAGTTTTTCTTTGTTATGCAGTTATTGTTCGAATTCAAGTTTGCGTGAAGTTCGAACCGACTTTAAAGATGAAGAGTTGCCTTCTTATTCAACAATGTCGTTTCTAACGCTTCAACTAAACTTCGAGAATCGAGAAAATAAAAACAATTCAAGACTCGTCCCGCTATTAATAACTTTACCCTTCGAACAGAGGTTTCAACACGAAAGTCAGGTTATTCAACGGTACACTAAACGTTTATTTTCATTTCACACTTCGAGCTAATACTTACGGCAAAGTTTAAGGGAAAATACACATCGGTGAAACGCCATACGGATTTTTAAACATTGATCCGAAAAACTTTAATTGCTATTTGAATCATAATCGGCCGCAAAGGGAACAGCTAAAATGAAAAACCCTAATAAACCAAACGTACATGCATGTGTAGAAAGTTAGAGTTAGAGTTCTTCACTTCTAAAGATGCAGCACTGCGTTTCTAAAACAGGAACCCTAAAACACGTAAGATATAAATGAAGAAATCAGAACTTTTCATAGCGGTTCAAACTGCGAACTCTTTCAAAAAACAACAAACACCCGGTCGATCTAAGCAACTTAATCGAAGATAAAGCGGGCATTAGGAGGAAGATGTCCTGATGTGAACATTGAATTTTCGTAATTTGTGCCGAGAACCGCGCAAAATGAAAATTCCCGGTAGAAAAATTCCGTCTTCAAACACTAGGCGACTGCCGATCGCTTACAAGTATCGGCAAGCTAACAGCAAATAAAATTTTAGCTTCTGTAGTTTCACATTTACGGTAGATCCTTGCAATTGTGTTGTTTAAGGTTTTGGAACCAAGTTTTTGGCCGAAATCACTGCAAATGTTTTCGAAATTAAAATGTCAATCTTGGTGTCTGAATTTTAGCACGTGCAATCAGTCAGGCGTGAACGTATCAGTCTGATTTTTGACAGGTCTGTCAAATCGTTATAAACTTTCCGAGTTTTGAAGCTATTTATTGTTTATGAATGCGTGAAAAACTTCAACGTTCTTTATTTTGAAGGTCCACCGCGCATTGTCAAATGCACATTATTTTGCTGTCAACGAGAAAAAGGGGTAATTAGCATACTGTAGTTAGTCTTTATTTGGAAGTTACATGACAGCACATCAAAGTGTCTTTAGTTTGTAGTTTGCTCATAGAAACTGGTCTTCATACACTTATGTCACTTATGGATGGTTTCTAAATAACTAGCACACAAGTTCTTAATACTTGGAAGTTAACACATACTCAGCAGCGCAGTTGAATGGTTTCAGTTGAATAATATGAATAAGAACGACAACACATTGAAGTGTGACAACACGGGAAGTGCCGACTCATCAAACTTTAGTTTATAGTTTACTCCGAAACCGGCGTTCACACACACTTATCAATGGTTTCTAAATAACTAGCAAACAAGTTTTAATACTTGGAAGTTAGGAACACTCGCACAGCGGCGCAGTTGAATTGACTTCAGTTAAATAAAAACGACTACGCATTGAAGCTGAAGTGGCGTATCACAATATGGGAAGTGCCGACTCTTCAAGTATATCGACTTCAGATTGGGGGCGAAACGACCGGATACCGACACTGCATGACCCAAAATATCAAATAAAACTATCTTAACTTTGCCAAACTAGTTCGGGTTTGTATTGATACAAGTACGCTGAGTGCTTAACTAAAAAATGACAGCACATCGAAGTGGACTGGACGGGATGAACATTGGCGAAGTAGTCAGCGTACGCTGAGTGCTTTATTTGGTAGTTAAACACAAATAATCAAATACAAAAACTACAGCACATCGAACGGTGAGGTTTGCAGGAATAAACTTTGGCGAACTAGTCGGGGCCGCTGAGTGCTTTATTTGGAAGTTAAACACAAACAATAATTAAAAACGACAGCACATCGAACTGTGAGGTTTACGGGAATAAACTTTGGCGAAATAATCGGCGTAAGCGGAGTGATTTATTTGGAAGTTAAACACACAAACAATAAAAAAAAAACGACAGCACATCGAAGTGTGAGCTTGGCGGGATAAATTTGATGTACTAGTCAATTGTGTATTCCCCAGGCAAATTTAATTCTGTTAATGAGTTATACAGGTGCATGTAGTTCTGTGCGTGTATTACACTCAAATGAGTGTAGTACACGCAAATGAGTGTAGTACACTCATTTACGTGTAGTACACTCATTTACGTGTAGTACACTCAACAAACTACACGCGCGATACTCGCGCATTACACACAAAAAAAGTTAACATGCTTTCGGCCGGTACTGTAGCCTGCTTTCAGGGGGTAGATGGTGTTTTTTCGCACAGCAAACGGATCATCGAATCGGCCGCCATATTGGCCGAGCGTTATTGAGACCTGGGATCGAATGACAAATGGAGGGGGGAGGGGGGAGGGGTGGGGGAGAAGAAGCAGAAATGAAAGACCGCCTGCCCGAAAACTATCGATTTCTGAGTAGCCACCTACGATGGTATGTTGCTTCCGGTTATGTGTTACACTTTCTTAATTGAACAATAGCAGTCGATGTGTGACAGCTTGCCACTTTGATTTGGTTAGATTGGAATGAAGCATGCAATTCAAAACAAACTTCGCTCACTGTCAAATGTAGGTACAAAATTGTCAATTGGTTCTCAGATACGGAAATGTTAATAAAACCAGCTATTTTTGTTCAAAGTACCACTTTAGAATATATATGGTGACATTTCAGTTTTAGCTTGTTGCATTCACCCTATCACTCTCTAAAAGAGTTTGCAAATCCTCCGAAATACATACCATCGTTACAAGCTGCTTCAAAAAGCCATAGATAGAGAGCAGTCCAGCACCGCAGCAGCACAGTCTGGTGAACCAGAAGAGGTGCAATACAAGCGACTGCTTCCTTCCTTAAAAGAATTAAGCTCGCATTAAAAAAAAGTTCAGAGGACAAATACAGGATCAAAAAAATCTCTAAACTTCAAATAGAACTCCAATGGAGACAATGTTTTGTCAGTACTCTTTATGGAAGAACTTATGGACAAACAAACTACGAGTGCAAAGTACACATTTAAAGGTTGTGATCGTTAACCCTAACAAGAGAGTAGAAACGAGAAGATCTATATCTGAGGAGTCGAAGTCCATCTTAGTGAATGTTTGCCGAAAGAAATGGAAGACCGTTGCATAAATGTATTGAGGCAGATTTCTGATTATTTCCTCTACTGTACATCACTACTGAGTTCAACGACCGTGAAGTCAATAGATTGCATCTCTGCAATTTGGTCGACAATAATACTTTTCAGTGGCGAATTAAATCATGGTTTGTTGTCAATTTCTCTTTACCGTAAATATCATACTCTTTCCAAAGCCTGTCGAAGCCTCCATTTTCAAAGTTCACCTTTACCCAGCCGTGGAGAAAGAAGCAAGCAGCTGTGTTCTCTCTAGAAAACCTCTGGAACCAGGGTAAAGGCAAAGGAGATGAGAACTTTGAAAATGGAGCAGGAGGAAGCTATATACAGAGCCTACTTCTAAGTAAAGATCTTCTGGCGCTATGGAAAGAGTATGATATTTATGGTTTACGAACTTGTGAAAAGAGAACATAACAACAAACCTCCCGTAGTTCACCCATCGCCGCCTTCGCAGCTCTTTCTCCGTGGCTGTTCTCTCTAGAAAACCTTGATTGGAACCAGGGTACTTAACCTTAGTCTTCAAAAAAGACAAAGCTTTTTGTATTACTCCAATATTTTATCAACTCCAAGCTCAATGCACAACACTTTCCTTTCAGTTCTTGCTTTCAACACTTGATGCGATAAGCTTTGATTGACACCGTTTCAGCCAATCATATACCCTGTCTGCTGGTGGATGGAATATAATTTTTGTATTCAGAAACCACAGGTATTTGGGCAGGCGTTTTTTTCCCCAACCCCCTCCATTTGTCATTCAATCCCAGGTATCAATCACGCTAGACCAATATGGTGGCCGCTTCGATGATCTGTTTGCTGTGTGAAAAAAACACCATCTACCACCTGAAAGCAGGCTACTAACATGTAGCTCGGTAATCTTCCACATGGCCCTCTGTTGACTTACATTGTAGTCCTATGATTTTACATCCTTATCTGAGAAGACGTGAAGGTCGAACCATTTACTGTTGGATTATGTAAAGGCAGCACATTCTACTCAGTTATTTTAAGACCCTGAGTGTTGGTCCGGCCGTTGTTTGAACCCGTGACCTCCAGCATGACAGACTGGTGCTTAACCACTGAGCTAACTGGGAAGTGGTTTGCATCACAAAAGAACTGTGTTGACGTGTTGACATCATACATGTTGCTTCGTTCTACTACTACAACAACGATTTTATTCATACCATAACGAAATGTTTTACATATAAAAGGGAGGGAGAATTAAACAATTTAATGGTATGGGTTACCTAGAAATAACTTAAAAGCTAATCAAGCTAGGTAACGCAAATATATTGATATAATGGAAATATATGTGCGGTCGGATACAAGATACACAAATAATTAAATAAATATATAACTACATACATAAAATAAAGAAACTAAAGATGATATGTAGATTTGGTTACCATAGATACTGACACAAACAATTATACTTAAGAAAAGAGAGAAAAATCATATATTTTATACAGTGTTACGAAGTTACATAAAATATTGAAGTTAACCTAGTAATTAAATGGTTGCACATGGAAACAAGTATAAGACTAGTAGGATGCTATAAATGAAGACTTCAGCTTATTTTTAAAGGACGATTTTTTGGAAGATTTTATTTTATCATCTAATGAATTCCAGACTTTTGCTCCTTGATATCTTATATTAAATTTTCCATAATTAGTTCTTACTTGAGGAATAAAAAAAGAGGACTTAGAGGCAAGTCTTGTGTTGTACGAGTGAATTCTATTAATAGGGGTAAAGAAATCATTGAATACTGCAGGAAGTGCTTTGTTATGATATTGATGCATTAGCAGAGCATTATGAAGAAATATTAGGTCCTTAAACTTTAAAATGTTGAGAGATTTGAACAGGGGGCTAGAGTGCTCATCATACTTAGAATGAGTGATGATTCGAATTGCTTTCTTTTGTAAAACTACGATTGGATGAATAGTACTTTCATATGTGTTCCCCCAAACTACTAACCCATAAGTTAGATATGGATATATAAGAGAGTAATATAGCTGTATTAATATATTAATATTAAGATAATATCTTATTTTAGAGAGTATACCTATGCCTTTGGCAATTTTTTTGGTAATTTGATGAATATGGCTTTTCCAATTTAGATTTGAGTCAATTAACACTCCAAGATATTTGGTATTCTGTTTATGCTCTAAGATTTTCTTATTAATGGTAATGTTTAATTTATAATTAACTTTCTTCTGGTGTGAGTGAAATATTACAAAATTAGATTTATTAACATTCAGTGATAATTTATTGGCACTTAGCCAGTCATTAACTTTTATTAATTCGCTGTTTACAACATTCTCAAGACTATGTAGATTATTATGAGCATAAAAGAGGTTAGAATCATCAGCAAAGAGGTGAATGTCAAGAATTTTAGAGCAATTTGAAAAGTCATTAATATAAAGGAGGAACAGTATAGGCCCGAGGACTGATCCTTGGGGAACCCCACAAGAAATGTATTGGTGATCGGATGAGGCATTTCCAATAGAAACAAATTGTTTTCTGTTATTTAGATAAGAGACAAACCAGTCAATGGCAATACCACGAATGCCAAGCCTTTGTAACTTATCAATTAAAATGTCATGGTTGACAGTATCAAATGCTTTACTCAAGTCGAGGAAAATTCCACATGCATACTTACCTTCATCAATAGCTTTTTGAATTTTATCAGTAATAAGAAGTATGGCTTGAATAGTAGAGTGGTTCGAGCGAAAGCCAAATTGTTTATTGTAGAGGCAATTTATTTTATCTAGATATCTAATTAATCTTTTGTACATTAATTTTTCAAGGATTTTATTAAAGACTGAAAGGAGTGAGATTGGACGATAATTTGATAAGATCAGTTGAGATCCATTTTTAAAAACTGGACAAACTCTAGCAATCTTGAAGTTATCAGGAACAGTACCCGTGTTAAATGAGCAATTATACAATATTTCTAAAGGCTTAGAAAGAAGACATTTGAGCAGCTTAAGAATTTTAATTGGGATACTAAAAGGCCCAACAGATTTACCAGTCTTAATTTCAGAAATTATGTTTACAATTTCATCAGAATTTGTTGGATACAGATAAAAACTGTTAACTTGTGGTGGATCCATATAATCAAGACATGATGTATTAGGATTAGATTTACTGACAGAGAGACTCGTTCACACCCATACATATCTCTATAGAGAGATAACTATATATGGACTAATGCCTTGACATGTTGGCGTCTCCACCTAATGTACTTGAGCAGGGGGGGGGGGGTATTCTGCAATTGCTCCCAGTTTTCCCTTAACGGATTTGCTTCATTCTATTTGGAATCTGCTGATTCAATATTTGACTTTTTCCCTTGATGATTAGTATTTTCCCACAACACAGCACTCAAATATATAACCACAGGCAATCCAAGCTTTGATTTCGAGTTTTTGGTTTGTTTATTTGTCAATTTATATAGGCTTTGTATGGGAAGTACTATAAATGGGCGAAATTAAGAATTTTACCACTATTGTTAGGTTAAAATTAAATTAAATAAACATCCCTTTGCTCTGTCTGTTGTCCTTTGTAGTTTATTAGCAATTTGGGCTTTTCTTTCCTTTTCTGATCCTCCTTGTTTTATATCAGTTGTTGCTGACCATGGTACTTGTGGCAGTTTTCAGACTTTGGGTGGGGAATACGTTTCCAATTTTTACCATGCAACTGTAATTTTTTGTGCTTTTTCGTATCCGGCAGAGTACATTTATATAGAACAGACTGTGTGTAATTGAAGGGCTGTGTGCAACAAGGGCGTAAGTGACTTCTGATCATGTCGTAAGTTCTCCCTTAGAAAACAAAGAACTTGAAGGAGAATTTAGAATCTGATCATGAGTCACTTAAGCCCTTCAATTGTATCGCATGTTAAATAAAATTATAATGTGTAGATTAAAGTACATCATGATAAGTACAATAAATTGTGTGCAGATATCTGTCTGGACTGCCTCTGCATGTATGTGTATATCAGTTATTGAGGAGAAGGAAATTAATGTATTTTTTTTGTAATGAAAAATGAATGCAATGAATAATAATTATTGGTAGTGCAAAGAGAAATAAGTTCCTATATGGACGAGAGGGTCTGGAGAGCTGTTATGATAATTAGGGTTATATATAAACTGTCAAGAGGCAGAATCAGTTCATTGTGGTTCTGGCTCTCAAATTGTAAAGCAAGCTAATTTTTACCAAAGCAAAATAATTTGCTACATGTATGTTAAATAACTAAGCAAGTTCAAGAATTAAGGCATGTTTATTTCATCTCAAGTACAAAACATATAATAATGATAAATTTATTGACCACAAAATAACCTGTCACTTTGTGCCAGAATTCATCAATACAAAAAATAACACAGTTCAAACTACTTGCATTGAAAACCACAGGTATATCAGCTCTACACAGCACTATAATAATTAATTATTGATCAATGTGAAAGCACGCAGTTCGTAGCCGACTGTTTTTACATCAATTTAGTCAATAGTGCCGAGAAGCTCTCACATTTAACAATGCTTTTTCTGTTTCCAGTGATTGTTAAAATGTGAACTTACATGTAAATGCTTTAAGCAGGAGTTATTAAATACATCTGTGCTTACTTGAAGAGGTGAACCTTAACAGAAGAATTATTTTGAATACCCAATATTGTTTGAACCTAATCACCAGATCCAGTCCCAAACTCTGTTTCATCCCAGTGGCCTCCACTGCATTTGAAATGAGTAACTGATTTGAGGTCCGTCTTTCAATTCTCCTTCCATTAGCCTGACAGTCACAAAATCCAGTTCTCTCTCTTCCCAAGATCAAAGAGAGGAAAATATAGTATTTTACATTTAAGGTCTTGATAAAGGTTCAAAATTTTAAAGTTTCAAAAATACCTCTTTTTGCAAATTCCAAAATCTAAAAGCCTTAATCTAGCATCAAAGAAATTCAAACTATTTTTTTTTTTTTTTTAAAGCCTTGAAAATGCGACTTTCTGGTTTCCTGCTAAAAAGGTCAGGAAAAATGATTGACAGCTGCTGTCATTCACCATTCTCACTATCCTGTGATTTTCTTTGCTACTTTTCAGTCGTAAAGATTTCTATGTTAATGCAATGGCCAAAAAGATAGAAGTAGTTCATTCTTGGTGGTATTCAAAAAAGAAGAAAAGAGAAAAGCAGCTTGTGAGTACATTTGGCAGCAGGTGAAGGACAAACAATGGCCAAAGGAATTTATACTCAAGTTCCAAGAAGTTATGATCATCAAAGACCGAAGTCCACAAAGAATGAAGCAGTAAAGTTTTGTTATTTTCAGTTGACCATAGATTTTCAGGTTTGCCGGTTTTGCTTCAGTGCAAATTATGAAATACTACATGTGCTTGGTGTGGAGCAGCAGCGCTTCAATGGTTTTCCTGCTCTGATATTAATTATTCACTTACTGTGATGCCATATTTCTGTACTCCTAAAAGAGTATTTCTTCTTTGAAATTAAGCTGGAATCAACACTAGTTTCTGTAGAAGTATTGTATTATCGGGCATTGGTAAACTGTATAGCTTACTCTCTTCTCAGGAAATAATCCAACCTCTTCCATGCGTCAGAAGACAAAAGGACCTTACAGGGGGAGGGGGTTCATTCGAACCCCTAGAACCTCTCAAACCTCCCCTATTGATGGGCCTGATATTTACACACAATTATGGAGGGTTTCTCGTGGTTTCTCTTGGAAAAGGCCATCTAAGTAATTCTTGTGGAAAGGGGAGAGTGTAGAAGCATTTGTAATACTACAGTTACATGTAGAAGAATAACGGCATAAACAAAGAAAAAAATGTACACATTTGAGTGTAATACACTTGTGTAGTACATGTACATTCACACTTAACACTCAAATGTATGTAGCAGATTTATATCCTACATTTGCATTTGAAGTACACAAATGTTAGCATACTTTCTGCCTGTACTGTAGCCTGTTATTGACGTCACCTTTGTCATTGTTTCAGTGCCGCCAGGAGTACAAAGTGCCAGCACTTTACATCGTAGACTCTATTATTAGACAGTCTAGACACCAGGTGAGAACAGCATAATTATGGTGTTTCATTGTTCATATCTTAAAATACAATATTTTATGTGACCCAAACTATCAATTTTTTCATTATTCAGCCATCTTTATTAAGAATTTGATATAGAAAATGAAACGTAGACAACTAAATGAGGGATATATACTGTTAAGTTCCTGGCTCAGTATGTTTTCAGGGAGTTATCATTGCATTCTACATGTAGCAATCTTTGCTAGCATTGAAATCAAAACTGTCCTTACCAAAACGAAGGGAGGGAGAAAGAAGAAAGATAACTCTGCCAGTGTAGGATGCTTTCTTCATTGGGCACACATTAGCATTACTAGAAACCCTGTCATGATCCTCCACATGACTTGGAAACCTGAACTAACCACGGCTCAAATAGTGTAATAATAATAATAATTTATTACTTATATTGCGCAAGTTACATTAAAATGATCAAATGTGCATTACATGTTTTAAGTAAAAACTGACATGTTCACAGAATCATTAAACTATATGGTAATAAAATATTATATTAAACTATAAACCAATATAAAAATCTAACGTGACAATATAATAAAAATGACCAATTTAAAATTTAAAAACTTATCATTACAATGAAAGTTTATAAAATACTAGTAAGCTAATTTAAAAAGATAGGTCTTAAGATGGCTCTTAAAAGTATTAATATTTTCAATCATGCGTAGTTCCTTAGGTAAAGAGTTCCACATTCTAGGCGCAGCAATAACAAATGCCCTATTTCCCAATGTAGTCTTAGTTCTGATTGTAGGAGTAGCAAGCCTACGACTTTCTAAAGATCTGAGACCATATGCAGAAGACTTAATATGCTGCAAGTCACTCAGATATGATGGCGCAAGACCATGGATCACCTTAAAAGTAATTAATATAACTTTAAAGTTGACAAGTGACCTTATTGGGAGCCAATGCAAATCATGCATGAGCGGTGTGACATGGCAATACCTCGGTGCGTTGCAAACAAGCCTCGCAGCTGCATTTAAGACATGCTGGAGCTTGTGCAGTTGGTTGTCTGGTAATCGATACAGCTAACTGTTACAATAATCTATCCGAGAAGTTATAAACGAATGTATCAGAGATTTCGTTGCATCTGGCGATAAATATTTACGTATGCGTCTAATATTATGCAGGTGGTAGAACGCAGTGCCACACAACTTACTAACGTGGCTAGACATGGTTAATTGGGAGTCCAACCATGACCCCAGGTTTCTCACCAGAGACACAGGTTGGATCTCTAAGGATCCAACCTGGATGCTCTCGATATTAACTTTAGCTAGCTGTTGCCTAGTGCCCAGTATCACAAATTCAGTGTAAGCAACATGTTATGTTTTTCACACCACACATTTCTGGTGAAATCCAGTTTCAAAACTTAACATATTTTGTTCTTCATGATTGTGGACAGTGGTATAATAAAGAAAGCATCCTACGCCAATAGAATGGTCTTTCTTTTCTCTCCCTCCCTTCGTTTTGGGAAAGAAGCGAACTCTGCCAGCAGGGAAAGTTTAGCTCTAGTTGGCACCCATTAATGTTCGTATTGCTTAAGAAATAAGGTCTCCTACCAAACGCTCATTTACAGGAAACTTGATTTGTAGTCGCCTAAAGCCCTAAAACCATTGTAAGTTAATCGCGTTCACAGAACGCAACCCTATATTAGTCAGTCGATTTAAGATTTGGTGTCACACGATTGTGGACTGCCATTTGGCCCCCTCCCAAACATCTTTTTGCAGGGGCAAGGCTTGGACCATTGTTTCGTAGCCAATCAGCATAAGCTTACAGCGAAGGCAAACTGCGGCAAACTGTAGCAATTCTCTGTGTTCTTCAAACTCAAAGACAGCGGAACTGTGCACTTGATAAGTACTTTTTTTTCTCGTTCAGATGTGATGCTGCCTCGAAATCTTCTAGGTAACATTTATCAAAGTCTTCAGGAGGAGTGCATGACTCCCCTGATTGGTGCTGTGTCGACGAAGAACCGACTGTTAACCATGATTTGTGGTGGTCAGAATTCATTTAAGCAACCGAGTTGTGCAGCTCGGCGAAGGCAAATGACCATGATTTTGTGATCGGAATTAATTCAAGCAACCGAGTTACAAACCGCTTTTGAAGGCCCAAAATCGCCCCAAAACCACTCACACAACTTCATTAAGTATCAATCTTTTATTTTTGAAGATTTATTTCGTAGGAATCGGAAAAGAGAATATAAACTCTTCTGAGATTGCTTGATGAAACACACCACAGGTAACCCACAGACTAATAAGCTGGAAATATATGTCGAGTCTGGGCAGCCTGTGAATTCATACGATCGACAGGGCCGTTTTGCTGTGTGACTTGTGACAGCACAATGCAGCCAAGATTTCTGTTCGACCAGTTGTATCAGTAATCATTCAGGCCTCTGGCTACACACCTAACTTTTTTTATTGTTACAGTTATATGCAATTTATTTAGAATGCATCTTTTTTTTTAAACTTGTCAATAAAGCGTACTGTTCAAGTGCTTATGCAACGTCTCTTTTAATACTGTACAGCCCGAGAGGGCAACCAGGCAAGGGATGAATATTTGACAGCAAAAAGGATCCATCACTCTGACTTGGATTGTTAAACATGTCCTAGACATTTGGACACAAAAAGATCTCACATTTGACATAGCGTTTTGTCAAATCTCCACCCCATGCACACTTTCCCCTGCCCCTGTGAGTGTTACATTGACAGCTGCATGACCATACTAAAAGAAATCGGGGCTCAAAATGAAAATAAAATACTCGTCACGACTTGAAATTCAAATTTGGTTGCAATTCTGCCATTTTTTCTTGCTAAAACACATTAGATCAATCAGGATAGACCATTTTGCGGTAAATTCCGACATTTTGAAAGGGGTGACAACATGGCGCGAAATAAAGTGTTTGTATGGGAATCTGATGCCAAATAAAATCTGTAAAATCAAATTTATGAAATATTCTTCAGATACAAACTTAAGATACCAGGTAAAAGATTAACATATCGAAATTTGAGGGATGTAGCTGTGCTGGGAAGCGTGCAATCGTGATTTCAGTTTTCCATACATTGTCTGTAAAAACGAGTCAAATTCTGTGTGAAAATTTTTGGCATCGGATTCCCATCGATTTCCATCCAAACACTGTATTTCGCGCCATGTTTGCACCCCTTTCAAAATGTCGGAATTTACCCAAGTCTATACACCCAAATCTGGTACACATTTGGCAATTACTCTCCGAATCTTTCAGCTCTACCTTTCCTTTACGAATGCGCCTTTTTAAACTGTGATTACTACTAGTTATTAAGATTTTATAGCTGCTGCTTGTATATTTTATTACTCTACCGGGAGACATTTTAACTGATAATGTTTTCTTTAGTTTGGCCCTGACAAAGATGTCTTTGGACCAAGATTTGCCAAGTGCATAGATGTGACATTCCAACATCTGTACAAATGCCCCCTGGAAGACCAGGTCAGTACCCTATGTCCAGTTTAAAGTGTTCATCATAAATTATGCAGGATTATTAATAATGTGTCAAGTTAGAGTGGTATATATAATTAAACCACCTTGTGCTTAGCTTAGTGGTCAAATGCTGGTCAGATGTACAACTAGAGGGTTCAAACTTAGGTTGGACTGACACTCGGAGTCGTAAAATAACTGAGTAGAAGGTACTGCCTTTGTAAAACAAATCTTGTTGTTGAACTGCAATTGATTAGCCTTCATGTCTTCTCAGATAAGGATGTAAAATTATAGGCCCCATGACAGCCTCAAGTTTATCATTCAGATTTCAAGACTGTTACAAGTTCCTGATGTTAAATAATGTTTGCTTCACCTTTATTTTACTTTACTTCATGATCTGATTGAGTGTACTGTGGTTTGATTTACAGGGTAAAGTTGTCAAAGTGTTAAACCTATGGCAGAAGAGTGGTATTTTTCAACCAGAGATCATTCAACCCTTATTGAATATGGCCCAAAACCAAAAAGAAGGTCTGTACAGAGTTTACATTATTTATGAATACTTTGGAATAATTAATAAAAGCCTGAAAGACAGGCTTCATGTTTGTGTATAGCCACAATAGCAGCAGTATTCATTCTAGGGTAGAATTTTGTGATATTCTTGCACTCTTACAACTCATTGCTAATGTTCAACATGAATGCAACACTTTTTACACTCACAGAATGTATAAGATTCTGTATGACACTAAATCATCCCTTCTTGAGATTCAAGTCTCGCACAGTTTGAGAAGCATTGAGAGAAATGTAATGTGCCACCTTGCTTCATTTCTAGAATGAACACTGTAGCAGCAAATGTGGAAAGGTTTTGAGACGGGACAAATGCACACAGTTATGGGTCCATGTGAGAGCTGCATAAGTGACTACTGCTCGCATTCTTAATTCTCCTTTACATTGTTTTCTACAGGAGAATTTGGAACTTGATCAGGAGTCACTTGTATACTGTTCTTGCTCATAACCTTCAGCTATCCTTTTGTATTGTGTTAGCCATTTCTCATTATTCCAAACTGACTCTCATGCAACTATAACCATGCTTTCTATTTCTTTAATATTAGTACCTTAGTAAGAATGACTGTGGTTGCAAGTAGACCCTTGTAAATTTTAATTTGTATTACAATTAATGGGGAAACAATCAGATTCATTATTTTATTTGAATCACTTTTCAAATGATCAAACTGAATTAAATGCGCACAAAAAGAAAACTATACCATAAAGTAAAGAAATAGTACCAAGGCAGTAAACCCTTGTGCTACAAATGTCACGCTTTCAGACTTTGCCTGTACTTTTGATAATCAGCAGATTGAAAACACTTTATAATTTTTTACTACATTCTGCTAAATTCATGAAATGATATTGACATGCAGAACCAACCCAGAGTGAGCCATCCAGTGCAATGCTTCCCATGCCTGAGCCTGTAACAATGGACATGAGCCAACAGCCAGAGCCCCAAGTAAATCCTGGTGAGGGAACCTTTATTAATGTGTTGCAGCAGCAGCAACAACAACACCTACAGCAGATAGATCTGCTGCAAAGACAGCTACAAGAACAGCAACATATTAATCAGCAACAACAGCATCAGCTACAAACTGTGCATCAAATTGGCGAGAAAGGAGAGCTGCTGATTCCACAACAGCTGCCTCAAATTGAGGACCAGCCTATTCCATTCCAGAGTCCTCCAATGCACCAGGACGGTAATCAGCCACCAGTACCTCCTCAAGGTATTCAATCTGGGTTGCCTGCACCACAGCAACAGCCATTGCCATCTGGATCTCAGGCACCACCACAGGCAGAGGGTGAGCAGCCAAGATTTCAGCTCCAGCCTCACGTTATTGCTCAAATTCAAGCTTTAACAGGTATGAAATGCTTTTCTATCTTGGAATATTGTCATTTAATATGTGAACCAGAGTGTTTTACCAAGAACTAAACCAATCACATAATCCATATTTCACTCACTGGAGTAAGTTATGGAAAATACACCAAATCTCCCATGCCCTGCAAATATGGTGGAAAGTTTGTGAAAATCACAGAGGAAGATGTAAACAGCTTAAATGAGCATTTAAGAAAAAGCAAAATAGGATCTAAAACTCTCTGGATTTTCTCAACTGCAATGAAGAACTTCACAAAATTCTCCCAGAAGAGCTTCGAAAGATTGCAAAGAAGTTTGTACTGACAGTAAATAGAATGAATAGAGAAGAGTTCTTAGAGCAGTTTAATTGTCCATATTATAATAAAAAAAAGAAAATTACACTGTGGTTTGAAGATACATGTTTGAAGTTTTTCTTCTCAAGACTCATTCTTGGATGCACCACTGTGTAATATTGTCTATACAACTAACTTTTACAAACTTTTTATTTTACAAAAATAGAATTACAATCACACTGACCTGAAAATAGCTAAAGCTAATCGTGGTGGGTCGTGAATAGTTAAACAGAAGAAACAATTAAAATACATGAATAATTAAACAGAAGAAACAATTAAAATACATTTAATAATTCAAGGAGGGAGAGGAAGAAAGAAAAAAAGCAAAACTTAGGGTAATAAGTAAATATAAAGGACAAGAAGAACAAATAGGCTTTAATTAATAATTGAAGGCTGTGTGCAAAAAGGGTGCAAGTAACTCCTGATCACATTCTAAATTCTCCCTTAGTAAACACAGAAATTGAAGGAGAATTTACAATGTGATGATGCTCGACACTTACACCCTTTGTGAACACAGCCCTTCAATTATTTGGACTGAATTTTCTGTACTATCATGGGTACATCAGCATAGTCATCCTCATATTCTAATATTGTTTGAAGTACATTGTAACTTCTGTATCGTCATTTTAAAAATCTTTTTGCATTCGTTTCATTCATATGGTTGCCTTTCGCTGGCGAAAAATTTCACCTCACTTGTAAAAAAAAATCACTGTTGCCAAACTGAAAAGCCGTCGACAATTTTTTCGCCGTAGAAAATACAATGTAACAATGATCGCCGTTAGTGTCAGTGTTTACTTCGACCAAATCTTCTCAACTTTGTTTAAAACCAAAACCGTTTCTGATCTAACAAACACTGAGGAAATCTGTGCCGTAACGAGAGACAAGAATTGCATTATTACATATGTGTATAAAGACTATCCCGCTATTTGGTGCCTTACATGTATTTCATCTGATAAACTTTACCTTCTGTACGATGTAGTTTCACACTTGATCCGTTAATCCTTCAGGATTTTAGCTGAAATCATTGCTTATGTTTTCAAGAAGCCAGCTTATCAAAAGATCCCATTCTTGGAGTTGACATGTGAATTCTCTTGACATTGTCTGGTTTTTGACACAACAACACCGGAGTGTCACGCTCTGTGAAGTTCGCGTGTAGCGTATAAAGTGTGGCTTATTCACCACACAGCTTCTTAACTTTTTTGTGAAAATGGAAAATGTCCACCAAAGAAAATATTCTGGAGTTCTTTTTGTTAATGTGTATCCATTTTCAAAGGTGAGGAGGTTCGAGTCTCGAATTCCATGACACAGAAGCGTGAATTTTTCCATGAACTGATTTGAATAATCAATTAGTCGGCAGTGTTTGTTTTGCTTTGCGATACATGCACCAAACATTTCCTAAAGACAAATTTTCATTTAGAAATTGAGATAAAATGTTTTGAAAGTTTTTCTTTTATATTCGTTTCGTGTCTGAACAATTTCGCTGATTTTGAATTTCGCCTGAGTCGATTAGTTTCTAAATTGCTGTGAAATCGAATTTCTTTGGATATGACACTGAGCAGTACAACAATACCATAGGACAAATAAGGTAGAATTAGTGATCTATAATATATTGAAGCTCTAATAGGTTAAGTTTAAACATGACAAAAACGGAATTTCTACTATTAGGCTCATGACAAAGATCCTCCCATATGACTTGCCCAACATTACAGATTGCAGGTAAAGTCTTCCTAGAATAGCCTCTGCAAAGTCACTAGGGGTTTATATTGATGAATCACTCCCTTGGGCAAGCCATTTCGAGAAGGTCTCAAGTAAAATCGCAGGTGCAATTGGTGTGCTTAAACGGATAAAGCCCTTTGTCCCAATGTCCTCCATCAAAACTATGTACATGTATAAAACACTTATCCAACCAAATTTTGATTACTGCAGCATAGTTTGGGATGGACTGGGCACTGAGCTTTCCCAAAAATTACAAAAACTTCAAAATCGAGCAATGAACAACAAAATTACAATTGAAGGGCTGTGTACAAAAAGGGCCCACTGCTTCTTTGATGCCCTATAAATTGAACATTTTATCCTTTTTATATCATCATATCATTTTATATCATAGTATATTCTATATATAAATATTGTAATATTTTTATACATGGCTATTATGGAAAACAGTGTAACTTGTATTAGACTGATAGAACTAGACTGATTAGAACATCAAGTGATAGAACTAGACTGATTAGAACAAGTGATAGAACAAGTGATAGAACTAGACTGATAGAACTAGACTGATAGAACAAGTGATAGAACTAGACTGATTAGAACAAGTGATAGAACTAGACTGATTAGAACAAGTGATAGAACTAGACTGATAGAACAAGTGATAGAACTAGACTGATAGAACAAGTGATAGAACTAGACTGATAGAACTAGACTGATAGAACAAGTGATAGAACTAGACTGATAGAACAAGTGATAGAACTAGACTGATTAGAACAAGTGATAGAACTAGACTGATAGAACAAGTGATGGAACTAGACTGATAGAACAAGTGATAGAACTAGACTGATTAGAACAAGTGATAGAACTAGACTGATTAGAACAAGTGATAGAACTAGACTGATTAGAACAAGTGATAGAACTAGACTGATAGAAAAAGTGATAGAACTAGACTGATAGAACAAGTGATTGAACTAGACTGATAGAACAAGTGATAGAACTAGACTGATTAGAACAATTGGTTATTTTGTTTCTATGCTCAATTCCTAAAAAAAAACTTGTATCTAGCAAGTTAGCGAGCCTGAATTTAGAACCCTGAGCTGTGGGAGTTGCTTAAATTTCATGTGTTAGTCCTTTGTTAGAGCAAAAGACAAAAGGCTATTACTGGTAAAGTCAGTATGAACCATGATACAAATGTACATGGTCACTGGTGTACCTTTTCGTGTTAAACATTGAAATAAACTGTAATCGTGCTGCAATGTGATGTGTTGTTCAATGTGATGTTAATGCTGCCAGGACAATGAGTATTAACTTGTGATAATGTGATCAGTTGTTATCTTCTTGTTGATCTTATCTTTTCCCAGGAATGAACATTCGTCTTCCTCAGATGCCACCAAATCAGGCTGACCCTGAAGGTCTAAGAGGACCACTGGGACCAGGACAACATCAAGCTATTGCCCAGCAGCAGCAGATGCCCCTACAAGGTTTTCCACTGAATAGCCAAGGTATTCCAGGAGGGCTACCACCCAACATAGGTCCAGTAATACCACCACCAACATCAACACCAGGAGACTTGCCACCAAACATAGGTCATGGGATGGCACCACATACATCAATGCCAGGAGGCTTGCCACCAAACATAGGTCATGGGATGGTACCACCTACATCAATACCAGGAGGCTTGCCACCAAACAAAGGTCCTGGGATGGCACCACCTACATCAACACCAGGAGGCTTGCCACCAAACAAAGGTCCTGGGATGGCACCACCTACATCAACACCAGGAGGCTTGCCACCAAACATAGGTCATGGGATGGTACCCAATACTGGACCAGGAGGACTGCCACCACCACCTCATCCTGGACCTAGTGTGCCAGGAGGAACACAGCCTAATGCAGGACCTGGAATGCAAGGTGGACTGCTGCCAAATGCTGGTCAAGGAATACCTGGTGTCCCTCCCTGGGGACAGCCTGGTTTCATCCCACTTGGACAAATACCGTTGCCAGACCAACCTCCACATACCCCTAAAAAGGAACATGTGAGTCTCAAAATGTTTTTTTTTGTTGCTTTGTTACTTACAAGTGAGATGGTGGTGTTGTACTGGAGGTGATAGAGAGTTTAAGCACTGGATTGAAAACAGTGGCAAAATCTTATTTACCTCTTTCACATTTCTTGCCAATGAACATGGATGGGAAGACCCTCATTTGGATGTTTGTGACTTAAGGTTGCCTTCAGGGTGTGTTGCCAGTCTAAAATATGTACCGACCCGAGGAAATGTCGTAGATACACCATCCATATATAATTTTAAAGCTTATAAAACTGGCTACAAGAATATGTAAAAAGTTATCAGTTCTTTGAAAATCTCAAATTTTCCACCATCCCGTTTCTCCGATCTAATGAGATGGCTTTCAGAAACTCCAAAATTAAGATCTGTTTGCTTTGTCACATTTCAGAGGAATCATATTACAAAACTATGTCGGGGAATATCGAAATTCAATGTAGTTCAAAAGATCATGCCTTCCGTGAAAAAGTGAAAACATAATCAGAGTAGATATGTGGAAAACACCATCACAAGCTGTCTTTTTGGAATTCCCCAACACGGTTTTGCAGCTGAGATATTAATTGACATTTTTTGAAAATTTCAGCCAAATCGAATAAATTCCTCTTAGTTGGAAAATCGAAAGCTTAGAAAATAGCACTTCAAAAAATCTAGCCGTCTGGTGTGGGTGAATCTGAAGCCCCACCTCCAACAATTAGCGAGCTCTTGGCCAATCATTTCTCATCACAGTTTGATCTACCACCCATGTTGACTTCCGATCAAAGCTACATGTACGTGCCATCGAGAACAATTTATAGCCGGTTCTAGTTTTCTTAGGTGACTTGAAAAATGGGAAAGACAAAAAGACCTTGATGGTCAAAGACAAGGTGAACACCTAACAGCAAAGGAAGGGCAAAGGAAATCAAAGGCCTTGAATGCCAGTGACGGCGATTTGCTGCCGTCTGAAACAGCACAGCAATAGCGAGATCATGGGGATCATGGTGTTGGTTTCAAGCAATTCAGAATTGCCGTCAGACTTTGTTTCCATCTAAGCTTTCTTGGAAACATCTTCTCTCGACTGTCTCCTATCAATTCTTCTTTATGTATTCAGAGGTGGACCACTTGGCAGTCAGGTTTTGTGAGGACTTCTATTTGGCTTGTAGTCATATGCATTGTTTGGTCTTGTTTTGCTTTTCTTTTTTCTTTGTTATCCAAGCTAAGGGCATCCTGCTTGCTTTTTGGAAGACATAAGGCCAACAACTGTTATAATTATGGAATTGTGTGTGGAAAAACTTTACTCAAGAAACGTAAACATTGGTATATAAAATTAATTTATGTGCTAGCTTTCTCCACTTTCGTTATGGGCGAGCAAGCACTTGTCATGTGTTAATTGATCTGCTGTCAATCAAACAGAACCTTTTACTTTGGGTTAAAAACTTCCTTTTGCAATTTCTCTGTCAATATTGATTTTTTTTTTAAACAGAGTTTTTGGTATGTGAAAAATTGCTATAAAACTACATTTCTCTGGAAAACATTTTTTTCCATATTTTAAATTTTGAGGGTATCCTGTAACCTTAACGTTATGGACGTCAAAATGTGCCAAAAAGGTAAAGTTGACTTTGGTTTCCATCTGTGATGTTTTGTGCTTAAGCTCTCTAATAACATGTTGAGCAGAGCAATACAAGTACAGGTACATGTACCCAGTAAGGAATAAGGTAAGAATACCCTACACTAGCTATTTACTCTCCCAACCCCTCCCCTGGTTAGGTTGTCTGGTACATGTATTCACATGAATGATTGCATTTCCAGAATGTATTAGATGATTTTGATTATGGCGATGAACAAGATGATGCAACTAGGATAGCAGAACAAATGAGGCATTTGAGAGAAGAAGAACGAAGACTAAGCCAAGAGTAAGTCTACCTGGAGTAGTCTAACATTCATCTTTCACTTCATTGGTTAGTTAAATTGGCTTTGCTGCAAGTTAAACAGTCATATGACTTAAATCTGGAGTAGCTTGGTTTTGAGGTGCAGTATTTCTATATTACAAAGAGTGATTTGTACTGGAATAACTGTACTGTTGAAATAATTATTGCTGTTTTAATTTTAATAAAGTTACTAAATTGTTGTAAGAACCGAAAGCTACAATGTACAAGTGTATATTTTCTCAATCTCTTTGTAAGGACAGATTGCTGATTTTTGTTTTGGGACATAGAGATAAGATTTATATCTGATAAGATAGATTTGTTGACAAAGTGATGTGGACATCTCTTTCAGGCAACAACTTCCTCAAGACCAAGGAAGTGAGTCTGACCTCGACAAATTTCAATCAAAATTTCGACCAATTGGAGAGACTGACAGGCACCCAGAGCCAGCAGGTATTAATTGCATTCAGTGTGAAATGTTGGAGGATACCTACTTCCTATTTTCCGACTTATTTTCCTCTTTCTTTTTTCCTTGCATTAAAGGTCCCTTTGACAGGAGATCCCCAGACCATTACCAGAGAGACAGATCTCCAGGGCATCGAAAAAGGTCTCAGTCACCCCACAGACGCAGTCGATCACCCAGACGTAGGTCCCGATCGCCTCGTCGTGGAAGAGACCGTGATCGTGATAGGGAGAGAGGTAGAGAAAGGGGCAGAGACAGAGATAGGGGTAGAGACAGGGATCGTGATAGGGAGAGAGATCGTGACAAGACAAGAGAAAGAGAGGACAAGGAATCTGAAAAGCAACAAATGGGGGTGCCAGCAATTGTAAAGAACTCCATAAGTGGTATGTTAGAATGTGTTACATGTGGTTAAACGGAGTATAATTTTACCGTAAAACCTGTGTATAAGCCGCACCTTTATTCCCAAAATTTTCGTTCAAAATCGGGAGTGCAGCTTATCTACGGGAACACCTAGAAAGGAGACCCAACATTAACATATATTTACATATCATGAACCTGTATGAAGGTTTTATTATGTGACGGTGTGTATATTACAATCGGGTTCAAATCGCATCCGATCGTGTATGAACATAGCAATTTAAGCATAGTCATTGAAAAACATGCAATTTGAAAGAATTAAAGCAAAAACTCTTATAAGACCTACCGGTACCTAAGACCTAATATATTAGAATTTCGTGAATATTTAAATGTGATCAAGCTTATTTACCTTCCAAAACACGCTGATTCACAGTGCTTGTCAAAGCATACATCTAAACAACCAGGCATTCTTCTCAATTTTACATGTGGGAGATTGACACTAGTTAATGATAATCCAAGATGGCAGACCTACTCATGCAAGTATAGTTTCGCCAGAAAACCTTCCTTGCTCTAGTGATTAAAGGAAAGCAGTTCCTTGGATTTATTGTTGTTAGTTAATGGGGAAATAAAGGCGGTAGAATTCTGGAGTGATTTAAAGACTGCAGTTTAAAACATACACAAGAAATGACAAGGCAAGTTGTAACCGTATTTATGAAAATCTGATGAAGTTTTGCTTCAAGTTCGAACATTTATGAACTCGAACAAAAGATTTTCTAGAATTTTTTTGTATTTTTCAAAAAAAGTTTTTTTTACCAAAGTTCAAGCTTCAAAACTTGGGGTGTGGCTTATCTACGGGTGCAGCTTATCTACGGGTCTTTACGGTAATCATGTTGTAGCTATCAGCTTACTGGGTCTAAATCAGGTTATGGAACAAAACTAAAAGGTTTTTGGTAGAAGCTGTCTTTCCACCAGCTGTTAGGATGAAAGCACTCACACAATATCTTTTTGTGAAGACAGCTTTTATGAAAATATTGCTACTTATTTCCAATTTATATTAATAGCCTGTATAAATAAATTCAGAGAATCGTGATATTACCATGGAAATGATGACATTAAGAGACGGGCGGACTGACACTGCTTGCAGTATACAAATGCTGATTGTCTCTTCTGCTGATCCCATGTTTTTATTGTGAAAATAGTCTTAATTTATCCTGCTACAAGTGAAAATGACTCTGTTTATGTAACTCTACATGTTTTTTTTCATTCATACATGTGATTCAAGCCTTTTTATCTAAGACCTACTCACTACTCCATTTCATGTCTTTGCTCAGCAGAGGAAGGGAATATAACATTGTAATCATGTGCTGTTGTTGATTGTTAGTTTGCAGTACGACAATATGGGTTGGGCACGTGGCCAAGTCAGTGCTTCAAGATACAGTACAAGAGTGTTTTGAGGAGTTTGGTCAAATCACATCAATTGATGTAAGTTCCAGAAAGAATAATCAATTAAGGGCAGGGTCAAGTGACCAATTCCAAAATACACATAAAATCACTACAAATTGCTTATTTCATGATATTTTAGCTACTGAAACGATAATTTGCCTGAACCATTGATTTCCATGAACTATTCTGGAATAAGGTCAATAGAATGTGCCATAAGTCAATGAATAGAGTACTGTAAACACGTGTCAATAAACCATACTTGATCACTACTATATGGACAAAAGATTGAAGCATGTTATCTTGTAATATGGAAAGATGTATCATGTTTCAAAGTAGGTAGACAATAAATTAGTAATAATGACACTGAAATTACAGGTAAGACTTCAAACTTGTCTCAAGTTTAAAGGCTCAATGGATTTGTAATGTTAAATGAATTTATGTTGGATTTTCTTCAAAAACAATTACTCAAAATTTGAGCTTTTAAACTTGCAGTGTAGCTTATCTACATGTATGAGTGTTTGTTTATGGTTCATTTAATAATACATGTACCATGGAAATGATGACATTAAGAGACGGGCGGACTGATGCTGTTTGCAGCTGTTGAGTGTCTCTGAACTGATCCAATAGGCCTTACGCATGGTGACGTCATGTCATCACCACCAAGCCTCACTTCTGTGTTGAGAGGAAATGTTGTGTCAAGGTGAGGCTTGGTGTTGATGACGTGATGTCATCACGTGACGTCATCACGTGACGTCATCATGCAGAAGGCCTGTTATTTAACAGCATTTGTAAAAGGATATGGTACATGTGGAATTTTGTAATCTGATTTTTTTTCCTGAAATCAATCTTCAGATGGTGCCACCGCGTGGGTGTGCATATGTTCAAATGCAGAAACGCAAAGATGCTAGCGAAGCATTGGACGGTCTCCATAACCTGAGACTGCAAGGAACCCCTGTCAAGGTAACACTGGATAGGAGTGTTATTATGTCACCAGGTTTATAAGTCAGGAAATGTATTTTCTCTCTCCCAGTAAGGAGAATCAATGACTTGATCAATGGCACTTCTGCCTTCCCTGCAATCTACCATCACTGTCAGTAGACTTTTATTAGTATTTAATTCACTTCCCTCATTGTTCAAATTCAGATTTTATGGCTTGAATTTTGTAAGCATTGTTTAAGTGTGGAACTATGAAGAAATAAAAAGACATTTAATTTCTCATTCTAAGGAGCTTGAGCTGTTTAGATTATAAGAGTTCAGAAAGGACAATAATGAGTGCCTTCTTTTCAGATGGCCTGGGCCCCAGCCAAAGGAGTCAAGGACAGACAGTACAAGGAGTTTTTCAACGTTAATCTTGGTGTGACTTACATACCTTGGGACAAACTGGGCACTAACCCTGATTTTATGGCCCTGGGTGAAGGTGGATGGATAGATCCTGAAAGTCTTCCAGTTGAGCTACAAGATGCCTTAAAGCAAGGTGAGGAAAATGAAGACACACATTGTAAGAATTCGCATTTCATACGCTGCCCCCTCGTGTTCCAAACTCAATTGTTAATGAGCTTTAGCTCATTAGTGTTGAGTTCGGCACAAACTCATGAGAGCATAATTTTTAATTCATGTCAACAAATCTCACCGCTTTGACATTTTTGTTAAAGTGCTAGTGGCACGATTTTTGAGTCGTCATTTAAAAAACTCAATCGAAAGTACTTGACGTGCACAAAGTAATGGCGAAATTTTGTTTAGTTTTCTTTAAACCCCGTCGTTTTATCAATCCGAGAAATAGCAGTTCTTCCAACAAATTTTGAATTTCCCGGTAACACGAAAGCAAGGTTGTGACGTCACAACCATAACACCTCGACTCTTCGTGACCCAAACAATACAAACTTCGACGTTGTTCTGTGTACTCGTATTAATAATCATGCCCAATCGTTGTTGCTGCTGGTGTGATCATGCAGATAACCAGTTGTCTGTGGCCTTCCCGATATTGGTCTTCCTCGATGGTGGACGAATTGTGCAGATGAAAAGGGATAAATGGTTGCCAAGTTTTAGTCTTCAGAGCAAGCACTTGACTTCGTGGAAGATTACGTCACAAATCTCGGACAATTCAAAGCAGGTTTAGCGAAATGTTTATTATCTCGTTCATTCCAAATCTTGCGTGTCGCTTCAAGTATATATTACGGGGATAACGGGGGAGGGGGAGACTTGTTTGTGAGCTCTTTGATAGAGTTCACATGTAGCTCATGAACGTGGACGGAGGTCAGACAGGTTTTGCTTCTCTTCACGCACACACTCTACAGCCAGGTTTTAATAGTGATAGAGCCTTCCCAGCCTTCAGAAACCCCATTATCTGGGAAGAAGCTGAGAGACCAAAGCCTATACGTTACCAAATCAATCGGTGTCAGTTTATTTTCACATTCATGGCAGCTAACTTCTCTAATTCCGTGTCGATTCACTCACAGTTTCCACTAGAACACCTAAACTGAACATATAATATAGTTAGTCTCGGATAAGGGAAACTTAGCTGATGTATCTTCAACGCAAAATAAATGCTTTGGCGGCCGGCTCAGCTTCGCCTCCTAAAGCACACCCCCGCGGCGACGTCCGTTTCACTTCCCGACGGCGGGGGTCTGGTTAGGAGGCGAGCTCAGCTCAGCTTGGTTCAATTCAGTGCAGGCTCTTTAGCGTTTGGTTTACCCGAGTCTCCTTAATTGGCCTACTCCTCTTCCTAATCTACATAAATGATTTGCCAAATTGTCTTGATCAAGGGATCCCGAGAATGTATGCAGATGACGCAAGTATATGTTTCACCGCTCCATGCCAAACTGACCTTCGATCGAAGATTAATTATTAACTCAACAAAGTTAACATATGGCTAAAGAACTGAAGCCTAAAATCAACTTTAACTCAATTAGTAGATCTAAACATGAAAAGACTAATACCAAAATTTATTTTACTGTGTTTTGCGTCAAAGGAAAGAAAATCTGCATATCTTCCCCCCAACCGCCGCTAAGTACAGACGGCTCAATTACTGTAATCTGTGACGTACGATACGGGGAATAAATTAGTTTTGTCATGCTGTTCTCGGCTTTGAATAGATGGACTAACAACTCATAATTGCGCACTATTGTGCTGAAGGTGTGGATGTTTTTCCTTTGTATGCATGACGAACGATACGGGGAAAGAAGCACTGAATTGAGCCGCAGCGGAGAATCCGCCATTGTTCTACCTTCAAAACGTATTTCCTCTTTTTAGATGTGAACCACAAAGAAATAAAATTGCAGAACTTATTTCTCTTGAATACGAGTTTGTTTAGTCGTCTAATTGATTTAGGGTTCAGTTCTCCTTTAATATAGCAAAAACAGAGTTCATGGTAATAGGCTCTAGACAAAAACTGCCGAATACCGAAAACGACTAGCAAATTAATATTGTCATTGAAGGAAGGGACGTAAACAAAGTAGACCACACTAAATCCTTGGGCCTGCACATCGACGAAACCTTATCCTGGAAACAACATATCAATGCAATTTCAAAAAAAGATTTCCTCTGGCATTGGCGCACTGAAAAGAATCTGATCACTTATTGATATAAACACAGCAGAAAAAATATATAAAGCCCTATAATCGAGCCCCACTTTGACTATTGCAGCTCAGTATGGGACGGGCTAGGGATACAGTTATCTGACATACTTCAAAAACTAATATGTAAAGCCCTATAATCGAGCCCCACTTTGACTATTGCAGCTCAGTATGGGACGGGCTAGGGATACAGTTATCTGACATACTTCAAAAACTAATATGTAAAGCCCTATAATCGAGCCCCACTTTGACTATTGCAGCTCAGTATGGGACGGGCTAGGGATACAGTTATCTGACATACTTCAAAAACTAATATGTAAAGCCCTATAATCGAGCTCCACTTTGACTATTGCAGCTCAGTATGGGACGGGCTAGGGATACAGTTATCTGACATACTTCAAAAACTAATATGTAAAGCCCTATAATCGAGCCCCACTTTGACTATTGCAGCTCAGTATGGGACGGGCTAGGGATACAGTTATCTGACATACTTCAAAAACTAATATGTAAAGCCCTATAATCGAGCCCCACTTTGACTATTGCAGCTCAGTATGGGACGGGCTAGGGATACAGTTATCTGACATACTTCAAAAACTAATATGTAAAGCCCTATAATCGAGCCCCACTTTGACTATTGCAGCTCAGTATGGGACGGGCTAGGGATACAGTTATCTGACATACTTCAAAAACTAATATGTAAAGCCCTATAATCGAGCCCCACTTTGACTATTGCAGCTCAGTATGGGACGGGCTAGGGATACAGTTATCTGACATACTTCAAAAACTAATATGTAAAGCCCTATAATCGAGCCCCACTTTGACTATTGCAGCTCAGTATGGGACGGGCTAGGGATACAGTTATCTGACATACTTCAAAAACTAATATGTAAAGCCCTATAATCGAGCCCCACTTTGACTATTGCAGCTCAGTATGGGACGGGCTAGGGATACAGTTATCTGACATACTTCAAAAACTCCAGAATCGCGCCGTCAGAGTCCTGTTCAGAATATGACACCAGAACTAGCACCATTTTTGATATGCTGGGATGGGATAAGCTTCACCCCCCCTCCCCCCCTAGGGGAGCCAAACACAAAGCAACAATGATGTTTAAAATTACCCATAATCTAGCACCTGGGTACCTTCAAGATATCTTTGCTCCACGGAAATCAAAACTAGAAACTCTGAAAACGCTTTCATTCTGCCGAAACCCTGTACCAATTACATGAAAAAATCATTCGGTTACAGTGGGGCATTGCTATGGAATAGCCTACCTAAAGAACTAAGAATGACTGACAGCTCTTCTAATTTTCCAAATCAAACTCCCACACAGCAAACTTGTAAAACAGTTTTTTTTTTACCCTTATGTAATTGACTGATGTTTTTACCGTGTTTAAATAAATAAATAAATCTGTCTGTCTGTCAGTATCAACAACACACTGTAATTAATTATTACGAGTCAATAAATTGTACTTTTTTTAAAGACTGAGTTGCCCTTTACTTTATTTCTTCAATCTGAAACTGAGCACAACATTTGGTGTACACTGAAAACATCTGCTTAACCAGATAGTAATATTGAACTTAATTTTGATAAAATGCGCAGCCATTATAGAATAGATTGTCTCTTCTACTGTTTACACGATTTCCATCTGCTTCGCGGCTCCTTTGGCCTCTGTAGCTTCGAAATGTGGCACAAAAGGGTAATATTGAATCACGAAATCCTAAACTAGAGACTAGTTCACTAAATGTTGAGGACAATTCAGTTGACTGCGCTTCACTTTCAGTATAAAAATCTACATTATTCAACACTGCCTGTGTCTACACACGAAGGTTTTAACGTCACAAGAACAGTTACGAGCAAACGTAACCAGCTTCCTGTGGTGAGGAAGACAATACACCCTAAAGAAATTCAGCGGAAAACAAGAATATTAAAGTTGTCAAATTTTGAGGACAAAGTCCATGTCACTTTAAAGGGGCTGGGTCAGCGCTCATTCGTTACCAGTCTATCGCACGGCCAAAGGCAAAATTTGATTTCCGACTCCGGGAGTACGAAATCAAACCTCCCTCCGAAGGAACCTTTCAGGAATCCATTTCCATCGCCCTTATTTCGAACCTCTAAAACATTTTTTTTTGCAGGAACGTTTTGTTTAGCATTCATTCTAAATGTAGAGTATTTCATTTTTACATTTTTTGTTTGAAATTCTGATGAATGAAGGCTCTGGAGGAAGGGGAGGTAAACGAGTCGGGGCAGGAAGAAAGAAAACGCCTGCCTTGAGGCAATTGACGAAAAAAATTAATGACCGACACTGGAAAAGCCAACATGCTGCTATATACTTAAGCAAACAAATATTCAAAACCTGGCGGGAGCTAAAGGCCAAGGAACTTTTGGTAGTGACTCGGCCTTCGCGGCCGAGTCACTTCAAGAGTAGTTGATTGAGATTGTTGCCACACGAAACGTTTAGTGTTTGACTCAAGGTATAACAAAAAGTAACGCCAGAAGATAAATAACATTGCCAAAATCCTTTTGCTAAAAAGCAATGTTTTATAAAACGGACAAAATGAAAGAAAAGAAAGAGTTTATTTTGCGACTTTTCTGAGCACAAGCGAAAACACACCAAAGCCAAGATAAACTCACCAGCCAAAACACACCAAAGCCAAGACAAAGAACAACCCGAACTCACCTGAAAACGTTTTCCAGAATCAAAACAAGGTAATAAAACATACCTGAAATTTAGCCGAACCTGCTACTTTGTCGGCTCTTCAAAAATAATTATTTAGGAAACGGCGAAGTTCGAGCCAAGCTATCTCACTGACTTTATTCCAGCGAAGCATTTATAAACACTTCACGAACGAACCAAGGCTTCACAACAATTATCATGAAAGGAGGCGAATTCCAACTCTCTTTACAAGTCTTTAGAACTCCAAACGATGGAAGTTTTCCGTTCAGGAAGGCAAGGAACGACGACTAAATTTGAAAACCGTCCGTTCAGCGTTCAAGTCAACACGGGACCAAAACCATGTTTCGCAAAATGTTGACGATTTTCACAAGAAATGGCGCCAGATTGTCCTAAGCGATGACAAGTAAACAATCCCTAGTATTACATTTGACGAGGTGAAGAGTTTTTGTACGCATTTAGCCGGACTTTCATTGCTGTATTTTCGGATAAAGCGCGGTGAACTTCCGTAACAAAATCTACCCGCTAACATTGAAAGGGTTTCAATCTTACCCTCAACCAATCAGAAATGAGCTCTCATTGAACTGACCAATCAGATACAATGCTACTGTTGCTTGCGAAAGAAACCATTGCGATCGCAGAAGAATTTTGAATATTTATGATATGCTAATTACCTCAAGAGCATACTTACTGCGCACGGGCACCAGGTGACCCAGCCCCTTTAACATTGTACCAAGGTAGATAGTAATATTGTGCCAATATTGTATCCCCTTGTTTATCCCTACAGCACAAGATGATGCCCAGATGAGTGAAAACAACAACAATAAGGAGGTAGGCGGAGAAACCACAGTTGACCAGCAAAGTCCAGCAGTTGCTTCTCAAGGCCTCCCCCCTCAGGTTCCAACACACCTGCCTCCACCTGGACATCCATTGTTCCCTCCTCCAATGATGCCCCACCATATGATGATGCGATCTCCATTTCCAGGGGGTCCCCCTCCTAACATGATGCCTCCCGATAGCCCTGCCTGGGGGTTAGGTGGACAAGGTTGCCCACCACCACCTTTTGGACCACCAGGAGGGCCACCACCTCATGGTATAAGGGGGCAGTTCCCCCCTCTGCAGCAGCCACAGTCTGGAGGGGGTGAACCCTCTTTCACACCTCGTCCACCAATTGGAATGCCACCTCGTAATCAGGAACCAGGTGGAATGCATCACTTTCGACCTCGATTTCACCATGACGGCTCTCGACCTAACATGCCCATGCATATGCAAGGGGGACCACTTAGGGGTCCAGATGGTCCACCTAGAGGATTCGATGGACCACCTAGGGGACTGGACGGACCACATTGGGGGCTGGACGGACCACCTAGGGGACCGGAAGGACCGCCCAGGGGACCGGAAGGACCGCCCAGGGGACCGGAAGGACCGCCCAGGGGACCGGAAGGACCGCCCAGGGGACCGGAAGGACCGCCCAGGGGACCGGAAGGGCCGCCCAGGGGACCGGAAGGGCCGCCCAGGGGACCGGAAGGACCTCCCAGGGGACCGGAAGGACCTCCCAGGGGACCGGAAGGACCTCCCAGGGGACCGGAAGGACCTCCCAGGGGACCGGAAGGACCTCCCAGGGGACCGGAAGGACCTCCCAGGGGACCGGAAGGACCTCCCAGGGGACCGGAAGGACCTCCCAGGGGACCGGAAGGACCTCCCAGGGGACCGGAAGGACCTCCCAGGGGACCGGAAGGACCTCCCAGGGGATCAGATGGGCCACCAAGGCTACTAGATGGCCCTCGTGGACCACATAGAGGACCAGACGGACCACTTAGGGCACCTGATATGCCACACAGAGGGCTAGATCCATCCCGTAGAGGGCCTGACTTCAGACCTGATTTTCATGGGCCTCATCGAGGTGGAGCCCCTCACCTTGGACCGCCTAGGCACTGGGCCCCACCAGGCCCTGGCCCAATGAGGGGGCCACATCCAATGAGGTTTCCTGCACCTGTCTGGCACGGTGGTCCGCCTCCTGATGAGAGAATGATGCAGGAGGAAATGGAGCACGTAGAGGAGAACTTCAGAAGTGGGCCTGAGCCTGGGCATCCAGAGGAAAGACTTGAGGAGCGGTTTAAAGAAAACGAGGAAGAACGTCGGTTTGGAGATCGTCCTGACGAGCGTGAGCACAACCGAAGATGGCGTCGAGAGAGAGATCAAGAGGAACGACCACCACGCGAGCGCGAAAATATTCATGAACGGGATCGTGACCGCGAGAGGAGTAGAGAAAGTGACCGTGAGAATAGTAGAGAAAGGGATCGCGGGAAAGAGCGTGATCGGGAAAGAAGCCGTGAACGTGATCGGCGTGATAGGGATCGTGATCGCCGTCGTGACACCAGGGAAGATCGTCGAGCCAGCTGGAATATGAACGGCGAACGAAATGAGCGGCGAAGTCGATTCGAACCCGTTAGAGAAACCAAGACTGCAATAGAGGCACCGGTAACGCCTCTCAAAAATGAACGCTCAGCAGCGGAGCCTCTCGCAACACCAGTAGTACAACAAGCCGAAAGTACAGAACCAGAGGAAGGGGAGGTTATTGACGAGCTGGACGTATGTTTACCACAGGGGGAGGTACAGGAGAATAGTGGAGAGGAAAAAACGTTCGACGAAGAAAGGAGAAAGATTGAACAACTTAAAAGTGTTGTGGAGGAGCCGGTCAAAGTAATGGAGGAAGTAAATGTTGAAAAAGAACAGGACACGGGTGGAGAAGCCATCTCGGTAGATAGTGAATTAACAAACAATGAGCCAATTAACACATAATGGGCAGCTTATTAGACCTCGCCTGCCTTGTTTTGTGAATTTTAAACTTCCAAGAAACGAAATTGTGATAAGTAGTTCAACTCGTATCTATATCAGTTCTTCCTAAGGTATTAGGTTTGACCTCCAGAAATAAGTAGATAGGAGAAGGCAAGAATCTGGCAATCACTTCGACCTTAGGGTTCACATTCCTATAGTGGTATAACTAAATTATTTAATCCACTCAGTTTGTGGTTACAGATCAGGTTACACATTAAGCCCGTGTTACGCCCTTCATCGTGTTTTCATGTATTTTCTCACGTTTCGTTACGATTCCTTCACGTACTTCATTTTGATTGCCATTATGACATGTTATACTTGGAAAGGTATTAAATTTCCAGCGAATAATACTTGAAATCCTCGAGGTATGTGGATTCGTAGGTGCGTTTGATTTACCAAAAAAAAACAATAGTTTCATGAATTATATTGTCATAGTTCTGGTCTGCATGGGTTGCCTGTGCACTGAACGGTCGTCGGAGACTAAGGAGAGCATAGCATCTTGTGACAATCGAATCTGAAGTCATCAGTGTGTGTAAATAGCTTACCTATATCTTCTCAACTGGAGCAAACGCCAAGCAGTTTTGAGGAGTTTCTTTTACTAATTCAGAAAATCTTGAGAAAGTCTTACCAAGTATAAAACTAACAATAAATGTAGATATAATTTTTAGAGGAATGACGTCACAATTCTATTTGATATTCTGTACGCTGATTCAAGTGATGTCGCTAATGTTATAAGCACTTGTAAGACAATCCAGATGAAGTAGATTGTTGTCCAGTTGCACTCGGTCGACAAACTGATGTGAAATAAACCAGCCGTGGTCTCGTTAGGGCTCGACATCAGAACATCTTTGAACAGGTAGTTTGGTTTTCTTATATCTTGATTAAATCCAAGACGAGACAAATAGTAGTAATAGGAAGACTACAAGTAAAAGACAACAACTATTTTCATGTTACTCTGGGTTGGTCATATTTTAATGATCTACAGAACAGCATAGACATCGAAGTTTGGATGTCTGTGAATATTTGAATTGAATACTCGTAACATAATTATGTCTAGGTGAATCACGTGATGTTAATCTCACTCTGAAAATAGTACAAAGTAAATAATTCCCACCTTCAAATGAGGACGAACGAATTGAAGGCCAATAAATGTACTTAGCTCGTGTCACGCTAGATCTCGACTGGGAAGGCAGTAGATTGCATAACTATTTCAGATGACTGCCGCTCGTCTAGCACAAGGCTACTTGTCATTAGATAGTCATACCGTATGGACAACAGTACTTCATCCCTTCAATGCTCGACTCGGACAAGTGCAGTGCTGCCGTTGTCGTATGGTTAAGGTGACGTGAACCAAGAAAGTGTCAACAGACTTCACTTGATAGTCAAACGCGACTATCGTCACGTGACTTGTGGAACGTCTTGCAGTGGTGATCGTAGAACTACAGGTAACCAAGTATGTCAACTGGACGTCGGTGAATTTTTTTTTGGGGGGGGGGGCGGAGTTTTATTGTTGTCCAATCAAATATCTCGAAGCAAATGTTACTCAGCCTTCATATTGATTGGCGTATGGTTGGGAAAAAAACTGAATTGACCATCTACACTTAAAGTGCAACTAACCCCTTTTGCAATTTTTATATATATGAATCTTTGAAAGGTTTTGAGTACTTCTGCGAAGAAATTGTTGGCTTACAGAGAATACTCTATGTTCTAGGCTTGTTTGAAATGGTGAAAATTTGACCTTTCCCGACCCATGACCGCGTAAGAAAAAGCCTGGGTCGATTCTTGATCTTACGTCGTCCAACTCATTCGACTTTGCAATAATTTGAATAAATATTTAGCATTTACTCTAAACAAGACAACTCAGACTGTATATTCTCAATATATCGATGTTGTTGTGATGGAAAGGCGCCATGGAGAATAATGCATTAATGAGGTGACGTAAGATCAAGAATCGACCCAGGCTTTTTCTTGCGCGGTCATGGGTCGGGAAAGGTCAAATTTTCACACATTAGCATGCAATCGTGATGTTTTTAAACAGTTTAGCTTTCGCATAACAACAATTCCCCTTTCATTTTGAGTTAATGTCCGGGTGAACCAGCGTACGATTATTAATAAAACCCAAAAACGTTAAAAAGGTTATTTAATTGCATGTTTCTATGTTAAAACTGATATTTGATAAATGAGTTTCAAGTAACTACTTAGGTTGATCTGGAATGGTTATGAAACCCAGCGACCTTTGTTATACGTCTTTGTTCGCTTTTTTCACCATTACCGTGCACAAAACACAATAGAAATTCCAAATGTTAATCAATCAGCCAATAGAAGCGTGTGGGTTCAGGGGACGCTAATGAACTATGACCGTGCATAATTTTTTGTCTTACCCCTTCCAACATCAATCGTAGCGCCTTTGTTAGCTCCTTTGAAGTTTGCCGGGTTTCCTAACCTTTCCACTCTATTAACTATGGGTTGATGGTTTATTTTCGAATGTGAACCTAACTTCATTCATTGACATTGGACTATTCATATTCCGGTATAGGAATTTCGGGGACAGCATGGCAAAACTGATTTATTCCCCGTATCGAGCTCAGTTCAAAAAGACAGCCTGCTTCAAGAGTGCTCCCTGAGCCAAGCTAGAAGTACACTTCGGCGTTTTTGAAGTTCCAAGTAATTCGTTTCAAATTTGAGCCGGCCTGTACCGCTCGAAACGAGCCACAGCATTGGCTTACCCAACAATACAAAACACCCTAAACTTTAGAACGTGCAGTACGAAAACAATAGAGCTACAGTATTATACTAAATAATGCAATCAGAATACAGGTTTCGAGCGGCACTGTGTTACCGCGAATTTCGGGTACGTTTAAGGTTAAACTTCTAGCTGGCTCCAAGTGAGCTATGTCCATGGCATCAAGAGTAACCACGCCTTTATACGTCTCAACGCCGAACGAAGATTGAGTGATTTGCTTTTTGACGTTCGCGTTCTCCACGAAACGCAAAACGTATGGCTTCACGCTGTATTTTTGCGGACGACGTTCAAAATGTGGGCGACTGCGTAGAGCTATTGTATTTTCTAATTAAGACTTTGTTTTTGCGATCGTGGTTTCTTATAAACTCACTAATTTAAAGTGCACCTAACCCCTTTTACAATTTATATATTTATAAGTTATACCATGGCATGAGGGGTATTAGTGATTTAAATTGCCCCGAGAGCCGTGGGAAGATTTGTAAAAGTCTGAGTTGTTAGTAAAGAAAACAGTTATTTTAGACAAAATGCTAAATATTTATTCAAATTATTGCAAAGTGGAATGAATTATATGATGTAAGATCAAGAATCGACCCAGTCTTATTCTTACGCGGTCATGGGTTAGGAAAGGTCACATTTTCACCATTTCAAACAGAGTATTCTATGTAAGCAAAAAAAGTATTCGCAGAAGTACTCAAAACCTTTCAAAGATTCATACGGATAAAGGGTTAGGTGCCCTTTAAGCCCGAAAAGGAAATTTCAAGTAATGATTCGCGTAAGAACTATAGGACTGAAAAACCGTTTGACCGCTTTATTCGTTGAATACGAGCATGCGTACCTGGCGGCAGGACGAATGCAGTTCTCATTCCGACCCACCTGAAGCCGTTAATAAGAACAAGCGCCGCTAATGATCAATACATCCGTCACTGCGTAGTTGCTAATGTCGCTAGTGTGAACCAGGAGCCAACACAATAAAACTTACACGTAGTAGATACAGAATTCGTGGCCGTGCTTTATGCATATGATTTACAAACTCGAGCTGAAAGCGAGAGTTTGTAAATTCCATAAAGCACGGCCACGAATTGCCCTTTATCATTATGACGTCACGGCTTGTTTATGAGGGGGACAGAATCGACATGAACAATAGAATTTCGAACTAAATCTGCTCTGCTGAGGAAAATGTATAATGTTTATCCCACAATATTTACCGTATTTGATGGCTGTTTACGCTATTCGACGTTCTACGAAATGCATTTGATAGTGATTTCCTTTGTGTTGTTGCTGTTTTGTCCCCATCCCACGACCGTGATCCTTAGCGTTTAAACAATAGATTGTTTTGATTTGACGTCAATGATATTGGACAATTCTGTACGTCAAGGTGTATAGCCAGTCGTGTTTTCAGTTATATTTTGGCGATACGACTTACTTTGGCCGAGAAAATCGGATAAAGATCGGACGCGAATTCTTTATCTTACTTATCGAACGTTTAGATGTAGAGTCATGTTTTCAGTTATTTTGGCGATACGACTTATTTTGCCCGAGAAAATCGAAGCCAAAGTTTATGTAAATCAGGACGAAATCTGTATCAGTTTTTGAGATCCCTCCACGCTCATTGATTTCCTTTGTTTTTGCTTCATGAATTGTTAATGAGTTTGATAATTGTACTTTACAAGTCTGCCATCGTTTTCTGGCATTGAAACTGGCGAGACTTGTCAAATCGGCATCGGGTAAAAGTTTCATTTAATATACCTTTATCGTACATCGGCCATTTAGGCTACAAACACTCGATAGCTGTTGCACTTCCAGCATCGTCTCTACCTCAGGAACAAAAGTTTTTATTCTCCTGGGGAGCGACATGGCCGCTATGACAAAGGTCTATTGGCCTATAGTTTCAGATGTAAGTACATAAATTAGCCGATAAAGTTAAGTTGATTTAAACTGTTATAATCAAAAGATATCGAATGACTGTTAGATATCGAAAGACTGTTAGTACCTCCCCGAGAGGGGGGTACTCCCATACATACACTGTTCGGGTGTGTGCCGCCCCATAGGTATGGTTTTCGAGCTGTTTCAGTCTGAAATAGGTTAATCAATTTCGCATCTGTAGTCTTGAATAGGGTATGATCTTGACAGGGAAGTATGAAACGGCATATTTTCCTACATTTCTTTTATGAAATAGAGTACAGGTCTGAAAAAGGTATGAAATTTTTGCCGCGGTCTGAAATAGCAGGGTTCCTGGTTTTGAGACTCGGGCGGCACACTGGGAGGACTGGGCAAGAGTCGAGTGCATTGCTTATGTACAATGAATGTACTAGACGTTTGTACACGATCCAAATAAAACTAATGTAATGTAATGTCGCTTACGATTAGAATATCTATAGGTTTATTTTCACGATTTTAAATTTTAGGACCCTTAAAGATTAATCCTGTATTCAACCAATTAAAAGTGATTTGACTAACGAGCTAATAGTTCTTTCCATGAATGTAAGAGGAATTACAAACAAGATGTAAGCACATTGTGTAGGAGATGAGTTTTAATTGTGTTATAAAGCTTTTGAGTCTTGTTTTATCGATCCCTTGTTATTATTGAACCTTCGATTATAATTGTTATATATATTATTATTTTAATCCCTTTCTTTATCACTGACGTAGTTTGTCTTAGCACCGCTGTAAATAACTTGGTGTCATATTTGGCATTACTTGATAAAATGTCGGTGTGACTTTAGTTGAATGAGAAGCATTCTCAGTGCAGCTGAACGAGAAGCATCGTCATTCTCACTGCAGGATATATATATGGAGTATAAATGACCGCCATGTAGTATCATGCTCAATACGTAGCTGCAATGTTGCCGGCAACAGCGGTAGTACTTGTTGCATGTAATGTTGCCGGACATACAGCGTTGCAGCGTGTGTCAACCTCTTTTAAAAACAATTGCTGGCAATGTTGCAGTGCCGGTGTGTCCCGTACCTTTGGTGTTTTTTCCCCTGATCAAACCATAGTTAATAGAGTGGAATGGTTAGGAAACTCAGGGACCTTCTTTGTTATATGTCTTTGTTAGCTTTTCTCAACCACCACCGTGCACAAAACACAATAGAAATTCCAACATGTTAATCAATCAGCCAATAGAAACGTGTGCGTTCATTCGTTCAGGGAACGCTAATGAACTATGATCGTGCACAATCTTTTGTCTTACCCCTTCCAACCTAAATCGCAGCGCCTTTGTTAGCCCCTTTGAAGTTTGCCGGGTTTCCTAACCATTCCACTCTATTAACTATGATCAAACCAAATTATAAAGTTAATTTTAGGCAAAGTAAGTTTACTGTATAGCTACAGTCTGTGCTGATCTCACCGCATTGTCGCACGCGCGGGCTTACATTACGTATATCATAATAATAATAATAGGCCATATTTATATAGCGCCATACACCACAGTCTCATGGCGCTTTACATTTTACTGACATATCCCGTCAGTGAATTTTTCGGACTGCTATTACGGCGCCAATGGCTACCATGCAGTTTACAATGTTGAATGTGTGGTTAGTGCAATGGCCAGGCTGCTGTACCGGGTGACAATCCCCTTCTCTTTTTCGAGTAGTACGACAGGTTCTTTCACGTCCCCTTCAAATACTGATTAGAAGTAGGAGGAGACAAGGCCAACGGCTTATAAACGTCCCTGTCCAAGGACGCGGCCGGGTTCGAAACCCCGACCTCCCGCACTCTTGACCGTGCTCTACCAACTGAGCTAACCAGTGAGGCGGTGCCGCCGGGTGGCGCAGAGGTTAAGCGCTTCGCCTCAACTCTGTGGCCCAGGTTCGCCGGAGTCCCGGACGCGGCGCCATATGTTAGTTGAGTTTGTTGGTATTTCGCCCTTGCTCTGACGGTTTTTCTCCGTGTTCTCCGGTTTTCCTCCCTCCGCAAAAACCAAAACGCTAAATTCAAATTCGATCTGTGGATTAGCCGGGACCTGGCTTTGATCAGCCCACATAAGCGCGCTCAAAGTCCGTTCTCGTGCAGTTGTTTTATGACATCACGTACTGGACACGTCATAATGCGGTTTGTAGCGCTTTAAGTTGCCGTCACTTGTGTCATTATCCAGTTGGGTATAATCTAGTTATGGAAATATTCAATACGCCGCACCAGTGGTGGGTGAATAGAATGAGAGTTCGTGAATCGGATCTAATACATCAAAACTACGTCACGAAACACACCGAGGCTCCTGTTACCATAAAAGGTGTAACAACGCAGAATGTGGCTATAGTAAGAGGAGATCCCAACCAGGACTCGCGTGATGTACAGGTACTATGATGGAAAATAAGTAAAATTGAAAAAACAAATGTTAGGATAATCACTTTTTCTTAAATTAAGCTTAGTTCTCGCTATATTGAAAGTTTACTAATAACGCAACTAATTACAATCATTGAGAAAGTTGCAAGGAACCTCCACCATGGCTCGCAAACCGACTTACTCTTACTGCACTTCTCAAAATCCTTTGATATTGTGCCCCACCAACGCCTTCTGTGTAAGCTTGACCATGCACTATGGTGTCCGGGGAAACTTGAAAGATTGGCTCAGAGTGTGGCTCACCGAAAGATCGCAAGTGGTTGTTGTTAATGGAGCGTCCTCGTCTACAGATCTCTACAGTGACATCTGGAGTTCCCCAGGAACCGTTCTTGGCCCGCTGATGTTTCTAGTATATATTAATGACATTGGCAATCATTGATTCAGATCTCGGTCTCTTTGCCGAGATAGTATTCTTTATGGTGTTATTGGCGATACATCAGATGCTGTCTCCCTTCAGAAAGATCTTCATAGATTAGGGGACTGTTCACTAAAGTGGCAATTGGGTTTTAATTCTGACAAATGTTCAGTTCTTCGAATTCATCGCTCTCGCGATCCTGTAGAGCACCAGTACACTCTTCACAACAAGGTGAAGCATTGGTATTGAGTTGGATAGCAAACTAAGTTGGAACAACCACATCACAGAAATAGTAGGAAAAGCCAACCGTTCACTTGGTTTCTTTAAACGAAACCTTAGTAAATGTCTCATGGAAGTGAAAGAACGTGCTTACCTTGCCCTGGTCAGACCAAAATTAGAATATGCCAGCAGCGCATGGGACCCTCATCTTCAGAAACAGATTAACAGCATAGAATGAGTACAGCGTAGAGCCGCACGTTTTGTCAAAGGATGCGGCCGTATGAAAGATCCCCAGGAACAGTGACAACAATCTTGAATGAGCCGCTTACATGGCCCCCATTACAACAAAGAACTTTTACATTTTTACATTGAACGATATCGATTAAATTTGAGAAAATTTTCCCCCACAGTAATAGGTCTTTATTATTGGAATAACTTACCTCTTCGAATTAAAAGCATTCATTCCAGAAAACAACTAAAAAAAGCTATTTTTTCTCGCTACCTTTCCCAATATTGATATTTATTATGCATTATTTTGGCAGAAATGTTCCTTTTCATTTTTCTAGTAATAATTATCACAGATTTAAGGGCATCGTATTTAGGTAACTATTTGATGCCCTTACACCAATGATTAATGTTGAGTGTGAGGTATCGTTTTCCTAGTGTAGTATGTGTGTATTTTATTGTCTGTTATTTAATGTTATATTGTATAAATTTGCAAATCATGGTGTAAAATAAACTCAAATCAAAAAAAAATCAAATCAAGAAGGAAAGAAGCAAGACTGACCATGATCAGGGGCGGATCCAGGATTTTTTGTTCATGAACATGCATTGCCTCTGTAAAATGCTGCAATTTGGCCAGTCCAACCAGCCCAAAGGGGGGTGGCTAGCCATCCAATCCACCCCCCTAAATCCGCCCATGATGTATAAAATTGTCAACCACCACACAGAACTGAAACTACCTTCGCATGTTAAATCTAAACAAAGACGAACTAGACAATACCATCTTAATAAGTTTATTAACGTCGGTAGTAAAACTGAGCAATTCATATAAAAACAGTTTTATAACAAGAACAGTGAAAGAATGGAGCTTATTGCCAAATGACGTTATTGAAAGTCGTGCTATAACTATATTTAAATCAACGCTCAGTAAGCATCTATCTAAAAGTCCTAATTACGGTTGCTCTATAATTGCTTAGAATTACCTTATCCACATTTTTCTCTCAAAAACTTATAATGGTTACTTAATGAACCTTTGTATTTACAACGCCATGCAAAATATTCGAGTAATCACCGCCTGCGATTTCGAACATCTCAAGGGAATGACATGAAGAAATTACCATACTATGTTGTTTGAAGCGGCGTTTCGCAATATAATGCTGAAAGCATTGTGTGGCAAAGAACAAGCTAGGACAAGAATAACCTGCATTTTAAGGATTTGACATCGATAAAGTTCAAGACTTCGAAAGCGATGTGACTGACATGACTAAATTTTTGACTCCGGCACAAAATATGAAGAGGATGTTTGTAAGTTTAATGCACGTTTTTATTATTTTACGGCTTTGAGTTTGGTTTAATAATTGGAACTAAACAGTGGCTAGGTAAACAAGTAATGGTAGTTGGATAACTTCATTTAAAAAAATATTATCTGTGTACTGATCTCGGTAGTCTGCTGATATGCAAAAATTATTCATCGAGGTACCTTATGTTCCGTGTACTTTTTGCTATCTTAGGGTCTTTATCAGTAGTGAATTCTTAATTAGGATGAAACTTTATATAAAATTTCATGTCATTAGTATTCTTTTATACAAAACGTTCATCCTAATTAGCAATTCAATGAGAAAGCTGAAACATCAATATAAGTTGGAAGGTGCTTATCCATTGTCTCCATTATTAACTCCGTTTCTCCCTGGGCCAGAATTCAAATCCCTACGCGGGCTTTTTAGAATGATGAGATTTTACAGGTATCAAGAGGATGCACGTGACTGATTTACTTCATCTGATTGGACAACAAGGTCATTAATTATTCATGAGTTTTTGAAAGTTATTTATTATGTATTTTATAAATTTTTTATTACTATTTATTTTTATTATTATTTTATTTTTGTAATCATTATTTTACATCTGTAGAGATGGGAAGCCTTTACAGATTAAAGATTTAGATTTAAAGTGCTTCTAATCCTTACAATTTTGATACTATTAACCTTTGGAAGGTTTTGAGTACTTCTACGAATAATTTTAGATTTACAGCCGGAATACTCGATGCTCCACGCCTGTTTGAAATGGTGAAAATTAACCTTTTCTGATCCATCCGGACGTATGGGGGAACTCTCATACTCATAGATAACTCGGAGCCCCTAGCCAGTTAACTTTCTTATCGATTGTACATGAGGTGGATAGTCCAACGGTAGAATATTTCTTGATTTGGGTGTTGCGTCGATCTACGAGATATAAAGGTTTATATTTCCAATATGCTAATGTATGATATCATCACCGACATTTGCTGAATTTCTTTGTGCTTGTGAAGCTATTTTCTAATTTAGAATTTTTTTTGTAATCACTGATAAGCTTCAAATATAACTTATAATTTAAAAATAGGTCATTTGTCTCTACCAGAATGCTTTTGTATAATACCATTGGACTATCCACTTCATGTACAATCGATATCAAAGATTACATGCAACTAACAATTGGCATATTACAAAAACCTGAATATCTCTGAAATGAGATGTTGACAAACGGAAAATGTCATTATTCCTCATTTCGAAAGCATTTTAACATTAGCTCAACTTAATTTTCGCTTCATATGCACTTTAATAATGTCTCGAACACAAAATACTTAGATATGGAAATTGATGACTCTACTTCTACCTTTTTATTCTTTCTGTAAGGAATTATGCAATATTGAACGAAATAGTGCAAAATAACGAACTGGACATGGACAGTTGGCTAGAAAAAAAAACATACAGACGCTTGTTTTAAACAGCGCTCTAGAATTTCTAACGAGACCTGCAACAATTATGGGGCCGATCAAAGCCAGGTCCCAGCTAATCCACACATCGAATTGGAATTTAGCGTGTTGGTTTTTGCGAAGGGAGGGGAAACATATCAATAAAATAGCGAGCAAAAGTGTCGTTTTGAACTTCCCGCGGCCTCTTCCATATTAGGAAAATAACATATTCCATATTTGGAAGAGCTGCCAGGACATTCAAAATGGCGGTTTCTAGGTCCCAGACCTCTATATCGACACTCGTTTCTTGATATGACCGGAGGACTCTATGAAAAACCCTCGGAGCTAGGGCGAGATACAAACAAACTCAACTCGCATATGGCGCCTCGTCCGGGAATCGAACCTGGAGCACAATGATAGGTGAGAGGCTTAACCACTGCGCCACCCCGGCTCCCTCAACACTGTTAATATTTGATGTTTTAAATCGTTCAGGCTTTCCTTTTCGTATCATGTAGTAGTAGTAGTTTATTTATCCACGTAGTCACTAATGAGCATAAGCTCGTTTACAATGTGTACGTGCAGTCAACTAATTAAGATAGAGGATGAAAATTTGATATTAAATTCTAAGAATACAATCAATGTTTGCTTATTTACAATTAGATAATACTAGTAATATTAATAACAACACTATAATGATATCAATAACAACAACAACAAATAATAAATATTAATAAATGCAGGGTAAAAAGTATCTAGGTAACACACATGCTAATAGCACCATGTGCTATTGATGATAACGCAAGTTTGTCTATTTCAGACTTAAAAATAATCGGCGAAGAAATAATGCGCAATTCGTTAGGTAGGCTATTCCATAGCCTAACTATTATGTACGTAAAAGAATTATGAAAATACTTAGACTTATAGTTTGGCAACTGAAGAATCATATCACCCCTAAGATTATATGTGCTAGCCCGGAAAAAAAAATTGTTTGATATATTTTGGAGCTATGTTGTGGACACATTTGTGTAGCAATAGCAGAGACTGGATGTACCGGCGGTGCTCTTAGGGCTTAAGCTCAACCATGTTCAATAAGCTATCACATGAAGTAGTTTTTGCTAGTTTCAGCAATGTCCTGATGGCGTACTGGTTAGTCGGCTCGAGTTTATTGGATAGGCCAGGAGTTATGCCAACTAGAACTGTGGTAGAATAAAAGCCTTATATATTCCTACCATAACTTCAGTTGGGATAAAGTTCCTAACCCTCCTCAACGTGGCTACTTTAGCATTAACCTTATTTGAAATCAAAATTAACCTTATTCGAAATCAATGTGATGTTTATCCGTTGTATGAAATAAAGACGCTATTGTTGTTGTTGAGTTACATTAGTTTTTCCATCATTCTGGTTCTCTACTTATTCCTTTGGTGTACTTTTATATAATACTATAGGTACGGATATTTTTACGTGTCCCTCATAGCAGCATATGACAATGCTATTCGTAACAACTACCGGAAATGTTGCGTGTGTCCTTTATATTTGTACATCTGAAACATTGCGCGCAACAAATTGCACCGCGTGAACACTTACGACACTGCATATTGTATTTCAGATACATTTGCATGGTGCTGGGAGGGGGGGGGGGGGGGGGGGGGGGTTCGACCGCGCCCTTTTACAGAAAAACAAAGAAGTTGCTATGATCGAACCCTCACCCCCCCCCCCCCCCCCCCCCCCCAGAAAATCCTAGGTGGTGTGTGAACCCACAGTAACTGTCGGTAATGTTTTGCTCTAATTCTACAGCAGTCTTGTAGTGTTTCCGTACCTTGATGGCGGTACTAAAAGCGCTATTTTCCCTTTTCTTTCATTTTAAGGATCTGCCTTTGCGAGTATTTCAAAACGATGCTATGCGCATTCCAAGAACTGTACTCTTCAGACAGAAGACTAAAAGCACACAGAGGCCAGACGCGAAAAACCGCGGTTAGGATCGACATGGATCTGAATAGCATGGTTGGATAACTGGACAAAGTTGGACCAGCATCAGTATATGAAATCAAAACTTGAAACTTGAATTTCATAGCTTGCGTAGCTTGAGGGAACATCGATTGTTTGACTTTTGTCCGTTTTTTAGCTTCTACGAGTTCGAAATGGTTGTGAGACTTTACTATTGCTAGTTTTTTATTTTATTTTCATACACTAATGGGCAAAATGAATTATGATTTATTCTATTCAAAAATACCAGATCGTGTAAAGACTGTTGTAAACGTTATTACATATCAACTATGGTGGGGACTGATAGTTACAAAACCAAATAAAGCGTGAAAACACGAAAGGCGAGAAAAAATATAATTGACGAGTAAAAAATTCCCAGCCGTATTACACAACTCTTCGACGGCTAACTTGTTTTCGCTTACCTTACTGCTAGCTCTGTTTGAAGAAAATCTCGAGAGAAGAAATCTCTCAGCCTCAGTTGAAGACTTGAAGTCCAATGTCGGGGGTGGGCGCGCACTGAAAAAGTTTTTTTCGCGCGCTAAAAGCCGATTGGCTGTTACTCAAACAGCCCCATTTCGATTGGTTCGCGCGCTTACCAAACCTTTTAAGTGTTGAATAAACCTGTTCGCGACCCGTGTAATTATTTGCACTCGAAAACGCCAAGTCGTATAATAAATCGTGTTAACAAAATCTTTTGATTTTATAGTTTTTATTTGAGCTATTTTTCTATTTTTTTTGAGAGATTTCTTGTTTTGGCACCGCCGAACGACGTCCGCAACAACATTCGCAAACTCATGAATTATTCATTAGTTTTCAGTCAATCGGGGATCTAGATATTGTCACGTGTGGGCTTAGATAAGCTGGTGAAGCACTGGTTCAAACTCACTGGTTCAAACGATAGATATTTCTTAATTTACTGATATTCATGACACTTTATGTTTATTAGTAAGTAACGGAGATATCATCGGTATGGCTTTATATAAGGAGAAGTTAAAGAAAGACAGTTTATTATAGGCGCGGCGAAGTGTACGTGGAACAACATCACTTTGTTTTCACTCATTTTAATTAAATAAATATATATTAGTTCATTATTCATTCGCACTCCCCAGACTTGACACCCAACTGCTGCTTAGCGTAGCTCAGGCTCCCTTCTTTCTTCTGCATTTCATCTAGTTCTAACTCACGCATGTTAGAGTTCCATTTGTGCAACTGAAAAGTTGCCTTGCTGAATATCTCGGTCGCAACTTTCTTCATTTCGCGCACTTGTTGCACAGTTTGTCCTCCAGTGACTAGGTCATCGACGTACAAGCTGCGCTCGATTTCCTTTACGCACTCTGGATGTTCATCTCGACACACATCTAGATGGTGTTGTATTACACCACCCAGCAAGAACGGCGAGGGTCCCAGGCCAAAGAGTGCCCGGGTGAATCGCAATGTTCGCACTCGTTGGGGGTCCTTTGCGTCCAACCAGTGAAACCACAATGCATCTCGGTCCTCAGTGCGAATCCGCACTTGAAGGGATGCCTTGCGAATGTCGCCGGCGAGTGCTACGGCGTGGAATCTTCCCCGCACGAGTACCTTCCACAGCCTGTTCTGCAGAGGTGGGCCGATCTCGAGACAGTCGTTAAGGGAGAGCGCAGAGTCGTTAGCTTTCGCGGAAGCATCGTAGACAATCCGCAATTTTGTTGTCTCTGCACTCTCTCTCACAACTGCTTTGTGAGGTATGTAGAATTCTCTTCCAGTGGCTGGCATATCTGCATCCTCTACCACTCCTGCCTGCAACTCGTCCTGAATGATGGCATCGTATTCGTCTAGTCTCCCGGTTTTCTTTAGTCGCTGAACAAGGCTTCCCAGTCGTCTCAAGCTTCCAGCTTTGTTGTTTTGCAAGGGGGGGTGGTCTCCCCTCCAGGGTAAGGTTGTTTCGTACCACCACTCCGGATTGCGTTGGAGCTGTTCCAGGAACTCCGTATGAACGACACTTTGATCTCTGGTGGGCGTGTCCTCGAGCGCGAGCACATCCAATCTGCACAGCATTTCATAATCGGTACTAGTGGTTTGAGTAAGAAACATATTGTCAATGTTCGCTTCGGTACCTGAGGACATTATTGTCCAGCCTAATTTGGTATGCTCAGCTACAGGTTGGCCCATACTTCCGGTTCTCTGGGTTTCACGTGTTTTGATTTTAGCGTACTCTCTAGCTCCAAGGATGATGTGAACCGGAAACATGCTCTTAGTATCAATATCCTCCATTCGCACTCCTTTCAAGTGTGGATAATTACGTATCATTTCCGCATAATTGGGATTGTCTACCGACAACAGTTCCCCGCGATCCACTCTCGTAGCGCACACTTATTTGTAAACCATAGGTCTCGATTCGCTTTGTAACAACGCCCACAATCGTCTGAATGCGGCGTGTGAGCGTGCGAGATGGCACGAGTTTTAATCTGTCAAGTATGTAACCTGAGGCATATGATACTGTCGCTCCAGTACTCTAACAGGGCGCGACAGGTCACGCCATTCACATTCACGAGGACTATGGGATGGCACACCTTTTCTCCGCTTTGGGTGGCCGTTAATTAATGCTGCACCTCCATTATCCGGCTCGTTCTTGGTTACAGATGGACGAATGGTGTCTTTGCTTGCAATGTTTGCATGAAGATCGGCTACGACAATTTGCGGCACGATGTTTGCTTCCGGTACAATTGAAACAGAGACCTTTTATCTGTAATTGACGTCTTCGATATGCAGCAGCTCAGGCGTCGAAAACTTCTGGCACTCTGTTGACTTGTGGGTCACGTCATCACAGAACACGCATGCGCATCCCCTCGGCGTTGGAACGTAATCCTAAGCGTGGAAACTCCTCTGTCGTGGTGGAGGCTTGTTTTCTGTGAGGTTCTTTGACATTTCGGAGGGGTGTATTTCTTTCCAGTTACGTAGGGCTTGTATCAACTGGGAAAAGTTCCAACTTTGCCAGCCCACTTGTCCGCTCACGAGTTCCGCTTTAATGCCTTGAAGCTTTTCTAAAACCTCACGCACCATAGACAGGCACTCCGACAGCTTTCCCAGTGTTTCCAGTGATTGTACATTATACGTTAGTGTTTGGTAAAACTCGTGTATTTTTGCTGGCTGCGATCCCGTGATTAACGGTAACCCCCTTATATTTTCAACGTAGCGATAAATTATTTCATCTATATTATGTTGCCGTAATTAGATTCCAATATATTCTTGCCCGTTCATACCCTTCTGTTGTGAAGGGTAATCCGTCGATCCCTGCAGCGACTTCAGGCTCTAATAGTTCCTTGAGATATGCGAACTTAGATACTGCAGGTAAATCGGTTGAGTCTATTTCTGCTTTGAACTTGTTCCAAAATGAAAGCCACTTCTCGAAGGTTCCATCGTACTTAGTTATTATCAGTTTAGGCAACTTCACGCGATCCTTATCCTTCTCTGTATGCCCTGGCTTTGTGACGTTTTGTTCTGCTACCAGTTTCGCTTTCATTTGCTCAAACTTGAGCTCCTCTTCACGTTTACGAGCTATGAGTATCTCTTCTTTTTCTAGCTTTTCGTTCTCCGCTTTTATAGCTGCTTTTTCGAGGCAGCGCCCTAGGTTGATTATTTTGTTGTCAATTTCATCAACAGTTGATTCGATTTCCTCGCTCCATTTTTCGACTTCATCTAAACTGTTTCCCGCTTGTAGTTTGGCCTTTTCAACTTGTACCTTCAAATCTTCTACCGAAGTTGTGATTTTCCCAAGGGTTTCTTTGTGACGGTGGCTCTTTGTTTTGTTGCGTGTTAATTAACTCCAAGAGCTGTAACTCCGTATTTAATGTCTCCTCCAAATTCATTTCGTCCGGGGGTGCCACGTGTTGGAAATAGATTCACAGTAATCACGATTATATTCTCCTTTAATATCACACAGTATACATTCACGTTTCGGCTCAAGGTAGTTCACGTCTCGATATCTGTACTAAAACTCTACTCAACTAAATATAGAATATACGCATTCCACTGATATCAGTATATCCGCGCGCTGACCTTCAGTTATGGCTTTATGCTGAATCGCTGCCTTATCAGTTCCCATACATTGCCTACAACTCACGCAAAGGTTTACATTTAAGATACGATAATTATGACAGCACAATTTCCGACAATATGCGATTCGTTATTTTTATTCTTCGTGAACCGTGCTGAGATTTCTCCCCCCTCCCCGACTTTATTCATGAAGGTATCAAAGCGAGGCCAGAGTTGAAGCAACAAATTAAAGGCTACAATCGATAGAGCGGTTTTCAGTTGAGTGTAGAACAGTAGAACAGGGCCGGGTTGTTCAAAGCCCGATTAGTGCTAATCCTGGATTAACTCTGCACAGAACCTATTGGTTGTCATGGAAATTAACCCTGGATTAGCACTAATCGGGCTTTGAACAACCGGGCCCAGAAGAACAAGAAGTTTATTTTACTCTAAATGATGGAATATTCATACATAATTATTCACGTAAAAAGGATAGAAAAGAAATATGTAACAGAGTAGGAAAGTTCCGAAAAAACCACAAGGCTATCGAGTCGGAACGACCTGGTTGGTCAGGAAGAAATATATGTATATATATATACAGAAACAAAAGGTAAAGGTTGTGTAAATTAATCAGTTACAGATCAGGAAGAAAATAATTTGGTGAGTTGTAGAGGCAATATTGGGATTTAAATAATGGAGTACTCCACTTACATGTACGTGTATAAACTCTTGGAACTAATGTTCATATCACTGAATATGTCTAACAATCTTTATCTACATATTTATCAGCATATAGGGACTTTTTAACAACAGATTTGATTTCTTGCGGTATCTCTTCCCATATCTTGATTCCATTTGTGGTAATAAATTTTAATTTATAACTAGTGTTACAGGATTTTATAAAGTACGTCTGTCTCTTCAGTTGCCTAGTATTATGATGATGAACATCTGATAGAGGAATAAACATATTTTTAAAAGTGTTATCTAATTTATTATTATATATATCATGCATAAATAATGCTGAGTTTAATTTGTAGATGTCAATTTTAAGTAAAATCAATTTATGAAAAAGAGGTGAAGTATGGCTATTCCATTTGGCATTTGATAGTAGTAAAACCAAACGCAAATTACCCACAGCCAGTAATCACAAGTAACGCATAAATGGATTCCCTGTGAGCCAATGACAAACCAAAGCAAAACCAAAACCAATTTGCGTTTGGTTTTATTTTGGAATCTGATTGGCTGGTTTACTTTCTCAGCCAATAGGAGAGCTTAGTAAATGCAAAACCAAAACACTTCAGACACTCAATTGAAATCCGCTCTAACAAAAAATAATGTTAGTTTCACTTGTTATACAAAGGAACACAAGTGCCCTACATGTATCAAAAAATTCTAAGACAGTTCTGACCGACGCTAGTTTTGCAATATTTTGGACAACTGGCCTCCAAAGCCACATTGTTTTCAGGCTTTTTTCTGCATAGGCATGAAATATGAATGAAGTGTGAAGATGGCCTTATAAGGACTTTACCGATGCCCAGCTAGCTGATCTGGACAGTTTACATAATCAATGACAACAGTTTGAATTCACATGCTATTTGTTTTTATTATTATGACAACAACATTTTCAGAGATTTAAATATTTCATAATGTTACTATATTCCTTCACCATTATTATTCTGGAAAATAAAATAATTGAGAATTCTGATTCTTGGCAGTTCCCATATACACACATATAGGTCATGTGCATACTACTCAAATCTGATATTAATTTAAGCTAATACTACATACACCTAATTTTCTAATAATAATATAGTTATTATATTTTAGCTTAATTGGGGAATGTCAGTCTCATGCTTTAGTAAAGATTACCTTTGAAATGCATACCAGGCTGCAGCTTCATCACAATACCTTTTTATTATCACTGCATGGATTAATTACCAGTATATCAACTGGACCTGTATTGCCACAAAATACTGTCATTACTTCTCAGGTTTATCACCTATTCTGAACAGGTAAACTATTTTATAATTATTATTTTATAACAACATTGCCCCCTTAACCAGCTAGGACCACTAATGGATGATGTTGCATTACATTAGGGAAGACAAGAGTTCTCCTGGCACTGTAATGACACAACAGGCCAGCCCCTCAATAGCAACCTTAAGTCTAGAGACCACCTCCCACTGACACTTCACAGTATCATAATACTCAATGCTATGCAGTTCTCTGCCTTTGTTGACGCCGCACAGTGCATACACTTTGTCCTTGATGGCAGCAATACCAGCATGTGACCTCGGCACACAAAGAGGTGCAATTACACTCCAGCTATCAACAACAGTATTGTATACTTCACATGCATCATGAACAGAAGGACTATCAAGAATATCTTCACCACCAATGATATAAATATTCTTGTTCAGATATGTTGAACATGCACCTGAGCGTCTACTCTTCATGGGTGAAATACTGCACCAAGCATCAGTCTCAGGCTCATATGATTCACATGTATTCAGAGGCAAGTAATCAGCACTACTGAAGCCTCCAAAGGCATAAACTTTAGACTCTGTTGCTGCAACACAAAGACGAGTGCGTGACTCGCTCATTGGTGCAACAAATACCCAAGTGTTCAGTTTAGGATCATAGCGCTGGACGATATTCAGTGGTTGTCCACTGGAGTCATGCCCTCCCATGGCATAGATAAAGCTACCTAAGCTTGCAACACCAACACCAGCAACCTCTTTATGCAAAGCCATGACACTAGTCCAGGAGTTTGCCTTTGGGTCATAGAGTTCTACACTATTTAGTGCTGTATCCTCCACAGAGGCACCTCCAATGACATACACCCCACCTTCATGCAAAGTTGCACCATGGTTTTTTCTTGGTATTATCATAGGTGCAAGTTCATAGCATTCAACAAGATTAGGAACAAAGAGTCTGGCCTCCCTTGTAATCTGGTTTGTCTGGAGCCATCCACCAGTGATGAGAACCCCATTTTGACATGTGCGTGGTTTTGGCATAAGATTTTTCCGTTTTCTTTCCTCGAATGACAAGGTGAAATACTCTTGTGCTCTGTCGACAGCAGATTTGCAAGCTGTGCTGTTATTGACCAAATCCTCTCCTTTCACTACGTCGACGAGGTAACACCTCGGTAGATAAACCAATCGCACCTTATCAAATAAAGCGTCAAAGTGCTTTCTTCTGTCTTCAATAAAGAAGTCCGTCCATCGCACGATTGCTTCGTAAACTTCTTGTTCTTTAGTAACAAGGTCGTCACAAGACACAATGGCAAGTAGTTGCTCGACACTCAGCTTCTCAAATTCTTCTGCCTGGGCCACAGCGGCGAAGTTATCCAGCGTATACTTCTGTGCATCGTCTTTTAAGTTTGTAAAATCGTATCTCTCTGCAATCGCTAATCCACCCAGGCAATTTGCAGCTGTAAGATTCTTGCAGAGAAACTCAATGCCCATCTGTTTTAGCTTGGGAAGAAGCATATAATCTGCAGCAACTGTCAGCCCGATTGCTTTGTTTTCTTTAATGTCCAGAGTCCCACAGTACAAATACGTCAGTATGTCGTTCATAATATGGCAGTTTACATCGTTTATTTTGATGATATGTTCATGGTTCTCTCTCATTGCGCTTGTAAACAAAGCTTTAAAATAAGGGCTGGAAGCTGCTAGAATGTTGCGATGTACATTGAATAGAACTCCCTGTACGTTGAGAGTCATGTCGCACAAGAATCCCTCCTTTCTGAAGTCATCGATCGATGCCATTACGGTTTTGCAGAAATGCATATCTTGTCTAGCCATTCTGATCTATTTCTGATCTTTTCAAAGTTCAAATAAATGAAAAATAAGTCTCGCAAACCTCCTCCTTGATCACCGAAAGGGGCTTGAACAATTACCACCTGCTCCCATGGGAAATACCGCTGGGCACGGGTTAATCAAAGTCCGAGCCGAAATGTTTGAGATTTTACTGCTCTCCAAAACACTGGTTTGGCATTACAACAACAACATTTATTTTATTGGACTTGAATACTTCTACAAGTATATCAGTTTGGCTCCAACAAGGTTAGGTTTACAGAAGTGAATTAGCAAAATTACGAATTATTATTGAAAATGGCTGCACGTTTTTTGAAGCATAAATTTATATAATTACTTATTTTGTTGGAAAATTGTTTACATGGATTTAACAATTTCTTTAGAGTCATATGGGAAACACCGATTACGTTTTGGAGAGCTAATCTTTCCTCCGTGTATAACTTGCATTTGAGTAGAAAATGTTCCTCATCTTCAATATCAGTTTTACAGAAGAAACATTTTCTATCTGAAGGCGGTACATACGGCCTCTTATACTGGTCCTTTTCAATTGCTAAGTCGTGATTACTGATTCTTAGTTTAGTTAGTGCTATTGTATGTTTGACGTTTTTTATATTTACCAAATAGTTCTCAAACTTGTATTCTGTTTTGAATAATCGGTACGTCCGTAGTTTATTCGCTGAATTTGGATTTGATCTGTGATCATCGTTTATGGCCGCAAACCATTCTTGAGTCTCTATATCGGTTGCTCTCTGTTCGAAGCTCTTTAAATATATTTTAATTTGCTCTTTACTAAGAGTAGATTGCTGTATCCAACAACAATACCATTACATTTTACACCCCCCCCCCCCCCCCCCCCCCCCTCCCACCCAACCACCATGCAAGGAGTCGTAAAATATTTGATGACCCCCCAGAGAGACATACAGACATACTTTTTTATTGGCACCTTGTAACTGTGTACATGACTGTAGACCCAATAAAGTTATTGTTAAAAGGCAAATTTGAAATAATGTTGTTGTACACATTTGACCCCCCTACAAAAGCACTAAAACTTTTTTGCCCTGCCCATCCCCCCTATTAGTCCAGTCATTCTGTGGTTTGACCTGCCACTAATTGCAACAGAAGGTTTTTCTTTGGAAAATGGTCTAATAGACTGTCATGAACAACATATAAAAAGTCCTAACGAATCGGAGTTGCGAAAAGCCCTCAAAATTAGGATAATTGATACGCACGCTCTCCTGCAACATGAAAACGAGGCTCAAACCGGAAGTTGCCTTATTTCGCTCGTTAAATGATCAATGATGATCGGAATTTCGCGGATATATATCTGGGATAGCATTAACTAATTGCTCAATCTATTTTCGTGTGTTATAACCGTATTCCAACATGTAAATGCTACATTTCCAACGGAAATATCACTAAAGTACACCTAGTGGTATGAGTTGTATTCAATGTGTATTTTATATTTTTTTTTAATGGTCATGATGAATTACATAAGCTTTCATATCATGCCAAAGGCATAACTACACATGCACGAAGAACAATTACTTGTGGGTTCTAGTACGTGGAGTATTTATATACAAAACGCGTCACTCAGCCAGTGATCAATGCGCTTACATCATCATAACTGGAAAAACGGCAAAAGCCAGTAAACAACTATAATATACTCCTATCGGTAAATGAAGCTGATGGGTGATGTCGACAACATGGGTATGGACGTCGCAGTACTTTCGGGGCTGAAGGCACTAGAATGTATTTATTCTTCGTCACTGTCGTCGCTTTCTGGGGTAACGACAGAAAAGTTTTGGCATCCAGAACCTTTGCACTGTCCACACGCCGGCGAACATTCTATACTGTGCTTGCGACAGGAGCATCGCATCGTGCCACATCCAGTAGAGCAGTTGCATCGTACTATGCGTAAAAGGCTCTCTGGTGCTGGCGGTAAATCCGTCATCACAGGGATCACCTGGCCGTCGTTTGACTCCCAACCCCACTCTTCTATGTTGACCTCTGCCCCCTTCCATTGTTGGACTTGTGCGTAGACGCGGAAACTGTGGTACCTGGCTGCAGCGGATGTTGGTGGGAGACTGTTGGGCTCTATCTTGGTTGTTTTCGTCGCCAACTTTTCTTGGTAACGCTGATATCGCAGATCATCAAGTCGTTGCCCTGGCTTTCCGTTGTAGAGCAGCACAAGAGTACTTTCCCCAGCTGTCGCAATTTCATCTTTGCTTGTCGATGATCCTTGGAACGATTGAGCGTGCTCCTTCAGATGAGAGGATGTCTCAAACTTTCTTAAGATCTTTCCTTTTCCTATCCCGTGAATGCGAGAGGTGGTATCACATCCGAGAACCGCGTGTATGTAAAGGATGTTCTCACAGACGTGTCTGCCTAGCTGGTCTTGTGTCTTCTTAATATTCCAGACGCGCCGACGAATAGAATTGCTCTTCGGCTCGGGGATGAAAAACAGGTCATGAGATTCTAGTTCGCCGTAGAAGAGTAAAAGGATTAGCAGGTCTGTGTCGTCCCCGACAAGTACGGTGGTGTTGGTCCTCGCAGACTCGACAGCCGTCTTCACAATCAGCAAGTCCGCGTCGCCATCTGCATGATGCGTCTCACACTGGCGCTGTCGTAGAAACCTACTAAGCATATATAGAAACCTCTGCTTGTTCTTAGAATTTGATAAGAACACATCCTTTCTCATGGTGACTTGCATGTCCTCAGTAAACGTCACAGCTGGCGCAACCTTTCCTGATGTTCTTCTCTGCTGCGTCATCTGCTTCGTTGACATGCTGGTGGTGTATCCGTCAAAGACAACGATTGCCTTTCCATACTTTTTTGTGACATAATCACAATATCTAGCGCAGACTTCACTGAAGGTCGCTGAACCGGGATTAGGCCAGAGTACTCTGTGAAGAAGCGCGCCTCCGTCTAATACAAATTGCAATCCAGGGTCACTTGGGGCTTTCTCTGCTGTAACAAATTGGGAGAGACTGGACCAGATAGCATCGGCTAGAGCTGGCTTATTGGCCTGGCGTAGCATCAGGGAAGAGTCGAATAATGATGTTGGGTAGCTGCTCAGTTCGTAACGAAATACCATCGACAGCTCTTCGCTAGTGCTGGATGCCAAGATTAACCGCTGAAACAGTAACTGTGGGTCCACCTCTACTCGCTCACCATCAATCTTGATAGAAGACTTCGCTGCTAGGGTAATAGCCTGATCAACTTTTCTAAAAGTGTACTCTGATGGTGTACGGCCAGTCATAGATGCAAGGATCTTCTCTCCAATCTCTTTTGAGTTGTCAACATTCACGGAACTGTCTCCATTTACTCCATTCATCGTGTTCCTTAAATGTGGATCCGGGGAAAAGGGGCTCCGATCGTGTAGTGCTCTTAGAATGGTTGTCGTGTCTTTCACATCACGGGCTCTTCTGCTTGGGGACATATCCTTGTTTTGCTCGCTTGAGTTGAAGTTGACTCCCGTGAGTTCTTGCATCACGTCATTTACATCAGCGCATGTGGGCATGGCGAGTAACCAAGTCAGACGCTGCTGTTCCGTCATTCCCCTGCCTCTTGTCAAACCGCCACTTGTCTTCAGAGTTCTCATAAGAACCTGTTCAATGATGAGGTCTGTGGACAGTCCCGCCCAATATCGATCGCTGCGTCTGACCACATGCAACCCAGCCATGAATTTCCGGTAGACTTCTGGGTTATCATGCTCGAGCTTGCTCATGAACTGCAAGTATATGCTCACGCTCTTGACATAGAGATTGTGTCCTGCTGCAGCAAGGTACGGTAGCATTTGAGACATGGCTTGTAAATGAAGTTCCCAGTTGGCAGTACGCTCGGCTTTTATGAATGTTCTTATAATATTTATCATCTCCATGTACTGCAGCCATAAGGCAGATGTGCGACTTCGCTCTCTTAGGGTTTCTTGGGTAGCTTGGACACGAGCTCGAATGGGCTCCCATACGTCTTCCGCGTTGACCTCTTCCCAGGTTTTTTCCTTTTCCAACAGCTGCTTAAACAGTAATCGGGCCTTTTCAAGTAGATCATCGCCAGTTTCGGGGTTTACTGGGAATTGAAACGACACAAAATAAGTTTTCTGATAATCAATAGATTAAAAACGTATGTATGTTTGAATATAATTTATTGAACAACTTACAGCTCGATCCTTCTCCGGGATGTCTGCTAGAATGATCAGGAACAGCCGTGGAACCATCAGGAATTGGCGGGGGTAGGGGCGGTGGCTGCGCGCTATGGGGGTCACCTGTAGTTTAAAGTAGATGCACAAACATTAGTTTCGAAATCGGAGATCCATTTTTTTCCCTAGGTACTGGCCAAAATCAACAGGGAAGGCTTGAAACTTTGCGTTCTATATCATTCCGATGGGAAATGATTGCATTATTTTATGTTTTTGTAAAAACTTACTGTGAAGATCGTTATCTGGAAGGACCGCATCAGCAACGACTTGGTCGTGTTCTTCAGTTTCTAATAAAAAGAACGCTAGTAGTTAAAGAAAAAAAACGCGTTTTTTATTTCATCCCATATCTATTTTTTTATTTTTAAAGCTGTTACTCAATACCTTTAACTTCGAGCTGCGGCACAGTCACTTCAAGAGCTTCAGCGTACAGTACAGCGTTCAAGGCTGCATCTACGAGTAGATGGGCTCGAATTGCGCGTGCAATGGCCTTCCCAGTGAGAATGTGGTCTACGGCATTTGAAGCGTAAACAAGCTCCAGTAGCTCCCTCAGGCCGGATTCTCCCATAAGCTTGCCAATGGCGCCTAGGAAACTCATCAGGTCATGAAGCCCTCCAAGCCTAGCAATCATATTTGAAATGGCGCTCCCTTCAGGCTCTGTCTGGATCAAGTTGAAGGCCTTCCACCACAGTGGCTGGTCGAACGTGACAATCGGGGTACTGACGTTGTGTTTCTGTGCGTGATCTGCTAAGAACTTCAGTGTGGAATAAATGCACGTAATGTCACTTGCGCTCATGTCTATCATGGGGAGAAAGAAAACAGATGACTTTCCTTGGTGGATACCGTCAAGAACTGTCTGCATCATGCCAGACCAGCCCGTGCGCGCCTCATCATCAAATAACAACGACATCTTCCACATGACGTCCAGATTCATAGATGGGTCTGTTACTTTCTTCACTGCTATGTCATTGTATCTGATTTCTAAAGGACGTCTTGGCTCGACTGGTTGCACTATCTGAATATGTCCTGCTGCAGATATTTCTTTCGCATCAACATAATTCCGCGGTACGTAATTGACGTTCTTCGTTCCAGGCGTCACGGCCGCTATCATGCCCATTCCATGGAACGTGTTTCTTCCATCTAGCGTTCTAATGTTATGGTCCACATTATCTGCTGAATACTGTACAAATTCTCCATTGAAGGAAGGAATGTCGGTGGATCGCTCTACTGCAGCATTTTTGCTGAACTTTTGAACTTCAGTGTATGATGAACAAAATCCATGACTATTTAGGGAGTCTATCAAAAACCGCGAGGCAAAGCAATGGTGGAGTTGAACGGCTAATCCAATCTGAAGTGGGGCTATAAGGGCTCGAGGGCGTGCCCCCTGCATAACAGCCTGGCCAATTGATGCTAGCTTAAAATGATGTTTTCCCGCGAAAACGTTCTGAAGAAACACTTGTAGAGATTTAGGCATGAACGAGACATGTTGGTTAACATCGGCATCGACGTCCGGGTAGGTCACCCCTGATATTGTTACTCCTTTGATGTCTTGCTTGATGAGTTTAGCCGCGGTCTGGATAATGCTCCTCTTTTCCGCTTCGGGGTCTTTATCGAAGGATTCAGCGTGAAAATCCTGTAGTATAGCATCGGCCGTGGTCTTCATAATAACGACATTTGGCCTACCGTTTACTTCAGTGATGATTATTTGGTTATCAAAATGCTTCTTGAGCTTGTCTTTCATGTGAGTACGTCCGTATGCCGAGCTTTCAGAGCCGTCAAGGTACTCTTCCATTTTCGTACAGAGATCGCCAATAGTGAGAAGTTGTTCTTCATCGTTTGCTTTCAAGTAGTTTGCAACTGCAAGGAACGCATCACACTTTTCCATGTTTTGCGGCCGACCTGTTTTTGTTTTCTTGTTAGCGGTTTCTTCTCCAACATAAGCCTGTGGGATTTGCTTCCCAGTACGGAAGTTGACACTGCAGCTTTGGTGATAGATTGCATCTGCAGCAGGTAGGTCATGAACATGAAGTATTCTAGCTTGGACAACCTCAGACCACGTGTCTCGTCTCTGCTCGCAAACTCGGAGCACTTCATCCTTGGTTTCTAATGTTGTGACGTCGAAAACCCCGTCTTTCAACTTTCTATGATTCTCAATCGAACGCGCTTCCGTTCCACAATACATACAATCAGTTCCAAAGCTGAAGGACTTTTCCACGGTTCGCACTAGTGAGTTTCGCCTTTGTGGGATTTGGGGCGTGTTGCGCTCCCTTTTTGCACGTACAATGTTTTGCTCTTTGCAATAAAATCGGCGGCATTCTGTGTGAACTTTTTGCCCTGAAACAACTACAATGTCATCACCTCGCTCTGTGCTAGCATAATTTATTCCCTTGCTACCCCTTTCCGTTAGTACTACTGTGCTCTTCAAATTGGAATCCTCAAATCGCTCTTTACATATAACACAAGCGGCATCATCCATTTGAGGGCTACCTTGGCTGGCGCTGTAAAATAAAGTTTTCAGTGTACCTTGTCAGTGAAGTTACTCGTGAACGCGCCCAGGGCGGGCTGGTGAAATTTAATCAAGGTTTTCATGTTTTCACTGTATTTCTGTACCAGCGCGCCTGATACGCCTGTTATATATTTTCACAAAATATCTGAAAAAAATTCACTGATTACCCATATTTAGGGCGGGGACGCTCGTCGGTAACAGCTCATTTACCCCTAGAGGTATCAAAGCGGGCGTGGCTCGCGCTGAAAAAAAAAGATGTTTTAAACTACTTTGATTGATGCCGATAAAAAGTCAACAAGACCAATCACTTCATCTAATAATGGTATCGACTTCGATCTTAAACTCGTAAAAGGAAAAGCAGACGAGCATACCCGCCCAAAAGATTCTTATCGCTAATTCAATAAGCGGAGACTACACTTTTAATGCATTGCCACACATCGTGATAAACACAATTATAAACAACTCCTGGAGGATCGGTCGGTACTATCTTAAATTTCTGCGATATTTTTATAATGGACTGAGCTGTTTAAAGCAAAACACGTACTTTATATGGTAAAACAAAATGTACAGCTGGTCAATTCTTAAAGGGTTAGAGTGTGATAAAATAAAAACATCTCAAATTACTTACTTGTTCAAAGAAATGTCAAACACTCTTTAGAAGCGCGCTACGAAAAAAATCATTCTAAGAGATCCAAAAAAGCCACTGTGATAAATTTGCTTTAGCATGACTGCTATTCCGTTTGCAACTGAGCAAAGACTATTCAAGTGTAATTAACAATTTCATCAGCTAGCACAATCTTTGTTCATTGACTTCTGAACACTTGCTACCGACGTAAGTTAGCACGTATAAATGAATAAATTACCAATGGTGAGATATTCTCTCGCTTGACAGAAAAGAAATCACGGCTATCTAAAATAAATCTAATAGCTTAAAGTGTTTTATGTAGAATTAAATAATCAAAGCTTACCTGTAAACTTGCGTCCGACTGCAGAGAAATGTTGAGCTGCATATGTATGTCTAGTTTCCAACTCGATAGTGAGCGTGGGAAAAGTACACAAACATCTTGCCGCGAGACAGTGTAACAAACTTGACATCTCCAGGTGTTGTGGAATAACATAAATATCCATATAAATTAGATCAAAATTCTCCCGAGTTAAAAATCCCCGCGAGCCTCGTTTTCATGCCGTAAAATATCGCTCGCCAAGTCGTCATAAAAACTCTTAATTTTGAACGCTTTTCGCAACTAGGATTTCTTAGGACTTTTGATATGTTATAAAGGAATACTTTCTGAGCTAGAAACCGTTGAGAAACCTTCTGTTGCAATTAGTGGCAGGTTGACCCCCTTTTTTTCATAGAATGACTGGACTATATCATTTAGCCGTCCTTGTAGAACGCACACTAATGACTCGTAATTGACCTATATCATTATGACGTCAAATCAAAACAGTCTATTGTTTAAACGCTAAGGATCACGGTCGTGGGAGGGGGACAAAACCGCAACAACACAAAGGAAATCGCTATCAAATGCATTTTGTAGAACGTAGAATAGCGGTAACAGCCACCAAATACGGTAAATATTGTGGGATAAACATTGATACAGCTGATATCTGGAAACCAGACAATTCGAATTTAAATTTTCTTCAGCAGAGCAGATTTAGTTCAAAATTCTATTGTTCATGTCGATTCTGTCCCCCTCATAAACAAGCCGTGACGTCATAATGATATAGGGTAATTATAAAGACGCGAATGCGCATTTATGTTAAATCCAATCAGAGTACAGGAAAAAAGGATTAGGCCGAAGCCGCGAGCCCAAAACCTCGTCCCCAGGGTCTTGGATCTGACCGGGAAGACCCTGGGGACGAGGTGGGGGACTGGCTGGGTTCCTGTGGAATATTGGCCGAGTAGAACTGGTACCAGAGCGTCTCGTGTACTCCGTTGCTAGCAAAAAGAGAGAGATACACAGAATAATAACGCAAAATGACCTCTCAATACAGGGTAGGTATAGTAGAACTAAGTACATTCACTGAGTTTCATCTTATGCTGTTGTATTGAGTATTTAGCGCTGTTTTCGAAGGTGGCCGATTCGAAGAGGGAAGAGTTCAGAAAATACTTGGAGAAGGCAGGAGTTCTTGATGCTCTTACCAAAGGTACGACACATATAAATTTACTGTTAAAGAGCAGGGGATTGTCACCCGGTACAGCAGCCTGGCCATTGCACTAACCACACTCAACATTGTAAACTGCGTGGCAGCTATTAGCGCCGTGAAGCAGTCCGAAATAATTCACTGACGGGATATATGTCGGTCATATGTAAAGCGCCATGAAACTGTGGTTGATATGGCGCTATATAAATGTGGCCATTATTATTATTATTATTATGACAGAAACTAGAAACTCGAGAAAAATGCAGTCTTCATGTAACGTTTTTGCTATTTCTTATTGCAGTTCTAGTGAACTTATACGAGGAACCCGAAAAGCCGCACAACGCTTTGGAGTATCCACTTGTGATCTGACTTGTAGTTGTATAAAACATACACAATGTCTCATATAACTAAAGCTTTCAAATGTGTAGCGATATACTGTCTAGACTAATTAAATCTAGGTGGCACACACTTGAAACTTTCACTGTAGCACTTCAATGATAGTGGTAATAATCTATCAAATTAATTAGAGCTGTGATGCAAGGTCATATCCCCTTTTCTACAAATCTCGATCGAGTGTCGTAAAACCAAAACCAAAGTAATCACAGTACCAATCAGAGGAGTAAGTGAAAACACAATGAGCCAATCACGAACTGAAGTAATTCATGATTGGTTTTACTTGAACCAATCACGAGCAAATGTAAATGCAATCGTGGATGGCGTGATGGATCAAAATACATTTGGTTTTAGCATAGTTAATAGAGTGGAATGGTTAGGAAACCCAGCAAACTTGAAAGGGGCTAACAAAGGCACTGCGATTTATGTTGGAAGGGGGTAATAAGACAAAAGATTGTGCATGCATGGTCATAGTTCATTAATGTCCCCTGAACAACTGAACTCACATGTTTCTGTTGGCTGATTAATTAACATATTGGAATTTCTATTGTGTTTTGTGCACGGTAATGGTTGTAAAAAGCGAACAAAGACATATAACAAAGAAGGTCGCTGGGATAATTGCCTACTTCCGTGATATGCTTTACTTGTCACGCACGAAGGTTTCAATACGAGGCTCCGTGCTAAATTATATTTATTATTTTCTCTGAAAGAATAAATTAAATTTAGCACAGGGCCTCGTATTGAAACCTTTGTGTGTGACAAGTAAAGCATAATTATCACGGAAGTGGGCTATTCATAACCATTACACTCTATTAACTATGGTTTTAGTTAGCACTTCATTGGCTGATAATCACAAAACATTTTCCACAGCCAATAGGATTACTGAGCAAATGCAAAACCAAAGCAATCACAGATTGTATTCACGGATTGCTTTCAACACTCAATCGAAATCCGCTCTATGAGCAAAAAGGTTGTTTTTGCATAAATCCTTGACTGACATTTTGAAATTGTCTCATAAAGTGACCCAGCTCTTTTCACGAATGAGTGGCAGAACACTAATATATTTTTTATTACAAGCACTGGTCTAGTAGTTGATGAACGAGCAGTAGTACACTAATTAGATGCACTGGTCTAGTATGTAGATGAACAAGCTGCGGTACACTAATTAGAAGCACTGGTCTAGTATGTCAATGAACGAGCAGTAGTACACTAATTATTAGAAGCACTGGTGTAAGTATGTCTTGCATTGTGTGTGATGTAAGGAATCCACAACAATAGAAACTAACAGGTGCTAGCTGGACATATACAATGTTGACTGAAAATAAATAAATAAAATGGATAAGGAGCATTACAGTGTGTGGTTGTAAAATAGTTTATTATAAAATTCTTCCAAGAGCTCATAAATACATACAAGATGGCAGCAGATACAAGACCGTATTTCATGTAGTTGCAGTCAAATGGCTTTACCATATTAAATCTCCTTTCTTGAGCAAGCACACAAGATTTTTGGTTATTATAGAAAGAAATGTTTGCTTCTTGTCAGAATTTATAAAGGATCACCAAAATAGGAATGAGAAATAAAAACACACAACCGTGTTAGATGCTTAGCTGACTGTTTCTCGTGCAATTTGGGATTAATTTTCACTCGTGTTTTTCAAAGAGCTCAAATTGCACGAGCCCGTTGCACTCAAAACTGTATGATTACCTATAATAATAACTGCTACATGTACATGTATATAATATTATTATGAGTAAAATTCCTTAACCATGATAAAGCTTCCTACAACATCATCTTCACGGTGGAGCACCAGAGGCCGCTGATGTTGACGCACTGAAGCTTGAAGTCTCGGAACTAAGACAGAAAGTGGAACAGCTAACAGCTGAAAATACTGAACTCAAGCAAAGGGTGAGATAACCAGACAGGAAAGGTTCTGTGTTGTGTTCTCTTCATAACTAATTCCTGTAGTCATTAGATGAAAAGACTGTTTTGAGTAGTTAAATAGTTACTGAATTATGAGCAAGTTACTGCTCAAAACCAGAAACATAGTGACCACTCAGGTTGAGCTCTAGCTCCTTTTAGAAATTCTGAATATTTTTTTAAACTTATACCTAATTCAAATCTGGATGGGAGGGCACTTATATGACATTAAACACACTTCGCTTGACTCAACCGATGCCTAGAATTAAAACCTATGATCAATAGATAGGAGTTCATCCATTTCCTTGTTAAAAGATGATTTATTCGGGTGTAACAAACGGAATGATGAACGACTACAAACAACTACGAACGGGGTCTGACCGGGCTAGTCCCAGTCTCTACACAGGTAGACCACATATCTCTCTCTCTCCCCCTAAGTCTTTAGTGTTCCTTTGCAATTTTGACGGTACGTGTGGAGGGTCGGTAAAGACTGATAATACCAAAACAACTAGGTATATATAATAGAATGTTCATCGCAGATATGGTGTGAGGTTCATAGTTCAAGTATGCCTTGCTTGTTGTGGTCCCTTAGCCTTCGTAGGGCCAGTGGAACTTTCTTCTCAGTAGGGCCTGTGGCTGGACTGGCTTCGGGCATGACTGGTGCCAGTGGTCTAGGGGTTACTGTTGGCTGTGCTGGTTCTGTTCCAGGGGGTTGTGGTATATCACTGTTGGCGTGGCCCGGATCTGATGGGGATGGTGGCTCTGCTCCACCTGTAGCCTGATTTTCCAGGGTTGGGGAACTTGGCTTGAGGGGTGTGTCTTGGTTGGCTTTCCCTGTATATCTGAGGTCATCGCTCAGTAGGCGCAGTGGGGGTCTTGCCTGAACTGGTGTGTACTGTCGTAGAAATTTACGGTTTCTGAGTGTTATTCTGCCTGAGCCGTCAACGCGTATGACATACTGGTCAAATTGTCGCACTTCTATGACAACCCCTGTCTTGTCCCATCGTGTGGGGTGTGGTCCAATCTGGTTCTGGATCCGAACGTATTTACCTACAGTCAGGGGGGGGAGCCTTTTTGTGTGCTCGGCCCACCTCTCAGATGCTTGCATGTGGCGGTTCTTCAAGGCTTCTTCCCTCAAAGCAAGGGTGTCACGCCATGTGGGGTGAGGAATGTAGCGCCCAGGGATGATGGGGATGAAGTCCTTGATTGGTCGTCCAAAGACGCACTGTGCAGGGGATAGCTTGGTGTTGGGGTCGGGGGTGTTACGGTACTGCAGGATGGCCTGTTGGAATGCGTTAGTGTTAAGGTTGCCTTGTGAGTCTGTGTTATTCGTGATTAGCCTCTTGATTGTTTTTACCCCTATCTCAGCCCTGCAGTTTGAGTGTGGAAATGCCACAGATGAGAGGCGGTGGTGTACTCCCCAATCTTTCAGGAGTTGCTGGGTGGTGTATGCTCTGAACTGTGGTCCTCCATCGGTGGCGCATTCGTCTGGGATGCCGTATGTGGCAAAGGTACGTCTGAGGCATTCAGTCAGGCCAGCGGAACCATCGCGTCCTCTTTCAACAATGGGCCAGTTGGAGTATCTGTCCACTATTAGGAGGTAGTTGACACCTTTGTATTGGAAATAGTCAGCACAGATGCATTGGAATGGGTATGCTGGTATCGCTGGGGGGTATGGTGGGGCGTTGGGTTGTGAAGGGGTCATGCGGTTGCAGTGAGAACAGCGGTCCCGCATTGTGATGATGGCAGATGTGATGCCGGGCCAGAATACGGTGGACTCCGCTCTGGCCGTCATTGATGTCACCCCTTGGTGGGCGGAGTGTAGTACAGTCAATATCGCCTCTCGGAGGGAGGGGGGGATGACGATGCGATCTTTGTAGAGTATGACACCATCAACAGTGTGCAGGTGTACGCGTAATCTGTGGTATTCCTGGAGGGCAGGTGGTAGCTGGTGCTTGAATTCTGGGAATCCTGATTCGATGATGGTGGTCAGGATGTGAAGGTCTGTGTCACTGGTGGTTGCTAGCTTGGTGCGTTCCCAGGTGACTGCCATGTTGCTGAGGGTTGATGAGGCTGCATATATTAGTTCGTTCTCAATGGTGTAGGAGCAGGATTCTTGAGGCAGCACTTTGGTGCGGAGACTTGCTAGGAAGGGGTGTCCGATGAGGCTTGCTGAATACTGGATGGCTGAAATGTCTATGGCGGCTATGTCGTCTGGTAGGGTAAGGATGTCAGGGTTTGTGGAACCGGTCGGGTGCCTTGAGATGGCGTCGGCTGCCTTGTGTTGTACCCCGGGGATATGTACCATGCGGAATTTGTACCGAAGTGTCTTTTCCTTGAGGTTTCTGAGGCGACCGTTGGAGATTTCGTCAAGGGATCGATCGCTCAATATCTTGAGGAGGGGTTTGTGGTCAACCGCGATTATCAGGTTGTTGCAGCCAAGGACAAAGAAGCGTGCCTTGTCAAGGGCATCAGCGACAGCTAGGGCTTCACCTTCTATGGGGGCATAGCGTGACTCTGCTGCATGGGTGAAGCGACTACCCACTAGTGTCACCTTCCAGCCGCTGCGGCAGCAAAAGGGCTCTGTGGAGGAGCACTGGCAGTGTTTCTGGAAGAGCCAGTAACCAATACCGGTTTTAGACCAGTCAGTGGCCAGACATGTTGGCTTTGATTTGTCAAAGATACGGACGCCGTCTTCAATGTCGGAGATGATGGCTGATTTGGATTCTTCAAATAGACGGTTGAGCTCATCGTTCCACAGGAATGAAGTACCCGGTTTCAGCGACTCACGGAATGGGAGCATGCGTTCAGTTGCTGCGAATGCATATGAGACCTGGTTGACCAGGCCGAACCACGAGCGCATGTCAGTGGTGTTGCTTGGGGTGGGGAAGTGGCGGATTGCATCGAGATATTTTGCGCATGGGCGCACGCTGTCGAGTGTGATCTCAAACCCTGCGAACTCGACTGTGTCGGCTGCAAATGCAAACTTGTCGGGGTTGAGAGTTATTCCGTGTCGCCCACATATGTCTAGCCAGTTGACTGCTTGGTGGAAACTGCTGGTGATGTCGTCTGCCCACAGTAGGGTGTCATCAATACATTTGGTCTTATCAGGGATATGGGAGACAATCTCATCAAATCTTCGAGAGTACCCGTCTCCAGACGCGATGTATCCCTGGGGGGCTGTGTTGTATCGGTACCGTCCCCACGGGGTAATAAATGTGGTAAGGTGGCGGTCGTCTTTGTGTAGGGGAACACTGTGATATCCGTTCCAGCAATCAAACACTGTTTTTTTCTTGTTGTGGGGCACTGAGCGTGCTTGGTGAAACGGGCTCTGGGTGTGGTGAGTCTCTCGTGTAGCGTGAAGGTTGAGAGACTGGAAGTCTACGGTGCGACGTGGTTTACCATTCTTCTTCGGGCAGATGACCATGCGGTGGCACCATGTCACCGGATCTCCAACTGGCACGGGCTCCAGGACGCCGATGGCAACGTCTTGATCGAGTCCAGCTTTTACCGCCTCTTGCCAGTGGAGTGGGACTGGGATTGGGGTATGGTGGGCCACAGGCTCTGCATCCGGGTCCACCATGAGTCGCATGGGAGGACCGTCCATGAGGGGAAGCTGTTGGTGTTCGCATGTATTGAATGTGCTTGACTTGTAAAGGTCAAGGAGCCAATCTTGTATGCGTTCCCGGTTGGCCTCTGTTGCTGGGAAGGGGGGCGCAGTCGGCTTTGGAGGTGGCATCTGGCGTCGCGAGCAGTCACATGCCTGTAGTTTGGGCTGTTGGTTTGCTTGGTCTGCTGATACATTTGACATGGTGACGGTGTGGTTGTGTTGAAGGGGGGGCGTCTCTCCCACTGTTGGGAATCGTTCTGAGATGATTCCTAATTCCTGACAGGCCTCTCGGCTTATGAATAGGCGGTCTGAGTCGTTGGTGACGTATGCGATCTGCCTTGTCTCTAGGTGCTGTCCGGGTTCAGTTGTGCCTGTCAATCGTAGGATAATGGCGCCGAGGATCCTTATGCCGCTGTTGTTGGCTGCACGCATACGGGTGGTGACCGGAATTAGGTCTGCTTCACTTAATCCGAGGCGGCGAATGATGCTCAAGCTAACCAGGCAGCTTTGGCAGCCTGTGTCTGCCATTGCTTGTAGCTGTATGGACTTGAGTGCGTCAGTAACTGGTTTGTATCCAAGGGCCACGTAGTCTTGTGGGTGGATGGTGGCGTTAAGCGAGATGTGTGGCTGTGGCTTGGATGGACGTTGGATCCAGCAATCATTCATGTTGTTGTATAGGTGGTGGTCTAGGGTGATGCCATAGATAGCATGGTCTCCGCTGGTGATGTTGCATAGATTGTCAAAGATGGCACCTTCTGCTTGTCTGCCCACTCTGGCTGTGGTGTGGGGTCTCGGTTGGAAGGGTTTGTTTTTGCTATGACATGCAGTCGCAAAGTGGTTTGGGCGGCCGCATAGTTGGCAGATGGTGCCGAAAGCCGGACACTTTTGCTCTCGATGTTTGGCAGGGGTTATGTGGCCATGGCCTGGTTTACCGCAGTGGTTGCAGGCTTCGATATTGGGCTTGTCGTTTGGTTTGTCATTGGGCTTTCTATTGGGGTTCTGCTGCTTTCGGTATTGGCTTCGCATTGCCTCAGCGCCTTGGGTTTGAAGGAGGCGCGCTGCTGACCGTTTGCCAGATTCCTTGGCCTCTACATATTGTAAGACTTCTTCTAATGACATGTCTTGGTTTTTCTCTCCAAGTAGGTCTAGTTGGATTTCGTCGTCCACTAGGCCCCGGGTGACGACGTCTCGGAGGACATTCTCGGTGAAGTTGACGTCAGTGTTGCAGCTATGGCACGTGATGAGAAATTTACATACACCGGCTTGGCCGCGGAGGCGTGCGCCGAAGCTTCTTATTGTCTCGTCCCTGTCTTGTCTCATGTTGTGGAGTTGAACTCTGGCCACCATTGCATTTTCCTCTCGGACGGCGAGCTTTTTAATTGCCTCTAGGACCTCCTCTGTAGGTTTATTCGTCAGGGAGCCACCTGCATTGCGTGTCAGATCTTTCCTGAGTTGTTCGTCGCAACATTCGAGAAGTTGAATCACCTTATCTTTGCCTTGTACTTTCGTTGCTTCGACGTAGTCCCCCCAGCGTGTCGTAAAATAGGACCATTCTTCGCTCGTTCCAGCGCTCGATATTGTTGGTCGGCGTATTTTCTCGATTCTTGCCGTTTGATTAGGGGGGCCGTGGGCTGGAGTACTCGTGTGGACTCCCTTCGCGTGGACGGAGATAAGTACTGCTGCGAGCTCGTCTCCAACGTCTTCGGTCTCGTAGTCACAATCTGGGAAGGGGCACTTGTGTTTTGGCATCGTGCTTGAGGTTTGGTTGACCTGTGATGCGCCTTTGACTCGTCGAAAGTCGCGTAGAATCTAAGATTTCAGTCGCGGTGAAATCCAAGATGGCGGCCGTTACGTTTCGTCGACGTTTTCCTGTCGTTTTGTGCCAGTTGTCTCCGTTTATGGCTTGGTTTTCCACTTAATGTTTCCCTCGTAGTTTTCCAAAGATGGTTAGTCGTTCATCATAGATAGGAGTTCATCCATTTCCTTGTTAAAAGATGATTTATTCGGGTGTAGCAAACGGAATGATGAACGACTACAAACAACTACGAACGGGGTCTGACCGGGCTAGTCCCAGTCTCTACACAGGTAGACCACATATCTCTCTAATCAACGCGCGTTTTCTATATCAGCACCTCAAATCTGGAATAGCCTACCTGTAGAAATAAGATCCAGTCCGAATGTGAACATCTTTAAATCTAAGCTCAAGTCTTATCTTTTCTGCTCTGCTTATAATCTGAACTAGTTATGAATTATTATTACCCATATGTACTACATTGCTACATAGTTTACTTATTACTCGTTATGTTAGTAGATAAGAATTAATTAATTTGTTATTTATACAATATTGTAAAGTGCATAGAACAGATATACTATATGCGCTATATAAATAAATTATTATTATTATTATATTAGTACAATGTAGGTAATAATGTATGACAATCAGGGCTTCTGACAGGTTGCACGGTTGCGGATCCGCACAATTTGGTCAAACCCGCACAATCCCGCACAATTTGTTGAAAATTTTAATTAAAACAGGCATTCCTCTTGTTTACTGTGATTTTTGGAAACATTTAAGGCCATTTTCACCCCATTTACCTTCCAAAACACGTCGAGAAATCCCTTGTTTTGTTCAAACGGCTCGAGCAGATGAAAAAAACAAGGCGTTCCATTCATGGCTTGCGCCGGCCTGGGCTCTAGTTTGTAAAAACAACAGCAAGGCTTTGAATCCATGGCTGTGCGCCAGCCTGGGCTCTGGTTTCTATTATATTGTTTTTCATTGGTGACACAAAAGGAAGTTCAAACTGGCGACAACAAAACTTTATCCTGAAAAAGAAAAGCGTGAAAAATCGCAAGATGACTGCACGTGGGTATGTAACGCTTGAATGATCACGACGGCGATTACCATACCGATAACTTGATACGATCGTACATCTTTTTTATGAATTGCCATCTGAAAAGAACGTTCATTGTTTTCTTAAAATAAGACTGGTTTACTTATTAGTTATTTTTTGTATGCTATGCATGTGTATGTAAATCATTTGTCTGAACAGGGAGGTGGGAGGGATGGAGACACAACTGCATAAATAACAATACTAATTAAATAAAGTGATGTTCGCGCTTCTATGATCATTTCGCTCTCGAGCGGAGTGTAAACGAAACTATCACATTTGAGGTCTGTTTTTGGGTCGATTTTGCGAGTTTGAAAGAAATCAATCAAAGGAATAATCAATCAAAGGAATACCTTCTCTGATATCTGTTCCTTCAAATTAAAGCGATCTGGGCATTTTGGGGTCAATTTTCTGTTAGAAATGTGTACCGAAACGATAAGTGTGAAAGTATTCACAGACTCGAGAGCTTTTCTTTACCCTCTGCTCGAACGTCAGAACGAACTAGCTTTTAAATTAGTGATATTTTTTTTAGCCTGTTGAAATTTCTTAAAATATTGCGCAATCCCGCACAATTTCCCGCACAATTTGGATTTTTTTTTTTTTGCAACCTGTCAGAAGCCCTGACAATAGAACTGGACCTGGATTTCCAAGTACTGATGATTTCTTTTAAGGGTTTGAGCCAGGTTTGTGGCATCTGCCAGGGAACAGACAATCATTGTTGGGAGACAATATATGGATTGATAGGAGTTCAATTCTCTTTCAGCCACTTTGACTGAAATTTGCAGTGATCACTACTGGAAGGCTGTTTTGAATCCATGTCATTCATATGGTTTTCTTTTTCATTTGTTTTTTCCATCATCAAGTGGCTTTTTCTGTTAAAATAGCTATAGTCGAGACTTTCCTAATCTTGGTCCATTTGTAACATGTTATCTGGGTAATAGGCCAAACAAAATAAATGTTGTGTTACCATTAACCAGACCGACTTGGATTTTTCATGCCAACCTCAAATGTTTTAGTGCTATTTTCCAATACTTGAAACAGAAAATAGAATATAAAATGTATTAAAACAACGAGAAGTATGTAAACAACAACTTCTTGGTACAGTGTGTCTTCAGCGCATGAACATGATGACACAGGGTTAACGTTCATTGAAATATGCATGTGTGCAATGTATAAAGAAGCAAAACAATCGCAAATTAAGATTATTTTCTGACCTACCAACATGTACCTGGATTTTATTTACCAGAAACACAACATTTATTTTGTTTGGCCTTACTCGATACTTGAATCATGTGAGATTTTGGAAACTTTTCAAAATGATCCAATCTCTGGATCCCGGGGGGAGACTCCCTTATGTGAGGGGTACATGGGTGCTCGTCGTACCTTTTAGGGGTCAAAATCAGGAGTTTGGTACCACTTACGGTATCCACCATCAAACACAGACATTTCTATGTAAAGCGGTACCTTTTAGGGGTCGGGTGTCAATTGAACAAAAAAGCTGTTATTAATTTACATTTTTATTATCTTTTAGGGGTCAAAATAAGCCTGAGCCACGCCCATTTTAGTACCTCTTAGGGGTCAAATCGAAAATGTCCAACGAGCATCCCTACCCCTTTTATATGGGAGCCCCCCGGGCTCTGGATACAGCCTCCTTCGATTGGTCCAATTTGTGTCTGCAAAACAAGGAAAGTGATGAGACTGGTTGCTCAAATCTTCCTTCGGGCTTGAATGACTTACCTGTAATACCTATAATGCATATGGCAGAAAACAAAATGCAAGGTTTTTTTTGTGTGAATTATCTATAGATTCTCAAAAGCAACACATTTCAATCTTCTTCACCCAGTCACTACAAGTGTGGGACATTGTGGCCATTTCCAATGTCTAAGGGGACAAATAGAAATATTGTGAATGGTAAAATGGCAAGCTCTGCTCAAACCCTGTTTTTCTGTCCAGAATAAGATGATATTTCCTAAATAATGCATGTCTATATGATCACTTGCGCATTACATGATATGTAAATAACTTATGTATAGCTTATTAGCCTAAATAATATAATGTTAAAAATCCATACTAATGTTAATACTAATTTTACGGAAGCTAAACCTATACTAATAGATTAATACTAAATGTTTAAGAACTAATAAAATACTAAAAATGAGTAAAAACTATACATTCTAATATTTAAAAAATAATAAATCATCCTGTCTAATTAATTATTCTGAGTTCTCTATAACCCAGAATTCCACATGTTTTATGCAAAACCCCACTGCATTAAGTAATGGCCCAGATATTAGAACTGTAGTAGAATCCATTGTTCTGCGGCAATGAGCCTGAGTCCCCCACATACGATTTTGCTTGAATATGCCTTTGTGCCTTAGGAGGTGTCTACAGTCCAAACTACATCTCGAAAATAAAATATTTTTAAATGCTATTGGCTCTTTTTTCTGTGAAAACTCAGACAAGCCACCATCCAGCCAATCGGATATAGATTTTTCAATTGCAAATTTGAGAACTTTCCCCACACACGATATTCTTCGAAATTAAACCAAAGTTAGTTTGATCAAAAATAAATTCAAACCACAAAAAAATATCAAATGAAAAGCATTATTTCGATGGGTTTCTATTGAATTTATAAGTATCAACCAATGGAATTACGAGAAAGAATAATAGAAAATTAACACCTTTTAACATTCCTTGCCGTGGAGCACTACAGTTCTTATCTGGACCATTACTTAAATATATTATATGTGCATCATAAACATGTGCCCCCTCCCCCCCCATACGGTGGCCCACAAGTGTCACAGCACAACCGAGAGAGTCGCGGCACAACCACAAATCTCGTGGCACGCCACTAAGATTCCCACGGCACAACCACCACAAATGTCCATGGCACAACCTCCACAAATTAAACGGCACAAACCACAAATTTTAAGGCACAAATAAAGTAATCAACTGCACAACCGACTCAGAAGTTGCGGCGGAAGTGGTAGCCCACAGCGGAAGTGGAAATCCAAGGTGGAAGTGAACTCAGACCACAGCAGGCAACCCATATACAAGAACGGAGACTGAAATATCCAGACCATAATACTGGACTAAGCAAAAATAGCATACTTCTTTTATAAAGGGAAACCATATGGCATCAGTTTATCATATCTGTCAGCATGCCATACACTGTTGGGGCCAGGGCAAAGGTAGTTTTGGATCCAGTTCTCGCATAATTTCTTGAATGACAATCCGGTGCACAATCATACCTCTCAGTCAAAGCGTATGCCAAATAGACCGATAACCAACACTGGCATCTGGTCCATCTAACAGGTCTTGAACGGCTTGCATGACGGAGTTCATGTCGTAGTTGACATTTTTTCTGGATAAATCCAGAGCTTTGAACCACCTTTTTAAAGAACTCAAACTCATTTCTATTCCAAAATTGTGGTAAAGCATTCCTATAATTTCGTCATATGTGTATCCTTTATACAACGAGTATTATAACGCTTCTTCTTTTTGGTGTTTCTCGTCCGCCATTTTACTTAGCTGAGTATTTAGTTCGGTCTCCGTTCTTGTATATGGATTGCCTGTGGTGGTCTGAGTTCACTTCCACCATGGACTATCCCACACCACGGCAAAACGTTACGCGCATGCGTATTTGCTATTTCTTGTCGGCGCGCGGCCGCCCCCAGTTTCCTGCGAAACTGAAATGAAACAACAGGCACATACCCGTGATTTTATCATTTCTGCTTAAAAGCATCCATTTGTGAACTGTTTTGTAAAAAAAATAAGAAAACTACTTAAAAGCTAAGCCTAAGACTTTAACAGGTTGAAGTTTTCGTAATTTGTAATTCACTGTGAGTTTACTAAGTTATAAAATTATTTACTAAAAAAGTTGAGACCCTCGGTAATTTGTATTTGATAGCAGAGCCTTCGTTCTTTTGGCCAGCGGAGCATACCCGTTTTGCCGCGGTGTGGGACTATCCACTTCCGCTGCAACTTCTGAGTCGATTGTGCCATGGCTTACTTATTTGTGCCATACAATTTGTGGTTTGTGCCATGGACTTTGTGGGAGTTGTGCAGTGGGAATCTTGGTGGCGTGCCGTGAGAGTTGTGGCGTGCCGTGAGATTTTTGGTGTGCCATGAGCTTTGTGGCAGTTGTGCTGTGGGAATCTTGGTGGTGTGCCGTGAGATTTCTGTTTGTGCCGTGACTTTCTCGGTTGTGCCGTGACACTTGTGGTCCACCGTAGTATGGTGTTTTTTTTTTCTTGACTTAAAATAACTTCCCCTACCATCTAAGATATCACTTTGAAATCAATAGTTTTTGGATAACATTTCCTTTCAAATAGCACAGTTTATTCTCAACATAATGTTATGAAAATAAGCTGCTGCCATATTTGAATTTGGTCAATCAGTATATGGAATACAAAGTATTTGAGTATCCTGGTTTGATGTGTTTGGGGTTAACCTTCTAGTTGAACTGTTTAAATAATTAGAAAATAACATCACTATCAATGCCTAATGTTTATTCATCCTCTTGATCAATAAAATTAATTAACTAAATGATAGAAGTGGGTTACAAAAGTAAAAATGAATATAATGTGTTTATTAATATACATTTTTTGGGGGGGGGGGGGATTTAAATGCCTGGTGATTACCATACTATTACTATACTGTAAGCAGTGAATATTTCTGTTGTGAAAGCTCAAGTAATCGAGACATTATTACAATCAATTGCCATTAATAGAATGAGAGAGATGTGATAATAACCAAATATAATGTGCATAAATTAATCTTTCTTTAACATGGGGCAGATTTTGTTCAGCCACACAACCAGTTCTTCAAACAGAGCAATATATGGTAGAGATAAGACAGGATCGCGTGCCTCAATGTCTACTACTACTACCACCCCTGTAAGTCTATTTGCTGGTGTGCAAATATGGCAGGCAGCACATTTCAATTGCTGCTCTGGTGATGTCAGCTTGACTCGTTCACCTGCACATATTTATTTGCATGCTTGTATAGCAGCACATTTCAATTGCTGCTCTGGTGATGTCAGCTTGACTCGTTCACCTGCACATATTTATTTGCATGCTTGTATAGCAGCACATTTCAATTGCTGCTCTGGTGATGTCACCTTGACACGTTCACCTGCACATATTTATTTGCATGCTTGTATAGCAGCACATTTCAATTGCTGCTCTGGTGATGTCAGCTTGACTTGTTTACCTGCACATATTTATTTGCATGCTTGTATAGCAGCACATTTCAATTGCTGCTCTGGTGATGTCAGCTTGACTCGTTCACCTGCACATATTTATTTGCATGCTTGTATAGCAGCACATTTCAATTGCTGCTCTGGTGATGTCAGCTTGAGTCGTTCACCTGCTTTTATATCCTCTGATATATGTATTTATTATAAAGAACTGGAACATACACGTACTCACTCGATGGGAACTCCTTCTGTAAACTCTAATGTAATGTACATGTAACTCGACCTTAGGTATTGTTAACCAATCACAATCACGTATTTAGAATGGATGGTCTATTTGTATTATTTAGGTCTATTCTTAGCTTAGGATACAACACCTGCACATATTTATTTGCATTCTTGTATGGCAGCACATTTCAATTGCTGCTCTGGTGATGTCAGCTTGAATCGTTCACCTGCACATATTTATTTGCATGCTTGTATGCATGGCAGCACATTTCAATTGCTGCTCTGGTGATGTCAGCTTGAGTCGTTCACCTGCTTTTATATCCTCTGATATATGTATTTATTATAAAGAACTGGAACATACACGTACTCACTCGATGGGAACTCCTTCTGTAAACTCTAATGTAATGTACATGTAACTCGACCTTAGGTATTGTTAACCAATCACAATCACGTATTTAGAATGGATGGTCTATTGTATTATTTAGGTCTATTCTTAGCTTAGGATACAACACCTGCACATATTTATTTGCATTCTTGTATAGCAGCACATTTCAATTGCTGCTCTGGTGATGTCAGCTTGACTCGTTCACCTGCACATATTTATTTGCATGCTTGTATGGCAGCACATTTCAATTGCTGCTCTGGTGATGTCAGCTTGAATCGTTCACCTGCACATATTTATTTGCATGCTTGTATGGCAGCACATTTCAATTGCTGCTCTGGTGATGTCAGCTTGACTCGTTCACCTGCACATATTTATTTGCATGCTTGTATGCATGGCAGCACATTTCAATTGCTGCTCTGGTGATGTCAGCTTGACTCGTTCACCTGCACATATTTATTTGCATGCTTGTATGCATGGCAGCACATTTCAATTGCTGCTCTGGTGATGTCAGCTTGACTCGTTCACCTGCACATATTTATTTGCATGCTTGTATAGCAGCACATTTCAATTGCTGCTCTGGTGATGTCAGCTTGACTCGTTCACCTGCACATATTTATTTGCATGCTTGCTTGCATTGTGCATGGCAGCACATTTCAATCAAGCTGCTCTGGTGATCTCAGCTTGACTTGCAATTGATCACCTGAGTGTGCATATATTTATTTGGCAAAATGCATGCTAATGCTGCACTGGTTTACGGGGCCATCACACAGGCCCTGTCTTGATTTTTACTGTTCATTTAATATTACTTATTTTGTACTTTAATCCCTCTGGCACATCACCATCTCTCTAATCATTACAATTCAGTCGTAAACCTCAAGCACATCTTAACATTCAGTTGTAAACCTCTAGCACAATCTTTACATTCAGTTGTAACCTCGCTCAACCACAATCTTTTCAGTTGTACATGTGAACCTCAAGCACAATCTTTACATTCAGTCGTAAACTTGTGTATAAAACTTGTCATTCAAGATTGACCTTCAATACAATAGACATGGCTTTCCTCTATTGCACCTCATTTATACAAACAACTATCATTTGTTGAAACATTACAATCATGAATCATTATGACATCAGGTGCGTAGTACTAGTAGAGGCGATAGTCGTAAGTCACTCAGGACCCCAATACAGGACAAAACTACCCCACCTTCATCTGCTGGGGTAGCCCAAGGTATAAGATGGGGTAAAGTTGAGGAAATCATCTCAGAACTGCCTGAACTAACTGTGAGTTTAACTAAGTTGCACTAACATTAACTTGCCTCTCCTTTTCTGGAAAGTGGCAAAGGGTGATCATTCTAATGCAGGATAGATTACAGTTAATTATAAATAATTAAATATTACATAAAGAATTTAAAGATTGATCTAGATAACAGCATATCAATTAGCCATTTTGGAGTCGAGGAAGGGACTGGGACCAAGTGTCAAAAATTAATCTGATTAAAAAATGAACTCCATCACAAGAAAGATCACATTAAAATTAGTAAGTTTATCGAGTTTGAGAAGGTTTGGATAAAATTAATATGAACAGAACAGCAAGCTTTTCAAGTATTGCAAAAATAAGAGTACGGTTTTATTTTTTTGGGGATGCTGTCCCTGAAAGACTTACATTCTCTCATTACTCGGGCCAGGCTTTCGGCTGGCATGAGTCAGAATTCGCAAGTGTTATTTTTATTTGTGTCAAGATTTTGCGCCGTCAACCAATCAAATTGCACCTTCTTTGAAGTTCTTTTCACCACCATACCAATCAGATTGCACTGTTCTTGTTTTTCAAGATAATATTGGCGATATGAGCAGAGTTTTGACTTAGCAAAAACTTTAATCTTGCTATTATTTTGAGTAAACCAAAGGTTTCTTCAAGTGAAATGCAAAGATTTTGTATTTTTTCAAAAGCTGAGAGGAGTTTTGCGAGTTTTGATGGGAATTTATCACATATCCAGATTCACTCCTGACAGTCTGATACTGTGATAGATGGCTAAGATGTGATCTAACACTAATAGGACTGAGAGTGAGACAACAGTTTGTAAATGTAAGTAGCTAAACTGAACATGATAATTTTTATACCAATTGACTGTGGTTGTGTTGTTATTCATTGTTATTAACCTCTCGAAAGTATAGTAGAAACGACCCGATTTCTCAGTTCTCTGATATGACAGGGGCCTTTTAAAATACTATATGCACATGTAATGTTTATAAATTCGGCCTTTGGGAACGAAAATCTAGCATGCAGTAAGTGAGTATTAAACTGAGTTATCCGAAATGAAGATTTTTTCAAACGAACGATAAATGACTCTGATGTGGAAATCGCATATTTATCTGTGGCATGTTATTGACACTGGTAAAAACCAATCTTTCCTAAACACAAGACCAAGGGATAGTTATCACCTAACACAATTATTGACTTTTTATTTTGTTCTATTTCCCGGGTCTATTTACATCTGGCCTGTACCTCTTTGTATTTGATTATTATCTCTCAGACAGTCTACAGTGTATTTTTTTTTTTTTTTAGAACTGACATACTTCATAATGATATTATGTATAAAGTAGTGTATTTATCATTATTGCAAGATCAAGTTTATAAAATATAATAAATTTGGTACATAACTGAGAGAGTATACTTATATTTACATGTAAATGGCACTCTTTCTTTGAATCCCATCCCCTTTCTTGGTACCATTATATATCCATGCAAGCTAGATCTTGTTACAGTGTTTTCCATCTTAGGTGGTCCTGGCTTAAGATAACCCTAAGGTTACCTTAATTATTAGGACCTACCTTCTCATCATTGTATTTCTTATTATGCCTTAGTACTCGTATACATTTCCATCATCTTATGAGAAAATAAATGTAATTGTTGTTGTTGTTAATCAGGCATCAAATATATATAGTAGTAAATGGCCCGATTCCTCAGTTCTTGGAGTCAGCATCGTCACTTTCACTCGGTCACAATCAGGAGTATGAGTAGTTTTAAGAATTATTTGGGCTGCGACTCCAATGATAGAAAAATAATTAGTGGACATTGCATGTTTCTTTGTGGCCTGCCATTATACATGTAAGTTTCAGTCTCCTTCAAGATGTAGAAAATGAGCACTATAGCACAGTGGCAGCTCACTAATACTAGAAAATGGTGGTCTGTAGTTTACGACCCCAATTGAAAATATTGTATTGAGGATTTAGCCTGAATTTCAGCCCGCTCCACTGGTTTGTTATTGAAAATTACAAATACATGACTTAATTATTTCACATGTAGAACAACATTCCCTAACTATTCACAATGATTATGTGGAATTTGTTGTTCTAAATTGCTTGATTTCTCGTAGTCGTACTGCACCTGATACAATTACAACGCATCAAATTTGAGTGACTCTATCTTGCAGACTACTCAAATACCCATTGCACTTCAGTTAACAACACCCATACAAAGTTTTTTTAATATTCTAACGACCTTCAAGGAACAATAATATTGAAAAGAAAGTAATATTAAACTACAGAATTGAAGGAAATTGTGGCTGAAATGTACATGTACAGCATGTATGTATGTGTGTTGTGTGTGTATTATGGTTTTATCATATAATTATGCTAGAACTCCATGCAGTACATGCTATAGATGGCCCGAGTTAATTAGGCCACTCAGGGCCTCTTGTTATTTTTGCAATTTTTGAAAGCTCCCAATATGTTTATTATCCAACCCATCTTCCTCAAACTTGGTACACTTACTAATGTTAGTATGTGGATCTTACTAATGTTAGTATGTGGATCTTACTAATGTTAGTATGTGGATCTTACTAATGTTAGTATGTGGATCTTACTAATGTTAGTATGTGGATCTTACTAATGTTAGTATGTGGATCTTACTAATGTTAGTATGTGGATCTTACTAATGTTAGTATGTGTATCTTACTAATGTTAGTATGTGGATCTTACTAATGTTAGTATGTGGATCTTACTAATGTTAGTATGGTGATCTTTCTTGTGATAGGTTCATTTCTTAATCAGGTTAATTTTGACACTCAATCCCAGTCCCTTCCTCAACTCCTAATTGAATAATAAGTTTACCAGATATAATACGTCCTGAATGATGATAAAGCTTTGTCATACATGTACTTGATATTTTTTCAGTAAATATTACAATAACTGAAAAGGGTACTCTCTTGGTTCATGTGTGATGCAACTTGTTTTTCAGTGGACTCCTTGTCACCAGATTGAATAGAAAATGTTAAAAGTGCACATATGTTAATTAAGGCAGAGCTAAACATTTGAATATTGTGATACAACAATAAGGCCCAACATTATTGGTTCCAACAATATAATGTTCCAATTTTTGTTGGGTGAAATGTTGGATTGAACTAAAAAATGTTGGTCCAAATCATCCAACATGTGGTATAACCCCTACTGAACAGTGTAACATTGTTGGTCCATCATGGGGTGCTAAACAGTGTAACATTGTTGGTCCATCATGGGGTGCTGAACAGTGTAACATTGTTGGTCCATCATGGGGTGCTAAACAGTGTAACATTGTTGGTCCATCATGGGGTGCTGAACAGTGTAACATTGTTGGTCCATCATGGGGTGCTAAACAGTGTAACATTGTTGGTCCATCATGGGGGGTGCTAAACAGTGTAACATTGTTGGTCCATCATGGGGTGCTAAACAGTGTAACATTGTTGGTCCATCATGGGGTGCTAAACAGTCTAACATTGTTGGTCCATCATGGGGTGCTGAACAGTGTAACATTGTTGGTCCATCATGGGGTGCTGAACAGTGTAACATTGTTGGTCCATCATGGGGTGCTAAACAGTGTAACATTGTTGGTCCATCATGGGGTGCTGAACAGTGTAACATTGTTGGTCCATCATGGGGTGCTAAACAGTGTAACATTGTTGGTCCATCATGGGGTGCTAAACAGTGTAACATTGTTGGTCCACCATGGGGTGCTAAACAGTGTAACATTGTTGGTCCACCATGGGGTGCTAAACAGTCTAACATTGTTGGTCCATCATGGGGTGCTGAACAGTCTAACATTGTTGGTCCATCATGGGGTGCTAAACAGTGTAACATTGTTGGTCCATCATGGGGTGCTAAACAGTGTAACATTGTTGGTCCACCATGGGGTGCTGAACAGTCTAACATTGTTGGTCCATCATGGGGTGCTGAACAGTCTAACATTGTTGGTCCATCATGGGGTGCTGAACAGTCTAACATTGTTGGTCCATCATGGGGTGCTAAACAGTGTAACATTGTTGGTCCATCATGGGTGCTGAACAGTCTAACATTGTTGGTCCACCATGGGGTGCTGAACAGTCTAACATTGTTGGTCCATCATGGGGTGCTAAACAGTGTAACATTGTTGGTCCATCATGGGTGCTGAACAGTCTAACATTGTTGGTCCACCATGGGGTGCTGAACAGTCTAACATTGTTGGTCCATCATGGGGTGCTGAACAGTCTAACATTGTTGGTCCACCATGGGGTGCTGAACAGTCTAACATTGTTGGTCCATCATGGGGTGCTAAACAGTGTAACATTGTTGGTCCATCATGGGTGCTGAACAGTCTAACATTGTTGGTCCACCATGGGGTGCTGAACAGTCTAACATTGTTGGTCCATCATGGGGTGCTAAACAGTGTAACATTGTTGGTCCATCATGGGTGCTGAACAGTCTAACATTGTTGGTCCACCATGGGGTGCTACCATTTTGTACAACAATGCATAGGGGTATAGAATGGTCCCTCAAAAAATTGTGAGTCTCTGCAAAATTCAAGCAAGTCTCGAAATCTTGCTGTTTCAAAAAAGTCTTGGATTTTGAAACAAGGGTCTCTGGTTTTGACCATTCTATACCCCTTAGAGAAGAAAGTCTTGGGCTTGGATTTTGAAACAAGGGTCTCGGCATCTCGCCGAGTTTTGGATTTGACTATTCTATTCCCCTAATGCTTGAATGTTTAGTCCCTGGCTTTATACCTACAGATCATATGCAGAGTTATACATGTACATGATGAAAATTATGATGAATGTCTGAATATAAATTACTGTAACTAAAATTGATATAAATATAGGTACAGTAAAAATAATACCAAATTAATGTAAAACTGCGCTTAATATACTATTAATAGCTACCTGATTTCCCAACACATTTAAGGTATGACTGTAGGCTATCGTGAACTTCTTCAATGTTAACATTTTTTTACCAGTCAAAACAATTAGTATTTAAAAGCTTCTCAGTGTAGTTTTACATCAGGACGTTTTATATTTATCGAGATGTATGCACTCAAAGTTTGGTATTAACGAGAGGATTTCGTGCTTAAACGGAAAGTTGATACAGGATACAATGGAGTTGTGGTTTGTCAATAATTTCCTCCTGTTGCAATTTTTAACATTTTGACAATGATTGAAACATGTCTAATAATAAAATATTATTACGTGATTTCTTCGAATGCAAGATTTTTTTGGCTAAAAACAATCATTTTTCATGTAAATCGATGGATTTTGGTCAATACAACATAATTGCAGAATCCAGGTTTGAATTTCTTCATAACTATGCACTCTATGATCAAAATTTGGCTCAATTACATGCACACAAAAAAACAGCCGGTGTCTGCCTATGACTGACATTTTTGAAGGAATAATGTATTTTTCCAATTTTAAGAACAGAATAATTCCATAAAAAAAGCAGTAAACAGATAAATGAGTGTATTTATCTAAAAACTAAGTGTAAATTAGTTCTGTTCAAAAAAGTAAAGCGAATGGCTACAGCAAAGGAAACATGCAATGTGGCAGTAATAATTAGACCATTTTTAATTTATAGGTGGATCAATTATTTTTTTCCTAGTCTGGACTCAAAAGGCTTTTTCGACAATTGTGATCTTTAATGGTTCTAAACATGTAATTAAAGTGTAAACATGTCTCATTACAGAAAATAATTACATCAATAAAGTTCAAAATTCTCCAAAAAAAATAGCCTCCAGTCCTACCTTAAGTTTGACAGCAGAAGGTGAAAATGTTATCATAAACAGTGTTTTTCTTTTTTAATTTATAGCTGCAAACATATGAGCCACAAGCTGAAGAAGAGGTGAGTTAAACAGTCAATGAGGTCTTATAAATTTGAGATAATATATCTTATTAGACAGTTTAGTGTGCAAGTGTAGTCAGGGTGAGTTAAACTAGTGCATGGCTCATATAAAATATTCACCATACTACACACTAGACATTCTAATAAGATATTTATTATTCAATTTCTTCTCTCTAAATAAAAAACTGTATAATATATCACACTCAGGTCATTTGTACTCATCTCAGGCTCTCGGGCATCCCTGAGTAATAATAAAATAAACTATAAATTATGTATTGTTCACTTCTTGAGCTACATGTATGATTTGTCAGTTTGCGGCTCTGCAAAACTGCACAATTGAAGGAAATATGTTTTTTTAATAGTTTTAAGAAATTAAGGGGTAAATCCCTGTGTGTGGGATATGGATATTATTTGATGAATCCACATAAAATGCAATGTATTGTCCTTGCACGACTGGGATGCTATGTTTTATGGTGCACTTCACACTTTGGCCAAAACTTATGGTATGGACCTCATGCTTACTTAATAAGAGGTTTATATAATAATTTATTTATTTAGTAAATTTTAAACAGGAAATTCTAGTAGAAATGGGCCATGACCAGGCTAATGACACCTTCAGTTGCCTTTGTGAAATTCAAATCAAGGACAAAATGTTTAACTTAAACTTGCTTCCTTATTGCTGTTCAATTTGAATTTTGAGTTCCAACGGCATGAAAATAGGAGTGGCCTAACCGTTTTATACCAGAACTTCTTGTCAAGTCTACCCTCATTACATTTTATCACACAGTCAGGTGGTTAAGTCTCACATTGTTTGATTTGACTCCTGCAGATAGAAAGTTGAAGACAAGTGGAGTATTCAGTAACAAGACTACTACTATCTTGTACAGAATGTGTGATCATTGTACCCATGAAAGCAGATATATGCATCAAGTCTAGAGCAATGTACATTATGCTTCATTTTATTATTTCCTACCTGTAATTAAAAGAAATTGAATCACCAACATACCATTGTGTTATTACTTTTGGATGTAAGTGCAGCCTAGCTAGCTAAACTGTATTTCATTAAATATTGAAAATATTAATAAAAATTATTCATATCAATTTGATCTCTTCATAGTGTGATATGATCAGGTGATCTGGAAGTAGTGTTGGTTTAATAGATTGCGATGTATTATAGTGACTTTACTTAGCCCATGAAACAATCTACCAGTAATTAATTTCATGGGTTAAGTACAATCAGTTGGTGCTTGTTATTGCATCTACGTTGTAACTGATGTTCCCTTTATTCGTTGTCCCTATTATGTTTACGTGTGTCCGTTTCTTGTATTCATTATATAACAAATTATGTACATTGTTTTCGTTCTGACCGCCATATCAAATTGCAATCTGAACTTTGTTCCGGTGGCTCAGCTTAGTTTAGCTTTCTAGTTATTCTGAGCCTACCAGTACTAATTATTGAGCTTTTCATTTTTCCAGTAAACCTGTAACTATTATTAATTCCAGTACGAAATAAAATTTGTTGTTTGTGTTGGTTTATTGGCAAGGCAGGACAGTGTTTATTCACTTGTATTTCAAAATTATTTCACGCATGAAAACATGTTTACAAGTATAATTAATCATAACACAATCAAATAATTCATCAGTTGTTTCAGATAATCAAATCTTGGTTATGTGACAAGAGAAGGGTTAAATTCTCATGATTAATTGAAAGATCAACATTTAATGTATATTGGATAGATTACATGTACTTATCATTTGCAAGCAATCGTTTAGCGTAAACTTTTTTGTCTGTTGTTTCAAGCTTTAAACTGCCCATAATTGTTGTTGGCTTGTAAATATTCATGTGAGATTGTGAAATCTAAAAGGGTGTATGGAATGTGAAGTTTATTCCAGTTTTCGGCAGTTGCCTATTTCTTTGTAAGAGACTAGACTTGTATAAGTTTGATTGAAATCAAACTATAAATTATGCAGTTTGTTGAATGTGATTCTTTGAAATCTGTTTTTAATAACCATTACTGGAATCCATTCCTTAAAAGCATGTTTACTTTTCATGTATCGGATTACATTTCTTTATACTATTATAAGAATATTCAATCTTGCTACATTCGCAGAATTAGCATTCATGCTTTAAATATGCATTGACTGGAAATATTTAACTGCTGCCAGCATAATTGTGCCAGTATATAGAGGACATTACATGGCCGCACGGAGATACATATTTAATCTTCTAGTGTTGATGAAATATCTTGGAGTGAGCGCAGCGAACAAGTAAGGTATTTCATCAACACTCAAAGATAAAATCTGTATCTCCAAGCGGTCATGTAATGTTCTGTTTAATATATAATTATCAATGAAATCCCAGTTTCAATCTAATTACTAAAAAGGCTAGAAATCTTTGAAAGCAAGTCTTCTTCACTTGTGAAGATATCACTTTTTAGAAAGAAATATACACTGGTATTTCATTAAATTATATATTAAATCCATATACTGCAAACATAATTCACATTTAAGAGAACTTAACAGTCGGTACCAAATTCTAATGTTTTAATTTTTATGTAATATATCAATGCTATTTGTTTAAATACCATGTAAAACAATTCCATTTGATGCTATAATATAAGACAGAGCTCAAGGAGAAACATAACTTTACACTAAGTTATATACACACACAATAAATACTCTGAACAGCAGGACTGAATGTTATTTATAAAAACAGAAAAATAAAGAATACCCTTATGAATCTTTCACCAGAGAAATGACATGAACAACTAATATCTACATTCTTACACTAGTGTCTTTAACATTCAAGTACTAAATACAAACTTGACCTAGTAGTTTTAGATTGAGACTAAACCAAGACCCTGTAATAATATTACAGAAGCAAGTAGAAATGCAATGAGCCATGAACGGGTCATTTGTGATTGGTTTTACTTGAACCAATCCTGGGTACTGTTGCTAAAACAAACAGGATTGTGTGGCTGATGAAAACCATGTTTGTTTTTAGTTTAGAACTTGATTGGCTGATAATTACAAAACATTTTTCACAGCCAATAGAAAAGCTTAAAGCTAATAAAATGCAAAAGCAAATAAGATGCAAAAGCAAAGAAATCACTTATGTTTGATACTCAATCGAAAACCTGTTCATAAATAGGGCCATTCCTTCATGTAGGACGACACAAATTGCTTAGTACCAAATTGTATTGTGTTGCATTCTATTGTTGTATTCGATTGTATTGTGTTGTATTGTTGGTAACAATTTGTGTCATCCTACATAAAGGGATTGCCATAAATAGATTGGTTTTACTGCACTGTATGTGGTGGCAAAAAGATGATGCAGTCCAGTCTGGTTTTCTGAGCCAAACAATAATAATTATTGTCAATGCAGTAGTCTGCTGTAGTCAATGTATTCTGTGCCAGGAGCTCTAATAACTGTTTTTGCTGAAGTCTCATTTGGAAAATAGCATTCAGTCAACTGTCAATCATATGCAGAGTCTTAAGTCTGTCCAGTCTCGTTCAAAACATTTACTGCCAAGACTTACTTAAATTTTGATTGACAGTCTGCTAAATGCCATTTCCAAATTAGACCTGAAACTATCTGGCTTGCACTTCAATGAAGATCATTGGTAATAATGTGACCATATTAGTGCAATTTCTATTTGGTGATGCCAATAACTCCACATACAAGTCGTCCCCCAGCATTTCCAGTTGTTAAGCTGAGCTCATGGTCACCTTTTCCAAGATCATCCACACCCTCATGAACCTGAATGTAGAATGTACAATGTTAGTATAACCTGACCAGGCTTTCTTTATTGGGTTAATTGTTTTTTAATGTGTACAGAAATCATCTGAAGTTATCATTATTGAAGTTAACAAAGTTGCTATTTTGTTTTTAGTTATGATTTCTTGCATTTGGTGCTAAAAGAAAGGTGCAATTAGCAACCTTATTTAATGCTCAACTCTGGGCGAATAATTAAGGGCCAATGGTTTACTGTCCATATCTTTAGAATGATTTCACTAAACCTGAGTGAAACAAAAGGGTCTACTATGTATTTCACAGGTTAAGTCACTAACGAAGACCAAACCTGTTCACTAACAGTTATATAACTTTAAAACCCGAGTATTGCAGGTCTGTCAGGGTTTGAACCTCTGACATGGCACTTAACCACTGAGCTAACCTGAGGAAACGGTTATGAAACACTTACCACAAGTGACCGTCCTACGATTGAGTACTGCCCTGTCAAGCTGACAACCTTATCTGTGATGTTAACAAATGCCTTTCCACTAATGTCTGCCTCAATATTACCAAGATCACCAAGGTGTCTAAAAAGTGATAATGATAATACATAAAAAAATATGGTAGTTAATAACAAAATAATATAACTTATTGATTGACATGTAATTAATAGAATTGGGTCGTGTCAGGGAAAAAGGGCCAGGACAACATTCAACTTAAATAATTTGTACAATCATGGTGTTTGTAATAACTGATTGAAGATTATATTGTATATTTCTTGACAGGGAGCACTACATTTCATTCCTAACAATAATGAAACTAAAATTATTACTTAATAATTTTATGAAATTTTGATAAAGTGTTGAGGAGTGATGTTTGGACAGGGGAGGGACTAGTACAGCTTCTAAGCACATGGATCGTTCACATTTTGATAAAAGCATCAAATTTGGTACATATGTGCTATAACAGGTGCTAAATAGGATAAGAGGTGGACCCCAACGAAATTTGCCTTTTAAGGGGGCGTGGCACCATATTTTCAAAATGACTGCCATCGAATTCCAAAATACATTTCTTTGGGCATATATCCAGTTCTAATTAACTATAGTAAATTATAGAGTGAAAAACTCTAAGAATTCCTCACCTTTTAATCCCCATTTGCAGCCGATGTGGTTTGCTTATCACCGTCCGCCATCTTGAAATGTAATTTGATATGGCAATCCGCTGAATCGAAAGTCACGGGCTCAAGCTCGCACAACAATGCAGCACAGGAAACCCATGAACAATTACATTTACAATCACTCAAAATTGTTAATTAGAACTGGATATATGCCCAAAGAAATGTATTTGAAATTTAATGGTGGTCATTATGAAAATATGGTGCCACGCCCCCTTAAAATGGAAATTTTGTTGGGGTCCACCTCTCATCTTGTTTAGCATGTGTCATAGCACATGTGTACCAAATGTGACGCTTTTATCAAAATGTGAACGATCAACCTGTTTTTGGGTGCTTAGAAGCTGTACTAGTCAGATGCAAGACATCTCTGATCTTATGTTACAGGATTCTAATAATAGCTTAAAATTGGATACAGAAAACCTGTTCTTGTACTTACTGGGGGTTTACATAAGTGTCCATGCGACTTTGAATGCTGCATTTGGATTGGTTAGCACCCTTATAAATTATAAATGAGTTTTTACAATAACTACAATCACCAGTTAACTTGCCTTTCCGTATCACCTGGAGCACCATGAGTTTTGCCAAATGGATTATAATGCGAACCTGCACTTGTGCAACCTGCAAAAATAAAACATATACTATTGAGAAAGATTAAACTGGTCCTCACAACTGGAAACTGGAAGTTTGTGGTCCACTTCACTGAACCTTTGTCAACCAAATAACAGTCAATGACACTATTATTATGGGCTAATTAAATTATATAAATGTTAAGGTCATTTGACCAAGCACATTAGGATAGGAGGATATTGGTATAATTTGTCAAGCCTTCGCCTAGACATAGAAAGATCATCTGAACATACTAGATGGTTGGCCCCAGTATTATATGTTCAAAAAGAGGATAAGTATTAACCTATGGTATCTATCTTATCAACACTGGTATATATTTATTTAATAATCGGTCTTATTGGGTGCACACTCAAAGTGTGTTAATTTCCCTTATAAATGTATATAGCTAGTGACAGACTACAGTGATTATCGCAATACATGTGACTTAATTGTTAGACTCTCTACCTCTACCCGCTTTTTTGCAACTTGGGTGGTACTGGACAAGGGACTTTTCATCTTTGTTTCACGCCAAAATTACCGACAAATTTTGGGCTCAGTGAATAAATTATAATAGTAGCCAATCAAAACAGCTTTACAGCACACCTGTCAATCATTAATTGTAAAGTCTGTAGATTCACACGAAGACTACCAAAGCACACCACTCTCTGTCTAGCTGCCCTGTCTGGTCCTACCTCCAAGAAACCTGATGTCATCTTGTCGGTTTTGTTGGTGTGAAACACAAATTGAATCCCTGCAAGGGAAACAAGTCAACCACTTGCGACTTTGTTACTCTCCTGTCCCTCTCCTGTTACTCCTTATAGGGGTAAAAATTCTCGTAACTACCTTTTAGGGGGTCCTGTTTGCACAAGTTAGTTAAATGCAACCCAAGTCATACCTTTTAGGGGTTCAGACTTAGGATTTTTAGCCCGGGGGGGGTGGGGGGGGGGGGGGGGACTCCCTTATCTGAGGGGTACATGGATGCTCGTCGTACCTTTTAGGGATCAAAATCAGGAGTTTGGTACCACTTAGGGTATCCACCATCAAACACAGACATTTCTATGTAAAGCGGTACCTTTTAGGGGTCGGGTGTCAATTGAACAAAAAAGCTGTTATCAATTTACATTTTTATTATCTTTTAGGGGTCAAAATAAGCTTGAGCCACGCCCATTTTAGTACCTCGTAGGGGTCAAATCGAAAATGTCCGACGAGCATCCCTACCCCTTTTATATGGGAGTCCCCCCCCCCCCCCCCCCCGGGATTTTTAGGTTCTGTTACCTTTTAGGAGTCATTCTCAAAATGACCAGCATTAGCTGGTCGCAGAGTCCCCGTCTCCTCCCCCCCCCCCCCCCCCACTCAGGTATAAGAGTGATG